>OU824210.1:1514150-2189419 GCA_917499995.1 Ichneumon xanthorius
CCAGACTATTTCAATAAAATAAATACTACTGTACTTTTCGAAACATTAGCGAAGACAACGTTTTGTATATGAAATCTTTATACGTTACCGGACAGTCAAGATATCTGTCGCGTCCATTGAAATATCTGAAAACAAATCAGCGTTTATTCTTTTACCCACGACAATGGTAGGAATGTTTGCGATTTTTTTTTTCTTGTCCATTTTATATGTAAAAAAACATTTTTTTTACTACTCGATCTGTTCGAAAGTCGTCGAACGGAAAACTCTGATTCCTCGTGACACGAGTGAATATAAATGAAAATACTGCCAATACGAGGAATACGATTTTTTTTCGAGAATGTTATCATCCGTTCGTACCGGCCTCGATTGGCTGGACGATTCGCTGGAGCAGGGAGAAAACGAAAGGGCGCCCGTTTCCTGATGGGAATCCGATCGAGAAGTCAATACCATTAGAGACGTGTGGTGCAATTTAGTGCGATGTTCACCCTCGAAGATATACCTCTCCCGGAGGATTAGCCGCGACGGTTGGCGCAGCGGAGCGTCTCTGGGGCTGGATGGAAGCGGCAGAAGCACCGAAGACAAATTATCGAGCCTTCGTCGCTGATTGAATTCTCACGGTTACGACCGTCATATTCGTTGTAGATGGCGCTGCAGCTGGTGCTGTCGATATACGCTTCAAGCAGGGCACAGGGAGATAACAAGTAATGGCGGGACGGAAGTACACGCTCGTATGATTGCAGAAGAGGAGGAGAGGATCGCTACTTTGTGCGACTCTGTAGGGGTTTCTCGATCTTCGCGAAATAAATCCGTTCGTTCGACTGGAATATGGAAGCTCTAGGGAGCGGTGGGGGAGTCGCATTCATGAATCCTTCACGGAGCCTCTCGCAACGTTTTTCCTGCGCCACTAGTTTCTTTTAGTAATTGGCAAGGGATCTACTCGCGAGTTATTATCCTCAGACCGCCGTCGCTCTTCCCTGTGTCGTTCTTCACAGTATGTAACAATACGAATGCTCGGACACGTCCCAGGCGTCGGACACTCCTATGCAGATTAGATTTATTCCGAATTTAAGTATTAGATTGGATTAGAAAAAAGTTACACGCGGTTTTAGCCTAAATTAGGTTAGGCAGGTTTCTACGTAGCTTATCTTCAGTATCGTTTCACCTAAATATAATTTTTTCATTGATACAATTAATAAATGGCAAAGAAATTCTTTTAGTTTTAGTTAATATGAACTGGTTGAGTTCGTACATCAGCATTCTCGAAATCTATGATTGTCCGAAACATTGGAACGTGCAATGTCCGAATATAGGGACGTGCCGAAATACCGCGACCGTAGATTGGTAAATTTGGACGCGTACTTTAGCCATTTTCGTACTTTCAATGAAAATGTATTTACCGGTGCAGCAATATGCTTATTCAAACACGTCAATCCAATGTATTTGGTCTCATGCGGAAATTATATAGAACCACACAATGTGCTCGATAGGAGTGATTAAACAAACTACTTTTCAATCGATTCGTTGGTATATTTGTACAAAAGGCCGTGCATTGAGAACCGTCGAGAGTGGTTGACGTAAAACGTACTGTGTAATGAACATGCGTATATGACATGATTGATGACCCTGTCGACGATACCGGAAGGTGAGCGTCGGGAACATTCTGCGGGTTCGTTTGGCCCGACAGTATTTACGTAAATAATTACATGCCTCGGTACGCCATGATTACGAAAGCGTGTTCATCGCTTTCGGCAATATCGATGTCTCCCTTGGTCACGTTCCCTTTGTCACTGTTTTCACACGTCCCCCCCCCGCTTTTCCCAATTGCTCGCTCTCCAACTGAATTTATTGTCCACAAAACTCTACAACTTATTTCTTGATTATTTTACATTTTTTTATCGAAGAAATAGTTTTAAAAAATTGTTAAACTAATAAAATTTTTTTTGTATCACGACGAAAATTTTAACCGAAATATCGTGGTTGAATTTAAAGCATTTACCCACCGTTCGGTAAACAAAGATCGCTCAATTAGATTTCCGTTCGATCATGCAGTATTGCGATAATTCATTTACGTTGTCAAATCGGCATTTAATTAGCATGACACCATCCAGTTGAGGCCTTTTTGAAATGACTACGAATGACGTCGAATTCGCAATAATCGCAGCGACGGAGTGTACTTTTATCTTCATGTGTTACTGTAATTAGTTTATTATTAATTATCATGCTTGAATTAATGCGTTCGGAATACGCTCGGAATCCGATTAAATCCCGTTGAAAGGCTTTCGAACGATGTTTGAAGCGAGTAATTCTCGTCGAGCCATGGAATTTCGTTATCGCGCTTTGAAATTATGCCAGACCTCGTTCGGTATCGTAGAGAAGCGAATTTCGATTTTAATGACAGCGTCAGTGCTATAGTGATTATGGGAAAAAATACATAAAAACTTACTTTTCGTCCTGTCAATTTTACACTTACGATATGTTGAAAATCCGGCCCTAAAAACAAATTGTTAAATTAATAAGAAAAAAAAGTAAATAAATAAAAAATTGTGTACGTTTGTGGACGAGAAATGTTCGGCGAGGTATCCAACCTTGTTTTACTGCGCAGTCGTTCGAGGCGAATCCAAGGGGTTGCAAACGAATGCCGGTAGGTGAAATGTAGAACCAGCTAGTGAGAAAAACTGGGAGAAGCACGTCTCGAGTGTTTATCAAACGGAGTGGCGGTTTGCGTCTATACAGTTCTCCCTCAATCTTTGCAGTGTATACGCGTGTACGTGTACAGAAGAGGCTGAGAGCGAGGCGCTCTCTCGCCGAGCAAGTTCGAAAACGTTATCACGACGGCGCGAGGAGAGGGGGGAGGGAGGGGGACCGGTCGTTGACGAGGGCGTTCTATCGGGCGAGACCCATTCTAATGAGTTTTAAGGCGTTTTAAGGCGTTTTAAGGGGTTCTAAGGGGTTCGAATGAGTTTTAAGGCGTTTTAAGGCGTTTTAAGGCGTTTTAAGGCGTTTTAAAGAGTTTCGGAAATCTCGATTTTATGGACGAAAAGTTGTTTTTTTGGGATTTAAATGGAAAATATTAAGTTGGGAGTAAAATAATTGTTGTATTCGTGATCAGCGGGAAAAAATACGTGGAATACAGCCTTGAAAGAAAAAAAAATCGTTTGAACAACGATTTTTCCATTTTTGAGCCATTCTTGAAAAACGTGAATTTTTGTGATTTTCAAAGGTCGATATCTCAACTGCCAGTGGAGCTAGGGAAATTCCGAGGAGCCCATCGTGTTGTACGGAAAAAAATACACAAGATTAGGTCCTGCCCGAAGTTTCGGAGGCGCTTTATCGTGTTGTTTGAGGGCGTTGAAAAACGCAAAAAATGGACTCGAAAGGGGTAGCCTTGGAATTTTTTGACGAATTTTTTTTTGGTTTTTTAAAAAAGAACTGCCATGTATTTCGAAGTATTTTTTCCCGCTGAACACGAATCCGGTGGCCTTTTTGGGTCTAAAGTACGGTGTGCCATTGAAAATCTCGATTTTCAATGGCACATTCTCGTAGGGTGCAGAGCTAACGCTTCGAGAAAATACTGAAAGGGACAAAAAGAGGCTAAATAGAACGGAACCGATAGTAAAAGGGAGTCTTGTCGCTTAGCGCACACATGAGTGAACCGTACTATATATAGTACGGTTTTTGTTAGTTAAATACTATATTTAGATTTCAATATTTAGATTTTAATATTTAGATTTCAATATTTAGATTTTAATATTTAGATTTTAATATTTAGATTTTAATATTTAGATTTTAATATTTAGATTTTAATATTTAGATGTTAATGTTTAGATTTTAATATTTAGGTTTTAATATTTTTGTTGTATATGCGTATGCACTTGTGATCTCAATTTATGGAACGTAACTGGACTTCTGGACGGTAGAAACGCTAAATTTTTATCACTTTAACTTCGTTGATAAAAAAAACAATATTTGTATTCTTTTTATTAGTAGCGATTTTTAATCCGTAACTATTGATTATTTTTTTTTATTCTGAAAAGTGTGTGTAGTTACTAAAATTTAAAATAAAAAGAGAAACAATCCGTCGGAATTGTGGCATCACAGAAGATTCGCGTTGCCAACTAATCTTCGTCGGTGGTCGCGTTGTCACGCGGAAGATTGAAGGATATTGCGGGTCGAAGGTTGCGCGAGGATTAAAGTCCCGAGTTCGGTTTCCCGGACGAAATCGTCCCCGTCGATGCGGAAGAAAAATTCAATCAAAGACGTACATAAATGCTTGCTCCAGGAGTATTATGACGCCGGCCATTGAAGGTCTCTGACCTGGAAACTCCACAAACCAATTTATTTTCGACTTCCTTCTTGTTTTCTTTTGTGTCCCATCTGACGTGCAATATTCGCTGCTTGCCGTGCTTCTTTATTGGTCTCTTGCCGACCGAGCAAACATATAACTTCACCGCTGCCGTTTGGAAAATTGCCATTTTTCTTCGTACCGAAGCGTGACCGATTGACACCTCACTCGCTCACTCGTGATTGAGCGACCCACTCTACGTGACGTATCGAAGACTTTGCGTGATTTTGTCTCCAGAAAAACGACCCCTCGTACAGGCTGTACAGGAACGCTTGAGATACGGCTACGCGCTTGATTTATCGATCGGAAAATAACGAGATGAGATTTTTTATCGGTTACTCCGAGCTCTTCAGATCCGAGAATTTTTTTTGCCATATAATATATATATATATATATATATTTTTCGAAGCGTCGCCTTCTCCACGGTCCGTTAGTACTGATACAGTACCAAAGCTTCGAAGAAATCCAGATTTTTACAAACCCTTTGGCGAGTTTCATATATGGTACCTAAAATTTTATTCAGAATTTATTTCTTCTCGTTACAAGCGAAACCTACAATGTTTTTTCTTTTTGTTTTCTGAGAAACGTGTAATACATTAAACATTTTATAAATACAAAATAATCTTGCAAGAAAATATGAATAAAAATATATTTGAAATACATAATAAATTCTTTGGTTTTATACGATCGTAATATTACTAATATAAATCGCCGTATACGTGAGGACGCAGATTTTTTTTTTTCACCCGCTTTTGTAGACTGTCGAGCGTTCAGTCACCGTGTAGCGGACCGATTAAGTGGAAAAGCCCGCGAGTGGTCGGGCGACTTTAGGCGGCAGCGTAGCGATTTCGGTTTATCGGTGTGAAACATCGAATGTAAACTCGAGGAGAGTTACGAGTCGGCTTATTACGACGATTGCGAAGTACAATAGTTGCGCAGTAGTTGAGGGTGCTTCGGTGGTCGGCGATAATTAATCGACGGACAGTGGACCGATTGTTCAACGAATGGATTAAATCGGCTTACCGCGCGGCCGCCACCCGGCTGCGTTCCGACAACACCGAGTGCCGGCTCGCGAGTAAATACAATTGTACTGCGAGCACACACTATTTTCCCTCTGCAACCGCCCCCGTAACCGATTCGCCATTTCCCCGCCATCGTCGGGCCACCTCGACTATTGGAAATTCCGAATCGAACCATTCCCACAAAGTTCGACAGGATTGGCACCGAACAACCTCGATCGAGCAATCCGGAACGCGAATATCGTGCACTGATTCCTCGTCCCTCGAGTAAAGCTCGGTTCACCGATCGGCAGCCAAAGGTCCCAAGATAGATCGTTTCTGATAAGGATAACAGCCTATATGAAAAAATATCGAGGTTGATGTCTGGTTGATGACTGGTTGATGACTGGTTGATGACTGGTTGATGACTGGTTGATGTCTGGTTGATGTCTGGTTGATGTCTGGTTGATGTCTGGTTGATGTCTGGTTGATGTCTGGTTGATGTCTGGTTGATGTCTGGTTGATGTCTGGTTGATGTCTGGTTGATGTCTGGTTGATGTCTGGTTGATGTCTGGTCAATCGGTAAATTTTTATCCAAAAACTACCCCCTTCATTATTTGCTAATATTCATCGATCATAGTCTCTAATGAGATTTTCGTAAGGTTTTACTTTTAGCATCGAGCGTTTTCATCAGCTTCGTCACTCCCGACACCAAACTGATTGTGATTTATTACCATGTTTTTTTTTTTAACACTTTTATAACACCTACAGCCATTTCGTAAGCTCGAACAATTTTCTGTTCTCTCTTCGTGCAGCTCAATCTTCGAGAGTGCGCTTTTAGTACACCGTTGCCATAGGAACTCTGTATTGCAGAATTTTTATATCCACTGCAGAGGTTATAAAAAAAAAAATTCTCGACACGTAAAACGGGGAATATTACACGTTATGCCGTGTAACAGTCACATCGACTTGCAAACGCAGGCACACACGTGTGTGCTACCGCGAGCAAGAAACTCTCAGGAAATGAGTTTCTCGGTCACGGATTCTCGCCTCAGCGGCAGATCTATGGCAGTAGTAACGGACAGCGTCGGGTCGGACACGGCCTTCTCTTTTTCTCACTCCGACAAAAATCCCTCGATCCGGGACCACCGTTAATCAGCCGATAAATTAACCCACTCAATAAATTAAACGTGCAAGGATCGCGGCGCGGGTCTTCGGGGGGGAGCGGAACGCCCGAGGTTCCGATCCTTGAGTGAGGCGCAACTCCTGTCCAGGACACTGACTAATGGCTTTTACCCTCTTCGGGCTCCTTTGACAGGAGTCTCGCGAGGCACAAAAGTCATCGCTTTTACCCTCTGACATTCGCTACACGCTACGATGAGCTTGAAAAATGCATCGGAGCCGAGCCGGTACGTGTTTTGCTTAGAGTTCATCGAACTCTGTGAAAAAAATTGATGCAAGCCGTACTTACCTTAGAGGACGCTGAAAAACGTGAAAAATGGATAGGGAAGGGGTAGCCTTGGAATTTTTCATGAAATGTTTTTGTTGGTATGAAAAACCTCAATTTTCAACTTTTGTAAGAAACGACGTGAAAATTTCAATTTCCAATTTCGTTTGTTTGTTCAGTTCGTGTGAAATCTCCGCTCGGCAACGATCGATGTGTTCGCAACAATAAAGGCATACAATAAAACCGGCCATTTGCAGAAAGCGAATCCTCTTACGCTCCGGTGAGTTATACGCGGGACGATCAACCGGATTTAATAACTCCATCGTCAGCGTAGCTCGCCGCGTCCCGTTGGCCTGTTCCTTGATGTCTTTTTTATGTCTCAGACTTTATGGAATAGAAGGCCAACGGGTTCCTGGGTGGACCTCTCTACGGCTCACATATATCGGGTTCTTCCACTCTAGTTGGTGGCACGAGACCTCCCCTTGAGCCCCGCGGAGCTTACCGAGAGACAGATAATGCAAGAGAAAACGACACCGCGGAATACGAAAGTGTGAACGCGAAAAAAAAAGATAAAATACGACTCCGTGATTTCCATTCCGTTCCTCGCCGAGTCGAGCCGATCTAACCACAGTTCTCGCGTTTATTCTACTTTTGAGAAGAGCCTTATATGAATGGAGCGCGGGAAAGGGATTTGAAAGCCGCTCGCGGAAAAAGCAGCCACTCGGAAATTTACTTATATTAAATCCGGCGGGCTCCTTTATCACAGAACGTCGGGCGAGGTAACGAGAAATTATTCTCTTCTCCGATGCGCCATTGATATTTTACTCGCAGCTATTTGTCACACCGTTCCGCACGGACTTTTCGCGAGATAAAAATGAGCGTTTGAATTAAATTTTTTTTTGTTTTGCTTTTTTGCACACGCAGTCGGCTGCATATCTGCGCCCCACTTTGCGCTGCATATCGGTCTTAGGGGGGGGGGTTTAACCAAGCCGTTTTTTATTCTGCTATTTCGCATTCGTTTATGTGCTTCTTGTTTTTATTTCCGTTTCGTATTCCATCGGGAATAAAATTTGAAAAAAATCCCATTAGGCTCGTAATTGAATTCGCCGCGAAAAAGACATTCGCTCGTTTTTAATTAATATCGAGAGACAAGAGTCTCGCCGTCGAGTTATAAAAATAGGGAAATTAAAAATATTAATGAAAAACGTCGTCGAGGCGCAGTGAGTAGTTTTAATTACTCTTGTGCTTTTTAAATCTGAAGCATGGAATACCTTTTCAGAATTAAATGTTAAACGTTACCATTGGGAAGAAAAATTTGCAGAAATTCTCGTGCAAAGTACAAATTTTTTACTTTGAGTGCATTTTCATTTTCCGCTTCAAGTAACGAAAATTAAAAAAAGGGTTGTCACTCGAAATTGCCTTATCGCGTAAAGTACAGAAATTTAAACAGCTATTGTATTTAATTTTACCCGTCCAATTCCAACAAGTGAAATGAATTTTCGCGTTTCCATGATTACCCCACATTCGCTCGAAGCTAAGGGCAGGTGCACGGGATAAGGGAGAAGCCAATACGATAATATTGATTAATTTAGCTGAAAGCAAATTGAACAAGTACAAAAAATAAATAAATAAATACATACTTTGATTAACATTTTTTAAGCCATACTTCCCAAGGGCAACTACAGGGGATGACACAGAAGTCAATCTGACAACATTTTTAATATTGCTCAAAGAAAATTGATTAATGTACAAATAAAGGAAAAATAAGTACTTTGATTACATTTTTTGGCCATATTTTCGATTTCTCGTTTTAAATAATAAGAATACAAATAATACAAAAATAAGAACACAAAAATGAAAACAGCTTCGGTGTACAATTTGATCCGTCAAATTGCGCCGAAGACCGAAACGAATTTTCAATTCGTCAAATTGCGACGAAGAGCGAAACGGTTTCCATGGTTACGGTAAATTCGCTCGAAGCTTCGCGCGGGCTTTTGTTTGTACTGAGGGCAGGTGCATGGGATAACGGAGAAGCCAGGAGACAGGCAGGTGAACGGACGGTAGTAACCCGCTCCAGGAAGAGGAGGATATTCCGGACGGAATTATTCATGCGGCCGAGGCTCGTCCGAGCTACTTGCATTCTCGGTCGCCGCATTAGTACAAGCGTTCATTTTCCCCGCGCCGGAAGCGTTGGCGGAAGCGGCTGCAGCGAGTTTCTGGCTCGGGCTTGCGGAGACGCTCGGAGGGATCTTTTGGATACTCCACTTAAAGCGATGAGTGCGACGGAATCTCGGGTTTACCGTGTGCAACAGAAATGTCGCGCACTCATCGGTCGCGCGACTCCAAAGAGACGGGAAACGACAAGAGAAGAACAGAATGGAAGCAAATTGGATCTCCCCACTGTGACGGACCGTGAACGAAAACATTTTTGTTTTTTTCACCCTATTTATTCACGTTTCCCTCTGCCGTCTCGTTTTTTTTCGGTTTCACGCTGCAAAGCGCGCCGTATTCCGTTTATTTAGCGATTAAAACGAGCGCAAACTCCCCGGGGAAACATTCGCAGTTTAGTCTGAAATTCATTTAGCGATTTTATCGTGAAGGGGCTTTTTTTTACGCGTAGCGAAATCATCCGATGGACGAGGTTTCGTAAACACATTGTTTCGGTTTAGCAGCGCTTTTTTGTTTTTTTTTTTATTGAAAGAAATGTATGTTGCTTCGTCGACAATGCGAGCGTCGAGTGCGCATGCGCGCGGGCGAGTCCGCGATTAAAGCGAGCACAAACTCCCCCAGAAAACATTCGCAGTTTAGTCAGCGAAATTTATTTAGTGATTTTAGCGTGAAAGAATTTTTCTTTTACGCGTCTTTTTGTTTTTTTATTCAAAAAAATATATTACGTAATTAGAAAATAATTATTTAACTATTTATTAAATAGCTATTAAATTAAAAATGTAATAAAAATATATATATTTATGTTTCTTCGACGCATGCGCGCCGGCTTGTCAGCAATTAAAACGCGCCTAAACTCCCCCATGAAACATTCGCAGTTGTCTGAAATTTATTTAGCGATTTTATCATAAAAGAGTTGTGTTTTTTACGATAAAATCGCTATCAATGTACGAGGTTTTATAAACACATTGGTTCGGTTCAGCAGCGTTTTTTTGTATTTTTTTAAATAAAAGAAATCAACAAAAATTAAGTTTCCGCGTCGACGGTCCGTGCGCCGAGTGCGCATGCGCGGCGGCGAGTTTGCGTCCGTCACCTCTCGAAGCGAGTGTGCGACATAGATGCAAGCGGGGTATCGGGAAATTCTCGTTTACCGTTCCACCGTATACCATTAGCGGGCCTCGTTCCATTCCTCTTCGTTGCCGGCGACGATACCCGTTTCGTCCTTTAAATTTCGGAGCCGCCGGGGGGTTAACTGTGATGAGTTGCCGTCGTCAATTAGCGGGGCTGTTCTGTACATGTCAACCGCCCTGTATCCGGCTAATAATTGTTCCCTGTGTTCGGACCCCCCACGGGTACAGTTTAACCTGCGCTCGCTATAAACCATACCGCGTATTATACTTTATTGACATCGTTAGGGGTTTACTGCACGGCTGAAACGGCAGCTATTCTAAAACACGAGATACTGCAAATGACATTGGTCGCATCGCTCTGAAAATTTGTGTCCCATACTTTCTTTTCCCCCTTTTCGGTTCGATGTTTTTTTCAAACGATGCGAAATACCGCGGTCGGTAATAAAAACTGCACGTATTTTTTTTTTATCGTCGTCGTGAAAATTTGTGTCCCATTTTTTGTCCCTTTCGGTTCGATGACCTTTTGTGAAATAACCGCGGTCGGTAATAAAAAATGTACTTAATTTTTGTTTTCTTTATACCATTTCGAACATTCATGCTCGGAAGCAAATTGTTGAGCGAGCGACCGAGCGCAGGTCGGGTCGGTGGGAAATACGCGATAATTTTCCCCGAACCGTTTTATCTAAAAAAAAAAAGTACTGGAACTTGAAATTTGCTTACATGATTTACATTACTCGAACATTATTGTACTTTTTTGTAAAATAAAAAATACCAGATATAAAAATTACAAATCTTTTGCCTGAAACGAACAAAACATTTAATTCCAAGTAAAAAATTTACTGTAAAATTGCAACGCAAAACTCTTCCAAATTTCAGAAAGAGTTTATGTAAACAAAAAAAAAGTTTCCCGCACCGTTCGTCAACTTTCAAACAAAATTTTATTACAGTTTAGGACATCGGCTCTCAGGCTGAGCATGTGACCCAGCAAGTAGTAACGAGCCGGTCGAGCGTAGCGTGTCGTCCTTCGGGTAATTGCTCTCCGTTAACGCTCGTGTGCCCTTGCTGTCATTAATTTTTAATTCGTTAGAGGCAAAACTCGTTAAACACTTCAAAGCGTTCTGTGGGTTCTGTGTACTTACCGAATTCGTCTCCCCCCCCCCCTCCTCCGCGCTCGGTCTTCTTTCTTCAGCAAGCCGCCAGTCGGGCCGATGGTTCCGGGCGGGGCGAACGAAACTTTGCCGGAGGTGTGTCCGTGCACGTTAGGCTCTTATCACTTCGAAGTGAGCGAGCAGAGGAGCTCCGGGTGCGCACTCTCGTGCAAGCCACTCCACTCCATTAATACGAACCATCGCCGTATGTTCGAGCTGCCAAATGCACCCACCGGAGACTGCCTCGAGCGGAAACTAGCAACGGTACTCCTTTACAGCGGCTCGAGAGAGGTGAGAGTCTGCGCTATGCCCCAGACTCTTATCACTTAGGCGCGAGTTGGCCGAACTTCAGCGCTGTTTTTTTTAAGTTTTTTGCCTCACTGCGCTGGCGACTCCATTTACATGCGAGATGAAGATCATCATATTTGCAGTTTTTTCAAAGAATTATTTTAGGGTTTTCTTCTTTTTTTTGATATTTTGATATTTTTGATAGATTTTTGGGAAATTTGGTTCTCGGCCCGTTTAGAGAACTGCCGGCTAAAACTGTATGAAATAAGAACTCTCTTGGAAATACGGCGCTCGACTGTATCATCTGTAACTCCACAGGTTATGGTCCAGAAACATGTTTTGCATGTCCCACAATACAAAAAATGTTTTTTTCTTTTTTTTATCATTTTATGAAATTTGCGCTACGGTCGTGCGCACAACGAGTGGGGATTTGGTTTTTGGGCGTCTTATCGGCAACAAAAATAAATTCATCGATGTCGCTTATCATAATCTTTTTTTCTTTACTATAATTCATTTCACTGTGTAACGTCTAAGATTGTCTGACCAATGATACGTCTTTGTTACGCTTTACAACCGTGTTTTTTACAATCATCGTAGGAACTAGCCGGAACCCTCGAGTGTTTCTCCGTTCATCGTTTCATAATTTTCATCTCTTTGTTTTTTTTGTTATACAGAAAACGAGGATTTTATGATACATGCGTACGCTATATGTATACAATAATATAGTAGAATAGTGAGGGAGGGAGAGGGGGAGGGGAAGGGAATAATTTTCGGGTTATTGAAATGTCAATGCGCTTGTAGGTACATACAAATGCGATGAGTACGTATAGTCCGACATATATGTACTATATATTATTATTTATATATTTATATATATATCTATATATATCTTAACTAATAATTATTCTTCCGCACACGTAAATTCACTCACAGATCCGTTCGAGTAATCGATTCAAAAAATAATAATGATAATTAAGAATCCATTAAGTATGCTTAAAAGCATCCGAGTAAGAAACGTCCGTTAATCCGGTACGTCTCCGAAAGTTTGAGAAACGAAAAGATTTAGACATCGTTGATCACATCGTAATATATATTTTTTTATTTATATATATATTTAATAAAAATAATAATCAAACACTCCATCAATGTCTTCCACACGTCCCAATCACCGTCTCACCTATTTATATCACAGTACGTATATCGTAACTATATCGTATTTTTATCATACACATAATTTATCGGTGTATCGTGTAGTTTGTGTCTGCGTTAAGATCGTGTGTGTGTGTGTGTGTTTTTTTTAAGCTGGACAGAAAGATTTTCCACGGGACGAAGTAATTTTTTTTGTCTAATTTTTGTCGTCTCCCCCGTCCCGAAAATTAGAGTCAGTCGCACCGCGTACAAGCGTCGAGCTCATAGAGGTGTGACTCGAGCCTGAAGATAATTTTATTTTTTTTTGCTCTGCTTTTCATTTTCTTTTTATTAATTTTTTTTTATTATTTTTTTTGTTACCTTATTATAAATAATACTCTACACAAAGTATCCACGCTACTACACATTACACCTATGAGAAGTTATAACGAGTTTGAGCTTTTATTATTTTTCAGTTTTTAGTTAATCATCATCGTCGTCTCTCAGTCGCGTAAGTCGTCGATTTGTCTTTCTAGGCCTGCGACAACATTCGACGCTCGTCCCGGCAGCGGGACAGGCAGAGATTCGCCTTCGCGAACTTCATCGTTTTCATGGGGCAGACAATTATCCGCCTTCCGAACCAGGAGTTTCCATGGGAGTTCCGTTTCGCGCTCGTGTCTTGGACACCTCGAGAGTTCACCGCGAACCGCACAGTGAAATAAGATTTTCTACATTGCGTAAAAAAAAACAAAAAATCCACTTTACAAACATTTTTTTAAATGTAAAATTAACGAGAACAACTATTCGTGTCAACAACTATTTTCTTGTTACTTTTAAAACATAAAAAAATATTTGTAAAATACAAATGTTTATTTAATTTTTTGTTCAAATTTAAAAAAAAGGAATTGGCATCGTTTGTGGACAGGAAACTTTGGTACCCGTTTCACTGTGCGGATGGGCGTTTTTCGCCTCTTCGGGTCCGATTCGTGAAATTTGTCCTAGTCGCGCCTCGTTCGGGCGCAAAGCTTTGAAGAGCTAACGAACGTTTCTCGTCAACGAGCGTCCACAATTATTTCCTTGTTAATTTACAAGTAAAGAAAAAAAAAATTGTACCATGGAGAACATTTTTTATTATTTTGCCAAATTAACAAGAAAATAATTGTAGAATTTGGTGGACAAGAAACTTTGGTTGCGGATGGGCGTTTTCAAGCTCTTCGGGTACGATTCGTGAAATTTGTCCCAGTCGCGCCTCGTTCGGGGTGAAAGTTCTGAAGAGCCAGTCAGCCGGCTTTTAGTCCGGGACAGGATGGGCTGTTAGCCGGATGCGAGAAACATCTTTCCCGGTCCGGCGGAGCTAACTTAGCACTTAGCGCTGGTAACGGCCGTGCGGGGGTTGGCGAACGACCGCGGCGATGAGCGCCTTCGCGTTTTGTTAATCAACTTACGCGCCTACCACAGTTACGAGCGAAACTACCCCAGACCGCGCCTCGACCGATTTAACGTCGTTCCCCGAACAACCGGGGATTACGACTGCGTTATCGGACCGACGCTCACTTTCCGTTACGGCGACAAGTTTGTCGATCGCTTCGCACTTCGAATGCGCTAAGTGCCGGCCATTTTTACCTCCCAGCGGAGCTCGGAGATAGCGCTGCTTCGCATTTTCATCTTGCACGCCAGATCCGTTGGATTACTTTTTTTAAACATAAAAATATTGCAATTCGACCTCTTTCAAGTAGCTTCGGAATAAAATTTTACATTTTTTTGGTCAATGTGAATTATTATTATAATTTGAAAAATTATATTTTTTTCTTGAAATTTATTTTTGATTGAAAATAATAAATAAATGTATTTTAGTGCGAACGCTAGAATTCGAATTATTATTTGCAGAATTATCCTTTTTATTCAAAATAGTCTTATATTTTAATGTTTTGACAAAAAAAAAAAAAAAAAATGATAAAATACCTTCGCCTCTGAACGACAGAATGAATCGACCAATATCAAAATCCTCGTTCCAGCATGGCTATGGTTCGCGATCCAATTTTATCATAATTAGTTAGCTCGCGCGATACCAACGTCCCTCTCGCAACAATTCCGTCGGAATGATTCCTATTGTTTTCGCGCTTCGTCCAAAATTTATTTAGTTTCGCGGCCGATGAGGCCCGGCGGTGTCCGCGGGCACCGCGCCGTTAATAATCCCCCCGGAACGTTTGTCGATCGCGAATTTACAACGGAGCACCCTTGCGCTTCGCTTCATCCAATTAATCAATCGCAGCTGCGCCCCCGCGCTTCGCCCCGCGGGCTCGTGTACTCTCAGTTCGGATGCGCCCGCTTTCGCCACGCGACTGCCTTTTATCTGCCCGCGTTACTCCAGTTTCGTGTACTATCAATAATTTTTTCAACATATTTTCTCCCGTTTATTTATCAAATTTATTTACGACAAACCAGAAATCCGCCGAAGGTGTCGGACGAGCGGCGCGCTGCATTTTCCGGGCTTCGTCGTGAATCTTTAACCGGGCCGGACGTGGACCGTCGCGGCGCGCTCCATCCAGGGGCCTCGGGTTCTTCTTGCGGCCGTGCTCTCGGCGAACCACGAGAATCGCGCTCCGTCCATTGTTGGGAATTTAATTCGCCGCCGCGGCGCAATCGATCGGCCCGATACCTTCCGCCTAGGATAAACCTCTGTTGTGGCGAACGCGGTTCTGTTCGGCTTCCTCCCTTCGACGGCCCTTCCTCCGTCCACGCCACGCCGGTTTCAAACGTACACTTTTTACTTCATTTTCCACTCCCAGGCGTCCGGAAGAAGCTGCGCGGCTCGCGACTCGCCGGCGATCGACGCCGAGTTTCGGTCCATCGGCTTTAAAGAGGTTGAGAAGAAAAATACCGATCTTCCTAGGACAGAGAGTTGTCGGAGTTCGAGGGATGTAGAAAGCACGATTGGGTGGCCTAATTTTCGTCGAATCCTTCGAAAGACTCGGATACGAAAGGAAATCTTCGAAGATCGGTATTTCGATCGATCGAACTTCCGGGAAAATCGTCGGGTTTGGACGCCCGTTAGTTTCGCCGATTCGTCGATCGTTGCTTCTGGAATGGAGTTCGATCGTCGCGATCGTTTCCAGGACGATCGGCAGGTCGCTCGAGAGAGCCCTCTCGATCGTCTCGCCTGGATCGTGGAGATATATATATATATTTTTTTTTCAGACAAGAAGAAACCCTCGAAGATCGGTATTCCACGATCGATCTTAGGTGCGCCGTTCGCACCTTCGGAAAATCGTTATCGATTCGTTCGCTCGAATCTTCACTCCCGGTGCCGATCGTCGCGATCGTTTCCAGGACGATCAACAGGGCGCTCGAGAAAGTTCTCCCGATCGTCTCACGTGGATCATAGGAAGCTCTCGTTCGCCGGATTGGCAGCCGTGTCGATCGAGTCGCGGCCGAAGACGCCGCTGCCGTGGTTCTCCAGACGATCGCCGCTGTCGTGGTCCGACGACCTGATGACGTAGTTGTTGACCGGGTCGCCGTACTGACTCTGGTAGAACTCCTCCCTCATCATGTGGTTCAGATTGCCGCACCGGAAGTAGAGGATTTCTCTGAAGGGCTTGCGAAAGTCGCGATTCAGGGTCGCGTATATTATGGGATTGAAGAGGCTGTTGCAGTAGCCGAGCCACAGGAAGAAGCTCGACAGGGACGACGGTATCGCCTGATCGTTAAGGAACGTCCTGACCAGCGCCAGAACGAAGAACGGCAGCCAGCACACGGTGAAGGCGCTCATTATTATGCCGAGGGTCGTGCTCGCCTTTCTCTCCTTCGCCAGCTGAAACCTCAGCTTCTTCTGGTGAGGCGAACTCGTCACGCTGTTAAGGTGATGCTTCCCCGACGATCCTTTGCCGGACGTCGATAAGGTCGTCATCGCCGACGCGCCGATGCTCACCGGTTTCTCGCTCTTCTGCAACATTGGACACTGCGACTCGTTACTCTTTCTCGGACCACCGGTGAAACATCTCGAAGCGTTTACGCTGCACTGCAACACGAAACGATAAATTATGTCAGTCTACGTGATTCATGGTTTTGACGGTACATTTTGAGGCTTCCGAGACTTTAATCAAACCGGGCGCTTTCCTGTTGAAAAACACGAAAATAAGAGAAAAAAAACTAAGATTTGTCAAACGATTGACCATTTTTTTGGATAAAACTTTTGGATCCATGGAAATTGTGAGGAATTGGGTTTTTTCATTGTTTGCACCGATCAATCCCTATATTATCTTCAGGATGAGTTACCATTTGTGTGTATGAGATCCTAATTTAACGCTCTAAATATCTAACATAGTAGTATCCGCCCCATGCAATTAAATTTCGATTACGCATCGCCGAACAATTTAATTTTACTCTCGGAGAGTCAAAGGATGAAAACAATAATAATGGTACCGGCGTCACTGTAATTATAATAACGTTTCGGTGGCGAGTTGTTGCGAGGGCGTCGAATGAAGCTACGGCACACGAGTTGTCACGGAGACCGCGTGTATTAAATTTTACATTGTTATTACGGATACACCGACCTTTCATGGTAGATACTATTTGTCAAAGTAGGATTTCATCTCCCGCGATTTTCATCGCGGTGCCGGCAAACTTGCCATCAGAGTGTGTCTCCACGGCGCAAATCCAGTAACCTTAGGTGCATCGTAATTGTGTTGGCTTCGGCTTTCACCCATGCCCTTTATATAGGCACATATTGGTATATATAGGTATATATAGGTTTATATAGGTATATACAGAACTTAGAGCTTCTGATGGGTTACGCGCTTCGTGCGGTCCCTTTGAGTATCTCCAAAACTTACTTAGCATAGGGTCTTAGAACAATAAAAACCAGGGACAGGAAACCCAAGGGACATCGAATTTTCCAGGAACTAATTGATGAACAAAATTAAAGTCACGTATCAGTTCCTCCTCGATACCCCCTCTCTAAAAGGACTAAGTGGTCACCCAAGGGGACTTGGAATATTTCACCTGCTATTTCATTTGACCCGGTCAAACTGTTTCATTTGACTCCGGCCTTTTCAATTCTTGACCACGGCCGCGGCGGCGACGTTTTTTATATTATATAGAGATATATCGGTATATATAGGCATGTATATATACTATAACGCGGGGTTGGGAAACACCTCGTTATCGTAGAAGACTCGCCCTTCTTCAGAGCCAAATAGCGGTCTAGCCAACAAGGCGGAACCGTGAAAAGACACTCGCGAAATTAACATCCGATTGTGAATATTTATACAATCCTCACATTCTGGTGTTAATTTCTCTGAAGAACAATCGGATGTTATCTTCTTTATAAATCATAGAAACAGCGAAAGCGTACGACGCTTTGGCTGTTAGAATTGGAGATTGGGCGACCATTGTGAGCGTCCCTTAACCTGGCAACGTCCGGAGTTGCGGTAAGTTTAAGGGACGCGTTACAGTATAGATCGGTATAATATCGCTATATATCGCGAATGCGTACGCCCTATTTCCTTACGCAGGTGCGTGTGCCGCACTGTATTCCCAATACACCGAGGCCTAAATACCACGGGGCTAAAAGTCTCCGAACTATCGTTGAGCACAACCCCTGTGTTTGGGCCAAGTTACAAAGGCGAAGTTGTCAAAATGTAAGGAGAGGGGAGTGAGGATGATAGACAGCAGAGTACATTAGAATGGAAGGGTCGAGGGTGAGGGGCTCGAAAGAGGCTTTTGATCCAAAGTTTCGGTTACGTAACTTCGCGTGTAGGCAGGCAGTACACTGGTACTATTCGTGAAGCCAGTATGGCTGAACTGTACTGTACTGTAACGTGTACACAGAACCTGGAGAGTGATATATAGTCGAGATCAACGAACTAATCAGGGCTTCGAGAACCGAAAGCTTGGATTGCTTCTCCTCACTGAGCCTTTCAATTTGCACAGGCAATTTCTACTCTCATGTATCCGAAATGCATGTAGGGACAGTCGGTTATTCGCTCCGGGTACGAAACGGTTGATTCAGATTTTCAATCAGCTGTGAGAATTTTCTTCAATAAAAATAATTCGGTGTTTGCTGTTTTAAACACATTATTGACGTCAATCTAATCTAAAGTTGGCTTCTTTTGAACACATACGAGTGTTAAAAAAAAACTATTGAGAAACTGGTTAAATAAGAATAAGAAAGTTCTGAAAAAAATTGTTAGCATTAAAAAAAAAATCAATCGACTCATTTCTTATGAAAAAAAACAAAAAAATTCAAAATATCTTAACCCAAAATTCCTCATCCTCGAAGTTCCCCTGAATTAGAGATCTTCAATACCGCGACTCGCCCTACAGTGTTCATATCTTCTAATCAGGCGCTTGCGGCAATGTCGAGATTACCACCAACAATACCTGAATATTACTCACATATCCATTCCATCCGCGTATGCGCAGTGAAATGAAGCCTCGGCTTCAGAATTCACCCGGATACTCGGATAGACCCGTCGAATCCCCGTTTTCCGGAATCCGCACGTTCGCCGTTCGAGCTTACATCTATACACAAAAGCATCTGCGCCCAGCTGTCTGGTGCTGTGCTTATCCCCCCCCCCTCCCCCACCCAAGGACCAAAAAAAAGTCCCCGAAATATATTACTCCGGATCCCTCACCGACGATGTGAAAAGAGAGCTTGTGTGCCGCGCTGCAGTTTCGCAGTACGAATTCACCTTTAATTTTTTTTATTTTTATTTTTTTTGTTCCTCTTTTTCACCTTTCCGCGGAAGTTCCTCCTTTCCGTCCCGTTCCCCTCACAGTCATCCCTCTACCGACGTCCCGCCACTCGATACACTCAGTTTTGTTCGTCCGCTCCAGCGAACCCGAGGAATCCAATCGGACAATTTTTCTTCCTCGCCTTCAACCGAACTCTCCGGGTTCGAGGACGCGGGAGACGAATACGTCGCTGCAAAGCTTTTCACGAACGCCGTCGTTTTTGTCGATCGATTCCTGGCACTCGCTAAGTGTCGGTATACCCATTAGGGACCTATATGTACTGCCTGTCTGCCTTTTGTGCCCAGGGAGCGGCGAAAGGAGGAATAAATATATATATACATGTATATATAGAGTAGGAATGAAAGGGGTGTTTGCACAGAAGCCGCGATCTCAGCCCGGATGGCTGTTACATATTTCCCTCCTCGACAATGCAGGAAGCGAACGAGGTGGCAAACGGGAAAATGATTGACCGAAATAGACCACGCGATTCAAAGTTTCCCGGTTGCTTATCATCGGGAAGAGCGCCACTTATTTTATTGCAGTAATCAATTATTTGAGGAAATTGACTCGTGTAGTCCAAACACTAAATATCTGAATGAGAGACCTACAAAAATCTGAAGAATTAAAAAAAAATATATGCAAAATATAAAAAATATTGCTTGTCTGCCTTTTGTGCCAGCGAGCAGCAAAAGGAGCAATATATATATATATATATATATATGTATATATAGAGGGGGAATGCAGAAGAGGCGTTTGCACAGAAGCGGCGATCGCAGCCCAGTTGGGTGTTACATATTTACTTCATCGACAATGCAGGAAGCCAACGAGGTGGCAAACGGGAAAGTGATTTATCGAAATAGACCACGGAATGCAAAGTTTCCCGGTTGATTACCAGTGGGAAGAGCGCCATTTATTTTCTGGTAAGTATCAATTATATGAAGAAATTAACTCGTGTAGTCCAAACACTAAATATCTAAATGAGAAATCTACAATGATCTGAAAACCAATGAGAAAATATGTATTGCCTGTTTGTCTTTTGTGCCAGGGAGCAGCGAAAGGAGGAATAAATATATCGACAAAAATGCGAAGAGAACATAATAATAAATGCGTGTATATCGCAATTAATGTTTTCCTATAGATCTCCGATAATTACGCGATTTTTTTTTCATTCACGCCGACCAATCATTCGCTCGAACGCTTCCGAGGTATAATCGAACGGCGGAATAAATGGAACGCACGATACAATGGAGTCCGGATGAATGAGCATACGCTCGTTCGTTTCGGATTAACTCAGTGTAACCCTCCAGACGTGTATAAATGTTACCGGACGAACACAATTTCTTTCTGGACACGCGTACGCGTAGTCCCCCATTCTGCGTTTGATATGTTTCCCGTTCAGTGGAATCGATGATTCCGTGTTTGTACGAGGACAGTAACTTTTTCCCTACGACTAATCCGGATTTCGTTCGAAGTTGTTCTAATTTGTTTGTTCTTCTGTACGTAGGTGCGATAAGTACAGATTTCGATGAAAATGTTCAATTTGATTTCACGTTTTTGAGTTCAGATCCAATTTAATGAAGGCAATTATTCAAGCTTCCCTTTTTCCGTGCAAATTATGCCTTGCACAGCAGACTTGCGCGTATTACCAGGCTGGAAAATGAGTTTGGCTACATTTTTTTGGTAGATCACTGGCCCGCTTAAGGAGCATGGTTTTTGGTATTTCTCCTTCCGGATAATTTTTTTTTTGCGTACGGAGCTCGGTATTGCCCTCTATTGTTCTCGGCTTTGGGATTTGTCTGCAGCACGGATTTCTTTTACTGTTATTTTCCAACCATCAATGTATAGCGAATTTTCATCCACCATGTATTTTGGTTTTTGGTATTTGTCCTTCCGGATAAATTTTTTTTGCGCACGGTACTCGGTATTACCCTCTTTTGTTCCCGGATTTGTGATGTGTCTATCTGACGGATCTGTTTTACTGTTATTTTCCCACGATCAATGTATGGCGATTTTTCATCTACCACGTATTTTGGGCGACAGGCTGTGCTGTGTAAAAAAAAAAATTGTAAATTTAATGGACCGGACTGGAAGTTTTTATACAAAAACTGGTAAATTCAATTCAATGTACAATTGTGATGAACAATTAATATACGTTTTCATTGAAATGAAAGTAAATGATTAAAAATAAAATATTCCTAATGTTTTTAATACAGTGAACATTAATTTTTCATCACAATTGTACATGAAATTTAATATACCAGTTTTTTGCTTAAAAACTTCCAGTTCCGTGCATTAAATTTCATACGTTTTTTTTGCAGTGTCTCGCTCTTGTAATTGGGCTTTGCCCGTGCCAATTGCAATAAATAAATAGATAAAGAGAATTTCAAAAAATGTTCTTGCTTCTTGGGCCGCGACGGCTGTTTCCATCGAATAATTCGACTTCCGAAGGGAATATGGAAACCACTTTGGGACAAACCGGATACCGTCAGTCTGCTCCGGATTTTACCGATTCTGCGCGAGTTTCATCAAATATGCCACCTTTGTGTGCTCCACTTTCCATTTTCCGTCGCGCTCCGTGCGCCATATGTATCGCGAACTATTGGACCCGGAATTTCGATGAATTCGCAGCGCGACCGTTTCGGCTCGCCGGAGCGAACGCCGGAGGATGAGAACCTGACGGGGAGTTTCACTGGATAATAAACCATACAGGTTTTTGCCAACCACGCGATGTTTGGACACTCGACGGTGAGGACTCCACATGAAAAAATAAAAATAAAATACTGTGCGGAAAAAGATGGAAGTTGACCAATGGGGTAGGGAAGGGCGCAAAGGGGTGGAGTGTAAACTGTAGACATGGGGCAAAATGGGATACGAAAAAATGGTCAGAAAAATTTATCGGAACGTTCAGAAAGACTGAGTAGAATAAGGGTGAACATAATGAACCATACGGGGCAAAATGGGATAGTCTTTAAATTGTGGCGAAGTTAAAATGTCAGCCCAACTTTGCCCCCATTTTGCTCCGATCCGCAACTTTTCCTCGGAGTCTCGGAATTATTATTACAATTTTTTTGTTATTTTTTAAAAGTAATAGGTCGATTCGCCCGGACTCGTCTGAATGGGCTTTATTTTACCCTGTTTTGCTCCAGTCTCCCCAAACTGTATTGTCCGATCGTCCAGTGAACTCTATCTCTCTACGCGCACAAAACCAATAGATGCGAACACTCGTGCGCGCGATGCGAACGGACACTGACGAAAGAGTGAGTAATCGATACATCGAAGCCGTGACTGCCCATAAAAGTTTTCCATTTTTATAACCGAAAATGGCGAGAGCATTTCAAAAAAATTTGCAGCTATAATGGATCGACACCTTTTATTGTCGAAAAAATAATAAAAGTAATAAAAATAATAAAAATAATAAAAATAATAAAAATAATAAAAATAATAAAAATAACAAAAATAATAAAAATAATAAAAATAATAAAAACAAATTGCGCAAAAGGACAATATACGCTCGTTAAATATGAAGAGATTCTCTTGTCAGTGATGTATACGCCGCGGTGTCGTGCTCACGATATATACGCTGACTATCCGAGGCGCATTTGCGGCTCAGGGAGAGTTGCAACTCCCTCACGACACACTCGTTGTGTGCCTGAAATATTTAATCTCCGTGGCTCTCGGCGGATTGCCACTATGGCCGCTAGTTTCATCGCTCCTCGGCTTGGAAAATTTACGCCCGAATTGCATCCTCATCGTTGCACCGATTAAATATTAATAGTTGGCGAGATATACGTTTTTTATTGCAGTTCTCTTGCGTTGTTCTGAATTTTGAGCGTGTCGCGGACGAATGACTGACAGTTTGGGTCTGAATTGGATACGACTGAATTTACCATTAATATATCTAACGTTGCTCCGACAATCCTGGTACTCGTCCCGTGTCCGATTCCCCGCGGATCACTAATTAGTTCAGTGAACATCCGTCCAACATTGAATACCTATTATGGCGTCCCAAGTACCCGATTACAATGCACGCGCGGCAGGAGGTAAACCGTACCTTATCAGGCTGGGGTTACACGACTAATGTGCTGTAAGTAACATGATCGGGTGTTAATGCCACGTCGCAATATTGTCTCGCGACTACAATTAATTTACAATTGTCCTGAGACGGTGAACAATTTGACACTTTGAACAATATGATATTAATAAATCTGTACATCTAACATTTTAAAATTTTTATAATTATAATAAATTTCGATATTAATTAAAATCGTGTACGTATTGAAAAAAGACACTTTTCTTTAAGTACTGACCATAAATGGTATTTTTACTTTAAGGTGTTCTTAAAGGTGTTGCCTCGTCGCAATGTCGTCTCGAAATTATAATCGATAATAAATTTACAATAGTTTTGAGTCGTGTAAAGTACCTTTATGTCTTTGTCAGATGAGTATAAAGACTTATTAACATTTTATAATTAATATAATTATTATAAATTTCGATATTACGAGAAACTTTATACGGGCCAGATTCAAGAAAGAGATTTTTCTCTGAGTACATAAAAATCCGTAATGGTATTTTAAGGTATTTTTTTTAAATCCTTACTATTATTATTCTGGAAATGAAAACGGGGACAAATTTACGGAAGTTTCGACTGTATCCAGCGGAATCCGTAGAGCGCACCGTTCCAATACTGCGGAAGGCAGGAAACGCACTCGACTCAAAGCCTTCTCTGTTGCCACAATCGATATTCCCTTCCCGCAGATATGGAAGCATTGTTTGACAAGGTGCAAGAGCGACGGACGAAATATACACCGCCGAGTTTCTTTTTACGAGTGAAATGTCTATCGACATGTACCAGAAGAAAAGTAAATCCGATATTTCAAGATATTCTCGGCGTGTACCGCGTATGTCTCCCGCACTTCGCACCGCAAGATCCGTTGATGTATATGGATAGTGCCACGTGAGAGTGGCTGCTTCGTGGGTTCAACTTCAGAATCGGGTGCCATAAATCCGGGCATCGACGCTCAGACGTTTCCCCTTAGTTATTGGTTTCTTCGGCTCCGCAAACTTTTTTATTTTATTATTTTTTCTCGGATGTCGTTGTAAATCATACCGAACACAATATCCCGGTGACCACCGACCTGGAAGAACCAGTAAATTCCGAAAAGGTCGGGAAATTAAAAATTGGTCCGGGAAATCCAGAAAAAGACCAGGAATTTTTTTTATTTTTTAATTGGTTCACGGACGTCAGTGAAAAATCAGAGAATTTTTTGACCTTTTAAGGAAAATGAGTAACGCGAAGAAAAATAACGATTTCCCAAAGAACCAAAATGAAGAAAATAGTTATTCGTTAACCTGTTTCTATTTTCCGTCGCCATTGAATGGTAGACATTTTTTTGTGTCTCGAGGCGAGCGAAAAGGAATGAAATTTTGAACAAGTCGGGAAATAAAAGATTGTGCCGGGAAATCCAGAAAAAGGCCAGGAATTTTTTAATTTTTTAATTGGTCCGTTGAAGTCAGTGAAACATCAGGGAACTTTGTTATCGGTCAAGGAAAATGAGTAACGTGAAAAAGAAATTAAAGCTTTGTCAATGAAGAACCAAAAAAAAAAAAAAATCTTCATCAATCCATCGTTCGCTTTGTTTGAAATATAGAGACGCGTGAACGCTATTTTCCGTCACCACTGAATAGCAACATTTTTTTTGTGCCTCGAGGCGATGAAACGAAAAGCCCTCGGAACTTTTTATTGAGCGAGGTGATGAGGTAATTCTTCTCGAGACCCTTCGCTAATTGAAAGCTCGTGTCGATGTAGGTCCGGGCATTTAACTATTACACGCCCGACATGAATCGCGGTGGGTTTTCTCTATACTCGACAATATGCAATTTGCGAGTGGTTCTCGGTCAGCCACGAAAGGTCAGACCTAGCGTGCTCCACTAATCGTTCGTTACAATTCGCTATTCCGATATACGTTTTTTTATTGATTTATTTTTTTTTATATATATATCTTTGTTATCAACGTTATTTATTGCGGTAGGAGAGAGCGCGCATCGCACAGTTAATCGGGAGAGTGCGAATGAGCGAGCGGGAAAGAAATATCGAACTGGAACCGAGCTGGAATTTGCGTCAACAGGTTGTCGAAACTGCGGCAACCCGCGTTCTCGCCTCGCCCGGCTCTCAATTCAATTTTTCCCCCTCGCGTTATCATACCTCTGCCACACTCACGCTCAGAGCCCCTTCGTCGTGCACGAGTCGCTCGGGTCGTCAGATGCCTTCACCCTTCTCGTGGAGGCCACTCCAAGAAGAAAAGCCAACAACGTTGTTTCCCTTCCTGTACCTCTTCTCTTCTTTAACTCTTTTATTTGATGTATCGATCCATTTTTCTTTCTCGTCTTTTTTCCTCTCTCGTTTCCTGCGCGCTGTAACTAAACAGTGTTCCGACCTCTTCCGGATTACAGTGAAATGTTAGTTTTCATCCATGTCGAGGATTGCGGAGGCCGATGAAAGTTTTGGGCGAGCGGGCCAAAATGGTACCTGGACTTTTTTTTTTTGGATTCAATGTTTGTAGAAAAAATGCTAAAAAAAATTGTTTGCCTCGCTTTTGTGCTACTTGTTACGATTTATTTGACCTTGGATTTATCGACAAAGGAAGATTTACTATGAATATTGTCATCTATTTAGGGGAGAGGGTTGAAATGGTAATTGCATTTTTTTATGTCCCTAAAAAAGTTGGTAAAAAATGGTCCATTTTGGCCCGCTTTCGTCCTCTACCTGTTACGATTTATTTGGCCTTGGCTTTATCGAGAACGGAATTTTTGCTATGGATATTGTCCCCTATTTAGTAATCCTATGTAGTTCGCTATTTATATTCATAGACACGTTCCTCGTTAGTGAAGTTCTGCTAACACACTTTACCTACTAATGAAATTAAACGTATGCGGTCTTGAGAGATCCCTCGCAATATTCTTCAAGGTAATGAATTTAATTTTATAGACCACAGCTTTTGTCCTAAAAATGTAATAATTATGAAACCATACTTTGGTCTTTCCATTCATAAAAAAAATATTAAAATGTAGCCCTTTTCACGTAAAAATCTTGCGACTCCGCTTTATCTTTCCGCCTTACATCATCTCCAATTTCTCAAGGGTCGGAAGTTCTCGCCTTTGCCCGCAAATTTTTTTTATCCCTCCGAGTTTCCCGCAAGCTGGAATTCTTGAATTTCTTTATTTTTCCCAATTCCTCCCACTCAACGCCTCGCGTAAATTTTCTCCGTTCCGCAAACCGGATGTCCTTGCTCGAGGTCGTCGAGTGGATGATTCACTCGCTGCTTGCCTAGCCTCGCAAGCTACGACACCCAACTCCCTTCGGGATCTCAGCTTGGCACCCCCGACGTGCCGCGCTATTTAAAGTTGGACGTAACTCTATCGAATGTCCCTTCCCCGGACATTCCCGTCGATTTTACAACTTCGAAACGTTCGCACACAACCGGGTCGCCGGAGTTATATAACGCTGGCGTCGTCGACGAAGCGGAAGCAATGCCACCTCCGGAAGGCGTCTCATCGATGGATGGAGAGAGCTTTAAGCTTCGGCGACTCCTCAACGCTCAGGAAATCCATAATGCATAGCACCTAAGACGAATTCATAAACGAGTTTTCGCGTCTCGCTGTCGCGCGACCTATCAGTTTTATTTAATTTTCTTTTTACTTTGTAACTTTTAACAGTTTACCGTACTTTTTATAAGCAATTTTCTTGTAAGATGGGGAATCTTAGGAAAGTGTGTGTTTCAATTACGATGTAACACTTTTTTAGTGTTTCGCGCATATTATCGGACTATCTTGGCTTGCAACCTTTTTTTATCATATTTATTATTTATTCAGATGTAATCGAGCGATTCTAATCGACATTTTGCGGCAAAAAAAAACTATTGTGAAAATAAAAAATATTTATTTATCATAAATTTCTGATTTCAGCGGCTCGACATCGTCGTCAAAATTGCTTCCTTAAACGGTAAGTGAATAACGATTTTTCAATATACTTTTTCTTTCTTTATCACGCGAATAAAAAAAAATTTTACTCTGTGTATCCCTTGAACCCTTTGCATTACGATCGGACGTTGGGTGTCCCGCCTTCTTTCGCTCAGTTTTCAATTTTTTAAACTAATTTCTTGACATGAAATACCCCGGTATTTCATGTCATTTTGTTTTTATAGTGTCAAAATGGCTCAAAGGCTTAAATCGTATGAAGCGATTTAACAAAAAATGTAATTTTTAATTAATATTTTTAGTTTTACTTTTTTGCGACTAACTTTGCAGGAAATGTTTCACATGTGAATTTTTCGATCGACCCTCGCTCCGGCTTTCAAGTTCTCCGTCGTAATTTCACAGAGCCGAAACGTCCGTCGCACGGTATTCGGGCGTAACGGAACGTCAGAGATGACACGCGAAGTAAAGGAGCGACGTAGAATGTGTAAAAATATTTATCGCGTAGTCGTCGTGGAAGCGACGTTTCAAAGAACGGTGCGGGGAGGCGAACAGGTGGCTAAGCGCAGTTTCATAGTCGCGCAGCGAATATCCCTCGGTCGTTTTCTCTTCCTCTTTATTCCGTGACTCACTTTTTTCCTCCTTTTTTCCCAGAATCTCCGAAATTTCCCTAGCGTGGAATTTTCACGTGGCAGGTTTTACAGCCGAATTTTTCGGATGCCGCCAGCGAGGAAGAAACAATTCCGACTATTTCCCCAGAGCTTCCGTTCGTTTCTAGGTCTTTTATTTCTTCTTTCACCCGTTGACCTACCCCAGCAAAGTCGCACCTACCTTCATCTATTTCAGCTCTGCCGGAGACACTCTCATTTTCCTCGTTGGTTTTTCATTTCCAAAAAAAAAAAAAAATCTGAAAATTGTTCCAGTTCCAACCCCCGACCATTTTCAGGTCCAAAAATGTTTCCCAGAATAATGAAGTATTTGTAGTCCCAGGGAGGCTCTCAGTTTATCGGGCACAGTGGCTTGCGGTCCGTTGGATCGAACATCGCCCGATAAAGTCCTGACAAAAAAGCTCCCCCCCGGATGGAGTCGCGCGAATTACGCCGAGCCATCTCGGCGTTCTGCTCTTTTCGGAGATATTTCCCGGGAGCGAGGAAGGGGCTGAAGTGCGCTCGAGAGTTTTTCCTCCGTGCCGTGAAATATAATGGAAGAATGGACTACGAAAGTGCTCGGAGCTTTTCCGCACGGCGAACTTTGTCGGTCCTGCGGCGCTCTCGCTCCCGCGTTTTAACGCCCGAAGATCCTGTGTCTACAAAGATGCAAGAACGAGCGATGTACACAGCGAAGCATATAATGGAGCCGCGACCAGAAATGAGCGCGGTGGGAAGCACACACGAAGCGGAAGCTCCCCGAACCACCGCACCCGGCCAATCGATATCGAAACCCCTTAAGAATATAGCGTCGAAGGTGCTCGCGTCCCTTCGAGCGCCCGGATGAAAATCCGTGACACGACACCCCCCACCCGCCCTCCCGACACCCTCCATTAAACGGCCAGACGACAATGTTCTCGGTCGTTTTCCTTTTCCTACTCTTCGTCGTCGTTCAGGAATTTCCCGGCATCTTGATCGATAGCTCCGTATCTACGCCGCGAATATTAATAATACGACCGACGTCGTCCGTACCCGAGAAATCGATCATTATACTGCTGAGGCTGCGGCCATTATTCCCGTGGAAAATATATCGACGATCATTCTTAGTTAATACTCTCTGCACCGTCTGGGACCGTGGGGTTTAGATTTTACGCGAAATTAGGTAGGGAACGCCGATCGAAGAATTGATCGGGCTGATTTAAAGGAATAGAGCGGTGATATAGAGATGGGTATTCAGGGATTCTGTGGAGTAGGCGGAAATGAAATGGTCGAGCATAAATCTATGAGTTTTTACTGGTGTAGATTATTTTTTAGGGCGATTTATACATTTGGACGATTTTTTTATTTTTTACTGTTTATTTTTTGGGGCAATTTATACATTTCGACTGTTTTCTGTTGTTGCGTTTCCCGCATAGATGATTTTTTTTGTTAAAGTTTATATTATGGATGGCATTATTCGAGTATGATGAGTGAACCTTCGTCGTCTAAACTTTTCGATAAGTCCTTCACAATAGTTGGCTGCCGATCGTTTTATACCTTGAAGTAGAAACTTTTATAAAGTGGTATTTGCCATTCGACGTCCCAAAGTTTGAGCCCATTGAATGTTGCCATCGAGACTCAACTTTACACCTGTTATATATTGCAGTTCTCTCTTGGATGGCGCTTAGGACGATAAATTGTACAACCATCGAAAGTTACCATCATAGTTTGCCCGAGGACAGCTAAAACATCGCAGTTTCCTAGAATAGTTTCTAACGAAACCGAATGAATTCCTAGCAGCGAAGATCCGAATGTTCGTTACCCGACAGTAGAGTTTCAACGATTCTCCCTTGTTATTCCGCGAAAAATGCGTTCTCTCGTCTCGTCTGGCTGAATCGCCAGGAATTTTGTGCTATCCTCTCGTTGCCAGCCCGAAAGAGCGTGAGAGCCGTGCCGAGACGAGCGGGAATTTCTTGAGGTAATTAACCCGACGGAACCGTCGGGGAAATTAAGTGCGTGTGCCGACGAATTACCGAGGCCGTATATCCGGTGGTATTAGCAAACTTGCCCGTCTCGTTTCTCACGGCGTCGAAAGCGCGTCAAACTCGCGGGCATGGACGGGGAGAGATCGAGGCGATGTGACGAGAGGGGATGAGGGTCTCAAAGGGGACGGCGAAGAGCAACGGGAAAATTGTTCCCTCCCGAGGGACTCGCCCGATGAGTTACCACTCCGCCGAGTGTCTTTTGCCACTCGGATTTACGAGGGCTTTTCTCCACTCGCGGAGACGCGAGATGCACGGGGAGCATTGAAGTGCGCGGGTAGAATTGTTCGTACGGCTCGAGAGAAGTTTCACACTTGTCTGCATATTTCAGTGGAAACGGTGAAAGGGGATGTCGTGAAAGCAGGTAAACTGACGGAGAAATCTTGAAGGATTATGGCGTGTTGGCGAATGAAATTTTCGCTGTGTCGTGTGCGATGCAGGATATAGTTGCTTTTATTGTGTATCCATTAGTTACAGCGGATTTCAATTAAATTCAGTTCCAGTTTCAATTTAAATTTCAATTTTTTTTGTATTGTTATTAAATATTATTCATTGAGTTTAAGAATTCTTGAAGGATTATGGCGTGTTGGGGAATGAAATTTTCGCTGGGTCGTGTGCGATGCAGGATATAGTTGCTTTTATTGTGTATCCATTAGTTACAGCGGATTTCAATTAAATTCAGTTTCAGTTTCAATTTAAATTTCAATTTTTTTTGTATGTTTATTAAATATTATTCATTGAGTTTAAATGAATTTAATTAAATGAAACCGACATTTTTTTTGAATCGAGCAAATTGGCTCGTTTCGAAGATATACGATCCGAAAAAACCATTCGCAGAATTGTCTGGGAGTTTCGCCCAAGCGTTCTGTCACTGCGGGCTCGATAAATTTTCTCCCCTAATCCGAGGCCTTCGCGATTTTCATGCTGCGCGGATGGCCATTGGCGATCAGTGAGACAGCTGAAATCCAGTGACCGCTTTCACCCCGTCGTGTTTCGCCGAAATGAATATCCCCCTCCGCACGTCTATCAATCACGTTCGAAACGACGAAATAATTTACACAATACCCGTGGAACGCGTGATAATAATATCTTCGATACGAATTCCATGACAAATGTGATATAATAACAATATATATAATAATAAACACAATGAATATTTTACCACACTCAGAAAAATAATTTATTTCACGGGCGCCCCGCAAATAAATATTTATTTAAATCATATATCAATATTTATTTACGGCGCACCCGTCAAGTAAATAAATTTTCTGGGTGCACAATATTGTGGTATTCTATAAGATTACATGGTGTCTAGTCCTTGAAGTCCTAGGAGTCCTGGAATGTCCTTGAATTTCACAAAATGTCCAAATGTGTATTTCTCCGAAAATGTTAGTTTCTTTCAAAATGTATTTTATGCACTAATATGCAATCGCATTTTTGGGATTAAAACCTAAAATATTGGGTTTGGAGAAAAATAAACGTCATATTCTTGATCAAAGAAATCCGCGTACACTTCCGGCCAGCGTACATCCTTTCTTCGCTCTTCGTCCCAAACCTATCCGGAATTTATCTCGAATCGGGCCAGCACGGGACGAATTAAGAAAATTCGCTGTGGAACGAAAGTCGCTCGAAGCGCGTGAATCGTGCCCTTTCGATGCCAGTTTGCCTCAATCTCGATGCGGAGCGCCGGTGAATGCCGCGGTTGGAAAATTCCCGCGGGCTCGCTCGGTTCGCTCGTTGGGGGAGGCTCAGCGATTCATCCCCTGGAACTGGCCACGAAACCGAGGCACTTCCCTCGAGCGAGATATAGGGGGGGGGGGGGGGGCTGGAGAGGCCTCTTTACCAAAGTCTGTTTACGTATGCCAGGAAGCGTCTGGATCGTGCCTGGAGAGTGGCCCGGAGTGGTCGGTATTATTCAGTGATGGACGCAGAGTGTGCAGAGCGAAGCCGTTCAGAAATTCGCCCCGTCTAAGATGGAGCGAGAGAGAGAGAGGATGCCGGGACGATGAGAATGTCCGATAGAGAATATAGTTACCCGGCTACGATTTCCGAACGGGTATCAGCGGAGCTCGCTCGAAGAGAAAGCGCACACGGAACAGCTCGAGATCAAAGCTGCAGGAATCGCGCGATCGAATCGATCGAAAGGCCCGGAAGCGCAGTTTCGCAACTATAACGGCATTCGCATTGTTGTGTAGGCGGGCTTCCGTTATGCATGACGACGACGTTCGGATGCCTCGTCTTATGCATTTCGAATGGGCATATGTGCAAAGCCGTCGCGTGATGCGCATACAGCGGGTTTTGTCTTTCGGGAGGGATTAAATTGCCGTCGCTGTTATCGGCAAACTCGAGGGGAACGGATTAGTGTGCGACGCTGCGTACACTGCTCGATGTTTGCCGGAGGTTTGTAAAAGCAGGAATGGGCATGAAGTTGCGTTATGCGAGAATCCGTATTCGAGAAAGCGCGGAAATTTGCAAAAACAACCCCATTTTGCACGAATCTTTCCTATCGAGTTTCGTAGATTGGAAACTCTTGGTACTGTAAAATATTCGTAATCTCATTGCATTTTGTAGTCGAAGTATGCACAGTTTTATTCAATTTTTTTTTTCGATTTAAACTCGGACGAATTTTTCGCGGATAAGCAATCGCGAGTTTTGGGCATAACGGGTAAAGCAGCATGTCGATTTCGTAAAAAGAACAATCTTAAAATATTCATATCTCTGCGCAGTTTTGCACAATTTTATTTTCCTGATTAAAATTCGCTTAGCCGAATGTTTCACCGATAAACAATCAGAAAATTTGCGGGTAACGGATAAGGCAGTGTTTCGATTTCGTGAAAAAAAGCTCCAAATCTTTTAATCTCAACTTCCGGAAAGCTTCCCTTTCGTCCCTTCGGCTGGTTGAAATAAAGTGCCAAATCGGGCTACCCTTGGGAGATCATCCGGCGAATCTCATCGCGTGATCGCTGTTTCCGGTTAAACGAAGTATAAAGAGGGCGCGAGGGGAGAGTGTGCGTTGAAATAGAATGAAAAGTAAATCGGGGGAGGGGGAAGAGTGGGAGGGGGGGATCTTCATCCGGCGTTTCCGGGATGCTCATGAAATACCGATAAGCTGTCCCTCTTTTTTTCCTCCCTTCATTCACTACTCCGTTGTATCCCGGTTTTCTTTTTCGTTCACTCGCCCTCCCCCTCCCCGCAGAGCCCAATCGATAACTCATAAGGGGGCCGTTTGCGTGAACAACGTGAATGAACGGTTTTTTTTCTCACGATATGAAATCCCACGTGATAGATTTTTAGGGAAAAAATTGTTTAAAATTGCGACCCAAAATCGCGAGCGGATTTTATTTTTAAATTCAGTGTCGCAGCAACGTTATAGCATATAAATCCGTGATTTGGCGGCTCCGGCGGACCGGCCGTGCAGAGGACGAACGAAACTACTCGGGTAAGCCACTCGGAATGAGTTACGACCGAAAGCACACGAAAGCGGAATAGCGAGAGGCGTCGAAATCCGAAAGCCCTCCGCTCCCGCGAGGGCGGAAGGGAACGCGAATGAGGGCGGACGCAGAGATCTATCGAAATCCCTCTAAGCTGGCAGGATCGCGAGGCCGCTATCCGGCGGCGATTCGAACGGACTCGGAGTCTTGCCAAGACGCACACGTTTCGATGCTATTCGATCCGAAATGACAATTGGACGGTTAGCGGTGTATCGGTTGCGAAGCGAATTATGTGACAAACGCAAAGTTAGATCGATGGACAGATGGCTTGAAATGTAGGTCAGATAGATAAGTATTAAAAAATTTGGCTCATTGAATGGAATAAATTCCATTCCATGAGCTAAAATTCAGCAAGTAGAAAATTTGGCCCTCAGAATGCAATAAATTCCATTTCATGAACTAAAATTTAGCCAATGGAAAAATGAGCAGACAGAATGGAATAAATATTCCATGATCTACAATTTAACCATCAGAAAATTTTGCCCATAGAATGTAATAAATTCCATTCCACGAGCTACGATTCTGCCATTGTAAAATTTATTCCATCCCATGGCTCTCAATTTTCCAGCACATAGATTTAACGTCCCACAGTCTCGCAAGATAACTTCTGCGTAAAAAGAATTCCTCAGTTCAAATTCCTGCCCTCGGTCGCGGAGAATTTATCAGAGGAAAAATAAAAAAAAGAACGGCGGTTCATCGGATGGGCGATGACGTTAGGCGAATCCACGGATGCCGCTTCGCGAGTATAAGGACGAAAGTGTAGGACACGAAAGAGCTGCCTATCTCGAGGAATGCATTGGGCGTCTTTCAACTAAATCCGGATATCTTTCGTGAGCCGGCGCCGGTGAAAGGATTCTCATTGGTCGAGCCAGCGGCAACCCGGAAACATTTCGCCATAGACCACGTACATTCCATAGAAATGGGAAATAGTGCCGAGACATCCTTGGTATACACTTCGGTGGCGCAAGAACACCTTCAGCTGCGCCGATATCACCTCCGGAATCCTCCCGCACGTGCCTCGCAAGTTCGAGGTGAGAGGCGAGTAAAGCCATTCGTGGCGCGTATCGGTGCGGCGCCGATAACGAGAAGTTTTCGAGAACCACCGGTTTCACCAAGAAATTCCTTCGGAAAAATGGTTTTTATTTCAGTAACTTTTCAAAGACTGGCTATCGGTACTTCATCTCGGAAATTCTTTGCCGCAGTAAGCCCGGTCATTTCACATCTTTTACGGCTCGTGGCACAGATTTATGTCCCCATACGCCGAGGTTAAAGTTACGTCGAAGAATAGCCCCGACTTTTCCCGAACGGAGTTCGACCGAGATGAGGCCTGTTTCACTGCTGGGAATGCCAGCGGTGAGGGGTAAAAAATCATATCCTTTCGCTAACGCTATTCCCGTACACACCCGAGCGATCGGAGCTGTAACACGGCTGCGGAGAAAGATGAGGACCGAGAAGGGAAGCGAAAAAAAAGTGGTGAAGGGTGAGCCGAAAAAAAGGTCGTGAAAACGTAAAACATGGTGGGTTCTTGACATGACGTTCTTTTCATGGAGATAAATTTGACAGTAAATCCGACGGAGAGGCGGGTGAGCTGAGGGGCGGGAGGGGGTAAGAAAGGTCGAGATGAACGTCTCGTGTTCGTCGTAAACGTGAATATCGGCGCAGGTGACGCGGGGTCTGTTGGGGCTGTTGAGCGAAAGCACCGACGGGTAACGAGCGACCCGGGTTGGTTGCTCCGATATGCCAATACATTAAAGCCTCCGCCTGAAACTCTTTGCACAACGTATACGCGTGTACATCAATTTTGTGTAAATGTGTATGTTTAATAAGGCGCAGGGACAATGCGGTTTTACGAGCAGTAAAGACATAATCGGGAACGATTATACCGAGCGCGATGTATGCACGCGCATGCGCATGCATCCAGAAACCGAACTCGTCCCGTGCACCCAGAAAAAAAATTGATTTTTCAGCCACCATTTATTAAGATTAATTAAAATATTTATTTGATTTAAATGAATATTTACTTAATTTAAATAAATATTTATTTTAATCAAATAAATATTTTATTTAATCTTCATAAACGGTGGCCGACAAATACATTTTTTTTCTGGGTGTGTCGGCCGGATTGCCGTGAAGTAGGATGGCAGAGTTTTGTATTTGAAAGTGCGGTAGAGGAATTCATCCTTCAATTCCTCGAGCCCCCGAGACTCTATGATCGCTAATCGAGTCTCTTATTTTCAGTCCATTTCGGTCCATTTTCCCAAAGTAGAAGAGTGTACATCAATTTCGTATAACTGTGTACATTTAATAATGCACGAAGATAAAGCGATTTTATGAGCCGTAAAGATACAATTGTGAACGATCACATCGAGCAGAATGTATGCATGCGCATGCATCCGGAAACTGAATTCGCCCCGTGTCAGTCCGGTTGCCATGAAGTAGGGTGGTAGAGTTTTATATTCCTAAGTACAGTAGAGGCTCTCTTCATTCAATCCCACGAGCTTGAGACCTTAAGATCAATAATCGCTACTCTTATTCTCCGCCATCGATCTATGCCGATGTAGTTTGCTGTCGCGGGTCTCCTGAAAAATCCTGAAAAAAGTACCGTTTTCAAGAATCACATTTTTATACCCTGCAAGTGAACAACTAGGGTAAAAGTGGGGAATATGGCCCGGTTCATATATCATTGATTTACGTATTAATCGAGGTGGGCCATATTCACCACTTTTACCCTATAGAGGATTTATAGGTCTGTTCTTTAACTTTGCCTAAACTTATTTATTTATTTATGTTTAGCATGTGTATGTAGGGGTCGGAACTTAGAAAAAAATAAAAATGGCCTTTATGATAGGTTCTACTGTATCGGTAAGGATTTTAGGTACGGCGGAAAACGCAGAGCTGCGCGTTTTTCCGATGCCCGTCTGCGAGATCGCATTCGCCCTTTCTTTTCTCCATCCTTTTGGCACCTGACCACCGCAGGTCTTCCGTACGTGCGTCCTCACTGCGAGGAGATGAGAGACCCAGGAAGCTTTAGGGCTCGCGGTTTTAATAGCTCTATAAAGCGGTTCCCTATCGTAAAACCTTCGGGTCTATGCTCACCCTTGCTGCGCGCATCGGAGAAGTCGCTGCCCGTCCGGGCTTCCACCCGTGTTTCCGCGATAGAAGGGCTTCGGCACGGGGGCTCAAGGCTTCTGATAGTCCTTACAGGAGCTCCACCACGTCACCGGGTGAAGCTTCCTATCCTGGCAGAAGGCACGATCTATCGTTGGGTTTGTATCCCATTTTTTTTTCTCATCGCTTTTGCTCCAAAAAGTTGCACATTTTTTTTAAATTTTCTGGAAAAATTGCCTCTAAATTTATCTTTAGCAGAAGTGAAACTATCGAGCCGAAAACTGATAAATGGAAGTACAGTTAACAAAAAACCGATAGTTAAAAAAACAGAGGCACGCATTGACTTTTATTGTCCGGAAAATGTTTTAATTTTTCATTTAAGAGGCAGTAAAAAAAATGACGGAAGATCCTTTCCGATAAAAGTTTTTCAGATAAAAGTGAATTGCGGGGGCACCGTGAATTTTTTTTCAATTTCAGGGTGTTTGCACCGTCGCTTTAATCCCTTTTCCGCGGCCTCCGCTCTTTCGTATTCTCTCGAGTATCGTGTAAAGTAAAAAGAATAAACGGAGTTAAAACATTTTGCGTAATTACTTCTCTCGAACTACCGGGCTATTAAAGACTCGAGACTCCGCAGTGAAACGTGCTCCAACGACCTCCTACAGATTTCGATCCTCGAGGCTTCTGAACGAGTTGCGAGAGTTATTCAATCTTCGAGAGTCTACTCCGCTATTTCGCTCGTTCTTGCATCAAAGCCGCTCTGTGGTGGCTCCTAGCAGAGCTTTTTTATTTCTATTTTTTTTTTTTTACTTTTTGGTAACATTTACACTACATCTATATCAAGCAGCCGGCTACTTAAGCCTCTTAACCAACACTGACTACGCTTTATCGAGCATAGCCAGGGTTGGTTAAGTGGCTTATATAGTCGAGAATAATTTTTGCCTTCCGAAATAAAAGTTATTACCTCTATTCCGGATGATAAAAATGATTCTCGACGATAACACGTTAACTTTGAGAACGAAAACTGGTCCACAAAAAATTATCTGCTAGCACTCCATTTTTTTTAACCATAAACGCGACTGTTAAAATATTTTTGAAAATTTGAGGAAATTCGTTCCAGTGTTTTTTTAGTTGCTCGAGCGAAACTTTAAGTTTGAATATAAATTTAATTAAAAAAGCGCACTGTTTCTGAAACTCTCTACTGTACGGATCTAAATATACGATGGTAATAAGTTAATTTAGCGAACCAAAACCGGGTCATAAAACATTACCTGCAAGCACTCCATTAAAAAAAATCATAAACTCGCCTATCAAAATATTGACATTAAATTTATTCGAGGAACTTTGTTCCAGTGTTTTTTTAGTTTCTCGTGCGAAACTTTAAGTTTTAACAGAAATTTAATTAAAAAATAAAAAGCGCACTTTTTCTGAAACTCTTGACTGTACGGATCTGAACATCGACGACTGGTCGGGATGTTTCTGGGTCGAGCATCTCGCACTGCACTCGCGGGACGCTTAATGCTCGAGTACACAAAACGGTCGTCTCGTTCTCCGGAGCACTTGTCTCGCATTTTGCCGCACGAGCATGCAAATCCGGACTATTTTATGCGTAACGATAATATAAATTCGAGTCTTTTTCTCGCTCGCGTTCGTTTGGCTGGAAACGGTACCTCAGCGGTTTCCACTGGCGAGGCAATTCTCATAAGCGGTTACAAAGCGTTCTGGCCCCAGTCTGGCTTGTCACTGATATATGCGGACGTTCTTCAGCGAGAGGAAAAAGCTCCGCCAACGCCGGAGAGAACAGAGAGATAAACGAAAGGATCTTCCCGCCGGTAGCGAAGCCACTTGTTTCGGCGAAATCGCGCTTTCATCTCGGTTCATATATCTCGGTTTTGCACGCTTCGTGCACATTTGTCTTTGGCACCGTTTCTATGGTTTGGTATTTTTAGACGCGTTTCCCGACACTTTTGCTCTTTTTGCGAAAATTCGGTGGAACGGGAAGTTTGAACCTTGGAAAAGAAATGTTGAGCTTTGCATGGGACCTTATCAGTGCTTTATCGGGACATTTGTGCACCTTATCAGAACCGCACGTAACGCTCCGAAATTTCTACCGAGGCTCCAGCTAAAATGATTCTTGGCGTCGAAACAAAGTTTCTTACTGGCGCTTTCATGTCAGTTTTGCACGCTTCGTGCACATTTGTCTTTCGCCCAGTTTCTATGTTTTGGTCTTTTAAGACGCGTTTGCCGGCATTTTTGCTCTTTTGCGAAAATTCGGTAGAAAGAGAAGTTTGCACGGTGGTAAAACAATGTTGAGTCCTGGATGGGACCTTATCAGGACCATATTGGGACATTTCTGGACGTTATCAGAACCTCCCGTAAATCTCTGAAATTTCTACCAAGATTTCAACCTCATTGATTCTCGACGTCGAAAAAAGTTACTTATTGCTTCATAGTCATTTCGTCGGAACAAATTTGTCCCAGTTGCGACACGGTCCGATCATCGATCAGGGACAATGCGGCGAAAGAAGAGCGAGTAAGAAACGCCCGAAGGACAAAAAGCGAGAAAACCGCAGAGACGCGAGGAACGAACCGTCGGCGATCGTTCGAGCCAAACGGCCTCGGGGGTAAATTCCGGCGATAAAACGTCCGGAGAATCTTCATCGGCGAGGAACGACTCAGCCAGAACTGGAGGAGAATGAGGACGGACGGAGGAAACGTCTAAGTCACTTTAGGAACTGCACGGATCCATCCACCTGGAAGATTGCAGGGCTCGTACGGTTCTTTGAGTTTACAGGAAAACGGAGGGCCAGCTAGTAACGGCAGCGGCTTTGGTCTGTGTCCCACGCAATAACGTGTAGAAGGTGCACGTCGTGTGTGTCTTTCTGCGGATTTGGATTCGCAAGTGATAAAAAAAAGAATAAAATGAAAATGCCGCTGCCTTTGAAAGGTTCCACTTTATCTCCGGTACGTTTGCAAATATCCAGCTTACAGTACAAGCTCGGAAACGGCAAACCCATAAAACTTGTGCCACGAGCCGGACTGACCGAGGACGAGCATCCACGGCTGCTCTTCGTGCTAAAGAGTTTAATATGTTAAGTAAACATTTTTTTTTCTTCTGCGGGGCCGCTTGCGTAAACCCAAAGATATGAGATTCGAGGGATTACGCTTTCATATAACACGTCCGTCGACCGTGGGATTCGTGCAAATAGGGTAGCAAATCATGACGGTGGGGAAGAGGAAACTTTTATTCGTTTTATTCATGCGAATAAAAGGCAAATTTAATTTTTTTGTTCTAATCCTGGAATTTGTTGCCAGCTCGAGTGGCGACTGCACGTGCGAAAGCTCGCAAGTAAATCCCGTCACTTGGCTTCATTTCCGTGTTATTAAAAAATAGTAATAATAAATATTGAAAATTCTCAACGATATTGGGAACAATGCGACGTTGTTCCGCGTACATGTACGGTGCGCTTGTTTGCTTTATCCAGCATGCACCGCTTTAAAGCCCTTTCCCTTTGAAGCCGTACAGCCGAGTCTGCCGACTTTGAAGTCGGGTATAACCGTCTTATAACCGCGGCAGTCGAATACAACAATATTGGAACACAGCGAATTCGAAGACGCGAATACGGAGAGAAAGGTCCGGAGCACGAAGAACCGGGTAAGTCAAGGGGACAAAAGAGGGTGAAATAATGGAAGCAAGGTCTGCAAAAACGGAGGGCTTGGAAGGAGTGAGGGTGAATGACAAAAAAGGCGTATGAACAGAAGTAGAAAAAAAATGAAAAAAAGTGAAAGTCTCGGTGCAGAGTCGAACCGGGTCGAGACTGCGGGCAGCTTTTTAATTAAAAACGCGCGCGTTACTTTCCATCTTTCAGTTTCTTTTTTCGCACTGGGAGGGACGAGGGATGGTTTGCCGTCAACACCGTCGCGAAGTAGGAAGTAGTCCTACGAATGAACAACTTACGTCAGACCTTGACGCTATCTTATTGTTCTTATGGCTTTATTTTCCGAAATTTGTTCGTGTTCATCGGCCAAAGAAGTATAAAACAGTTTCGCGGAATACTCGGTAGTACGATGCAAGTAAAAAATATTCGTGGTACTTGCGAGAACTCACCGGAACTCGCAGTTTCGCTCGTAAAAAGCTCAAGGTATTGATGTAGGATTCGGTCCGGCTTGCTGTTACATCCCAGTGCCGGCGCAGGACCGGCCAGACTCCTGGGCCAGGTGCCGTCTCGCGCCAGTGCTGGGATGTTAATCGCCCGAGTAGTTTCTCATCAATTCGCATCTTGCTTGTTTTATCTTCTAGCGTTAGGAATTTAGCCCTCGGAATTTAGCTCTAGGAATTTAGATCTAGGAATTTAGCTCTAGGAATTTAGCTCTAGGAATTTAGCTCTAGGAATTTAGCTCTAGGAATTTAGCTCTAGGAATTTAGCTCTAGGAATTTAGCTCTAGGAATTTAGCTCCAGGAATTTAGCTCTAGGAATTCGGCTCTAGGAATTTAGCTGTAGGAATTTAGCTGTAGGAATTTAGCTCTAGGAATTTAGCTCTAGGAATTTACTTCTAGGAATTTATCTCTAGGAATTTACCGCTAGGAATTTACCTGTAGGAATTTACCTCTAGGAATTTACCTCTAGGAATTTACCGCTAGGAATTTACCTCTAGGAATCTAAGTTTAGGAATTTAGCTCTAAGTATTTAGCTCTGGGAATTTAACCATAGGAATTTAGTTGGTTCAGTGAATCCCTGTTTTTTCTTGCTAACTAAAGAAACGTTTCCGATCGTCTACGAGAATCGGCTCAATCGATATCGCGAACATCGAGTTTAGCTGTGCCGTGTCCGTTTTAATAGGAAATTTCTTTGCTCCCAATTCCGAGCTTTATCGCGACGTTCGCGAGTTGTCACTAACGAGACGAGGCGAGACAGTTTCTCGTCTCATCTGCTCTGCCGGTGCCTCGTATAAAGCGCGGGGGCAAAGGTTCGACGAACGCCCGGGAACTCCCGAGAAATCGCACGGAACGAGGAGTCGCTAGGGAAACTTATACCAGTAAATCGAGAGGTCTCTCAAGCTTTCCCCCGCTTCAGACGACCCTAAGGAATTTGTACAGTCTCCGAGCATCTTCGTTCGAAATAAGCGACTCCCTTTCCAGACACCGGTATAACTCTCCGGCTGTTCATACCATCATTTGTTTCGCCCTCACGATCTCACTGTGCAATCCCGGCGACCCCGTAACTGGAAGCCCGAAGATGTACGAACAAGGGAAGAAAGACGAGAGGATTGACGCAAAGAGCTGACGGAGAAGACCAAAGGAACAAAATACATTTCAACCTTTAAATCCGACTTTCGTTTGTGCACCCATCGTGGCATTTGAATAATTACCGAAGTTCCTTTTGGCTTCTAAATGAAACAAATAATTGTCGTGGAAACAAATCATTGCGGTCCAGATTTGAAACTTCAAAAAAATTGATTCAACGCTCTATCAATAACAACAAAAAATGTTATCCACTTACGTTTGTTGTATTTTTTTTAAGTCTCATGACATATTTTTTAACTAGAAGACTAATGAGACCAACTGCATTGAAACTTTGAAATCCGAACTCGTTTTGGGAACCAATTGCGGCATTGGAGTAATTATTTTTTGGCTTCTAAGTGAAATCAATAACTGTAATGGAATTAATTTTGGTCCAGATTTGAAACTTAAAAAAGTGGACTCAACGCTCTATCAAAATCAACAAAAGTCTCCCATCTCCATTTTTTTTTCAAGGTCCCGGGCATTGTCCCGAACTAACTCTAGAAAGTATGATCTGTACACCCAGTCGAGGCTTATTAAAAAAAAAATCCAATTAGACGAAGCACGAGTTTAAAGTCTCTCATAAAAAAAAGTTTCGCATTTGCTCGTCCGGAGATAAGATTTCGAGACCGAAAGTGACAAAAGTTTTCCCGTCGTATATCCCCAGCGGGGAATGTGCGGATGCAGATAAGTTCGTGAAGGGTCTGGGGAAATTGGCGCCGAATCGGGGAAGAGGATGACGGAAGGCGGAGGATTCAACAAGTCCGCGGGAGCCGAGCTCGGGCTCTTTCTTAGCGGAGCCTCGAACCGCCAGGCACCGAAAGGAACGGCTCGATTTTCCACGAGATTTATACTTATTTACCGTGAGCCGAGATTTCTTCCAACTTCTCGCGTGTCGCGAACGGCCGGGGAGCTTCGAGCCGGGAATGAGAAGAAGAAATAGGAGGAAGAAATGCGAAATTTCGCGAGCGAGTGAGAAAGGGCGAAAGGAAAAAAAGAGAGATTTGCAAAGAGATTAACGGCACGACGAGGCTCGCTCGGCGCCCGGGGCGTCGCGATGAAATTCTCGACTCCACTGAGCTTGTATGCTTTCGTCCCCGATCCGGCCACTTCGTCCTTTCGCCATTTCGCCTCCCACCTCACACCCCACGGCCCGAACTAATCATCGCGAAGTGCCGTTTGAATTTCGAGAGTTTTCCACGAACCTGCACAGTCCGAATTGGACTTCACTGGCAACCACACACTGGCCCTTCAGGTGTCCCTTCGCTGCGCCATTCGGATCCCTTCCGGCCGACTTGACGACCTGGTTTACTTTGCCATTTCATGCACCTTTGTAATTACTTTCCGACTCGGTGGTATAATCAAAGTAACGGAAATCCCTTCAAACACGATTCTTGTTCACCGCCTTTTATTTATTTTTTTTATTTTTTCCTCTTTATTTCACTTTCAATCTTTTCATTGGGAACAACTTTAAACGGAGCACGGTTGGGACGGGCGAGGGCAAAAAGTTTAAGAGGCCTGTACGTATCGCGGCCACGAAATGTCTCGTGGCCGCGATGATAAATGCCCGAGTACGGGGGCTATCAGTTTCACATCTCGTGTAAGTGCCTCGTATGTACGAGCGGCAATAACGGACCGTCGTACTAACGCGATTCCGTCATGCACCGATTCGCGATTTATGAGATCCCTGTACTCGTCCCGCGGAGAATGGGAACGCCAAAGTGAATTTATTCAAATTTTTGCATCGGAACTTTAAGAAAATTCAATGGCAAGGGATAAGCGGCGAAACGGGCCATTATAAAAAAAATTTATGGAGAGAACTGACTGGTTGAGGAACAGGTCTTAAAAGAGGGCTTTGGCATTATATAATCATGATCGAATTATGATAGAACTGGTGTAAAAAAAGGTGACGGATGGTTATTGAGATGACATCAAGACCTGATTTCCAAAATTCAGTTTCCATGATTTTGAACTTAGAGGTCAAAATTGTGAAAACTGACATTTTTGACCTCAAAATTTCGAAAATTGAATTTTTTGACCTAGAATTGTGACAATTGAAACTTTTTACCTAACAATTGTAAAAATTCGACTTCTTGACCTAAAAATAGTGACAAATCCACTTTTTGACCTAAAACTGGTGAAAAATTCACTTTTTGACCTAAAACTGGTGAAAAAACCACTTTTCGACCTCAAAATTCTGAAAACTGAACTTTTTGACCAAAAAATTGTCATGACCGATATACTAGTGTAGGAGGAAAGGTAGAGGAGGAAAAATGGAAGGCGTAAGACTGCGGATAGGTGTCAGGACCACCAAACAGGGGATTTTATTATGAGAGAACGATAGCTGCGTAATTCAAAGCGATCGCGTCGTTTAATTGCAAGAGATTCCGAAGGGCCTCTCGCGCGCGACAGCACGCTGTGCAGCGCTATTGCAGCAGCACTAACAGCATGGCTGTGAAAAAGCCAATAGACGTTTAATTAAACTTCCGATCCCCACCGGGAGTACTTTTATCGCGCCGATGTGCCCGGGGATTTCGATTCGATCTCCTTCGAACGGAAAATCGGAAAGAAAGACTCGTGGGACAATGCGAGAGTCGAACGGTTAATAAACGGTAATTTGCTTTCCAATATAACTCCGCGGGCGGTGTAGTAGAAGGGACAGAAAGTCCTGCAATGGAAGGTGCACAAAGTGCGTAAAACCTCTTTATCGAACGAAGGTTGGAACTTAAAGTAACCGATGTTCAAAGGCACATTAATTTTTATTACAAAACAAATTTCATCACAATAGAAAATCAATATCCAAACAGCGCGCTCCTTTTTTTAGCCATTTTATTTTCAGAAACTCAATTCCTTCTGCCAGCGATATTTTTCGAAAAATCATCCTTTTTGCATTTTTGCAAAATTTCTGCAAGACACATTTTTTACCTACAAAGAAAATATCGCCAGAGTTATAGTCTCAATTCTTAATGGACACATCTTCTTTCAATTCGATATCGCCTTTCTTGAGAGTGATTTCGATGGTCATAAGCGGTTTCGTCTGGCACTTTTTTCTTGTTCCTCCAGTCTGGTGGAGAACCGGGTCGTCCGGGTTTTTCCTTCCAACCCGCCGAAGACGGCCTCAAGCTCGACTTTCCTCGTCGCGATTAATCATCTCAGTGTCATTTCGAGGGTGCTAAAGATTCCGCAGCGCCGGGACGTAACGGATAAAGGTCTAAGAACGAAGTGAGGAGAATGGCGAAGCTACGCAAAAAATCTCGTTGATGAAATCGCGCCGTTTTGACGTCCAGCCCTGTGACGGAGCGCTCAAAGTGACGCGAAACAAAATGAACAAGACGAAGAGAAAAAAAAAAAGAAAAAAACTTCTCGCCAAGTTTGAAGTACGCGGTCAATTAGCGGCAGCGCCGGGCGCATGAACGAGTCGCAGGGTCGTCGGGAGGGTTGAAATAAATTTTTCGTCGGGCGTCTGGCTCTCATCAATTCGGGGACACGTCGAGGAACGAGGCATCCGACGGGCTCCTCCGCCGGGTCCTCGCCATTGTTCGCGAGGACTGCGGAGAAAACGCTATCTATAGCGACTATCGGGGTCGGCGAATTTTTTTTTCTTTCCCCTCTTTTTGGTTGTATCTTTTCCGCATCCATACTTTGCTCGTTAAGAAAGTCGCTGCTCACGTGTACGCGGCAGCGACCCAATTAAGCCGACTAATCCAACGGCGGGATTGCAAAGTCCTCGTGTCCGGTTGATCCACGGCTGGCCACCCGGCAACGCGACCGCACCGCACAAGCCCGCCGGATTATCTTACAGGCGACGTGCATGTGTGTATACGCGAACCCCCGATTGCCGCTGCCTCCTCGTCACTGAATAAAACATTTTCATTTTATAGCTGAAAAAAAACATCGGAGAATTTCGCGCGCGGAAATTAGCAGGGTGAAATTATATGAAATGATGAAATTAACTAACTTCAAAGACTCACTTACTGGGATGTAAAAAGCTCTTTGACAGTACAAAATTGAGGACAGTTGAAAAATTGATACAGCAATTCGGTTTTTGAGTGAAATTGTCGAAGCATTTTTGGTTAGCGATCTGAAATGCATGATTTTTTAAGGTCCGAAAAAGCGGGGTAAAAGGGACCATTTTTACCAATTTTTAGTAGTGGTCCCTTTTGCCCCGCACTCCCGAAAATTGTTTTCAAGCATAGATTCCTCGCAGCTCAACGTGTACGCGAAACAGATAAAAAAAATTACCGAGTTACCGAGTCGCTGACTTGGCCGTTGTTGTAGTAACGGGCCAGCAATAAATGTACCGCTCGCTCGAGTTACCGGGCTCCGAAACGCCGTAACTAAATAGCCCCCCCGCTCGATATAAAGGAGATATTTTTTGCCGGGGTGTACACAAGCCCCGGCGAATTTACTCACGGTATATAACACACACAGATGTAAGCTACCGAGTTCTCCATTTTCCCCTATCTTCCGCTATCGCTATACCCGACCCAACTTTTTTTTTTCTTCCACCCCGTCTTGATACTCCGCACTGCCTGCCCGCATCGCTCCGACGTTCCCGCGTCCCATCCTCATCCCTTCAGCGCTCGCCTCGCCGTCCGCGACTCCCTCGCACAGAGACTTTTATCGAAATTCCTCACTGCACCGAACATATATCTTCTGACTACTTTATACACTACATATATATATTAGGGTGTTTCAAAAAAAGGCATTGTTTTTTAAATTTTTCTCCCACCTGTTTAAAGTACAGATTTCGATCTCAAATTGAACCTCACAAAAGGCGGTACCAAGCAAAAAATCCTAAGAGGTGCCGCATTCGACGGTTAACCCAAAAAATGCGGCACCTCTCAAACTTAATTGTCAGCGACCGTCTTTCGCTGGATTTTTTTATCAATTAATATATATAGTTCTATAGGGTGGGAGCTTAACGTTTTGCCATTTTTTGTATTAAACACAAAAGACTACAAATAAAAAAATTATTAAAAATATGTATTTTGGGTTCACTACAAAAAATTACAAAAAGTTAATCTCCCACCCCGTAGAATTATATATTTCGATCTAAAAAAACATTTCGCGAAAGGCGGTCGTTGACAATTAAGTTTAAAAGGTGCCGCATTTTTGGGTACAAACGTCGAATGCGGCACCTCTTAGAATTTTTTGCTAGAGACCACCTTTCGCGAGGTTCAATTTGAGATCGAAATCTAGACTTTAAAAAAGTGGGAGCAAAATAATTTAAAAAATGTCCTTTTTGTGAAACACCCTAATATATACTATATCTATATATTGAAGGGAATTTTCTTAGCGTCGTGGTATCCTTTCTTATCACATAAAAAAAAGAAAATAGTTTTCACTCCCGCTATCCACACAAAGTGGCGTGGTGAATGATTTATCCTGACTTGTCCTATTATCTTACCTTTTTTACTGCGGTAAAATGTATTTTTTAAGCAGGCCGCTTACGCAACGAGTCTCTTGATAATAATGTATTATGATTGGGGTCTTTTGCTGGAGGCAGGTTAATTGAGATATTTAATATCCAACCTTTAGGCTGGTAAAGTCGAGGCCGCTAGGAGAGAGGAAAAGGGATATTTGGATGTAAGGGTGGAAGTTTGAATTCGTTGGAGAGCCGAGTTGGTCGCGGTACGGAAAGGTCTCTGATACCGTTTTGCGTTGATGCGCGCTATCTCAGGCGGGACTCGCTGGGTCGGATTTAACGGGTTATCGACGGGTCGGATCGCCGTGTGATCTCCAAAGACCGGGAAAACGCCCACCCGAGTTCTCTGAAGAGCGCGGCGCGAAGTAAAGGACCCTCCTAAGTTTCACAAAGCTCCGTAGAGAGGAGAAGTGAGAAATGGGCGCGAGAACGTTATAGATTTACATAGGACCGAAAGCGAGAGGCTAAGATCACCTCGTAACTCTGACCTTCGTGGGCCGCTTGTACTCGCGGCTATTAGTTCGTACTACATTGTCTTTCCGAGAGGGACAGCGAGAGTGCGAGAGTAAACAGCACACTCGCCGGACCTTTCGGCCTTCAACGCACCCAGCTGGGTGGGGTTCGGTCTGACTGACGGTTACATAGTAAACGAGTATTCGGTTTTCAATTTTTCAATTTTTCAATTTTTCAATTTTTCAATTTCTCAATTTTTCCATTTTCATTGAATGCTTGAATTTCAATCAATATTTAAATTGCACCCAATAGGTCAACTCCATTCAAATCTTCAATTTCATTCAATTCTTCGATTTCATTGAAGCCGTCAATGTTTCAGCTCCTGCCTCGCCGTAGGTACCACGCTATACATCACCGGCAGTGTTCTCAGCCGCTCACGCTCTATCGAGTGTTCTTCGGTGGTAACAAATACGTACGCGAGGCTTTCCGTTTCGAAGATTAATCTTCGAAACCCGTAGCTCGTTAAACTCCCTCCTCCGCGGCACAATAACGCGAGGTTTTAATATCGATCGTGAAAGGAAGGCATTCATGCGGGCAAGCAAAAAAGAGAGCCGAGGTTGAAACGGCGGAGAGGAGTACGCCGAGTCGACTAGCGACTAGTACATTAGTATTTCGGGAAGACAACCCGCAGTCCTCGGAGCGAAAGTACGAAACCAGCGGGTGGGGAGAAAATGGCATTAGGGGCGGAAAATTCATTCTGTAATCCTCGCAGGCACCGAGAAATGTTGCCGATGTCCCGTGCCGTCTGCGCACCGAGCAAAGGCCTTCAGCATCAACCCACGTCGTGGGTCGTGGGTTGATGCTGGTGCACGGCAACAGACTTGGCGAACAAGCCCCGAACGGCTGAGATTCGCAAAGCCGAACCGGGAGCTACGAGAAAGCGCCAAAGGGAGTGAACTGGACGAGGTGCTCGGATGACCCGGAGAGGCGCTGTAATGGCACGCGAGAGTCCACCCCTAATCGGCTCTCGCTACTACTCTTGGGTTTATGGCATTAGTGCGAACATCGCTCGGACGACGTTACATCACTGCTTCGACCCCTTGCTACCTGCGAAGTAGGTTTAAAGGTGGGAATGTGGACCACCAAAAATCATTGAGAAGAAACCGGTGGATTTGATGTTTTTTCTTTTAATAGAATCTGCAGTGAGAGGCGGAACTTTGGTCTCGAGGAAACTTATTAGCAGTTTTGTATAGATTAGCAATCGAGTCGTAATATGGATTGATCGAAGACAAATCACTCACCGTGGTCGACGCGCTCGAACTTCTGTGCTGCTTGACCAGCGGACTTCCATGGGTCGTCTGAGACTCGGAATTCAATTGCCGCTCGACCACCGACGATGCGTGATGAGTGACGGGCGGTCGCTCTTTGTCGAGATAACAGTGGGTCTCGAGATGGCTCTGGGCTCGTCTCTCCTCCAGCACGATCTTCCGGGCGGCGCAGAAAATCTTGTAGTAGACCTGAAAATATTTTTTGGAAAAAATAAAGGTCGCCTTTTTGTATAATTTTGTTGGGTTCTTAATGATTTTCAAATATAAGAAATAATATTTGCTTGTCGAAATTTCAAGAATGTTGGCACATATTCAATTTTTGTTTATTTTTATAGAAACTTAAGTTTGCAACCAAGATATTAAGAATCTCCCTCAGCTATGCTCGTCTATGCTCGTTTTCCACAAACTTGTAGCACACACATAGTGTGTCGTAGAGCTTTTATGTCTCTATCTATACAGAAGCTATAGGTGAACGCGCTTGGATATTTCCAGATGAGAAATTTCACCGGGAGAAGTGACGGCAATGCTAACTGGACTGGACGCGGACGCAGGCGCGGCTGACGACTTTCCCCGAGACATTTATCCAGGCCAGCAAGCGACTTCTTCTAAGTAAGAAAAAGTTGCCCCGATTCCTAAGAACGCGACGGTAACGTCAAGATCTCCCGCCAGGCGGTAAGTAGGCAAAAACCACAAGATATTTATTTTTAGAGATAAAACTTGAAATCTTGAACGGAGTGATCGCGATCAGCTTTAATAAAAATTAAAGCCTCGAGCCACCGAGCCGGCGAGGTTTCTCCCTTTTTCTCGATTTTTTGGTACGCCGCTGCGATTTTTAGGACTCACGTTGTTTCACCAGAGCAGCAATGAAAGCAAGGATAATGTAAACGAAAGGGTTGTGTGCATGCGGAAGGCACTTCAAGTCCTTTCATTACGAAATAGTTCGAGCACGAAGCTCCATGAATGTAGTGCAAATAATGACAAACAAGCTCTTGAATCCCGCAGGACCATCGTTGATGACGTTTTATAGCCATTCATTTTATTACCAAAACTGGTCGGCAAAGTACTAAAAGCCATTGTGTCAAGGTGCGTTCGTAATTGTCGACGCATTTGCGGTAACAGAGTACGACCTCAACTTTGGTCAACGGTCCTCGCAAATTTGCAGAAAGTTGCTCAGTTCCTCCCTTAGTGCATTCCAATAATCCGAAATTGGGGTCGCACTCTGTTATGACTGTTATAGCAATTTTGCCAGCGAATGAGAACGCAGCTGGATGCAATGTTTGCCGAACGGCTTACAGGGAGATTCCGGACTGTTGAGATTGTTAGGGTTCACGTTGTTTCACCAGAAAAGCAATGAAAGCAAGGATAATGTAAACGGGAAAGTTGTATGCGTGCTGAAGGTGCTTCAAGTCTTTTCATTACGAACTAGTTCGAGCATGATGGTTCGGTAATGGAGAACGAAAGGAGCCTTTGAAAATTTATTCTATGGACAAAATTAATTCCACGGCCAAAACTGGTCGACAAACATCTAAAAGCCATTGCGTCAAGGCGCGTCCGTAATAGTCGACGCATTTGCGGTACCCGAGTACGACCTCAACTTTGGGCAAGGGTCTGCGCAAATTTGTCGAAAATTCCTCACCTGCTTCCGTAGTACATTCCAATAACCCGAAATTGGGGTCACACTCTGTTATCTCTGTTATAGCAATTTTGCCGCCGAATGAGAACTGAGCTTGATGCAATGTTTGCCGAACGGCTTGCAGTGATGGTCCTGGGCCTTTGGCCACCCGGGACGGAGAAGATGCAAACGCGATTAGAATACCTAATTCAAGGCAAAACAGTGTGACGCTCCTGTGTCTGGGGAGTCTGGGATCCCGCCTGATGCCTGGACAGCTAACAAGGCAATCTAGCTGCAATTTCGATCTCGGCTGACGGACGGAATTAGGGGTTCCGTCTCATCGGCCATTGATAGCGTTCAAGATTGATCAACTCATTGACGAGACTTTGTTTAATTACACATCTATCATTAGCGAGTTATTGGTTGCTTTATTGTAACAACGATTTCCGTTCACAATTTTTTTCAAAGACTAATAAGACACCAAGTCTCCCATAAATTCCCTAGTGGAAAAGCCAGACCGGTGCTGACCGACGTTGGGCGAACACTGGCCGTCGCTGTGCAGGTACTGGGGTTAAGTTCATTAGCGCTCCATTTAATTTTGAACTAGGGATAAGTAGGTTAATTTTGAAGTAGGTCGGATTTAGTGTAGCGAACCTTTTAAAAAAATTCAAAAAATGTATAGTAACAAGATGAAGGAAAACTTACCCACATCATGACGAGCAGCGGTATGTAGAAGCTGCCGAGGGTAGCGTATATCTGATATCCAAAATTTTGGCATACCGTGCACAGTGGATCACCGGTATTCCGATCGATGTGTTCGTTGCCGAGTATCAACAGAGGCGGGAGACTTATACAGGCTGCACCGAGCCACACGAGGCCGACGCATATGATCATGCGTCTCGGTGTTCTCTTCACCCCGTACTCCAGTGGCTTCGTGATGGCGTAGTACCTTTGCCAAACAGAAACAAACGGATCAGGTTGATTTCCATCCGAGCCATCCGGGCGAACATGACTCCGCAACGTATATATGGCGAAAATGTAAATATTTCGTGAAAGTACAAAAGCGACTTTCATAACATCACGGAAAGATGATTCCGAGATGGAAGTTCGGACGGCACTGTTACGGTCCGTTTAACCGTTGGTATTTTCTCTATGGTCGTGAAAAGCGAGTTCCCTATTAAAATCAACTGCGCGGCAACTATCGCGTGCTCTTCCGAAAATCCTCGACGACTCTCCGGTTCTCGTTATTATTCCTCTTTCAACAAGCCATCCTGTTTCTCCAGGCCACGCTGTCGTCGCGGCGGAGACGTCGGCTCTGGAAGGATAGGTACGAAAGGTGGTTCGCTCATCCGGATGTTTGCAGCAGTTCGCTATAATGGCGCTGCACCGTGTCTCGCCGGAGGGCTCGGAAAAAGGCAAACCTATTTTTGCAAGGGCGACAAGAAGCAAAAAACATTTTTCCAATAACGCCGGCGAGTCCGAGTTTGATACCGCGTGACCCCCCAACGACTTGATTCCCATGCATAATTCAATATTTACACCGACCCCGATCGGTAACTATTGATTCTTCTATTTTTCCTGTGTCAATGACTCGATGCAAGAATGCATTTTTATTTATAAGCCTGGCGGCTATCGCATCTCCATTTTATTACGATCTTCGGGTGTGATGGAGTCCGCACCGGGTCCGCGAAAGGACATCGATGTCGTAAGGTATGTGCATTGATCACCATCAATTCTAGCGTTGGGAGGGTTTCGGATACACTTTTTTTCGTTCGGTTTCATTAGAAGAGGTCAGCTTGATTGACAGTGGATTTTCATCCGCGATTTTACCTCGGCCCGTCTCTGATTCCGCAGAATCAGAGATTGATAGCCGACCCCTGTCAGATCTGGATTTTTCGACGTCTAGACAGTTGATGTTTATTTAACGTTTTCAATTAAGAAATTTCGAACTGGAGGATCGTACCACACGTTGTACCTCGCCTAGCTATGTACCTTCCTAGTGTGCACATGTGCAGCGCTATCGGTGTTGTACCACGCCTACGACGACAGAGCCATCAAGCTTGGAGGGTTGCTTCCGCCGGACTGCACTGTGACAATAATCTCTGTGTCAAATCTGGCTCTGACATGGATACTGGATCTCGTATCGCCGTACATAAGGCACCGTCCGCACTGCACGCGTGTAATGCAACAGACAGCTGCACCTAACCGGATGACAATTGGTCTGTCGGTGTGCGGTTCCGACTATAACCGGAGGAAGCACTAAACTGAACGCGCGAAAGTTCTGCCGCACGTATCGACATAACTTCCAACAATTAGTGCAGCGACATGGAACCGAATAATTCACACAACTAACGATGGTGGGTAATAATAGGCGACATTAATGAGGTTTCCCCACATGTTTACGACTGAGTCGGTGTTTCCTACCCGGTATAACTTCGGCTGTAAGCGGACATACGCGGCACCTCGATGAGTAGCGGGCGGCGCCGCTAGATGGCCCGCGGATCCGACGCTTCTCGCAAGCGAAGCGTCGACCTTATAGCTTATAAAATAGATGTACATCATTACGTCGGAATGACGTAAGTTTTTATGTCGACGGAACACTAAACTCGCATTGACGACATTTCTAGCAATAAATGCAGCGGAGCTCCACCGTGCGGGTATTAATTCATGTATCAAACAATAACAGTAGGTAATAATACTTTTATTGTCGAAATTTGCGTGGATTTACCGTGTCGCGAATTTCAAGCTTACCGTAAATTATTGGCGATGGATGAAAAGTTTTAATAGCGAGCGATAAACAAAGTTTTAATGGCTATGGAGGCTGCGAGCCGTAAATCCTTGAAACGAAATTGTACTCGTTAGTTACTTAAGCGCTCACATGTGCACATAAGTGAAATATCGCGGTAGACGTTTCGCGACATACGAACAGTGGAGAATTTATACGCCGAGAAACAATCTGATCTATATGTAAATTCTTGTCTGCGCAAATAGTCGATGTGCCGATGCTTCACAGACTGAAGGGCGTATCCAACGATACGCGCCATATTTCGTAACTTTTGTTGATAAATTCTGAGCCACAGGCAGATGTGTCGCCGACTCGAGGACGTTAATATTGTTTTCCCCCTTTTCGGCTTATACGAACTGTGTAACGATTACGCGACCGGAGGCTTGACGAATAGGTACGAAATTGGAAGCGACGTGCCGCGTCCTATACAATTTACCGCCGCAAACTTTGTCGAAGATTCGCACAGTCTGTACTGTGATTATGCTAAGTCGCGAGAGCCCTTGTGTAGTACATCATTATTTTATTTTGAGTAATCAGATGAGACGCTAATGGCAATGGGATTCTCGATGCGGCCTTGTTCCCGTTACCGCGCAAGCTCGCGTACGCGTGCTAGAGCTTTGAGAGGAGCATCGTTAAGCAAAGAGGGTTGTAACCGAGTAACGTAACTCACCATGGTAACTTATTTTGACGTGGCTGCTGCCAACCTGCCGCAACGTATAAATATGAATGGCGGCTGCAGGTTTGATCCACCATTTCTGGACGCCATCGCACGGTAAAACAGTTTTGCTCTTATAACGAGCATTCGTTCTCCGCAAACATCCACAAGTTTTTCAGTTAATAGCATGGTTCGGTGACATAAAAAAACAATTGTAATTTTTTTTTTTAATATGGTGGATCTTCTTGGACACGAAATACTTGTTAAAGAGGCTGGAGCATTTTTAAAGTCGTTTACACTAACTCTTACGCATCTATTGATTATAGTGGATGGTTATTTGCATTAAAGCAGATGTCCTTAAGTTAGTAAAACATTAATTGCAATGGATTTGCAAAAATATCAACGGGTTTGTGCTGATTTTCGAAAATATACATATTCCTTTAGTTTTCCAACTAATAATCCGTAATTTTGGCTCGATTTTGATGTATTACGGCTGATCTGGTAACGGGGGAATCTGGTAAGATTAATTTACAATCGCTAATGTTCTGATCTTTATATCGTGGCTAACGTTAGCACAGTTACTTGACCGAACACCACCTATCTTTTGTACCCAACGGAATGCACTTACGATTCGATAGTTTCGATAGGATTCGCATTATTTTCATAAATTGGCGTTTCGTCTTTTCGGAGAATATAAGTTTTGGGGATTATTTTTTTCGGGGGATAACCGTTCGTCGTTTTGCCACCCTACCTTTTAAATAGTTGCTCTCTAGTATTTCCGTGTCAAAGCTTCGAAGCTATTCGTATAAATTCCCGGACTTTTTCGCGCAAAAAAAAAAATCCCAAGTCGAGCCAACCGAAATTCGTAATTTCCGCCAACAACTTCAGAGTTTTGAATCCGTCCACCGCGACTTCAGCGTAGCGATGGCTCCAGAGAAGTTGCTTCGGTCAGGGGCTGCAGAGGCGCTCGGCAAACAGACTAAATGGTGGAAACACGGGCGACGATGGTGTACCGACATGAACGCCGGAACGACCGGGGGAGGAGGGCGAATCCGAAACGCAAATCGAATTCTACGAACCGGAAGCGCGCGGGAAGCGCTCGAACGATTCGACGAACGACGAGAGCCCCGCCGCGGCCACTCCGCGCGTTTTATTTACCCCGCGTTCCCCTTACACACACACACACACACATTCAGCCTCCTATCTCAGCTTTCCGCACTCTCTCAACTTCGATACGTGCCAATGCATCTCTCGCCTATCATTCAGAGCTTTACAGTCACCACCTACCTATTTACATCGCACACGCTCGACCCTTTTGTTTGCTTTTCCATCGAAGCCGTTCACGCTGATTTACACTTGAGTCCGGTCTATCCTCGATATTAAAGTACATAGCCGCACGAGCCACTATCGATTTTCATCACGTGTTTTACCCCGGTTTTGTACTATGTAAACATTGGCGTACGTTAACAGTACGTTAACTCCTCGTGTAACCTTAGTTTATAGTTTATTTCATCTCAGATCGATGAAAAATTATTCAACAAGTGTGCAACATTTTTTTAAATAAAATAAGCCACGGTCTATCGCAGATCTAAATATCTACTATTCAGGTGAAATACTAAAACATTTGGGAGACGAAATTATTATTCGCATACCAAATATTTATTTATGTATTTATTTTTATTTATTGGGAGTTTTTATATTTAAATTTTTTTTATTTTAATGACTGAATTTCTCTCACCTGTCCACCGATATCATGCAGAGATTTAGAATGCTCGCGGTGCAACTGAGGACGTCGAAGCTGGCCCAGAGGTCGCACATTATAGGCCCGAAGGACCAGGTGCCGAGTATCTCGTAAAGTAGTGCCATTGGCATTACGAGAAGCGCCACGCACAGATCACTCACTGCCAGACTGACCAGCAGGTAATTGCACGGTCGACGCAGCTTCCTCACGAGACATACCGCGACGCAGACCAATATGTTGCCGATGACCGTTCCAATAACGATGCTTCCCAATACCAACGCGATCACTATTGCCTGGCAACGTAATAACACAATTTCATTAATCATCATAATCAATAATTTCGTAAAATAATCACAGAGAAAAAATTTAAGTACCAAAAGCTGGAATTTATAAAAAAAAAAAACAGCGATAAAAGGAAACTGAAAAAAATTGATTTTGAATTGATGTTAAGAGGGAAAAACTGACAATGTCCAATGTGCAATATTTTTCAGCTAACGTTTTTTGTTTGTCATTTTCCGGAATAAAAATAAAACATACAGAAATTCATGACTTATTTTTGAATGGAAAAATGTTCCAGTTCCTTTTTTTAGTTCTTTTTTCGGAAATGCCTGAGCGATGAGAAATGAACTGACCTGGGTCGCCGTGTATGGTGAATGCTTGCCGGGAAAGCCCCGTGAAAAGTTGTCGTGGCTCTGGTTTGCGACAGTCGTTGTGATATTCAGAAGCCAGGTGCTTTCCGTGCTTGCTTCCTTCCCCTCCATACGATCCTAACCGGAAGTCCGGAGCATCCCAAGCGCCCCACGCCCTTCCAACTACGTCATCCTTCCCGCGTCCTTTCCTCCGCCAGCGCGCCAATGTTCTCGATGACGCCGGATGTCCGGGCATCTATGTGTCCTTCGACTCTTTTTGCCTTTTTTTTGCCCTCCCCTGTTGATGCACCGCCGTGGGTTTCCGTGTTTGCTATGCCGGGTGCCGAGCAACGATCATCGAGTTTCCTTCCCTTTCACCGGTCCAACTTCTTGGCTGGTTTCGACAACTGCAAATCACATTCGATTCGGTTAGCCGATGCGTGCTGTGCACTCGGTGAATTTAAGTTTGTTCGGTCACTGGCGACTGGTACGGACGAGCGAGCGCTCCGAACCAGCCCGGATCCAGTCAGCGGGAAAAACCTTTTCCGATCGACGCAAAATTGGAGCGCGGGTACAAATAAAAATTTTGCATCTGGACTTTGGACGAACGAGGCTTTAACCATTTTTTATGATTTTATTCGGTGTAAAAACAAACATAGCAATTTTTTGACACGATGGTAATTTTTGGACAAGATTCTAATTTTTTGACAAGATTCTAATTTTTGGACACGATTCTAATTTTTGGATAAAGTGTAATTTTTGTCACGTTGAAGATTTACGAAGCTTTTCAGAATATTAAGGGGGATTTTAAAGTACCAGATGAAAAAGGCGCAGTTACCTTGATTGGAAAAATTGCAGTTATAAAACCGCGTCGGTATAACGAGACACTCCAGTAAACAGTTCCAGGGCGATCGGAAAGTGACATACCACGGTCGGTAATAAAAACTGTAATCAACTCTTTTCACGGGTGCTGGTATTTACGATGGAAAGAAGCGTCTCACCCGCGTTTGATGAGACTTTTCTTTTGAGCTTCAAAAAAAAGTTGATTACAGTTTTCGATACCTCGGCCAAGCCGCAGCTTGACCTCGCGGAACGTGTTTCAGATAATCTTAATTCTCTACTCTAATCAACTCGTGTCTCCATCGACGCTTTCCAGAATCGACACCTATCGAACCGAGCACGGCGACGAATCAAAGAGAAATCGCATCTTTGTACCTTTGTAAGGATTATACTTGATAGGCTCAGAATACAAATTCTCCAAAGCTGACATTTTTTTGCGTATATACGATTTCTGTGGGGAACTCCGTTTGATCTTCAGTTATTTTTTGTTATTTCAAAATTTTCACCTCACGCTCGATAGCGCAAAGCCATGCATATTTTAGCGTTCCCGTCCGCGATCCATCAACAAATTTTCAGCCACCCCAAAAACGCTTCCATAAATATGTTATAGCGTTGAAAATGGCTCGGTCGCATCGATCATATCGCGGCTGCAGTATACAGCTTGTTCGATACACCGAGTGCAGAATATATTGCTCTCGAAGAAATGTGGTGAACCAACGGAGTGCGAGAAAAATGGGAAAACATTTGAGTGGCGATGAGAGTCGGTGCAGGACACCGTTTCTCGTCGTCGCCGCGTACACCAGTAACATCGATTGGCGTCGGTAACTGTACATTCCACATAACATATTGCTACGTTGCTGGAAGTGTTATCCTCGAAAAGGGTATTCCCATCGATCGCCCTGATTACGTGTGTCTGTTCATGTATATATGTTCATATGTGTATTATATGTTCATATGTTCATATGTGTACTTATGTATACACATACTTGTGGAACGGAAAAATCCCGGTAAGCCCGCAAAGCTACACTTATTCCCGCGGAAAATGAGAAAAAATTGTGTCTCGTTGAACTCAACCTTCGTTTCGAGAAGGTCGTAAATTCATTTTATCACCGTACCCACTAGTTCAACGCGAGCGCAGTGACGGCGCCGTCCTGGACGTCCGGGGGTCAACCGGGATATACGTTTCGAGTCTTCACGTAACACCAATTTACTTCGGACGCTCCAGATGGATTCGGCTGATTTATAACATATTTTCAAAAAATAAAAAAAAAATGAAAAACGGACAACCTAAAAAGAACAAAATTCAGGCTACCGGGCGGTCAGACGCGAGTTTACATACGAGCGTTTTTTTAAATTGGAAACGTGAGTGGAAAATTCGCCTCACGTGAGTTTCTCGTAAAAACAGGCGGGTCAGTGGGGCAAAACGGAGTCCTCCTTTTTTATAGATATCACGATAATAAAAAAATTGAAACTGCTCCATTTTGCCCCATTCTCCTTCCAGCTCTTATCGCTCGCTCGTGGACGCATTTATTTATCATGTTTTTTTTATCCGATATAAACTCCCAAGTAAGTTATACGATATTCCTGCCCTTCGTCGCGCCTCCTCCGACCCGCCGTTTCGAGACGCGCGGGACACATCACCGTCCGGCGTCATCTTTCACGAGATCCAATAATAAAACTTGGAATTTATATCGACGTTTCCACATTGCGAGCATTGCGCCTCGCCCGTAGCTTTCAGACCCGTCTCACCGTTCCTTGTACGAACGACCCGTTTACCTCAGTGTTTCGCTTCGCGGCCGATCGACGGAATACTGTATAACGCGGAATACACGACCGTCTTTCGAGGCTCGAACGCAGCCCCGGCCGCATTCCTTCCCGACGTGCAATACACCGTTCTCCACTCTATGGACGAACTGAAAAATATTTTGCGCCAATATTTTGTGCGTATAAAATAAAAAATAAAAATACTGAAAACTGCTATACGCGACGGGCGGAATGTGTCGATATGGTGATTCATCACTTCTTTTCTCGACATTCATACTCATTCGAAATTTAAAATTCCGCTCGCGCCAACGACGAACATAACTCTGTGTATCGTCGATATTCGCGCCCCGATGCCGAGGAAGTCCTTTCATTCCGGTCGACAGGCTCGAGAACGGAATTCTCGAATAGTTCTTCCAACTTTTTTTTTTTATTTTCTACATTTTTTTCTTATTTTTCAAAGTCGGGACGGAGAATGGAGGTTTTTTTATTTTAACGTCGAAGGTCTTGGCGCCTAAAATCCAGTTACTTTTCTCGAGTTGTCCATTCTACCCATCTTTTTCGTGTTCGTATTTATCCCTGTTCTCAAAATTCGATCGAAGAATGGAGATTTTCTTTCCTATTTTTTATTTATTTTAATTTTCAGATCCAGACTTTTCATTCTAGTCGACAGATTCGAGAACGTTACAGCAGCGGAATTCTCGAGTAGTCGTTCCAACTTTTTTTCTTGAGTTTTCAATTTTTTTCTCTTTTTTCAGAGTCCGAGTAGAGAATGGAGGTTTTTTCGATTTTAAGTTCGAAGGTCTCGGAGCGAGAGCCTAAAATCGAATTACTCTGCCGTGTGGTCGTGATGAGACAATTCTCGAATCGTCAATTCCACCCACGTTTTTTTGCAGTATTTTTTCCCTTTCTCAAAGTTGGATCCGAGAAAGGAGGTTTTGTTTCGTATTGTTTTTTTTTTTAAGTTCCAGAGTTTCGAGGCGAGCGCCCAAAACCGAATTACATTATCGCGCCATCGTGACGTTCGTTGGAGCGAAGTAAAGCTATTTGGCACCGAGTTTCACCAGGACTCGTCGAGCTTTCTTTAAAATTGCATTCGCCCGAATTTCATTATGATCCCGAGAACCCGATAGCCGAACTTTCGCCGATCGCCTCGTTCGTCGTTCGCTTCACCAGTGGGTTTTACTCTCGAATGACCCTGTTCTTTCGAGCTCGTTACACTTTTCCTCGCCGTCTTACAAAAATGATGATATTTCCCTAGTTTCTTGCGAGACGCAGTTTTTCGCCGCGCCTCGGTCGGCGTTTGATCGCCCAAGCGACGACCAGGTCGTTTTTGCCCTCGTCTTCGAACCTCGACTCGGTGCAACGTACATTTTTTCCGCTTCGTCATTTTCCCGTCGGACATCACCGTTTCCTGGAAAGCACACAATCGGTATCGTTGCACCGGGTTTGTTCGTCCCTGCTGTCTCTCGACGCTTCAATTAGTTTACAGTCGTACAATTGGTCTTTGTAGCGGAATGAAAATTCTCATCGAAGCCCGCACCAGAGCTTTTGAATTGCCATGTACTATCTTCCCGAGTGCTCTCAAAGGGTAAAGGTTGCGCAGCACCAACACGAGGCTTGGCGCAGTACCGTCCCAATGCTGGGATGTAACTGCCAGCCAGATCCCACTCCACCTGCGCAGGGTCTTCCTTTCGATCGATGCGATGCCACACGGTTAGAAAAAATTGTAAATTCAATGTACCGGACTGGAAGTTTTTATGCAAAAACTGGTGCTTTCAATTTATGTACAATTTAATGAAAAATTAATGGACTTTTAAACTGAAATTGAAGTAAATTGAAGGCAATTCGAGTCAAAGTACTTTTATAGTAAAATTCAACTAAATTATTATAAAATAAAATATTTCTAAAGTTTCTAATATACTGTGCGTTAATTTTTCATCAGAATTGCACACGAAATTCAATATACCAGTTCACGCATAAAAACTTGCAGTAACAGTTCATTAAATTTCATACGAATTTTGTTTTAGAGTGCAGTTCTTTGAAATTTTCGGGAGCTTCAGGCAAGTTGCAACGTTTCCCTTATAACATTGTCTGCGCCATTTCGAAGGTACGAATTGTCTGCCATGTTGTTGATTGTGGGAGGCGAGCAGCGAGCATCGATGCGTTTTCGAGTTTCCCTGCTCGCTTATTTATTTTCCTCTTCATTATTTCCCTCGCGGCAAACAGCACGCTCGTTTTTCCACGGCGAACAATTATCGAGGGCGACGATGTTGTCGACGACACGGAAATCCAGTGATTGTAGGTGTGTTGATGACACCGCCGCTGTGTCCCCGGGCACACGGAACGCTTCCTTTTATAGCGGTTGGCGTCTCGCCACGGGGATGCCGTGTCTGCTCGGGATCGTTATATGGACCACCCTCCGAGCGATCTTGCCGCAAATTATTCACTTGGAACGTCGAGCGAATACGCGCAACGTCCGGTCACCGAGCGCCTGCGAGAAATCGTATATTCAATGTCACCAGTGCATTTTAGACAAAGAATAATACGTTTTTCACGCCAAAGTTTACATTTAACCGCTCCACGACGTGAGATAAAAATTAAAATAATAGAAAGGAAATAATTTAATGAAACCTTTAAAGTACACATTTTTTGCTGTAAAAACGATTGTCGATTCTATTTTTTTTAATTAGAAGAACACGTTTTTATTTATTTTTTATGTAAAAAAAAATCTGACGAAATTCTGGTCGAAAAACTTTCCTTAGGGTAAAAGTGGGGAATATGGCCCGGTCCATATATCATTGATTTACGTGTTAATCGAGGTGGGTCATATTCCCCACTTTTACCCTACGCTGCATTAGCGCGCTTCAAAACGTGTGCAGAATTTTTTAATTAAAATTTAAGAAAATACTTGCAAATAGAGCCGTTTCGTTACCGTGGCACGTACGTCGTGTCGGCAGCAAAAGGGTCAACACTTTTACAAAAAGGTTACTTCTCGATTCCAACTTTCGTACAAGCGAGAAGTTCGACTTTCGGCGGTGTTGACGCTTTCGGCGATAAATCGAGTTACACTCTCTTCGTTAAGTTTGCGTCGTAGGATCGTTGGGTCAACAAGTTATCCGGAGAAACAATGGGAAAAATGTGTACGACGCTGCTCGGCCGTATCGGCAAAGTTTCCGACGTCTGGGAAACGTTCGTGCTCTATTTGGCTGATGTGTTACGTGTAAGGTTGCGCACTGATCGTGTCTCTCGCTGCACACAGAGTTGTCCGAACGACGTGCACCAGCGTGACGCTTGCATGGGCGTACCTTATTTTACATCCACACAGTAAAGAGAGAGTACAGTTTCGCTGAAGCAGTTTCGCTCGACGTCGCATTCGAAGCACGCAAGGAAATTTCCTCAACTCCCATCTCCCTCCGATGTCTTTCCAAAAATCGTTTCCACTTATCGCTTCGATCCTCCCTCCTCCAGGCCCAACTTTCCATATCAACTTCCTCTTGCTATTCAAATCGACGAATTTCAGACATAAAAGAAAGACCTGCCAACCGGAAGTCGCTTCTCCAAATGGAGTTGGAGATGTTCCAGCTCTAATATTTTTTAGAAAGCATTAAAAAAATTGTTTTTGGTGATCATCATATTTCAACTTTCGAAGGCTGCGCCCAATTTTTTTTGTTACTTTTAGTCCGTCTTCTCTACTGACGTGCCCACATTTATTTTTCTGTCCAATTTCTCGTCGAGTTTCGCGATAGCTCGAATATTTAAATTCGCGTTTTTCCCGGATTTATTTATTCAAAAGCCTCGTGCACTCGAGGACGTGTATCTCCCGGGTTACCTCGCCGCCGCAGCCACTCCTCGCTACCGTGAAATTTTTTGTATTCGCCGGATATCCGGTCTGCTGTATCGTGCTGAGAAAACCGCCCTCAAATCCATTCGTCGATAGAGTTTCGTGCGAGTGCCTATTTTAATGTCGAACAGCCCGAAGGCCGGAAAACGCCGATCCGAAGGAGCTACAGGTATGCACTTCATCACCATTCAAGTTATTAATAACCGATCGCTCAATTTATTGAATTTCGATTCATTATCACACACCCACTTCCGTTGCACAGAATCAATCGAGTCGTTACTCAACTCCAAGCTTCCATTCATCAATGAGTTCCAATATTTTAATGTTCGATGCGCCCATAAGTTTGAGTGGGTGGTCGATTCGGTAGTGTGAAATTTACAGTTCCAGCACTTGCGGCTAATTACACGATCGAATTTCACCGAGCCGATAGTCTCAACGATTAATTTTACAGAATGTCCCGGCTGCGCAATTATTTAAGCTTCACGACTTTCAGTGCTCTGCGTTCTATTATAATTTTTTAAAATTAAAATTACTACGAATTAGTGATCTTTAATGGAATGCCAAGATTCAGTGCTTTGGGTCTTCTCGACAAACCACCGACAATATTTTTCAACCATTTTTTTGATTGATTATTCAAATATTCCACGATACTTTGCATACAACTGGAGCGATGTAACGGAAATAACAAAAATCATATATCTCAAAATAAATACGACGCAGCGTATTTATTTTGAGTATCAAATTCTCGCTGTAGACGATTTGTCTCGAACGTGCGGGTATTTGACGTTTCAGTGTGTAAATTACGTAGACACACATGTAGACATGTTCGCCAACAGTGCATAATATTCGCGGACCTCCACAGTAGAGCTTCGAGAGATTCGACCTCAGTCGACCTCTTGGCGACCACTCTCTCACTTCCCTCCCCCGACCCGCCGACTCTCCTCTATCGATCGAACGATAACTCCATTCAGTAGGCACTGAGTGTTATCGTAACGAGCAAATAATCAAGCGATGATTCCTCGTTAAAGCCACAGCGCGAGAATGGCCATTAGCCGGCTAGATACATTTACGTAAAACGCAATGTAAATTGCGTCCGCGGTGCGCACCAACAATTTTATTTCCCTTGCCAAAGCATTGCTGGATTAGTTGACGATCAATTACGAAGCTCCATGGAGCATTTCCGCCAGCGCGCGATTAACGTGTCGCCCAACTGTCCCGCACACTTGTGGCGAAGACCTATTTGGATTGCAATCGCTTGACAAAAGTGTCCAATAGCTAAACATCATCGTCAACCTTTAGCGAAAGAGTCTTCTTCTTCTCCCCGTGGTTTTATGCCTCTAGGCCAAGTACCAGAAGCGAAAGAATTTGCTTGTGGGCTGTCAAAGCAAAAAGTTCTAATTTCAATTCTACTTTCAATTCTTACAATCCCATATGATATTGAAACAATGACAGCAAAACTGCGAAAGTGACATGTTATCATTTCAAACCCGTATGCAATTGCAATAATTGAAAGTAGAATTGAAATAATAATGTTTTTCCTTGGCAGCCCGCTAGCGAATTTTACTTGAGTCAATGATATTTCATTTACAGTGCGTAGACTGCGGCGACCGCTGCGCCGCCCTAGCGGCCTTTGGGTGCGTAAGCGAGTCACCACCTCGACTCGGCCCAGTTTCACATTTGCCCACTCTCGTCCAGCAAAGAACATCTGCCGGCGCAAAACGGTGGACGCTGCTAGGTGCACGCTTCGTCGTAACTATAACTCGAGTCGGCACGACGGTTTTTGCCCGGTAAAGTTAATGCCTAATTGCCACAAGGTGTTCCAGGAAAATTGGGCCATTTCAGCGAGGCGAGTGCAATTTCCCTCGACAAATTTCCGGAGCTCCTTTCAACATCACATTTTGCGTCCTATATTTGTTCGGTCACGTGACCTTCCGGCGAAGCCAGGATAGCAGGGGGATTTCAGGCAACCAGCCAGCCCGCTTCCCATGCCCGTGTGTGCCCAAAAGGGGCAACGGGAATTCTTGGCCGCGTGGATCGGACGGGTTACACGGAGCCCCGCCGTCTCATTCCGGGTGCGATTTACGTCCGCATTCCCGACGAGAGTTTCCTGAATGGGAGAAGGATGAAGTGGGGACGGGCGGTGGGGCGAGGGACGAGGAAAAGCTGTGAGAGCGGAGAGCAAAGCTGTACTACGTGTCCAAAATGAGAGATAGAACGGGGGAGGGGAGCTCGAAAGGGGAAAGGGTGAAACTATAGAGGGAATGAGAATTTTATACCAGGAATACAAGAGCACCGGGTAATATTAGGTTCTCCGTACCGACTGAAACAGAGAGGTAATTGGGTGCAGCGTTGGTACTTCTCGCAGGCTCGTGTGCATCGCCGACCCCACCGTGCTCCGTCTTCTCTCGTTCTCTCCACCAGCTCGATATTTTTACGGCCAGGATGAGAAACGTTTCGGAACGAATCTGGCGAACTGGCCTGGCTGCAGCCACCTGGCTGGACGAAGAAAGCACGGACCAGTTTTATCGCTTTTCCGGTCGGAGAATCCCGAGTGCAGCCTTACGAATCGCCTCTCTATGTGCTCGCGGATCCGAGCTCATCCGGTCCGCAAACTTTCGCGGAAATGGAACGAGCGAAGCCACCGGAAAAATGTTCTACTACGAAAATATTGTTGACCAACGCAAGGATTGATGATTGGCCGTAGGTCCATTATCCTCCCGATTGGGCGTTTCGGTTGGCAGTGGGCTAATGCAGACTCAGCGTTCCGGGTCAGGAATGATTCATCGTTTGTTCTTGCGTAAGATGGTACATCTTCGAAAACCTTTATTCTGGCCGATTGTTCCCATGGCCAAAAATACATCGATAGTGTAAAAGTGGTGAATATGGCCCACCTCGATTAACACGTAAATCAATGATATATGGACCGGGCCATATTCCCCACTTTTACCCTACCTCAATGTTCGTGTTATCTGGATTTCGTCAGCAGGCTGTTTTGCATCCGCAAGCGCCCAACTAAACTGGTCCATCGGATAAGTTTCCATTTGACAGAAATGATCAATGATGTGGTACGAGAATCCACGGACCAGTTTTATCGCTTTTCCGGTCGGAGAATCCCGAGTGCAGCCTAACGACTTGCCTCTGCATGCGTTCGTGGATCCGGGCTCATCCGGTTTAAACCTTTTGCGGAAACGTGACGAAGAAAAGTCACCGGAAACCAGTTTCACTTCGAAAATATTGTTGATCACCGAAATGATTGATGATTGGCCGTAGGTCCATTATCCTCCCGATTGGGCGCTTCGTTTGGCAATGGACTAACGCAGACTCACCGTTCCGGGTCGGGAATGATTCATCGTTTGTTCTTGCGTCGGATGGTACATCTTCGAAAACCATTATTCTGGCCGATTGTTCCCGTGGCCAAAAATCCGACGATACCTCAGTGTTCACGTTATCTGGATTTCGTCAGCACGCTGTTTTGCATCCGCAAGCGCCCAACTAAACTGGCCCGCCGGATAAGTTTCCATTTAATGGAAATGATCATTGATGTGGGTGTTTATAATCGGCCGCGAGCGCGTGCAATTGAATGCACGGACAATGCGGCTGTGACCCGACAAGTTCAATCGCTGTCCGCTCATTCTAATTATATAACAACAGCCGATAATTAACTGTGCTTGAAATCGTGGAAACATCGAAACGAGGTGGACGATACCTTTCATTAATGGGGTAAAAGTAGTGAATTTGACACGGTCCACATTATACTAGTTGATTAACGCTGTCCTGAACGGGCTGTATTCGCGACTCTCAACCCATCACGAAGTAATGTCTGCTCTATTGAAAGACATACATTTTCCACTTTGTAACTATTAAACTGGAGGAGCGCTGTAACAGGATACGGCTCGATGCTGGAGCCGACGGATTCCTCGGAAATCAATGAGGTTATCGTTACTCGTGTATAACGAATCTATTTACGTGTTACAACTCCAGGATCCCCAGGGGAACATCGGGGGTAACACCCTGCAGCAGCTACGATAGCTGGCGCACGCAGGATATGACGGTGCACGCGATCCTATCGATTATGTGACGAAACGGGTAGACACGTTTCAATATCGGGGCTCGAACTACCGTGAAATCGTCGACACCATGCCTTCGACCGATGCATATTAGTTTTCAACGGGGGATTTTTTTTTTCATTTGTTCGTTTAAGAATGTTAATTGGAGTAATTGGCTATTGATCTCTTAAAAATATTTTTTTGGGACAATATATATTTTTTTAACTGTCATATGTGGGCGTTTTTGTTGCACTGAATTTCTGATTTTAATCCAATTCGTTCGGGTCGTGGAAGGGACGGAGTAGACAAACATTCCGGGGCAAACAGCGAGATATTATTTTTCAGTGAATGATGAATGTCCGAATCATCGATTATAACCGGTAGCGTACGTTGTGTCCGGAAACAATTTAAATATTTAACGAAACGTTCGTAAATGCATTGTGAGGCCTCGCGTCAGTGTACGAATATTAAGCGACGTCGAATTAACAAATATTCTTTCTCGATATTGATTCCGAATGCATCGCGATTCGTCCGTTTTCGCGTAGCTCTCAGCGTCAATTTATCGTACTTAATTGAACTTTCCGCGGTGCGTAGCTTTGCCCGTCCTGCAAATGAACGTTTCGCAAATACCGACGAGGAACTGTGCACACGTACGGGGGTGGTTTTTTTTCCATACATTTTTTCGTATCCGGGACGTCTATTTTTTCCGGTGTTACATCAAATTTACCTCCATATCGAAACGCCAGACAAAGTAACGGACAGTATGAAAGCTCCGTCGACCGAATATAAGCTGATCCTACGAACAGCCATGCTGGTGCTGTTTGCCAGGATAAAAAAGAATTCACCCAAAAAATTTTCTCGTACAGCGTTACATCGGGACCTAGCCAGGACCCTACCAGGCCTTCTCGAGAGCCTATCAGGGCCTGATTTAACGCCCTAGAATTTCTGCCAGGGTAGTTCATAAAACTATTCGTAATATGGACTATGCTATATTCACCAGATTTACCCCATTTAAACAGCGACCATCTAAACAGTTCCTGTGAGTGCAAATGAAGCAGCAATCGTCGGCCAGAAAGTCTACTTGACGGGAACATTGCCGGAGTTAAACCGAATACAGACAAACCAACGAAGTTGCCAGTCATCATCGACATATCGCGATGTTTCAGGAATTTCCTAATTTCTATGCCCTACGCCCTAGGAAGATCCCGTTTGAGTCATTAAAAAAACATATCAACGCAAATTCCTCCTCGTAGAAAACGTTACATCGGGACCTAGCCAGGGCCCTACCAGGACTCAGCCGGACCTAATCAGGACCGCTTTAACGCTCTGAAATTTTTGCCCGGGTAATTCGCAAAACCATTCGTATTAACGACCAGGCCACATTCACGACATTTACCCCAATAAAACAGTGATCATCTGAGCAGGTCCTGTGGGTGCAAATAACGCAGCAATTGTAGGGCAGAAACTTCACTTAGAGTGAACTTAGCGCTGCTGGAGTTAAACCGAATACCGACAAAACCGCGGAGTTCCCAGTCGTCATCGACGTACCGCGATGTTCCAGGAATTGCCTAATTGAACGAAGGCGGAAATCATTGAATCCGTGCCGAACGCTTATTTTAATTGCCCTGTTGCACGCACATTGGATTCCGCGCCTACACAATACGCCCTGTAATATTGTTCTCCGGGTACACAGGTGTAACGAAAACGAAGCGTGAGTTACGAGATAGACGAGATACGAGGGAACACGAGAATACCGAAGTGAGCCTCTGCTCTTTGATTCGTGCACCGCGTAATCTCACGTGTGTAACGACGGTATAATTGGTTGCTCTGCCAATCATCGGGTTTTCTCGAGCGCGCACCGTTTACCCATCGTGACGTGGGTCGGTACGTAATTTCGTACAGTCACGAGCCGGTCCTTCAAAAATACGAGGCATTAAGTAATCCGATCGTTCGGTAATTTTCGCCAGCACGGACAAACGAGAAGGTAATGTAATCGAGGCGAAAAGCTCCATTCTCCGTCAAGACTAGGAAAGCAGCCTTGGCCGGTCTACACAGAGTCTGTAAACGGCACGCGAAAAGCATCGAAGAGGAATACAAACGGTCTGCCGTTGAGCCTTCTGGCTCTAAACACACCCATGTTATGGCCAACCCGAGAGCTTCTGGGCTCGAACGGTCCCTACTGCTTTTACTGGCAGCACAGGGCCAGTGCTGACGCAGCGTCGGCCAGCACCGGTCCTGTGGTTCACTCCCACCAGGAAAACAATCCGATTATAGAGTGCTGATGGTTACAACGCTTCCATGGCCAGCCCGATTATGGACGGAAATGTCGAGATTTGCGTCACTGCGCAACTGGACCAAAAAAACACAATGTTGAACAAATGAAATCGATTTGGTGCATCCGAATCTCGGTCAGAAACATCGCTACCGGCACGACTCCGAATTGCATTTGTATATAGAGGCAGTTCAGCGATTAGCAGGCAGAGAAGCAGAGAAACTGCACTAGTCTCGAGTAACTCAGCAATTCTGCTAATTTCCAACACCCGTTCAAAATTTTTCCGCCCATCCCCGTTTTATATCCCGATCGGGAAGCTCTCAAGAGTGACGGCGAGGTCGAGTGTCTAAACGGGTTTTAATTGCCGAGAGCGATTTTAATTGTAATTACGAGCGTCTAATAGCCCGGCGAGGCCGGCCGAAGAGACAGGCAGCAGTTTAATAGAACCGCGGCTATCTCGGTACACCGCGGAGCGATCATGCACGAGACGCTGCTCTCCTGCTCCTGCTAAGTGACACTCTCTGCTACGGTGTCAGCTGCGCAGTGTTCCTAGATACATTACGCTATACGATATTCCATCGCGATACACAAATTACGTTATCAATTCGGAAATTTTTCAAAAAAATTTGGTGTTCCTTTTTTTCCCCTCACTGTTCGAAGTGGCCAATTGTATCTCAAGATCTTAACAAATTAAACTGTTTGTCCAGGGGAATTGGTGAAATTTAATTTTTTTTTTAAAGGCATTGAGGGTTGATAAAGGTTTATCTTATATTCTATTAAATGACAAACGATCCCTCAATTGTTATTACAATATTAAAATTGCACTAGGGTAGAAGTCGTGAATATGGCCCACCTCGATTAACACGTAAATCAATGATATATGGACCGGGCCATATTCCCCACTTTTACCCTATAGCTCTTACGGTCGATTTTTAAGGTGTTAGGTTGAACTTAAGTTCGCTCTTGAGATCGAACTCAAGATAGATCTTAAGCAAGCAATGAAGTTCGGCCCAAGCTTCGGTCTTAAGTCCGGTCTCAAGAGCAAACTTAAGTTCAAACATCGTAAAATTCACCCCCCAGAGTACCGCAGGAAACGTCGCTGGAAACAATTCACTTAAAGAGTTCAATTTTTATGAGAAACCTGATCCATTTCCCAAACATTCATGGTCTCGGATTATTCATACGAAAGTTGGCCTCGGGTGAGCGAGATTCGTGGTTAAAACCGTGAAAATGAATGGCGCAGCTTAGGGATTATAAAGTGCGGGTAAAAATCCCAATGTTCGCTAGAACGGGATTGCCGGTTCTTTTCGGTTCGCTTGTCCCGTAGAACGATTGTGTTCGAATTTAATTGGCTCGTCGTTGCGCGTTCTTCATTTCTGTCCATTGTTAGATTTCTTTTTGTTTCTTTCGTATGAATCGTGTAAAACAAAAAAAAAAGAAATAAAAATAGTGAAAGCCTTGCGAACTCCGGCTCACGATAGTGCGGAACAAAACAGTTGGGTATCGAGAATTCATCCCCCGCCGATGCCCGCATCGGGGGGGGGGGGGGGGAAGGAGGGGGTCAGATTAGCTCCCTCGGGTGAGCGGAGTGCGAGAAAACGAAGAGAACAATCGAGGTGGTCAATCAATTCCCGTGTGCAACAAGCCGACCTCGCGCGCTGCTGCTCTGCTCATTGCCTCGTTTCCTCGTCTCGTTGCTCCTCTTCTCCGGACGCTCGATTGGACGGCGGGGACGCCGCCGGCGAACTAAATTAATTTTCAGAGACATCCAACGATTAAATTTGCTTCGGGTCGGACGGCGCTCGCGCTGACCCTTGACGTGCGCTTTTTCTCCCAACTTTTATTTTTTACTCCGTCCTTTATTTATTGCCGTGTAATCGACGACGGCGTTTCATTCAGAGAATCGAGGGCATTTGCTGGTACGATTCCCGGTAGAAATTGCGGAGCGTCACACGGAGCCTTGACCAGCCCTGAAACGGCCCAAGGTCCCAAGAACTTAAAATAGATTTTAAGCACGCAATGACAGTCGGGCCAAAATTCGATATTAAGTTCAATCTCAGGAGCGATCTTAAGTTCAAACTAACGTCTTAAAACGCAACCCACGTCGCATTCTTCGTGTAAAGCGTAATATTTTTTGAACCCCTGCAGGAGAAGTACGACTTTCGGGCCTGCTGAGGGTGGCGTAAGAATTACTTCTCACCCGCAAAAGCGTGCGAGAAGTAAAATCGGACCGATATGCGCACGCGTCATGTCATTACAGCACGCCGTGCTGTAAAGCGCAACTTACGGCACCCGCGGCAGGCACGAGAAGTAGCATTTCTCATGCATGCACTGCAAAAAATGATTTCTAGCGCCCAGCAAATCCGTGTCCTCTCAATGCGTGGCAAGCGGTAAATTGCAATGTAAATAAAATAAAATGGAATGTAAAATTACAAAATGCATGAAGCAATAGCCGATCTACCCTGTATAGTTGACCTTTAGAAGGTAGAAAAAAGAAATATGATAATGGAATTTTCAATATTCCTCGGTAAACGCGTAAACGTGTTAACGCGATAGCCGGGTTAGACTACGCGTTATACAATCGATGAGCAAACGGTCTTCCCAGGTATTTCATTTGCTAGCTGGAATCTCAAAGTTCAAGGGAATCCATATGCGTCGGTTCTTGGTTTCTCGTTCGTGGAAGACGTTATATAAATACATATATATATCGATCCGTACGTGGGCAAAGTAAGTTTGGCCATTAAACTGATAAATGTACGTTAAGTGATATTTCTAGAGCGCGAAAGGCCTTCGGTACTATTTTCATACATGTATGTATGTATGTATGTATGCCGAGGATAATGGGCGTTTAGCGGCGCGTGTCCATCTCCACCAAGCTAAAACTCCCAGTTCGAACGCTTTCAAAGTTTTCTCTCCCGTTACGCGCACCGTGTATTGTACGTGTCCGTTCAATGTCGATGAAATGTTTTGGCAGATAATACATTCGGTGTGGAAGTGTATTGGCGCCCTTCCGGGGTTAATACACCTCGAGGGAGTCGTTGGCGGTGAAACGACTCGACACCGAATGGCGAAGACTTCTTCGAGGATTCGCTTATCACCCTCCGCGGGATATCCAACCAGAACTGACGATTCCTGGACTCGGTTGAGGGCGCGATACAGACTCTGTGGGTAACAAATTGGATTTCCTATTTTCCCCGGGACTATTAATATTTCGGACGAAAACGAATTAAGTTTTCGTAGGTTATACGTAGATGCGCGAAAACGTAATTTGATTTTGTTCGAGATATTAATAGTAGCGGAGAAAATCGGGAAACTGATTTGTTACTTTCGGACCTGAGTGATATTTCATGGATAAGAACACATATACATGCATGCTGAACATTTTTTTGCTAAAAAAAAAATCGTGTCGGCAGATACGCAGTACGTGGACAACAAATAGGCAGTACGTCGGTAAAAAATCGGTTTTCCTATTTTACTCGCGCCTATTAATATTTCGGACGAAAACGAATTAGGTTTCCGTAGGTTATGCATAAATACATGAAGACATAATTTGATTTTATTCGAAATATTAATAGTCGCGGAGAAAATCGGCAAACCGATTTGTTACCGCGCGACTCTGTATCATGTTCGCCTGAATCGGGAAGCGTGAGATAAGCTCTCGGAAATACTGGGTGATATCTCGCGGATAACAACACATGTACACGTATCGCCTGCTCAGAAACAAAAGAGCAATTTTTTGGAGCAAAAAAAAATCGTGTCAGCAGATAGGCAGCACATGGACCAAAGAGGACGATGTCATAGCTTCCGTTCCCGCCGCATCACAATGCTTCGGTAATATTTCACTCCCAAAGCTCTCTGTCATCGGACGTGCTGGGGTTTTTTCCCCCTCTTCGTTCACACAAACCATCAGCCGTGCCCATCCTTAACCATCCTCGTGCGCAGCTTCAACGATAATGGATTGTTTTAACATTCCATCGATCAATCCATCCGCCCCGACACACAGATTATCTACGTACATCTCGCTTTTTATCTCCCGTTCGCCTCGTCCTTTCTCCCGTCGGGGCGGCGGAAAATCGTCACAGATGGGAATCGACTGTTTTAAAATACACCAATGGTTCTTTAATTTAATTTTTATTTCTTACCGACACTTGGTTCAACTCCCTTATTAGCAATTATTTTATGTAAATGAGGCGGAAAAAAATCTCTTGCACAAAAAGGATTTTATCCGATGAGCCATTAACAATTTTCCCGCGTGGGTGAAGAAACCGCCCTGAAGGGTTAAAAAAATGCTACGGCAAAGTTCTGGAGGTGATAAAAAAAAATTAAAAAAATCGCCTCGTTGCAATGTTTTTAAAGAACTTTCTCGACTTCACTGAATTAAAACTTGTTGACAATCCCGCAGTTATCCGGTCGACCGAACAATTCAATTATGAAAGTAAAATTACGCTCTTGCGGGATCTTGAAAAAATGTTCACTTTTAATCAAACATTTTTCTTGCAGACTCGTGCATTTTTAATGCGATACCGGGACAGAATTCTCGATAGCGAAAAAAAGCCAATTTACAATTTGCAAATATTGATGAAAAAAAAAAAAATACATCGCTCGCAACAAAATCGATGAAACGCGGTTAACGGTATCGCGCCTCCTTCCGCTCGCTTACCGAAAACGCGGAAAACGGGGACGCACGCAGCATGCAGGATACGTTATGAACATGTTATAGCGAACCGGAGCGGGTGATTCGAGCTCCCAGAGAACCGGGGTTCGCCCAGCGGTGCGGCGGAACGGCGAGAGCGAAACGCAACTTTGGTGTTAATATTCAATTTATGTGCAGTTCTGATGGAATGATGGATGGGCGGACGAACGCTTCGCTAAGCTCGACGGCGTATAGGAGATGGGCTGCTCGTACAGTCGAGTTGGGAAGTTACGGCATTACAGCCAAGCGGATAGAGCGTGGGAGGGAGAAATACGGCACAGATAGAATTTTGGAGTTTCTATTTTGGTCGCTCCAATTTTAGATTGTCCATCAAACTTTGTCCACGATAATAAGGCTCTAGCGGAAGTGCGAATCACCGGAAAAAAAAATTGTACACAGTAGCTGACTTTCCCATCACGTTCGTTTCGGCATAAAACAATTTTTTGTTGCATGACAACAAAAAGAAAAAAAGGAGTTGGACAAGAATCCTTTTTACTTCGTCATCATATACGGATATCTAAGAAGTATTGATTTTCTCTCCTTGCATACTCCGTGTACGGTGACAAAATAAAAAGGATTGTTGTGCAGCTCCTTTTTTTTGGAGTCCAAAAAAAATTGTTTTACCCCGGAGCAAACAATTATTTTTACTTTGTCATCCTACACGAGGTATGTAAGGAGAGAAAGAGTCAATACTTTCTCTCCTTACATACCTCGTGTACGATGACAAAGCAAAAAGCATTGTTGTGCCGCTCATTTTTTTTCTTTTTTTTTTTACCTTTTATCACAGATTTGCACGTGTTCGTATAATACCATGTAATTCAGACTGGAGGTACTAGTCGATGAATTTTGCTCGCCTGAGGCGTCAGTACGTTTATACGAACGAAGCGTGTAACGGTGATCGGTGGAAAGCTCGAAATCGATCCTTGGAATATGAAACCTACATTCACTCCACGCTCCACACACACCCACATGTATGTGGTGGTTATTACACATGGCGTGTACGATGTGTGGCTGCCAGCGGCCAATTGGGATTCGTGAGAAATAAAATTGAAAATACATAGTCTGGTACGATTTTATGTTTAATGGATGTTTAACAGCGCGGAAGCTCGATTTCACTAATTTTTCGACTGGAAATATATCAAATATACGTCAATACGGAAATACGTCGCCTGTGGTCGGGAAACCCCACTTTTCGACCGGAATGAACCATTTTCTTTTTGTTTCAAAATTTGTCGTCTCTCCTCCGATCACTCGGCAATCAACGTCACAAGTCTCAGTCGCAGATTTATCGCGATATACACTTGGGAAATTCATTCTTCGGGCGTACAGGATTCACGCGTGCATCGCTTATCCGGCCAAGGGTCAACTTAATTTCTCGTTCGAAACATGTTTCCCTCGCGACTTTGCCGGTGCCAAAGTTTTCGAAGAGTTTTGCGCATTTACAGACGTATATGTACGAGGGAACAAGATACACCACCTATCTGAGAACTTCGGATATAGATACATACATACGTATATATATGTATATATATATGTGTGTGGGTTGCCAACGTCCAGCGGGATTGTCTTCGCTCAGCACGAATTTTCGCAAGCTTTCGACCTCTTTTTGTATCTCGTTCTCTCATATTCCCGGGACACAGTAGAAAAGTCCGCACGATGAGAAGAGCGGGGTAAAACGGACCGGGATCCTCCATTTTGGATGAGGATTCTTTTTATGACCCGCAAAAAAAAATAGGTAAAAATGGTCCGTCTTGCCCCGTGAGTTCCATTTTGCCCCGCAGTTCACCGCACATTTTTATCATACGTGGGAACGGAGCGAGTACGTTGCAACGGAAAATTAAACCCTGAAAGCAACTTCGTACAACGGACCCACGGACCGGCGGGCTTTGTCTTTCTATCCTCTTTTCCTCTAATCCCATCTTTCTCCACCTACTTCAAGAGTAACCACATGCGGCATCCTTTTTTTTGCTGTCGTACGAGGATTAAAAAAATAAAATAAAATGGAGCCTACAAGAGACATACAAAATAAAGTGAAAAGAAGACTTAATAGCTTGCACTTTATGCACAGCTCGGCTCTTTTTTTTTTTTTGCTACTCGAGCCCGAGAAGTTTTCACAGTACTCCAAGGACTCCGCGCTCTCGCACACGACTCAGGCAAACATAATCATAATAATAATGAAAATAATCATAATAATCGTGATATCAAAGGACGTACACCGAAAGAAGTGAGAACTTTTTAAACCGCACCCTATCTTACGCGCGGACTCTCGCCTCGTCGGAATTTCATACGAATTTTTTTGTTTTCTTTCAAAAAGGTCTTTTGGGTTTTTCCCCTGCTTTGCATACGTATGGAAGTTGCATATTGCTCGGCACGTGTCGCAGATAAAATACACGGTTGGACTATCGCTGAAACTCGAGATTGCTGCTATGTTGAAGTCGAGGTCACGAATTTCTTTTATAAAATTTTTCTCAACATTTCGTTATTTTTTTTGTCTTCCCTTGATTAAATCTTTGACAATGGGGACGCCAAGTACAAAGCGGCATGATACTCACGAATTTGCGAACATGAAATATTGACACTGGAATAAAATGCCCGTACCCGTATTCGAATTACACGTAATGCCATCCCTCGAAACTCCGAAAGATCTAATATTTGTTTCTCGCTTTAACATGCTTTACTGTGTAACGGAGTGCAGTTGAGTGCACCGTGTAATGTAAAGATTTCCCGGTTCGCGACGAAGGCAGGAAATATATCTCCGTGGAATTTCAACGATGTTCTGTCTTTACTCTGCTTCGTGGAAAGGGCAGAAATTCCGATGACAAAGAGGAAATTTATTTTGTCTGCAATTATTATTATTATTTTTTAAAAATATTATTATTATTATTATTTTTATATTATTATTATTTTTATTATTGCGTCGATTTGGCGCGGATTGGGCAAATATTCGATAGAAAAAAAAATTGGCACATAATTTTGTCAATGTATTGATTGGAGCATCGATTGCTGCATCTAATCCGATATTCTCATGAAAATCGATAACCACACTAGCGGATCTGAGCGGACATAAAAATAATAGTAATTGCCCTCGGTCTTCTCATCTCGCGAAGGGATAATACCGTTCCGCGAAATGAGGTCCCCGCCGTGGCTGCGGCTATACGAAACGCTCGAAATTCCCGGGGTAATATTCAATTTTACGCTCGTAAGTTTCATTTATACCGCGCGCGACTCCGCGGCCGATCGTCAGCATCGAACGGATATTGAAATTCGAGCAAAAGTTCTCGAGTGTTCATTATCGATTTTCATTGAAATTCGACGATTGAGATACGCGACCGGCCATCGCGATATGTACTTGCTTATTGTATATTACGTTTCCATAATGGAATCGATTAAGCCCCTTCTATCGCAAATTCATAACTCAGCCTTTCGCCGGAATGAAAAATCTTTTTTTTTCACGAATATCCAAAGATCATAATTCAGCCTGTCAGCGGACCAAAAATATTTTTTTTTCTCGAATATCGGAAGATCGTAATTCAATGCTTCGCCGACCGAATTTTTTTTTTTTGCGAATATCAGAAGAAGATAATTAAATTTTTCGTCGGAACAAAAATATATTTTTTTTCCAGGAATATCAGAAAACCATAATTCAGTTTTTTGCTGGTGCGAAATTTTTTTTTTTCACGAATATCAAACGAATTCGTTTGTTTCAATTTCTGTTTGCACCAAAGATTTTCGCGACTAACAGCCACCGTTTGTTTATCAATCGAATATCCCTCGAATATATTCAAGTTCGATGAAGCACAAACAGCCGCGAGATTCGACCATAGTCGAATATATCGTGTTACAACGGCACGCGAAATGCCGGTGCGTTCATCAATCCATACATTGTTCGTGGAAACAAAACTAGTTGGACAAAAAATTCAATCTCCGTACACCAGAGAGGAATTTCGTTCGAATTCCAGTGAATTTTGTGAGACACGTTTGGCAAACAAAAAAACGCTTGAAAAAGACGCAAATGGAACGTACAACGGTATAGTTGGAAGGAAAAAGTGACGATGCAATGAAGAGAACATTCATATTGGAAGAACATATATGCCTGTATTGCCTTATATGGCACTGGCGGATATCTGGTTTCTATCTGACAGCGTACCATGCAACGGTCCAATTTATGACCACTCTAATCGCCACCAAAAAATATGCATTTGTTACGCGGTGATTTGTGAATACGGCAAGTCGCCATATTTCTATCTGATAAATTCGGATAGTTAAAAATCGCAGCATGAATTTTTGCAGTTTCCGGTCCAGATAGCCGGAACGCCCTCAAGCTACCGATAATATTTGCACGACGAACCATCTATCATATCGAATATTACAATATCCGTGGTCCGCGGTGATTTGCGAACACGACCAGTCGCCATGTTTCTATTTGATAAATTCAGATAGTTAAAAATCTCGGTATCAATTTTTCCAGTCTGCGGAGAGGAAAACGAGACGAATAATTGATTCCATTAAATTGGCGAGAGGATCGGTAACAACTCGGCAAAATAATGATGCCGCCTTTAGAGACCAAGGGGTGCGCAGAAACAGCAGAAATATGACTGTCTGACGTAAAGACCAATTTTGAAGCCCGATAGGGTTACAGACGGCATCGGGATGACGTTAAGGGGCGAAATTGCGGGGTCGCCGGTTTCCCGTTAATGGCGCTTACCTCATTAGAGCTAATTGCGAGGAGAATCATGCCAGGAGTCGCGGGTACGGTTGCTTCGCTCCGCTGGCTCGATCGGGTACGAAGCTTTTTTTGGGATCACTAAAAATTATGACTGCGGCACCGGTTCGGGTCTGAATAATAACATGTACCGTCCGGTTCGGGACAAACGTGAGCCAGCTGAGCTCGGCGAAACCTCGAAAATTAATGGCCAATTCTCCTCTCATGCCTAATACTCCCGGGACACGAGATATCCTCACTTTTTCTTCGACGGTTCTATAGAATACTTACACGATGTCAGGAGTATTATTTCTGGCTCCATTCAGTACCCAGGCGATTAATCTCTGGCTGCGTGTCTGTAGCTTTCAGCAAAGTGTATTTTTTTGTACGGCGGCCAAGGGATTGTACAGGCGGGGAGAGCCGTGTTTTTTTATTAAGCTCCGAATCTTGGGACAAAAACCGAACAAACACTTCTGTTTTCGTTCGATATAACCTTTCGATGGTGCAAATAAAATAATACTTGGTTCGATTCGTTCGTTTTTTGCTGGTAACACTCTGCCGGGATTGTATAGCTCGGTAATAATTATTTTAGACGATGCTATTGTTGGACTTTGAGCGTAAAACAGTTTGGGACTGGAAATGAAATTGCTGATTCTGTTGGTTACACCAGGTCGATTTTAGGTTCGGTCTTTTTGCATACACTATAAACAAGAGTAGTTAGGGTTATCGGAACTATATCACTGTAATATCTTTTATACAAATTGTCGTTTTTGTCGATTATTAAAAATAGCAGATTTTGCTTTTGTTTCTCGATAGTATAATTTAATGAATTTGCGTTATAAACTTTGTTGGACGGAATATATTCGGTATTTTGCTGAAATTTAGCATAAATTCACGCTCCAACGGTATTAGATTATTGCGGTATTAGATCAACAATTCTGCTGTAACATCTATGCAAGCGGATTTGGCTTTGCCGAGGTACACCTGCAGATTCCCAGATTACGCTACTACCGGGCCACGTTTCGCCAGATAAGTTGAACATACACTTTCTGAAATAGGCCATAAATCTCGATTTTCTTCGACAAAACATGCCCCGTAAAATTCTCATCCGGGCCCCACAGCGTTAACGAACATAGTTTAGAATTTCGAGAATTAGGTCGACTACCGGTGCACTTCTCTCGCTTTTTGTTTTGTAAACAGTAGGTATATATCATAGACGACGCATAAATCTTCACTTGCCCGTGGACCTTTCCGGAACTATTCACGCACGTCATCCGGGCTGCGTTATGAATGCCAGCGATGCATCACACTCAGCAGAGCTCCGCAAGACGGCTAAGTTCAAGGTTTAATCAGATGTCCTTTCACGAGTTGGCACAAAAAAAGAGTTAATTATAGTTCCAACTAATAGAAGTTCCAGCTAGTCAGCTAATAATTTTTTATGACACATTTATATCTTCACCCCTTCGACCCTTCGATAGTTTTTTTCTTACTGTGGTAGAGTTTTAATATGGCAGAGATGTTTTCCGGTAGAATTGTTATGTGTCAGAGTTGTTGGAGCTGTCTTTTTGGTAGGTTTGTTTAGATGTATAAATGTGCCCTTTTTCATAGCGATGCAATATTTTTGATTATCAGCTTCCGTTACTGGTACACTGAGAGACTAGTAAATATGACTATATCGCTTGACAGATATTACCATACCACATAGTAGTAGGGAACTGGTGCGCCACCTTTGGTAGGGCGTTCCAGATTTATAACAATTTTTCGTAGATGTTATGGTAAAAATTCTTGGAAAATCTGAGAGTTTCCACCATAGATGGCGCCCTAGTGCCCTACTACTGTGTGCTATGGTAATTTTTCTTAGATGATCGGTAATTTTTACTGGATCCTTATCTCAGTGTACCTATACAAGCTGCATCTCTCACATCGCTTGTTGTAAACTGGAAAACAATTAACCGACAATTTTGAGCAGATGTTTAATAAATTTATAATAAAGATCCCAAAAGTGTCGAGGAAATTGTAGACGTTGCAAAGGTCATAGGGCCCGCGAAGTGTACCTCGCTAATTATCAAAGAAATTTTCGATAACACACTAGTTCCGGCTAACGAAGTATCGTTCGTGAGATGCCGCAATTACGCGAACAGCTGGGTTCCCCGGGCAGATCCGGTTGTATGCTCCGCGGATGAATTTATCCTCCTTAGAAATCCCAACTGCTCACTCCGTCTTTCTTTACCGTTCCGTTTCGGTCCCGGTGAGGCGCCTTTCGCAATTCGAGACAAATTGCTCGGTGAGGTTTAAGATCCGATAGTACGAGAAACGTTCGAACTCACCACGAACCACCGAAGAGCTACCCACTGCCACGCAATTGCTTTCTTATTTGCAACAGAATCGCAATTACCTATGCATTCCGTATCACTGCCCGGGAATCTCTCCCACTTTACCGAATTAATTCGGCGAGATTACGTTTATTTCTGTCTCGCCGTATTTCCGAAACTTCGTCTTCCTCGTTTTTCCCAATTTCGTGTATTTTACTCAATCAGCGAACCCATTGATTTGTAAGAATTGTTTTGTATTGCTCCATCGGGGAGGATGAAAATACGAATCGGCGAACGGGAAACTTAAGAAGGAATCATCCTCGATCGAGCGATCTTATGTATTTCATTAATTTGTGCCTCGAAGTCTCAGTAACGTAAAAAAGAAGTTGATCGAACAGTTTTCCGCTCCTGGTTTTAGCGTCACGCGTTTCATTCGAATTCCACCCGATTTCCGATCTCATCAATGATCGACGCAGATAGTTTTTTGACGAGCAATCAAAGTCGCAAAGGATCGATCCACATCGATCCTCGACGCGCAGCATTGCGGCTGATGCGGCTGATTGTTTTCCGGTTTAATTGCTTTTCTGACCCGTTCTCACCCGATCGAATTAAACGAAGTTTCTCCAATCAGCGATCTCTTTTGTCTCCTCCGATAGTTTAGCTCCGGCAATTTTCGTTCGACGTCTTTGCCTCCAGTCGTCGGTGGGAAACGCGACGCGGCAAAAAGTTTTCATACGATCGATCTTCGAGATTTCCATTGTCGACGTTTTATTCGCGCGCTGATTGGCCCTTGGAAGAGTCGACGTTGGCGCTATCAGTCGAGAAACTAATTGGCATCAGATTTGATTAGACGAGTTTCGGAGGCTGCGGGAATCTGGCGCTCTAAGTCAACTACCGATTCACCTCTCGCGAAGCGTCCGACTATTATGGAAATACTCTACTTGGAAGAGATTCTGGGAAAGTCGCTTCTGGACGACATCATTGCTATCTTTATTTCCAGTCATTCGGTCGGGACAACCTTTGATATCCAACTGCGAAGCTCTTCCGTTGATAATTCATATCGCATGCATGATAAATTAAGGGCCGGCGACGAGGGCGGAAATAAGTGAAAAATTAAACTCCCGAACACTGCGCCGGCCAGTTTGGGACGAAATAAATATGTAATTATTCTTATCTTCCACCTGACACATTTTTCATTAATTTTCATGGAATTTCTACGAATACGTGTAAAATTGGAGAGAAAAAAGATGCCTCCGGAAAGGACCGTCAAAAATCATTTGGCTTCGCGTTTAGACTCTTTTTTCTATTTAAAAATGTTCATGTTTATTGTCCTTAATAGTACTGACGTCTCTTGTCCCGTTAATTTTCTCGCCTCTCGCCCGGGGAGAAGCAGTGTATGGCGAGCACGAGAATCTTGGCCCATACGCGGGCATCTCAGGCTCGAGGGTCTGTTTGACTATTCAGAGCACTTTCCACTGACTCGCGAGGCCAAGCAGCTCTCCAGCACATCGAGCTCTCTCGACTCCTACATTCATAATAGCGCGAATCCAATCTTGCTCTCTCGATTCAAGCGTGTTCCCGTGAATCGTAATACGGTTCAGAAGCACTAAAAAATTATTACCCTTTCAGCTACGAGTTTACTATAAATTGATGTAAAATGAAACTTAAGTTATGACATCTCTATATTTTATTTTTATTTTTAAAACCAGAGAAAAAATTAATGAAGGAGTTGTGGAAGCCATTAAAAGTTGACTGGAAGATAGGAGGGGAGTTGAGACCGATAGGAGAATAAATGAGTGTTTAAAAGTTAAACCGGCGATAGAGCTGTGTAAATATGTGAGACAATGTGAGAAAATGGAAAATGGTAAATTTAATGGAACGGAAAGAGCGAGAAGTAGGACAAAATAAGGATAGAAACAATGTGTGAAGAAGTGTGGGAGAGATATGTACAAATAATAATGACAAATAATCTTAGTTGCAAAAGATTATATCTGTATCTCTAGTTATAAGGGGGAAAAATGTATAGGGGCGAGCTATGTAAAAACCCGCACGTGTGCACATGAAATAAGGACTACTAAACGGTACAACGGTACAACGGCACTAAAAAATTATGACGCTTTTAGCTACGAGTTTACAATAAATTTATGTGAAATGAAACTTACGTTGCGTTATGGCTGTATATATATATTTTCTCTTAAAGCCAAAGAAAAAATTAATAAAGGAGTTGTGAAGGACATAAAAAACTGAGTGGAAGATAGGAGTGGAAATGAGGCCGAAAGGAGAATAAATGAGTGTTTAAAAGGGAAACCGGTGATAGAGCTGTGTAAATATGTGAGACAATTTGAGAGAATGGTAAATTCAATGGAACGGGAAGCGCGAGATAGGATAAAATAAGGAAACAATGTGTGAGGAAGTGCGGAAGAGATGTGGAAAAATAATAATAACAAACCATCCAAGTTGCGAGGGATTATATATCTGTATCTTTAGTCATAAGAGGGGGAAATGTAGCGATGTAAAATGAAACTTACGTTACGTTATCGCTATATATATATATTTTTTTTTAACTTAAAGCCAAAAAAAAAATAATAATAAAGGAGTTATGAAAGAGATGAAAAACTGACTGGAAAATAGGAGGGGAGACGAGGCCGAAAGGAGAATAGACGATTGTTCAAAAGGCAAACCGGTGATACAGCTGTGTAAATGTAACGTGTGATGTGAATATGAGGCAATTTGAGAAAATGGTAATTTCAATGGAACGAAAGGCGCGAGAGGTGGGACAAAATAAGGAAACGATGTGTGAAGAAGTGCGTAAAAGTAATAACAAACAAACTTAGTTGTGATCGATTCTATCTTTATATTTAGCTATAAGAGGGGAATATGTAAAAATCCGCATGGGTATAAACGAAATAAAGTCCACCACTATATACATTTTCCTTTAAAATTTTAATCTCACCTTTCGACCGTAGATTGATCGATGGCCGGGCGATGTTCCCGGTGCCGAGTATCACTCACATTTCCGAATTATTCCGGGCGTATCGTACGAGTAACCTTTCAACGTCAAAAACTGACTTTTCAGTTAATTCAACGGTGCGTTCACTTCAGCTCTCGTTATAAGCACCGTGCAGCGTTAGAGCCATCCGTACGAGGTGTTAAAATATCGTTGAACCCGAGGGGTCTCGAGCCGCGAAGTAAAATAGACTAACCAGGAGCGAAGGTGGGAGAGCTCGCGATGGAGCGCGTGCACTGATGAAAACTGATCGGATAATTGCACCGAGCGCTGTTTGCGGTGACCAAACTGACCGCGGTTTACCTCGGCTAACCCGAAATGTCCACGACTCTCGGTGACCCCGTCGGTCTGTCGTATAGCTGCGTTCGTCCGATTAAAAAAAAAAAGACCTTTGACCCTCTTTCTTTTTTTTACCACACGGTTAACGAAGAAAGTTTCATCGAGCACCGCGGGGAGGATTTCGGAGTTTGCGAAAATATTTTCGTTACAAATCCTGTCGCGTCCCGGGGCACGAGTATGTTTTCTCAGATAATCGAAAATATAGGAGACCGCCGGACGCGCTACATCCGGCGATTGGTTTCCGATGGTGAGGGGATAAAAAAAGGTCTATAAAAAAAAATTCGTATGTTTTTATAGCTTTTCTGTAACTTCTCGCCACTCGATCTTCGGCGAAAAAGTTTGATGAAATCTCGAACTTTATTTTCTTTCGATCCCGCACGGTGGTCTCGAGCCTCCGGGCCGATAGTGGAGGGTTATCGAGAACCGAACCCCCTCCCCCAACCCCCGCCCTCCCCACCTCCGCACCTTCTTCGCGAACAATTAAAAATTGCTCCTCGAAAACTTAGCCGACCCCGACGTGAACTTCTTCCCGACAATTATTCAACGTCGCTCAAGAGCGAGCTTTCGCTCAGAAACTTCGGTACGGATGTTGAAACTTTTCTCCCATCTTTACATCGCATCTATACTTTACTACTCGAGTATATAATATATATATTTTTTTATGTATATATATATATCTATAACTGTAGTTAAAGCTAAAACGAACTTATACCCGGAGCGCGAAAGTCCAGAGTTCACATCCGGCGTGGACTTTTTTTATATCTCTCATCTGACAGACGGACACTCACATTATCACTAAACTTTCAAATTTTACCGTAAGGTGTATATTTCTTTTTGAATTTCTGATTTTTTTTTTGTTTGTCTTCAAATTATATTTAATTAATTTTTGTTTAAATTTTATCTTTAAAAAATATATTGATTTAATTCACTCGATTTCGAAATGTTTTCGACAGTTCACCGGGAGAAGATTTGCGGTACGGGAGTTTATCGCGACGGGGTAAAGGCCGAGGCGTTCGCCAGTGGGAACGCGCGCGCCGCGGCTCGTCGGTCGTTTACTTTGGCGTTCGTCGTGCGACTAGACTGGGACGACGTTCTTGCCGTTGACCCGGACTTCGCTTGCGGCGCAAGCGCCGCGCCGCCAAATTATTGCCCCATCCGGAAAATCATCCCGCGCTCGTGTGTGTTTGACGTAAAGTATATCGTAACGGTGCGTGAAGGTATTTGCCGGGGGACACAGGAGGCTGAGTAACGCGAAGAATAGGTAGGTGCGATGCGGCGACGTTTTCAATCTAGGAACTCGTCGTTTTCCGAGCTCGTGTAAGAATCCAATTTCCTCGGCGATGGTGTCGATGTAACTTCCCGTGGCTCGATGAACGCGCGGAGCTTCCCATTCCTCTTCTGGATAGTCACGGGTGCCAACAGGTGATTTACATGACTGTCCATATACATGCCAGATTTACAAGAATATATAATTCTCGGCTGCAGCATTTTAACCCTTTCGCCACTTTGGTGAAAGGCTTAATTTTTTTTTGTCTTTTTTCATTTCGATCAACGAATTCTGGAAAATTGAATTAATGATAATAGATTGTGAAGACACGGTTTTATTTATTTACAAAAAAAGTCAAATTCCTTGTTGAGTAGTATCGGTCAATTTGATATTAATTCAATGTTTCGTGTTTCTTGTGGACTCGACCGTTCGCTGTCTTGACACCGAATACGATCTTTTAAAAACTCACATATTTATGTGCACCGGTTCAATTTTCATTTTTATTTTATTTTTCGTAACATTAGCTTTTCCCTGGAAAAGAAAATGTGAAAGTGCGCCGTTATTTCCGAGTACCACTATGCCCGAGTTAGTAATCCACACTTTTTGTACGTCATCGTAGGTGCAGTACCCAATAACAGTTACTGGATATAGGGAAGAGTCGGGCAAAACGGACTACTTATACCCATTAAAATTTTTTTCTGTGCCATAAAAAGAAAGCATCATCTGAATGGGAGGGCACCGGACCGTTTTGCCCCTCTCCAAGCTATGCTCGTTACGTGCATCGTGTTTAACAATTTCTTTTAAAAACCATTAGCTACCCCTCGCTCACTTTATTACATGGTAAAAGTTATCTTGGATCTGCACCTGATTGCAATGCATGAATAATTTACCACCGCTTATCGATCCGCAATACCAGAAAAAGAAAAAAAAAAATTAGCCTCGCATGTGAGTCGCACGATCGTTTAGCTCTGCCGCGGAAGTGAGCAATTCTGGTGCGAAAATTTCCCCCTCCCGGGAGAGCAATGAGCTGAGTTCTAAAAACTTGTGTAATTCAGCCGAGTTGTGAATGACAAGATTCGAATGTCGCTGCGAGATATTTGAAGCACTTTGAGGCTCACTTTTCATTGGTAATGGGACTCGGCGCTAGCCGTGCGCCTCGGTGTAAAGTGCCAATGTCGTATAGTCAACGGAAGCGTCGTCCTCTATTACAACTTACTATAAGTACCAAACTGTACATACAGGTATAGTGTCGGAAGGCTCGGCGTGTCGCTCGAAGTTGTTCAAACTTCACGGCGGAGTTTTCTCTGCCGTTGACGGATATCTATTGCATCGCGTGTCTTCCGTCGCCACTTCGCTCCTTTACACTCTCGGTTTTTTTCTCGCTTCTTTTTTTGCTTTTCCGGATGGTTTTTTCTTCGGGTGCGTGTGCGACCTCGCTCCAGTACCGCAGCGTAAAAAGGAACGCCGGTGGCACGTGTCGAAGCTAAGCTACGATGAGGAAACAGATGCGGCCTAACATGTGTAAGACGAATTAACATACCCCGTTTAATTTTAGTACTCCAATCCATACGCAGGTTACGATAGTAGGTTGTTTGATAAAAGCCGAGCAGGGAAAGGCGGAACAAAATGAGAATTTATACCGCAAACACACGAGTCCCCAAAACGGGTTGACCTAAAATTTCCCGAAAAAATTCCTTTGTTGAGCAATTTCTGGCAATCAATGAAAATCGGACCAGCACCTATGTAACTAAAAGTCCCGCTCGTTTAGTTGTTCTCCTCCCCACGAACATGCCGCTTGGTGTTCTGGCATGAGAAACGATGTTCCATGAGCGGCGAACCGATAACTTGTTGCTTACGATCCAAAACCCCATCCGAGCTCGTGCCTCAAAGTTTCAATCAAAGCGAAACGATTCCGCCCATTATATACGGAAGCGCAACAGCTGGAAGCAAGTGTGACGAGTCGAAGCATCGCACCGGGGACCGTTTCCTCCTCGCGAGCAGTCCGTCGCATGTGACGAAGGTGTTCGCAAACAGCTAACAGTTGACATTGCTGAACGCTCGCTGGCACCGTCTGTCTGTCCGGTTGGATGATTTTGGTTGGTTTATGTGGCTCCGACGAATGTGGCCTTCATTGGCTTCCGTCTGTCGCACACAGGCTCACCGGCCTCCTCAGACACCGTCTCTACCCGTGGAAACGCCACACGGCTATGGTTCCTCTGTGGACGGCAGCGAGAAACAAGCGTGCACAATCCCTCGGGCGTACAGAAGGCCAGCATGATTTCGAGTAGAGTAGTGGCATAGAGCCACTACCAAGTTCCACTCCATGCCGGGTGTTTGCCTCGGCAGCCACAGAAATTCACCGGTCCTCGACGTAACTCGCGGGTGGGAGCTTCAGCCACCGCGATGCCGGCTTCGGCAAGGTGCCACGTTACTTCGGGGTGGTCGGTCGGCCGAGGGAGTTCGCGTGCCAGGTGCATAGTCACCGCCATTCGACATACCGTTTTGAGCGATCTGCCTCCTGAATCTCGAGACTTGCAATATAGATGGATAGCCGAGATAGGAGATCTTGGATGCATCGGGTATGGTGCGGAGTCAGCAAGAACCTGGAGGGATATAAGGAGAGGGGGCCGAAGCGGTCGGGTAGATGAACAGACCGAATATAGGTAAATAAAGGAGGCACGTCAAAACGATGAACATCAAACTACCTCGGCTCTACCAACAGCCCTCCAATACGAATTCAACTTCAATTTGCAACAAATTCAGAACGGTACTCTTGGTATTGACATTTGGCGGTGGTGTACGTGCAATTTGTGAAACTTCGGAGAGATGCCGATCTTACTTAATGTTACTCCAACCGCAGTTGCCCCTCACGTTGATCCACACGCTCCGCCTCTTGGTAACACGAAATACTGGGAAGCTGCGAGAAAGCACTCAGCAGTAGTTTCCCTAGTTGATGGATACTGTTTACACAAGTTATGAACTTGTTCTGACGGCGCGGTTGCTGTACTCCTCAAATATAAGGGATTCACGTCCCCACCGGATGCCAAATGCTTGTGCCGACAAAGCTCGTGTGTAACTTAGCCGCAATCACACCGTGGACTAACCTACCTTGAAATCTGCGTGTATTATGCTTCTCCAAGGAGCAAACTAACATTTCCCGAAGTCCATAACAGGAAGCCGGCGTTAAGGATAAGGCAGGACGCAAGTTCTCCATAGTGCTCCAGGGTAATTCTAGGCGATATGGCCAATCTTCCAATGTTCCGAGTTTGAGTATACGATCCCAAAATACCATGCCAACTGGTCCGGCATGATTTCCATATTGAACAGCTTCTGCTCCTGAAGTTCGGCAATATACCCCAGAATATGTGAATGATGTGGTCAATCAAACAAGCAGTTCTTTCCAAGCCTCGTGGGAAATCATTTAACGGGTGGAAGGGTAGCGAGGTAGGAGAGGTATGAAAAGATTTGACCTTCTTGTGCACCTTATGCATTGCAGCGAAAATGAAATGGTCTACGTTCTCGTAGCAATTGCAATTGCCCAGCAGTGTTAGTACGCTATCGGCTTCATCGCGACGATTGCGCCCTGCGACACTAACGTACCTTGAAAACTGTGTCTGATGCTTCTCAGAATAGCAAACTAATCCTCCGTTAAGGATAAGACAGGACGTAAGTTCTCCACGGTGCTCTCAGGTAATTCTGGTTGATATGACCAATCGTGTTCCGAATTTAAGGATACGATCTTTAAAATGCCAGTCCAACCCGACCGGCATGATTTCCACATCGAACAGCGTCTGTCCTAAAGTTCAACAATGTACACCGGCATATGTGAATGATATCGCCAATCAAACGAGCAGTTCTTTTGAAAACATTTAACGGGTGAAAGGGCAGCGAGGTATGAAAGGATTTGACCTTCTCGTACGCATACCATGCATTGCAGGGGAATTAAATCGCCCACGTTCCCGTAGCAATTTCAATTGCGCAGCAGTGGTGGTACACTATCAGCTTGATCGCGACGACGATTGCGCCCCCCGCGACACTCCGTCGCGTGCGACGTCGAGTCTGACCACTTGCGACGCCTACTTGTCCTCCGTCGCGTCGGAACACATTATTTACCACTGTTTTCGAGTTTCTCTAGCGTAAAGGAAACGGCAAGAAAAATGTACGGTCTGCCGGAGCTCCGGCGGAAGTTCTGACATCCTTGGCCATTCTTGGGTCATTCAGAAAAAAGCTTAACGAACATTAACGAGCTATTCATCAAACTAACTTTGCCGCATGAATCATCCAGATTCGACCTCGTCGAGCGAGAGTGTTGACAACATCTGCGCATACAGAACAGCGGGGCAAAAGGGAATCTTGGAGCAACATGGACCAAAGCAAAAAGTCCCACATTAGATGTCCGACATAGCTGCAGGTTGCAACGGGGTTCCGTTGCGCCCCATTCTTCTCCAACAATATTCGCGGGGCTGGCGTCACGAGCAAGTTCAACGCTGCCTCTCCTCAGGGACACACTGTGCGCTGCAAATTTCGCTGCATATATTGTCATGCATTAAACTTAGGGTATTACTGGAAACCCGAGAAGTTTCCATGGGGAGCTTGAACTGTGACAACCAGACTGCATTTTCACGCAACGTTCTCCACGAGAGATACCTTCGCGAACGGATTAACAGTTCGCTGCACCGCGCAGTCGGCGTCATTGTTGCGCCGCGTTGGAAAATTAAGAGAGCAATTCCAGAGGGCAACCCTCTCGTGAAGTCGTTTAACTTGACACTCACGCCGAATCCAACGCCAAGGATATTCCCGTGCCAGACCACCTTCCGCGGCCGAACTGCACCTACAACCGACGGTGCATATAAAAGCATACATATAATACAGTGCACTAGCAAAGCAGAGAGCGGAGAACCGGCGGTGCCAGCGGCTGAAAGTTACAGGCGAGAGAGGGTCCATTATACGCTACTCGAGTTCGCTTTGAGTCGCGGGAGCGTGCGCGCGCGCGAACCGCACGAGAGCGGGCAATTACGTATAAACCCGTGACGGGCGAAAAGTTGTGCTGCCCTCGCTTTGGGATTATACTACACGTACGTGTGTCGTATACGTGACTTTTGCCGGTACCGGTAGCCGCTACTATTATATAACAGGTGTATAACAGTTCGGGAAAAAAAAGAACGCACGCTGCCGGGCGAAATCTGGCTCTGCCGCAGTGTGAAACTATACCGCGTTTTAGAAACGGGGTGGAGAGGCTTGATTGAACGACGGATTTTCTGCGAGAGAAGAAAAAAAAGGTCGTTAGTGTCCCCGACATGATCGCGCTGCTACAATCACGCGCGTACTTGTCTGGCAAAGCGTGTAACTCGATTGGAAACTTCGCGCAAGGTACGACTGCAATGTAGTCGGTAGACAGTCGGGATATGCATGAAACTGCAGTTTCACCATTGTTGCGTCTTCCACTTGGCCAATTATTATAATGGGTAGCTTCTCAGTTTTGCAAAAGGTATCGAGTTCAGTTAATTATCTCGAGTACATTGAATAAAGGTCGTTATGGTGCTCGCAATTGCCTTATACATATACCTTTGATCTTCCTCATACCTACTTAACGAACTCTGTACCGGATCGGTGAAGTGGGGTGGAAGATCCTGAGGAATCGTGGCTGAGGAAAACTATATAATTGGTGATGGGGAAGCGTTTTGTTGTGGAGAATGTTGAATCCAACACAATACCATACCCACCTTTCGTTCATGTAATTTTTTTTATTGGCAAGGTAAATAAATGCAAGAATGTAACACATTCTCTTGTATATCCTATACAATTATATCATATTTCATGTAGGTATTTATTGTACGAGTTTCAGGTCGAGGAGCATGGTTACGCACCATGCTCGTGAATCCTGGACCACGCGTATTTTCGCCGCCTGCCCAAACGGTCGTTGTGATTACTGTCAAGCCATTAGGATCAATTAGGTCGAGTGCAGGTACTCTCTCGTTTGTACATGCGACCCCGGCCTACACGCTCTTCACTGTTCTATAGTAAACTGAAGGCGCATAGAATACGCACGCACGAGCATAATGGTCCACTATATGGGACATGACACAGGCATAGAACAACGTGTTGTTGATTACATTATGGCGCTGAGCACCAAGCCGATAAGCCCATTGCGGTCGGAATTTTCCCTGATCCGAGTCGGTTTTGGCAAAACAGCATTGAACTTGGGAGATCTTTACAGTTTCCAAAACTACCCATCAACGGACATCTTTGACGGGTTCTTACGGCCAGCAACTTCGAAATGCCTAGGAATCATCGTGAATAACATTGATTACACCGTGTCCCCAATTTACCCATTTAGAATCGCTTTGGCCAAGCTTTGTTAGCTGGGAATATACTGCAAGAGGCTCGCAGGTCTGACGAATTACTGTACAGAGCGAAGAATTGAACGAATCATCGTCACCTCTGTCATTCACAACTTCACTCGTGACTTTATGGCTTTATGACTTTGTAGAACTTCAATGGTGATCGTTCTATGATTCGGCGTGATCATCCGCACTCTGACTCTATTCATCGGAGATTCTAAGACACGGACGCTACTCCCACCAGCATCGAACTCATTGTCGCTGAATCTCCCGACAGACCTAAAAGTTCGTGAGCGAGATAGTTCAGGCAGACGATGGAGAACGAGACGAAACGCTGATCCGCGTAGGAAGATCAAATGGGAATTCACAGCGCGCTGCGAGTTGGCATTGCCACTGTCAGCGGCTGCCACAGGTCGACATTTTGTCAGCGTGTTTAACGTGTCGCATAATTCATCTCGCTGGTGCGAGATGACGTCGCCGAGAACAGCGTAGTATATGACCCGTGGGTATGCGAAGAACGCTCAAGCATGGACTGTAATCTAGTGCTTTGCACACGGCGACAATGCATCTCTATGTGGCGTACAGTGGGCAGCGTAAAACCCGAGCTTCGTCCACCTCCTCAGACGGTACAGTGATTGGCCGTTCGACCCGCGAAGTGCCGAACTCCGTGTGTCCTTCCGACGATAATGGCACCGTGGATGGGAAATGGTCATCGGCATGCCTCTGTCTCATTTTGGGCGATATGTTTCGCTGAGCATTCCCTGTGGGATTCCGGCCAAACACTGTTCGCTGTCCAATGACCGTACCTCCGGTCCTGCGAAGCTGCGAATGTCGCGCTGCTCGGGCACTGTGCGGATCATTCGTATCCGTCCACGCGTTTATGCACAACTGCACAGGGAATGTTCGTTCGCTCGTGTAATGCGACACCAGGTGTGGTATCATGAATGGGCATGAATTTACAATGGGATTTTTGTAATGAAGTATTGGATTGCGATGTGGTAATTCGCAATCAGTACCGACCCATTTGGCCAAAGTTGCGGAAGTTAATTTTTCATGAGTAATGCTGTACACGGGTAATGAAGTTTCTGTTAGCAAACAGTAATTCTTTATCAATTCTTGACAACAACGTAAACAAGCGCCGCTTCGATAAAGCATCGCTTGTCTACCTTGCGTTCGTGACAAAAAGAACTTTCGAAAAGAATCAATTTACATTTGTCCGATATAGCATGGTAACGGTGCGAGGGATTTGTGTGGAAGGAAGTAGTTTATTAAACTAAGGGTTGGTCGATTATAGACAGGTCTTTCCGGCACGGAAGGTTTTTGGCCCTGCGGGGTTCGTTTCTGAAGTTGAAACCTTCGGAGTACAACTAACTTTCTAGTCCGACGGTCGAGGGTCGAAAACACCGTAGCCCGTGCTACGAGCGACTTCGGGCTGCGACGTCTCTGAGCAACAGTACCTTAGAATCGACGGAACTGGCTATCCAAGTGTATTTACCGTTATACAAAAATATACATATATATCCGCGTATAATGCCCGACGAATACATACGTATTAGCTATAGTTCGCGTCACGAGTTATATTGATTTCTCGAGGGATCCTTCGTACGGCTCTGACACGTTGGTACATAGGGATGGCGTATATAGTTTGAACTATATAAACTCGCATAATACCGAGGTATATATCTGTATAGAAGGTTTGCATGTTCTAAAGCAAATTCGAATGCCATAAAAGCGAGCGGCGAGCAACTCAACTGAGGGGGACCGAGGTCCCCTCTGAATATCGTTGGTGTGGCCGGGTCGGCGTGGTAGTGACCAGAGGAGAACTAAAGTCCACTAATTTGCAGACCAGATTACGAATCGACCCGCTGCCACGGTTCGTCGACTTGGTGTATGCTTCAACTCCCACCCAACTCTGCTCCTTGCGCTTGGTCACACGCAGATACAGGTAGTATTAGAATCCGGACTTCGGCCCCCAGGTGGAGCCGAGCCGAGCCATACCGTATCGAGCTTTGTTGCATGTGTATTCGCGGCAGTCGCCCGCTTCATGTGCCGACGTTAGGCCTGGATAGAGAGGGCCCCGATTCCTCGATAATCGATAGCGTCGGCACGAGATGGAATTATTACAGCAGACGACGGAGAATTACGAGGTGGCCGAGGCTCCCCTTTATCGGAAGACCTCATCGCGATGCTCCCGATCTCCGTCTATACCCGTCACGATCTATTACCTATCGTACACGTTGAGATGGACGAACTAGTTTCGCCGTTTTTTATTTTAAAGCAATCTTGACACACGAATTGGGGGATTTTCAATGCGAGATATGGATCAACTGGGCGCAGCTGCTGCGTGCTACGGTCGCTATTAATTATCAATTTAATTAAGGGTAAATAAATGGATACGATTAGCTTAAAATACGGCGTCCGTTGGACACGCACTTTGGAGACTGGAACATTTAGAAATTATGATTAAGATCTTTGGACTCGGAGTATTAACGGTAAGGACATTGTACGGAATTATGCGCGTTACCGAAATACATCAGACTATCCGTGACGGGCGACAGGGGCGAGCGGGGCAAAACGGAAGGTTGAAGATTGAGTATCTTTAACAATCTTTCCCGGCACATAGAAAAAAAGTCTCAAATCAAATGTAGGATACGGGTCCATTTTACCCCGGGTTTCCGTCTTGCCCCGCTCTCCCATGCATACATCTATCATCATACATCATACGTCCATCCGTTAATTTGATCATCGCCGAAACTAATCTGACGAATTAATGGTTTTTTCATTTGTCATATACAACGACGTTGAATATACGCGCGGAGGTCACGAGAGCCCTGTACACGAGCATAAGCTTCACTATCCACGGATATTATACAATAATGAAAGAAAAAAAATCGATAATACTCATCTGCCAAATTTGCCTAAAAAAAATTAAAACCATTATATTTCCGTATTAATTCCTTGATTTAATTTCGCCAATAAGGTTCCGACAATATTTCCTCATGAATGTGTAATTCTCGAAGGTATGCCAGCCGAGGCTATGCCAGCTATCCACTCGGTTACCGAAGTAGACCGATTATAGCATCACCGCCAGTCTATGCGAACTGGAAGACCATTCGACCGTCTCGTTCCCTCCATCAACCCCCTTGATACCCCATAGATCATCCCCAACATCAGCCACATTTACCTGTCGTGTACGAGCGTTGAAGACTTTCCGATGCAAATTCGTTCCCCTTAAGAAAATGATCAATGTTCGCCAGGTTGCTTTCCATATTTTACACCCGGCATCGGCGGCCGGATGACGAGAGCCCGCGGGTGATGGCGCGCACCCCACGCGGCTACACGCCTCCCGTACAAAATGTAACTTTACCTGCAATGGTCTATGTGCCGTGTAAGTCCGTGGCCTTATACGCAGAGCTGTGTAAAGCCGGTAGACAAAGAGCTCGGCGTCGATCCGCGAAAGTCTCCTCGCACAAAGCTCGATCCTTACGAGGATATCGCGTGTCACCCCCGCGCCCGCCCGCCGGTCGATGAAGTTCGCTGAATAACGTCAGACGACAGGGGGGGAGTTGTGCGATATTGCGTGAGTGATAATGGACGATCACGGAAACGAACGTGGGCGAAAGAGCTCCGGGCGACTTATCCTCGGGCATCCTGGGTAATCCGATCTCGTTGTCTATTCTCTTGGCGAACGAACGATCGGGGACCCGCGAAGCCTGCGCACATTCGCGTACCACGAAATTGGGACGAACCGAAGCTCGGAGGCTTTCGACGAGCGAAAGATAGTGCGCCGGATCGGCAGAGCGCGAGGGGGCTTCGGCGGACTATCTCGGGCAGATAAGTCGCCGCGTAAGAAAATCGCAAATCCTCGGGCAATCAAACTTCGTAAGTCTCCGGGGCAATTTTCGAACTGTCGAGGAAAATATGAATATTCAGGGAAACTTCGGAAGACGGGCGGAAGATTGGGCGATTGGATCTACTTGTCCGGCTGATCGGACAATCGAGATAGAGCGAGAAATTCCTCGTCGCTGGTTTCAGGTCTGACGAGCAAAGTCGCCAAATCTCGCGAAGTCGTTTAAAAGATCGTCGTCCTAATTTCGATCGTTTCACTTTTTTGCCACTGATGGCAAAAAGTGGAAACGATCGAAATTAGGACGACGATCTTTTTCTTTTATAGGCTTTATGCTTGTTATGTCGTAAGAAAATTCGCATCGGAGATCGAGAAGTTCATTAAAAGAACAAAAGCATCGAGGTGGATGTGGAGGAAAAGGGAGATCGAGTGTACTTAACGAGAAAGACGATCCGCGAAGCTAATTGCGTTGGCTTTGTTCCGTAGTGCCTTTGCAGAATTTCCGACGAATGTGCGATTAACAATTTTTTCCCCCTCACTCTGTCGCGAAAGAGAGTCGGTAAGATCCGGTTAGCCGGAAAGAGAGGGACGGTGTGGCGGGGAGAGAGATAAAGTGAGAGGAAAATGAAAAAAAAAAGTGAGAGACTGGGTTGGATGAGAGCTCGGGTCAATTAGGTCAGCGCCATTGGCCCTATTCAGTCCTTCCGTATTAAAGACCTTGTCAAAGCAAAGGTACTTTATACCACAGCTTACGCTATAGCGTCGACTTCCTGCACCGCGTTCTCCTTCTCGTCCGCTTCACGTGCATGCCTCCACTTTACTCTCGGAAAGCGAATTGTGCACTTTGATAATTGCCACGGTTCTGCTTAAATAATTATTCCCGGGATATTATAACGCTGAGTCCGGTGATACGTCTGTCTACAGAGGTACGCGTTGAAATAATAAAGTAGACGTTGTGGCACCGTCCAAAGCACCGTTAACATTTTATATTTTATTAATGCTGGAACTCTCAATAATACGCACTTTTCCAAAAGGTGTACAGGGTGCAGATAATTTTCATATATTCCACGGCTTTTAAATTGATAACATTACATTTTGTTATTTTTTTAAAGATTTTCAAATTTATTACGTGTAATTACAGAGTTACTGGTGAAAAAATAATAAAATTAACCTTATCGCACCGTCCAAACCACTGTTATAATTTTATATTATTGCTGGAACTTGCGATAGCGTCATGCGGGTTAAATATGTACACGCTGCAGATAATTTCCATATATTCATATGGAATATAACTCATATAACATGGTTTTTAAATTTATAACAGTTTTCATGAAATAAAAAAACCAAAGAAGTGGTTGAAATGACGATTCTCACGAATAGCTTCGGAATAGTTTTGTTTTTTGTTGGAACGTTGAAAGCCCAACTCTTGCGTGAGAAAAGCAGACCGATTTCTCGGAGGATTTGGTGGAGCGACCTTCGGATCGAAGATGCCAAGGTAAGATGTAGAGAAGTAGCAAACAAACCGAGCTGCGATAAATTTTTTTGTATCGAGAGTCCAGCGAGGACGAAAAAGAGCGTAGCGTATGCCGGTCTGTTGGTTTCGTCCTAAGAACCTCGTGGGATTCTCTCCACTATGGCCAAGCTGCGACAAATAGACACTTTTCGCGGGTGAGCGAGTTACGGCGATGCTTCGTCGAAGTTTAAGCGTCTCGCCAAGGTGACACTCGAAGGATGTGAAGAAGAAGCGAAGGAGAAAAGGAAAGATGAAAAAAGTATTGCACGCAAAGTAAAACGGGAAAGTTCTCGATAATCGAACAGTTCTCGAAAGCCTACTTTTCATATATATAATATATACATACAAATATTTATCTTGCTGATCTTTCTAAAAAAAAAAAAATCCTGGAAATTCATCCGAACATTCAAGATACAATTGTGGATACGAGAAAAACATTTCTTTTTAGAAACTCGAACGTGTCGTGTCGGATAAGCTTATTTATTCTTCATTTACCCCAGCGGTGAGTGAGATCTTGGTCGGCGATCTCGCGATCTCTCGAGCGATAAGGAATCCACTTCTTCTTCGGTACCTTCGGAAAAAGCTGGGCCGGCAAAGTACATTTCTTTCAAACTGTTAATATTAACTTTCTTCGAGCTGTGCAAAGCTCTCGCGCGCAAACGACGAAGTATAACTATTTGATCAAATCCGCATTTGCAAATAGATTTCGATATCCGAGACTCGCTCTCGGGATAGTTTGCAAAAGATACCCTCGCGGGACCGTGTGCCAAGAGCAGCGGGAAGAAACTCAAAGCGGAAAGTACTTATATATAATATCGCGTCTGCCCGCGGGATAGGAACATGGTAAAAGTAGACGGGGTCACGTAACGCCCCCGCAACAAAACGCGCTTTACCGTCGTCGAGGCACTGATAGAGTTTCCATTAGAGAGAAATAAAGGGAGTAAAAAACGGCGAAGAGTAAGGAACGTAAAGAAAATTGAAGAGGTAACTCCAGAGCGCCACGAAAGCCGCAACATTTTATTCAGTGTTCCATACACACAACTATCACATTTCCGATCGTGGTATCGTATTTTCTCCTATTAGATAAATTGCGGGGTTTCTCTCTGTTTCCTCGATGTTAAAATTACGTTATCGGGTTCTCAGGTTTTAACCGCAAGTATTATCTTACAAGAAAAGGTCACTGGCGGTTTAAAAATTTCATTTTTCGATTGGAAGTGACATTATACCTGAAATGCGTCACTTCCCGTTTCAGAAGCATTTTTCGACCGAAAGCGACGTCATACGACAAATGCGTCACTTCCGGTTTGAGAATCTCATTTTTCGACCGGACGTGACGTCATACGAGAAATGCGTCACTTCCGGTTTGCAAATCTCATTTTCCGACAGGAAGTGCGTCCTATGTGAGATACGTCACTTCCGGTATAAAAATGAGATTTTCAAACCGGAAGAAGCAGAAACCGGAAAATAGAATAGGGAGTATCTCTAGTAGGGACAATCTATCTGCTTTGAAAAAGAATATATCTTCCTGACTTCGAAAACGACGTAAACTCGATTCTGCAGAAGTTACGTTTAACGTTTTTCCCGCTCGCGGCCCCATAAATACAGTACGAAGTGCACCGTTACGTTCGTTAGTTGGAATAAGAAATCGTCGAGGAAAAAGAACAGTGCACTGTTTCGCAGTTTCGAGTAGACTTTATGTATAAGAGAGATGCGAGTGGGCGTGATCGAACCCGCCAGGGATTCCGTAACGGCCCACAGCTGGAGCGATGTTTCGCGGTTTCGTGGTCAACTATTTTAACAAAAATGCCGGCGTAGGCCGAACGAGAATCGATTCGCGTGGCGAACATACCATTTGTGTGTTCGCATCCCTCAGGGAAACGGGCAAGACGCGCGAGATGAACGAGACATGCACTTTCGTGGAATATTTACGTAGTTTCAAAGTCACGCCAGTCACAGCCGTATCCACGGGGTTGAAATACACAAACTATTAACCGCGTTCGCCTCGCCCGGTTACGGATGGAAAAGTGAATGCAAAACCCGTCGGAACTTTGTACGGTGAGTGAGGGAATCCCGTGAAAATTATAAATAATAAACGAGCAACCGCCAGAACTCAAAGGGGAAAACTTTCTCAGGCGTTTCGTATACGAATGAGATCCCGCCTGTCCGGGATTCTCTAGTGGAATCGCAAATTCGCATAATTCCCACTGCAACGATAAAACTTCCGTGGTAGCTCGGGTGTTTCCCGTTGTGCTCACGGAGTTACGGCGAACTATGGTGAATTTTTGCCTCTTCGCAGCATAAAACCAAGAAATTTAAAGAAAAGCCTCACAACCTTCCGCACGAATGATCTTGACTCATAGGATTTCCACTGGAATAACAAATTCGTATAATTTTCACTGCTTCCGAAGGGAAATAGTTTCGGCTGTCTCGCTGATGCGCCAAGGGGTTTGTCCCGCGTCGAGAGACGGAAGGTTGCGCCCCCAGGTATCTCGTTGCAGACGGAATTGTGCGGGAAACGGCGGTAAAGTCGGGAGGGCGACAAGGGGTGTAGACGCAGGGCTGTATTCCGGTCAATTTATTTCCGCCGACACAATCGAATCACGAGAATAATTATGTCCAAGTTGAGTCGCGAACGAGGCCCGGGTGGGTTGCGGGCGTTGGTGCTATGTTGGCCGAGGGAACAGCGACCGGGAAAGCGGGTGCGAGGCTGCAATGGTTATAGTTGACGGTAAGCCGCGGAATGGGAGGTTGTTGCACGGGAGGTAGAACTGCAATTCCAAGCTTAACCGCAAAATTATGCAATTTACCGCCCTTTCGCTATAGCAGAGACGTGAGCCGTAACTCCTGGCGACGGGTAAATGCACGCTGATGATGGGTGTACGTCTCTCTGCCGTGGATAAAAAAAGGTGAAGGTGAGACCGAATGTGTGACAGAACAATTTGATGACGCGTGGACTGCTAATTCGTCAGAAAACTTCAGCTTACCTGAAACTTCATTTTACCTAAAACTGCAGCTTACCTTAAACTTCAGCTTACCGAAAACTTCAGCTTACCTAAAACTTCAGCTTACCTAAAACTTCAGCTTACCTAAAACTTCAGCTTACCTAAAACTTCAGCTTACCTTAAACTTCAGCTTACCTAAAACTGCAGCTTACCTAAAACTGCAGCTTACCGAAAACTGCAGCTTACCTAAAACTTCAGCTTACCTAGAACTGCAATTCCAAGATTAACGGCAAAATTATGCAATTTACCGCCCTTTCGCTATAGCAGAGACGTGAGCCGTAACTCCTGGTGACGAGTAAATGCAGGCTGATGATGGGTGTACATCTCTCTGCCCTGGATAAAAAAGGTGCAGGTGAGACCGAATGTGTGCCAAAACAATTTGATAACGCGTGGACTGTTAATTATTCAGAAAACTTCAGCTTACCTAAAATCCGCCTTCATGAAACTTTAACGGTCCCCCGGGAATTGGTGTAAGACCGGAATTATGGCTGGTGCGCAAAGCGGTCCGAGAGCTGAACCAGCCGGGCAATTAATATTTATGACGATAAACAGCGTGACCGGAAGCCAGTGGCGTTAGTCGTTCCAGTTTTCCGCTCTGGAACGAAGCAGCAGATAGCCAAAATTCAGGAGCTTCCGTAAAAGCATCCGGTGGAGTGCCGTATCGTCCTGGGGCGCAAACGCGGCACTAATCGCCTGCCCGCCGCTTTACGTGCATGCCCCGTGAGTTACCGGAAAGAAAATGTAATTTCACGTGGAAACGTGCATATCCTCTGACCAGCACTTAGTTCGGTGCTTGGTTATTTGATAACTTTTAACGGTGGATCCTCGAGCGAATGGTTGGAGCTCGGGGCAGCATCGCGCTGCCCGGATGCGGGTCGTATCTATATACATAGGGTAGATGGGGGCAAAATGGGCACCTCGAATAAAAATAAAATTTCGGGCAAAACGGGCACCGAGTCTAAAAATTATAATTTTGTCTTCATTGATTTTTCGTGATATGCCAACATCTTTTCTTTATCAAAAATAATATAAGGAAACGGAAAGATAAACGATTACCGATCATTTTTGTTAACGATAACGCAATTTCGATTCGATAAAAATAGTTTATTTTCTTATGAGCAATTTACCTTATTTTTCACACTTTTCTTAAGTAATTAACGTCAGAAAAGTGAAACAAGTCGTTTATAAGAAAGTTAAGACGGTGTCCGTTTTGCCCCCATTTCCCCTATATATTATATGATATATAAAGCTGTGTCTAAGCCGATTTAACATCGAACTTTTGAAAATAATCGCGAAGTTTGCTGGGAGTGGGTGTTGGCGAAGCGCCGGATTTATTTCGCTGATGGCTACGTTTTATTTTTATCGGAGTTTATCGGACTGATAAGCCGCCGTGAGCTTCGATGACGCGTCAGGATAATCCATCCCGAAAGCTCCATTGTGTAAATAAAATTTCTTCCAATTCTCCGTAACTTCATTTGATTTCTCTGATTATTCATGAAAAATCCATTAAGCACGAAGGGCGTCATCGACTTTCAGTATTCCCATGGAATTTCCATGGAGACGAATTTACATGAAAATGTGTGCAAACGTAATGAATTTCCAACGTCGTTCGTGTAATAAAAATCCGCGGGATCTTTGTCATGAATATTAAATGTCACAGCGCGGTTGGTAGGCGTAACGCTCTTTTCATTAAACTACTATTATTAAAACCCGTTGGACAACCCCGGAAATTACATCGCGTTAACGAGTGCATAATACGCCTCGGGCAGCCGTTAGGTTTTTAGTTTTTTTTTTTACGCGGTCGATTAGCACACACGTGCGGGCGTTCGGACGAGAGGGTTTCGCACGGAAGTCTCTCGACGAATTTCCTCTGTCTCCTCTCGTTATTTTGAAAGGACATCGAGGGCGCGTGAGTGAGTGATGCGCAGGGACCCAGACAGTACGTCGATTCGATGAAATTACACCGACGGATTAACACGTACACGCGCGGGCAGGGCCGAGCGAGCCCAAAGCTCGCCGAAAGCCCCCGTCGATGAAGTGGACAAATGGAAAAAGGAACAATCCATTTTCCGGTGTCCACTTCGTCCACTTCGACAGAGTGAAATCCTTTCATCAATCGTTATATCTCGTTCGACAAATCCACACGAACGCGCGTTCCCGTGAGTTTGTGTCGGAAATAACAAATTTTAATTGTCATAACGAATACACGAAAGGCGTCGCGGTTATCAGGGATGCGCTGAGCGAAACGCTCGGAAGTTGAAAGCTCATGAACTTGATTTGGTCATTTGTGCGCCAAAATGCCGCACTTTCGATTCCATTGTCTTGTAGATTTTTTGTCATGATTTTCTTGTGTTTTATGCGTCATGTTTGTTAGCCGATCAATCTTTTATCGCCATTTTTTTTTATCACTTCCTAAGAGCCTTTCCGAAGAGTTCCAGGAGTCCAGGGATTGATGGCTCGTAAAAACTAAGTGCAATGCGCTTCTTGCTTTTTTTTTTTTAAAGATCCCCTCATTTGGGTAACGAGCTTGAGGTATTACGATGATTGTTTACGCATCAAGTTAATTGTAATTAGTTCAATCATTAATTCGCACGTGTTGGACGACAAGAGACGAGCAGGTGCGCATTCATTAGCGTCGTAGCGACCATCAACCGCGCGTTTGGGTGGTTTAGGTCTCTTTCCTGAGGACTTTGGGTTCAACTTGACCCAAGTTACTGGCGTCACCAGCAATTTTTTTTTTTTTTTTTACCAGCACTCAATATCCGTTTGATACGTTCCTGAACAATGCTTTTCCGAGGTGTCCGACGCAGAAACGCTGGTCATGCTGGTCACCGTCGGTCGATGCGACGCGAATGAAATGGAAGCTTAATGCGTAGCTCGTTCGACCAAAAAGAACTTACAAAAGTGTCCAACAAAACCAGCATCACCGCAGCGATCCAGCATCACATGTTATAAACTTCGTTGTGCCTCCTATGCTGTCTCGCCGTACAATTTCACGAGCATCGCATCGCGGTTAATTATAATTAGTTTAATTACGAATCCGCACGCTTTGGGCGACAAGAGGCGCGCGCGGTTTATCCGACCAAATGCTTACGGTAATTCACAACAAAATTCCGAATGTTGCGGAAATATAGCGACCATATTAAAGTTCATTCGAGCTCGTGGTGCTTTACCGTCGCTGTAAATTCACTCATCTGCAGAGTCTCTTTCGCACATGGACCATAGGGGATGTAAACCTCATCAGGTGCAAGCTTTGCCGCTTGAACAACAGCTCCCTCTAATCAATACGAGTGACTGAACGAAGTTTTAGATTTTTTAAATCCGCATTTGCGTCAAGACTCACTGATCCATATTCACTTCCACTGGTCCATCTTTTGCCCTGTATAAATTATCTGTGGACCAACCCTCATGAGGAGCAAGGTTTGCCACTTAAACAACAGCTCCCTCTAATCAATACGAGTTCGTGAACGAAGTTTCAGATTCTGTTAAACCCGCATTTGCGTCATTAGTCACTGGTCCATATTCACTTTCGCTGGTTCACCTTGTGCCCAATATAAATTATCCGTGGACCAACCCTCATCAAGAGCAAGGTTTGCCACTTAAACAACTGCCTATAATCGATACGAGTGAGTGAGGGCAGTTTCAGATTCTGTTAAATCCACATTTGCTTGAACACTGGTCCATATTCACTTTCACTGGTCTATCTTTTGCCCTCCATGAATGATCCGTGGTCGGTAGCTTTAATTTTGTCAATGCGGCGCGGCGCCGTGGGGTTCGGTCAACAGGTGCCGCGCAGCCGATACGCCGGAAGCAGGGCACTTGTGTTGTGTCGAGCGACGCACACCGGGCTTCGCACGACACACATAGCAGTGGATTTAGTTCGCATCGACCTCCACACAGCCGTCGCTCTCTGTACATGGCATTCTCTCAATTCTATCCAGCTGCACGCCAGAACCGCGAGAGTTCACGTTGATCGGATCTGGCGATCCGATCAACCCTTCCGCCGGCGAGTCCGCATGAGATATTGTAACAAGTCGGTTAATCTCACCGTGTCCGTCCGACGAGCGTTTTGAGCAATAGCATTGATTCCCTTTGGACGACGCTGCACGGGCTCCAGCCGGTGAGGGAGAGCCTGCCGGACCGCATAGCGCATTCGATCATCAGCCCCGGTATGTTACAGCGAACGAATACGGGTTTATCTTGATTGGCATTGGCAGGGGCTTCTCGTTGGATTACAAATCAAGCGCGATTCGAGACCCGATCGATGTTGCCGTCCATGTCCAGCCACATCGTTGCTGAATCCCCGCGTATACGACATAGAACATGGCTCGTGATCAAAACCGCAAAGGTCTGTTTTGTATGCTCCTGCTGAGAGCCCTTACGGCCCTCTCTCATTTCAGTCACGCGATTTAATGCGGGACGAGCCTGGAATACACGGCGCTGTGGATTTTGCCACAGGGTATCCCGGACTACGTAGCGCATCATACAGTTCCCGGGTATTTTAGTTAATTATAATCTTCGTCATTATTATGCATGGATTCGTGAAAATTAGTTGACACATATGTTACGCATCGTGGAGCATCGCGAGAACGGGGAGCGGTGAGCGGTATTAATCCAATGGAGAAATTTCGTGGAATTAATTATACAACTGGACGATGGTTCTTCGAGCGTGGAATAGGGTTCTGATGTTAGGATTTAAATAATTCTGTCAGGAATCCTTCTTTTTGGTACTCACTGAAATTCCCATGAAATTCTTCTCCCTTATCACTGAGGACGGTGTCCCGGGCTGCCGCGATGTGATACGAATTCATCGATGCACCGGCGATTCAATTAATTTTCGAATTCATTTGATCCCTCAAAGAGCAACCGGTAGAGCGGTTCAACAGCTATTCCTGCAGATACTCCAGATACATCCGAACTGTATGTATATATTAATTAACAGGCAGTGATGCGCAAGTGCACGCGAGGAGCAGTCGCTCAATGATGCACACCCGGCGGGCATATAAATCGGCCCTTTATACGCAATAATATTGATTTCGGCTCAATGGACCGGGACTATGTAATTCGACATTAAATTGATGCCAATAAACGAGGCAAAATCCACCGACGAGAGGACTCGCGGTAATGATTAAGTTACGGTCGACTTGGTCCTACCATTGACGCAATTCGTCGAGCTGTGCGTGGTTACTGGAACATTGGCCGCTGTGGTTCATACACTTTATTACAGGACCGGACATGGAGAATAAACGAAGTGATACCAAGGGCTTATTCGGGATTCATCAACCCTAAACATCAGTTAAACTAGCAACGAGCCATTCAAAAAAGAACCTTCCGTCGCGGGCCGTTTATTTTATTTTCTTTGATGTGACAAGTGCAGAATGCACTTGGTGTCGTGAAGTTATTCGGCAAATTCGTATCGCTTCATTTAAACAAAGCTAGGTAAAGGTATAGCGTCCGGGACCCGTTGACCCAAAACCGCGAGGGAACTTCCAAATTGGCCGTTGATGTCCGTCACGCCCATAAACAAGACCAACCCTAACATTGGTGCAATTCGTTGAGCCGTGCGTGGTCACTGAATCATTGGCCGATGTGGTTACTGCACTTTATTACCCCACCGGACACGTAGAACACATAAAGTGATACTAAGGGCTCATTCAGTATTCATCAACCCTAAACGTCAACTGACCTACCAACATCAAAAAAACGAAATCTCCGTCCCGGGCCGTTTGTTTTATTTTCTTTAATGTGGTAAGTGCAAAATGCACTTAGTGCATTCCATGAAGTTATTCGTCAGTGAAGTCGTGAAGTTATTCGTCAAAGATCATTTAAACACAGTTCGGTTGAAGTGTAGCGTCCGGGGCTCGTTAACACAAAACCGCGGGTGAACTTTCAATTTCGTCGCGATGTCCGTCACGCCCATGAACGACGACCAGCCCATGTCCTTGCGAACATAGCGTCGACCACTTCCAGCAATTACGGTGATATGTGGTCGAGGTACGTGCAGTTTTGTCCAACAGTTCCCTCGTTCGTACTACAACTATTTTTACACCTATACACTTATTTGCTCGTCTGGTCTCCGCGCTTTAGCGGACGGGCGCTTTTCCACCCGACATTCGTGCGGTACACTGTTACCTCGATGCCAATCAACGCTGCACAATGAACGAAGCTGAAAGAATGCGAAACCAACACGCAAATTAAATTTGCACCTTCTTCACTGTCTTCCAAATAATAAAACTCTGAAAGAACAAGGGACAACATTTAAACCACGACCAATGAATTATAATTTCTTTTAACTAAAAACAATTTTAATTTAATTCCGAAGTTTTTCTGACTTTCTTCAAACTTGCAAAAGATTTTTTGAAATTTTTTTTTGTAAAAATGTACTACACTACAAAAAAATTTTGTTTGATAATTTATGAACCGTAGTAGAAGCTTTTTTTTACATAAACTGTTTCTGAAATTTCAAACACATTTCTAATGAAAATTGTAAATTTCAGGCAAAAGATTTGTAATTTTAATATCTGGTATTTTTAAGTTACAAAAAAAAGTACATTAATGCTCAATTAATGTAAGTAACGTGACCAAATTTCAAGTTCCAGTGCGTCCAACTTACAATTTATTTTTACACCGTAGGTTCGGGTTTCGCGTAGTAGCAGCAGGTGTATCTACGGTCGACGAGGGTACGTTTCGTGTCGGCAGACCGGGCACCCGGGACGACTTGACCTACGAAATTTAATCATGGAAATCGAGAAGCGGCAACGTGGGATTGCTCGTAACGCGAGCTTAACGAGATTTTCCTGAGAATATGATGGCCCACCGGAACCCGCTTCGCTATATTCGCACGCCGTATAACAGCGGCGTTCCCGGTGAAATGGCGTGCGTTACATCGTCCGTAGCGGCGATTCCGGCTATCGATTTGTATAATCGTGTTGTCCCGCAGTTGCAGAGCTTCCCCAAGATGCAAATAACTGGTCCAATCTAGCGCAGTGACAACGGCCAGGTGGGTCCCAGGTGGTATCAGCCGTTACAAGGCGGATCCGGACCGGAAGCGCGCGAGCTAACGTATGTCCATAGGGTATCCAAACCCGCGATTTGCACACCAAACACCGTGCAGGATGCTGCGATATCGCTGGCAATAATCGTACGGGTAACAGGTAACGCTCAGCCCCGGCACAACTTGGCAGTTATTGATCTGCCGGGCCGCGAGTGGGTCAGTAACGAACTGCTGGCCCCTCTGGCAAATTTACCCCGTAACTATATAACCGCATTTCGCGGATACACACTATCGCCGAGTACACGGTTAATATGCATAAATTGAATACACCGTGATTGGAGTACTCTGAGTTTACTCATTGCCTTTGAAGAACCCCGGCGGCAAGCGCGGAAAATCTCGTTGGAACTTCTGTGAAGAATATACAAGCTTCGCTGGTCGCGGGCTGCGGGCAGGAGGCGGCGATGCTTGTTTACGCTCCGTAAGAATTCTATGATAAGAAAGTTGTCGAGAAAAGTTGTATAGTTGCGCCGACAATGCAACGTCTTATAACGAAGATCCATAGAAAACACGTTCGTGAAGTGCACGTAACGAACGAGCAGGGGAGATAACGATGTGGGAGGGGGCGAAGAGGGGCAAGAGGGGGGGGGGGGGGTAGCGAATGGAGACCGGGAGAGGAAAGAACAGTTTTGCCGGAGAAAGGAAGAAAGAGGAAGTTGGAAAACCAACATTACCGATATACCAGTCGCTCCGTATTTTTGTTCCCACAAAATTGTCGATGACTAGTGTGTTATTGTCAAGCGTCGTACCGGAAATTTGGGCGAGGGGACAAAAAAGCAAGTTGGAAAATCAACATTACAAATATACCAATTTTTTTTTTCGTAACGCGTGCACGTAAAATCCCGCTTTCCTATGAAGTGCGCATGCTTACAAACGCACTATGGTCTGTTTCTCACACTAGTGCGAGAAAGTGCCTTTCCGCGCACACTTCCCAAAAACGAAAAGCGTGATTTTCGTAAGGAAATTATTAGGAAAAGTTATGAAAGGAGAGTCCTGACTGTGAATACTGTGAATGCCGCACTCGTTTATGACTCGTGCGGCATTTTTCACACTCGTCAAGAGTCCCTTTCTACGCCCTTGCCATGCAAAAACTATTCAATGATTGGGTCGTTCGTCACTCCGCATTTTTTGTTTACACGAAATTGTCGATTTCTAGCGGGCTGTTGTCAGGTGACGTCATACTGCAAATACGTCACTTTCGGTATGCAAATCCAATTTTTCGACGTCACCCAGTATGATCGATCCATAATCCGCAAAGTACAAACTGGCGCTATAGACACTGCGGTAAATACCAATAACACAGCCCGATAGTGCGCGACGCGGATTCATTCTCCGATCAAATAGAGCAAATTATTCTGCCGTTAGGCATCATCCCGGCTCAGCGGACCGACGATCACCCGACGTATGAGTATGCATGAAGCAATTAGCAGTTAAATGATTAATAACGAACATCCCGTGATAATAATTGTTCGTGGTACCGCCATGCGTCCTGACACACAGCGTTGGGCTCGTACGTCGACCCTATACGCCGATAATTAGCGCACATGTCATCAAACGGTGTTTAGCGGCTGGGTCGAGCGTACCGCAGATTTCGCTAACTCGAATATTCGCGATTGAATTTTAATGGGTTTGCGATTCTACGCGACGGTACGCGATCCGAGGTTAATTCTCACATCACGATCGCTCCAAGATTTTTTTTTATTACATGGTGGAATCTGCAAGATTTGCAAATAATGAAGAAGAAAAAAAAATTGGTCAGTTTTTTGTCACTGTTAACTTTTCTGTGATAATTAAATATAATTTTATGATAACAATTTTTCATGGAATTAAATCTCGACGAATTGCAGTGCCAGAATGACTGCGTTGCACGTGCGATGACTGAGATGAAAAAAGGCTACTCAAGGCCAGTCGAGCGCACGAGCCGCGGTGACGTGCCTTTATTACTCAATGGATCTACGTCGTCGTGGAGCGCTCTCTTAATTAATCGTAGCCTTAATTGATGCGAAGGCTGGCCCTCTACATTAGAGATGGAACGCTATTCATGGAACTCGTAATACCGAGAGTTTTGGTCTGCATTCATACCTCAATGGACCCGACGATGACCAACAGTGCGTTATTCTTGTATTCAATATGCATGTGTACAGCACGCAACCGGCTGTAGCCCGGCAAGTTAAACGAGCTCGGTGATTAAGGGATGAAAAATTTAATGCAGCCTCACCGCCGACCCGAGCGCAACTCCGCTGGACCTGCATGTAATTATGATGAAACTAAGCCCGCTCGAGTTCCGCCGGCCACGAAACTACCACCAGATATCTATTCTGTTTATTCGCAAGGTGGAAGTCCTCGCTTCCACCTGCGAATCGCAAAGGTTCGACCGTTAGAAATGCCGATAACTGAAATAATTATCAGTTTATGGATTACCGTTTCTACTATTCAGTTCGTTAATTCACGGTTTCAAAGTCTCGAAGTTCGTTAATTTCAGTTAAAGAATCTTAACTTTGAAACCGAAAGTGAAAAATGAGATTTGAGAAGTGACGTATTTCCGGTACAAAGTCACTTCTGTAAAATGAGATTTTACAGAAAACCTTTTACATTTTTTTCTAAAACGTGTCTCGAATGCAGCCAGTGACAGAAACGTGTGAATTACAGGACACATGGTTTGCAGGTGGGCGTAGAATCGAGTATGTTGTGGCTTTACCCAGATTGGAAATAGCTTACGGTGTCTATAACAAGTCTGGGACGTGCAATCTACTCCAATACACTTACCTTATCCACTCGTATAAAACTCGAACAGGACAATTGAGGACGACCCGGTACGAGCCACCGAAAGACCTTCGTCAATCCTCGCGCGTGAGGATCCGCTATCGTTTATCTCACACGAGAGCTATCCAGCACGGCACACTCGAGTTCTCATGTCGATCGAGTAATTTTTGAATTTTTTTTTTATAGTGCTCCATTTTTCCCGGAGACCCCGGTTTTCATCGCTCATCCCTCCATGAAATACGACCGGCATAAAACGAATTTTATAGACCGAGTAACTGCGGATGAACTGGAATAATAAAAGTGTCGACATTGGCAACTCACGAGCTTCCGGCTTCCGTCGTGGCTAAAGAGAAATCGATGGACGAAATCACCATACATCCAGCGAGTTGTCCGCTCGGCCAGCTATTCTCAATATGGACTAAAGCGGTTTACACGGTACAGAATTACACGGTGCGACGACGTCGCGTATCCCGGGACGAGTCACACTCTTGGCCGTCCCGTGCGACGTTGTACATTTACCGCAACATGGTCTTTGAAGAGGAAATGCGCCTCGACGAACTGCGCCTGCACGATGACGAACAGGACGAGGGCTTCGAAGGTCATACGGGAACGGGACACGAGCGACGATGCAAAAGCCCCTGAGGCATTCACACACCTACGTCGAGCTGCAAGCTCCGTCGATCTATTGTGGGAGCTCGTAGACTATTGCATCGACCATGCATGCATGCACATATACAGGCCGATTCAAAACAAGTATCGCACCTTTTCGGGCGGAAGAACGGGGGCCATTGACGGGTCATTGAGGCCCTACCCGATGTGCAAACTGACTTGGCAGTTTTTTATGAGAAACCATCATCAGCGGGATTTCCAGGTCAGAAGTGTCCCTAAAAAGCGGGTCACTGAGGTCCAACCTGATGAGTAAAAATGACTTGGAAGTTTTTGATGGGAAACCACCTTCAGCAAGACTTCTAGGTCAAAAGTGTCCCTAAAAAGCGGGTCACTGAGGTCCAACCTGATGAGTGAAATGACTTGGTAGTATTTTTATGGGAAATCACCTTCAGCGAGACTTCTAGGTCAAAAGTGTCCCAAAAAGCGGGTCACTGAGGTCCAACCTGATGAGTAAACTGACTTGGTAGTTTTTTTTATGGTAAACCACCTTCAGCGAGACTTCTAGGTGTAAAATGAGTAAAATGACTTTGAAGTTTTTGATGGGAAACCGACGGGACTTCTAGGTCAGAAGTATCCGCAAGAAGCCTTACGGCCCTTTTCGAAATTTAGTAATGTGATCTTTTTTTATTTTATTTTGGAGTCTATCGCGTTAAGAAACTAAAGATTTTAGTAACCAAATTGGTAAAGTTCTCAGTTTCGTGAAGTGAGAAAAGTTGCCAGTTGCACCTACACCGAGTGAAAGTGTTCATGAGATATTCTGAAGCAGCGTGTACACATGCTGTACTATAGCGCTTCGGGCAAAGCCCGGAAATGCTCTCCGAACGCTCGGTGTGTAAATTGCATCACGCAAGTCGTGATGAAGCAGCAGGAGAATTCGCCCAGGAGCTCTCCCAGTGGATGCACTGTCAAATTATCATACCGCATACAGTGAGAAGCTCCCAAAATTCGTACCACAAACCTACAATAGTAAATGAAACGAAGGGAACCGCCCTTTTTTGCACAATTTTGCAGATTCGGGTCGCTTTTCATCCGGACTCGGGACCCAGATTTGACGACGATGTTGGTGCGAACAGTTCCATGCAAGTTCGCTCGAAAATTATGACTTCTGATACGAGTCATTACTATGGCTTATGATTTATGACATTTATTTATTATTGTTATATCATCATTATAAATTATAATGTAAAATTAAACGGCCTATTTATCCATCGATAAAATATTCGCTTTTGTGGGAACGTTGAAATTGTAAAAAAAAAAAAATCAATCAATCCATTGACGTTGGGTTTGAAACGTCATCGAACGTTTTCGGAATAAATTTTTATTTTTATTCCAAGAAAAAAAGGGTCTTACACCGAGGTTCAACGATCGCGATGAATGGCGAACCTTCATTTCTGTGCTGACTCGAGGCTGTAGCAGTTCCTCGGGGTTATCGCAGACATGCTGAAGCCACCGCCGCAAAACTTTTTGTGAGAAGGCTGAATAGACGGCAGTGTAGGTTCCGAAGTCGAGGGTACTTTTCGCTTTTCCTCGTTCTTCGACTTTTCGTCCTTGCGCTTTTGAGCGTAGTACTTGGCTTTGACGTCGCGCAATTCGCTGTTGAGCCTCTCGAGATCGTCCTTGTACTCGTTCGACTGGCTCTCGGACATGTTCAGCTCGGCAACCAGGCACTGCGAAGAAGGATAAATTTATATAACGCAGGAATCTTTTACGACCCAAGGACATTAACGTCGACGTTGAAGCTGCGGAATGAGATCGGGAATGCGGGTTCTTATCGAGCTGACGCAAAGGGTCAAAAGGATTTTTGTCGGCATTCTCGTGTGCGTTGGCGCAAAGTCGCGTCGAATGAAACGAAAACTATAATGTCGCTTCCTATGACGATCAGTATAATTTTTATAAACCCAATGCCATATCGCGTATAATGGAACTTCATTTATCAAATCTGCATTTTCCTTAATTCCCCCCCCCCTTCATTTTCCTTCGTTCCTTCCCCCCCCCGTTCATTTTACTTCATTCCTCGCCCCCATTCATTCTTTTTCACCCCCTCCCCCCACCCGTAATTTTCTTGCCTTCCTCCCCCTTCATTTCCACGTTCCTTTCCCGGAGGGCTTTCTGAGTTTCCTTCAAAGTAGCAACATCATTGGTCTCCGGATGCCTCGACACTACACGCTGCAAATTTATGTAATGCAAGAATCTCTTACATCCCAAGGACATTAATGGTGGCGATGGAACGTCTACGTTGAAGCTGCGGAATGAGATAGGGAACGCAGGTTCTTATCGAGCTGAGCCAAGGCGGCCCAAAGGGTCAAAAGGTTTCCCACTTGTGTGTGCGTTGGCGTAAATTATCATTGAATGAAATGAAAGCTACGATGTTTCTTCCACTGGCGACTCGTATTATTTTCAAAAACCCAATGCCATATCGCCACATACAACGCAACTCCATTTATCAACTAAGTCGCCCGACTACAAAATATCTTAATTTTCTCGGCCCTTTCCCGAAGAGCTGTCTGGATTTCCTTCAAAGTATCAACATCAGTCTCAGTGTGCTTCGACACGTCAAACTGAAAATTTATGTAATGAAAAAATCTTTTTCGACCCAAGGGCATTAATAGTGGCGATGAAACGTGGACGTTGAATCTGCGGAACGAGACAGGGAACGAGGGTTTTTATCCGGCTGAGCCAAGGCGGCCCAAAGGGTCAAAAGGATTCGCATTCTTGTGTGTTGCCGCAAAGTATCGTTGAATGGAATCAAAGTGGAAGGAACGTCGCATCCTTCCACTGATGGCCAGTATTTTTTGTTATGAACCCAAATCGATATCGTCGCGTATAATGCAACTCCATTTATCAACTAAGTCGCCCGACTAAGGAATATCTTAATTTTCTCGGCCCTTTCCCGAAGAGCTGTCTGGATTTCCTTCAAAGTACCAACATCAGTCTCAGTGTGCTCGGACACGTCAAACTGAAAATTTATGTAATGAAAAAATCTTTTACGACCCAAGGGCATTTATGGTGGCGATGGAACGTCGACGTTGAATCCGCGGAACGAGACAGGGAACGAGGGTTTTTATCCGGCTGAGCCAAGGCGGCCCAAAGGGTCAAAAGGATTCGCATTCTTGTGTGTTGCCGCAAAGTATCGTTGAATGGAATCAAAGTGGAAGGAACGTCGTATCCTTCCACTGATGGCCAGTATTTTTTTTATGAACCCAAATCGATATCGTCGCGTATAATGCAACTCCATTTATCAACTATGTCGCCCGACTAAAGGATACCTTCATTTTCTCGCCCCTCTCCCGGAGGGCTTTCTGAGTCTCCTTCAAAGTGGCGACAACGTCGCTCTCCGGATGCTTCGACACCTCACGCTGCAAATTTATATACAGCCGCATGCACTCCTTGATCTTCCTCTCCTTCGATATCAGCTCGGCGCTCATCTTTAAAACACGCTTCTGGAGTATCTGGATCTTCTTCAGCAGCTCCAGCGCGTCCGGATCGGAGCCCTGGGGGAAACGTTCACAAAAGCTTTTAAATTTATCGTTGCATCTCGAATCCGAGAAGTTGAAAGGTCGCGCACCGTGCACTCCGCATTCGTGAATTTAATGTATAAAAATTTGATACTTTTCGTAAATTCGATATTACCTCGAGTTTCCGCCATCTGTGAATGTTCAAAGGGTTCTGAACCTCCTCCTCGAGCGCCATGACTTTGAGCCTCTCGTTCGTCAAGTCCCGTTCGAGGTTGAATATCTCGTGACGCAAATCGCTCATGTTGCTGATACTTTTGGACAGCAAAATTTTTTCTGTTCGTAGCTTCTTCACCTCGAGTTTCAAGAGTCTTATGTCGTAGAGTCTCTGGGAATATTGCATCTCGCCGCGCTCGATCGTACCGGTGAGAATCTTCGTCCTGCTGTACTGCAGGCTCAACTCGTCGTTCCGTCTGACCAACTGAGTGCCCAGTATGTCGCGCTCGTTCGTCACCGTGTCGACGTCCTTCTTCAGACGACTTCCCTCCATGTCGGCCGCTTGGATAGCTTGCCTCAGCCTCTTCTCCTCCTGCTTACCCTCGTCTATTTCCTTCCGCAATTCGCTTATTGTCTTTCGCAATGAGTGCAACTCCGCTCGGAGATTGTCCTTATCCTTCTCCGCCTTTCCTAACACTGCGGAATATCAAAAACGTTCGTGTCACCAATTTTTTTTTTTTTTTTTTTCATTATATCAAGACGTGAAATATTTTGGATAAATCTCCGGAAATCTAATATTGCCGGTCAATAATAATATGATAATAGATAATAATAATAAATAATAATAATAAATAATAATAATAAATAATAATAATAAATAATAATAATAAATAATAATAATAAATAATAATAATAAATAATAATAATAAATAATAATAATAATAGATCATTTGCTCGGACAGTTCACTAGGTGTGTGCCGAATATATATGGGAATTGGTTTTTGGGCCCGCGGTGTATAACAGGGTTGAGGTAAAAATTTAACTCACGAAACTCCTCTTTGACGAGGCTAGTTTCCTTGCTGGTCACGTCCTCTTTCAGCTGCTCGACCTGATGACTCATTATTTTGAGCTTACTCTTGAGCTCCTCGATCTCGTCCTGCGCTTCGATAAGACCCTTGCTGCACGTATTACGCTCCGCTCTCACCGCCTCGAACAGATTTTGCTGCTGCCGAAACTTCGCTTCGGACTCTGCCAGACGCTTCTTATAGTCAAATATCTCGAGCTGCTTCAGCTTCAGCTCGTCCATGCTGTCCTCCACCTGGTCCACACGGTAAGTTGCGTAAAATTTATTTTCCCTGTTCCGCACAAATTTACCTCAATAATCTAAAATGTCGATTTTAAAGCCCGACCGGAAGTGATTCGTTTCACGCATTTTTAAATATCCAAGCATTCCTCTATCATCTCCAATATTAATACATCTCCTGTATAGAAAAATAACATAAAAATAAAAAATAAATAAAAATTGGTTGGAAGCTTTACCAAATTACAATGAAAACGCGAAGAAATTCCCCGTCCTCCGGAAATCGCTGAGGCGCGCAACGAATCGAAAGGGATCCTTGGCAATACAGCGACTTTATGGAGTCAGCAATTTTCGGTTCATTTCATACTTCCGACCCTTGCCCGCATCTCTGCCCCAAAAGATTATACTTAAGAAGCTACCATCGTCCCGTTTATATAAAAAAATGTCCCGAATGAGCATCGATAAACGATCTACGGTGTTCCAACGCCCGTAAACCGGTGGTCCGTTTATCCCCATTCATGAAGGACCATCAATAAACACACTGAGAAAAATGATGGTATTTCCTACTATAGCGAATAGTTTCCAGGGGGAACGTCTATATAGATACTTTCTGAAAATATATATTTAACTGATTAAACTATAATAATGGTTGCAATCATGATGTTTTGTCATTGTTGTAACTATAAAATGTAAAGGTTCCGCCTGGGAACTATTTTTTATTTAAAAAAATCAGTCTTGTTGCTTTTACTGTGTAATTTTTTCTCAGTGCACGCACATCTACGAACCTTTTGCGCCAATTCTTGCGATTCCTGATTTAATCTGTCCCGCTCGACTTCGATCCTGTGAATCTTATTTTTCATCTCGTTTGCTGTTTGCTCGGTCTCGTCGAGCTGAGCCTCGACCTTTCGTCTGGCCAGCTCGAGCCCGGTTATGCCGTGATGAGCCCTTTTTAATTTTTCCTTCAAGCCGCTTATCGCCTTCCCCAGTGCGTCCTTATCGCGAATCGATGCGGCGGTCGCTTTCTTCTCGTCGTCGATCTGACGATGCAACGAGCTCACCTCGAGCTCCGCGTTCTTCAAATCCATCCTGACGTGCTCCAAATCCTTCTCCAGCTTCGCCCTCGTGCCGTCTGTCCGCAGGAATTTCTTCTGCGCCATATCCTTCTCCGATTTGTACTTCTCGTTTTCCTCCCTCGCTCTGCCGTTCGGAAAATCGTCTCATTCGATGGGAAGAAGAATTTTTCTACGTTCCATTAAATCTCAACGATCTGCGAACTCATGTGTGCTTACCTCCTCGCCTCGTTAGACAGCGTCTTGTAACGCTTATTTCCGTCCTCTATCCTCTTGTCGGCCTCCTCGATTCTCTTGTTCGCGGCGTCCAATTCCGTCTGCAGATTCATACGCTTCACCATCAATTTGCTTATTTCCTTTTGGAGCTTCTCGTTCGATGTTTTCTGCTCCCTCAGCGCGTTGTCCAGCCTCGCCACGTTGTTGGAAAGCAACTTTACCGACGCGTCGGTTGTCTGAAATATTTTTTAAAGAAATTTTATTTTTGTAATAATTATTTTTAACATTTTTATGGAATTATTTATCTTTAATTTTTAACATTTTTTTGCGATGTTTGATGTTTCAGTGCACATCGATTGACCGACGCCCAAAGCATTGGCGATGCACATTTTCGGAGTTGGACCAACGATATACATTTTTTGGTGAATAACATTTTTTTTTCTTCACTTTTTTTTTCATTTTTCTACCTGCAACTGATTGTCCTTAAACTTGAGACTCTCCTCGAGCTGCGACAAATCTTTCTCCAGCCTCTCGCGTATTCTCCGCTCTTTCGAGACCTCGTTCCGCTGAATATCCAAGTTTTCTTGAGTATCGTTCAACTGTTGCTCGAGCTCACTCGTTTTCTCCTCCAGCTCGTCCGTGTACACCGTCATATTCTTCAATCGGAGTCTCAGAGTTTCCAGCTCGTTTGTCAGACGCTCGCGTTCCTTCAGCCAGCCGTCCTTCTGCTTGCTGACTGTTGCGCTGGAATTTCCGGTAGGGTATTATCATTTATTTTCAACCCCCTCGGAAACTGAGGAAACATTCTTTCTCCGGTTTTCACGTAATTGCGTCGAAATTTAGTTCTTGAAATACGCAACAAAATATGCCCGACGATCTACAACGATTATTTAATGAAATACAAATCAATTGTTATTAAAAAAAATATTTTTCACATAATTGTTGTTTTTTTAATATATTTTTATTCAAAGAGTTTTTGAGATAGCAATGAATAAATAAACAAAAGCAAACTTGTTCACTTTTTGTCCCGAAAAACTCACTTGTTTGTCTAATAATAAAAGACTATCAACTCAGTGGAATAAAATGAGTCAACTTAATAAAAGACGTAATGAGAAAAAATGCGGTTTGTTTTCAGTTCTCTCCAGCGGGTTGAAAACAATCTCGAAAAATATTCCCGCGAAATTACTTATTCGGAGAGTCGTTGGTTTTGTGGGTCCACTTTAGCGGCTATTGCGCGATTACGGGGAGGAGTTTCATAAAACTAATTTAATATCGGGCTCGTTCGGCTGGCGGAGGATTATCGAGATTTAATTTTGAGGATCTCGGAGGCGTCATGTCGGTCAAGCTATGCCGTTGATTAAATTCCCGGTTGAGGAATCGTCAGTATATCTCGACGGGACGGAGACTGACGTTGTTCTTCTTGTTCGCAGAGCAATATCGCCGGACTCAAACGTCAAATAAACGTCAAACGAATATACTCGCGGGGTTTCAATCTCGAACGAGATTTTCCCAATAGACGGGACTGTTGTTCGGACTTAAACTCGATCGAATTTAAAAGAAAATCCAAGTATCGTCGATCTATCTTGAAAATAATGTCGATGGGATCGTCAAAAAAAAAATTGAACTTGGTCCTATAAATTTAGAAACGGTAGAAAATAATGAAAAATCGTCGAGATCGGTTAAAAAAAAAACTCCGAGATTGAGGATTAAATGTCCAATGGAGGGTAAATAGGTAAAACGATGCGAAACTGCACAGATATAGACAATTTCTCTTGGTAAATCAATATACAGACGACAGTCCATAAATTTTATGCCGTCGATGAAAATTTAAACGATAAACCCACGGAGAATAAGAGCGATGGTTGTGGAATGGAGTGTCTGAGACATCCGCGCTTGGGATAATAAAGGCCGCATCGGGAACGGATAACGAAGGCAAATTTGAAGAAGAACTATGGCGGAAGTTGAGGGGACGATTCTCGAATGTGTTTACCGTACGATGGATCGATTCGCTGGTCGGTAAATAATGTTCAAGTTGAATTACCGGACTTACTCCTCGTCCATCGCGAGCTGCTTGTTCTTCTGCTCCAACTCGTGATTGAGTTTCGTGTTCGTCAACCGTAAATTCTCTATGACCTCTTGAGCGTTCTGCTCTCGGGTGTGCGCCGCGTCGGCGAGCTTCGAGGCTTCGACTATATCATACTTTAATCTCGTTATTGTCTCCTCTTGGGACTCGACGGTTTTCTCGAGCTCGTACGATCTGCTTGTTTTGTCGATTACTTCGTCCTGAAAAAAAAACATCGAATAAATTAGGGTGAGATTTATAATAAAAAAATATTTTTCATACGAGTGCCATCTTGCACCCAGAAAAATAACGTATTTGACGGGCGATCCGAAAATAAATATTCATTTACCTTAAATAAATATTTATTTTTATCAAATAAATATTTGACTAAACCAAATAAATATTTATTTGGGGGTGCCCGACAAGTAAATGATTTTTTTAGGTGCGGATGCCGATCGACTCTAGTCCTAACCATCGATATTTGCATAACTTTACGATATTTTTTTGCGAGACCACAAATCGATTTACCTGCAAGTTTCTGCACTTTTCCATCAGATCGTCCTCGTTCCTGCGAGCCTCGTACAGCGACTCGAACAGTCTCGCGTACTCGGTCTCGTACGCCGCCAGCGCCTCGTTGCTCTTCATATCGTTTATTATCTGTATGAAAAAAAGAAATAATAGAATAAAATTAATATTTTTTATTTAATATAATACTAGTGCCCATTGTGGAAATATTGAAATATCGCCTGGAAAATCCCTCGAGATCCGTTGTGCGTCATATAAAAGTATGACGAACGACTGTTCCGAGTTTCCGATAGAAAATCGTCATTATGTCTCAATTGAATTGAGAGTAATTTCCGTGGGAGCGGGATGGGGAAGGAACGAGAACGATAAATGGGCGAGCAACGGGTTCTCCTTGTTCCCGACGAAGGCCAATATTTCAGCGAATCCACGGACAAGGCACAGCACGGTTTACTCTGAATGGGGTCTCGAATACACTCACCCTCGCGTAATCCCGTTCAAGGTTGCAAAATACACTCCCGGCCGAACTTCCGAGGGACGACGGCTCGCGGCTCTCGCTCCCGCCATCCTGAAAATTAACGACGCTGTTATTATCGGTCCGACGACTCTCGTACATCTTCTTAGCTATGACCGACAAAAAAAATCCCAATTTTCTTGCTTATCCTCGATCGAGGAGACTTTTAAAAAATGCAAGCGGTTATTTTTCATTATTACGTCGGGCGTCTTGGGTAGTATTTTCCGAGATAGTTGTTCCAGCTCCTGATCAAAATTTGAATTTCTTATATTTTCATAAATTATGAAAAAGAGCCGTGAGGTCGGATTTAAAGAGAACTTAGAGCGACTTTGCGCGCCGATCGGACCGAATTTATCGGGATTCAGCACTTGTAATTTTGAAATATATTGTGGCTCGTTATTGGAGTTGTCGAACTTTAAAGAATCAGAGGCTGGAACACATAACTCACAGTCATCCCTTGAAATTGGGTGATTTTTTTTGCCAAGGTTAGGGCTGCGATAAATTATAAGAATCGTGGTGGGATAATGACGTGGGGAAGGAAGTTGCTCCGCGCCCGGTCCTCTTCCTCTGGTCCATCCTCGGTGCCAGCCATTCGTCGTATCCGCTGATTATACGCGCGGAGGTTTGGGTCGGGAAAATTTCGACGAAACTGGAGAACGAGGATTGCGGCCGAGTGACAGTTGCGCTGATGAGCTCATCGGTAATTTGGTCGCGCGAGACAAACGAACCACGCGCCTAGCATTCGGTTTCGTAGGATATGATCTCCCCTAAACTGATCTTCGCCAAAAATTTGCTAGATTAGGTAAGTGAGTACTCGTAACATTTTTTAACATAACAAATGCGGGCGCTGCCGGTTGCACCGTTTTTGTGTTCCCATATGCTATGAAAGCTGAAATCTCGAGAATATAGCGTATGGGAGTGATTTCGGATATTCTCGAGATTTCGGCTTTCATAGCATACAGAAGTGGATTTCGAAAATCCGAAATCACTCCCATACGCTATATTCTCGAGATTTCGGCTTTCATAGCATACAGAAGTGGATTTCGAAAATCCGAAACCACTCCCATCCGCTATATTCTTGAAATTTCGGCTTTCATAGCATATGGGAGTGGATTTCGAAAATCCTAAATCCATATTGGACCAGATTTCGAAAATCCGAAAATCCTGAATCACTGTCACATGCTACACTCTCGCGATTTTGGTTTACATAGCATATAGGAGCGTTATAAGTATGGAATTAGGAGATCCGAACAATATCACATATGCTATATTTTCGAAAGATTTTCGACACGTTCAAATCACATTTCTCGAATGGAAGTGATGACGTCACTTCCGGTGAAAAACGAGGATTAAAAAAATTGCAAGTGAGGTTTTCCTCCCACCAAAATATATTTTATGTCTAGAGACAGAAACGATACAGTAAAAAAGGATTGAACATTTATCAAACACTGACTTGAGAAGATTGATAAAACGTGTCTTTTGGATTAAAAAAAAGGTTTCATTTGTCTGGCGTATCGTTTATCCGACTTTTTCATCCGAAATAACGAGCACTCTTGCTGCCGTATCGGGAGAACGAGTGACCGAATGAAAATAACGGGGGCTCTCGATGGGGTTCGCGTAAAATGCGAATGTGTCTCGCTCGTTCGTTCTATTTTTTTTTTCGTCGAACTACCTCGGGCTCTCAAAACGTAGCCTCGTTTCGCCGAGCCAGGGGCGATAAATTTTCACGCCACGCTCGTGCCCTCACTCCTCCTTCCGAATTCAGGGTGACCGTTTTTGGCGCCGTAATCATCCGCGAAACGACGCCGAATCGGCCACCGAAATAGGGACAGATTTTTTTATATTTCTTATTTTTTGTTTTTCTATTTTATGCAAATTATTTCTGTGCCATTAAGCAAATAATTTCTTCGAAGGTTCGTTCGCAACAGCAAGGAGGACGCGACGAGGGAATGCCGAGCGCAAACATTCATCGTGCACTCTCCCGCTTCTCACAGTTTCCCGTAATGAAAATTCGATATGAAACGTCGGACTGATTTCTCGACGCAATCAAACGGGTAATGAGACTGACATTTATTTACTGGCAACATGGGAAAGATATCGAACGTCCGCAATGGCAATCCCGGTCGTATATCATTTAAGGGATGGACCGGAAAAAAAACGCAGATGTTATCGGAAATTACTATCGCGGATGAGCGCGGATCGTATTTTTTGTTATTAATCTCTTCCAGATGAGATATTCAGAGCGAACACAATTTTGGACCCTTTTTCATTCGGGAAATGGTAATTTCGACGAGAAACGGTCGATATGTCATTTCGCGAGTTAATGTATGGAAATTGATGGAACGGACAAAAAATAGCATATTGCGTGATGGGAAATTATTAATATAAATATTTTTTATTAACTTTTGTTTTGCATTTTTATGAAAAGGGAGATTTAAAGAAAATAATCCTCTCAAAAATCCTTCGTTCACTGTGACGTTAATATTTCGATAATCTGGTATAAGCTTGAATTTTAACGAACCCTCTCCATTTCCGCATTCATTTCCATGTCCATGGTAGCTTTCCGTCTCCGGATTCAGGATCCTTCGAAATGGGTGATCGTCGATCCTTTCCGTTTAAATAAAATCACTACTGGAAGATCATGACCGATTTATTTTGACACAGTGCGGAAGGAGTCACAGACGATGTGGGAATGCTCAATTCCAAATAGCACTGCGACGGCATTCGTGATTTCGGTCTGTTTACGTGTAGCCATGACGATTAAGGAATTTCCATGCTCTTCCATTTCACCTTGGCCAGAGTCTTGCCAAAGATCGATATACCGTTCCAGGCTTGCCGAATGATAACTTTCTTTGCTCGGATTTCTTTAAAAGCTTCGCTGCGTCGATAAATGTAAATGAAATGGAACTATTCAGTTATCGGAGCCACAGTGTAAAATTTCTTTTTATCAGAGCCGCATTATTTCGCCGAAACTTCAATCGGCCGAATCGACCTATGGCCGAAAATCAATATGGTCAAATTTCTGAAACTTTATTTTTACGAATCGTCAAATTTCTGAAACTTCATTTTTCCGAATCTTCATCTCGGCGAACGTTATTCGTGGCGGACATTAAATGAGGAAACGAAATCTTGAATAACAAATTTTTTTATTTACATTGACATAGTAAGTCTATAACCGAAACCATAACGGGGAAAATATATGGGACTGGGGCAGGTGGAGTCTGTATTATAATTCGATGAAACATACGATAGCGATTTTTTTTTTTTTTACACTCACGAAATGCTTCAGTGCGAATATTTGTTGCACACATTGCGAATAAACTCTTTCGTTTCATAACGCAGTGCACGTTCTCGCCCGATTGATTTCGTATTTTTCGTATATTTAACGAACTATGATAAATCGTAAACAAATTAATAATCAATCGAAGAAGAACTATTTACGTGTTTAGATACAGTTTTACATACATTGTCCGTTACCCTGTGCAGCAATCGTACGCTCGTCTCGACAGACAGCCATTAAATGGAACACAATGGAACAGCCGCTACATACTGTAAATAATATTCTCGGTACAATCGCTTTACGTCAATTTCGAAAATTAGGTATACGCAGCTTTGTGCAGTGACTCGGCTGGAAAACCTCCGTTCTCCTGGCATGAAAATGAAACGGGGAAAAAAAACGAAAACCGATACAGAAACTCGTCGCTAAACTGTTCGCGAATCGACTAAAAATGTACGATCGACTCGGGCAAATTATACAAAAATAATTCCGAGACACTTACGGTATTTTCGCGCATCTCGTCACGTCACCGTTTCTTTTTTTTTCGTTGACTCGATCATACAATCTCACGAAAAATCGTACGTACTTAAAGTAGACTGGCGCATCGAACTCATATTAAAAAATCAAAATACCATTTGACGAAATTTATAGAAATAACATTTACTCAGTGAAGTGAACAAAAATGTAAAGGACACATCGTAATTTTTACCAATTTTTTAAAATGTAATTTTGGCTATTTATCGATAATCTTTATAGCCAACTTATTTGGTGATGAAGAAAAAAATTTGAAGTCGATGCACCAACCACTTTAGCTGATAATCGGCAAATCGCGCTTCCGCCATGAAATTTCGTCTCGTCGGATTAATGATCGTACACTTCAGGCACACGCGGAGACGAGACAACGGAAATTTTTTAACGAACAATTTATCAGAGACATTTTTATAGTTTGCATAGGAATCATTGAGAAATTTCATGGCTGGGCGTGATTCGACTAAGTAGTCCTGTCGCTCGGTTTCGATCGAGGCTCTTCATCGACATTGATGATCTACGATAAGGCATATCGCTTATGTAAAAAATAATTCTCTTCCTAAGGTCTCGATCTCTCGCGAAACTCTCTGGTCAACGGTACTTCGGTTTAGTTTCTCTCGTCGACGCTTCTTTTTTTTTGCTTCTATTCTGTTTCCGGGAAATGTTATTTTCTCGCTTTGCTTAATATTAGGATTCTTCTTTCTTCTTTTTTCGTTACGACTTCTCAAAAGCTTGGAGCTAGTTATGCACACACTCGAGCGACGAGAGGGAATTCGCCGCCTTCGAGAATTCTTCCTCAGGCACGCACACGCATTATTCCAACACATCAAGCACGTGAGACTATATCGACGATGAAAATTGAAAATTTGTTATCGACGCCGTACCACACTGTAACGCGACCTTAGAACATGTCGCCTCGAAATATTTCTGTTTTTGTTAACTTTAATTTAATTTATTTTTTAATTATTTTTAAGTTACTTTACTTCTTCTATTTCATTCTTTTATTAATGCTTATCTAATCGCCGTAAAATCCCGAAAATACATTATTTTTTCTTCTCTAATATTCAAGCGATAAGTGACATCTGTTCATTTCACGATACAGAGGAAAAAAAACGTCGGCGCTTCACGCGACTTTGTTTCACTTTTCCACTAAAATCATCTTACGTATGTGTTTTTTTTTTTTTCTAAGAACACGTGCATCAGACTTGGTCACGTTTAACGCTCGTCGCTGAGCTTCGCTAAGGTTTTGCCGTACTGGATTCACCCCTTTGCTCGATCGTCGAATTAATTTTAAGAGGACGAAATATATATATTTTTTTCTCACGCAGACGGGTACAAAGCCTGCGAAGCTCTCTTAGGCCCTCCTTCGAAAAATCTTAAACATTTTCGTGAAATTCTTTTTTTTTCATCGATTATTTATTACGAACAATTCAGGCATATTGGAATATTTTATCTTTACACGATAATAAAAAACATAACTGGTTACCTAGACCGCGACAATATAAAAATAAATCGAAATGAAAAAAATTGTACAACAATTGACGATTGCGAACGAAAAGAAAAAAAAATTCATCGTGATAAGCGTCGACAAGTTTTCGTGTCGACCGGCGCTTCCGTGTATTTGTGACCGAAGCCAAATGGAAAATATGCAACGGATATGCGTAACCGAGGATAAAATAACGAAGCCTGACTCAAAGCGGACAAACGCGGTTGACCAAACTCTGGAATCAGCGAGCTTCGCAAACGATCGTTTGGATAATTCAATCGAAAAAAAGAAATAAAATTGTTATTACTTAATACTTTAACATCTATATTCGAACAGTCTTTTAAATGCAAATGCACACGTACTAATTAAAAGTTTTGGCGTTCACGAATTTATACCGGTGTATTTCACATACCGATTATCCGTCGAACGATATAACAACTATATTCGAAGTGAAACGACCGACGATAAAGTCCCCTCCACGAAGGTACGCCGATATCGCGCGTCTCGGGAGCGAACTGTACTTTGGACAATGATAAGATTTATCAGTCGGAAGTGACCAATTTAACGAGAGGGAGGTGTCCTTATCGTCGAAGAAGAGAAACTTATTGTCACCCGAATTTGGCACAAAAGCTAGTGATGTTTTATCCTTTTTTTGTTTTTAAATATTTTCCCCCACATTTTTTTTTAATAAACAATAATTCGTAATTTTATTATCAGTGTTAGTATTATCGTTATTATACTTTTGTTGTTCATCGGTTCGCAGGACACACGGTGCAGGCAGTATAATGCGGCGCACTTATGTACACGGTTCGAATTTCTCACGGCCGACGAAGATAGCAGCGAATCAACGTCGGAATAACGGATCCAAAATATCTACGATTAAATATAGAGTCATGAATCGCAACGCACTAAATAATATCGATTCTGACCCGAAGGGCCAGTGAAGCTGGTGACCATCCTGCGCGATATATTTCCAATCGAAATCATTGGAATTCATGATAATTGCGATATATAGATATATTTAAAAATATTTTATCGTAGATATTTTTTGCCCTTTGGTCAATTGATAAAAGATCTGACTGAAATCTTCATCAATGAATTTAAAAAAGAATCAAGAATCTGCCACTGCCGTAGTTAGAAAAAAAAAATTAATTCTCAACTCAACGTAAAATAGCAATCCGATATCGCATCTGCTTTCGTTCGTGTGCTGTATACAATTGCTATCCTCGAAATTCATCCAATTACCATAATAATAATTATACATTTTTTGCTTAAATTATTTATGCTTCTTTTGTTGTTCTTCTTGTTGTTTTTTTAACAATCTCTCGTCGCAATATTCTTATTTACATTATCGATCACTGGCTATATATATAATATATATATATATATGTGTGTGTATGTGTTGTGTATTTGTGTGTGTGAATATGCGAGCGATCGAAGCGGTCGTTATTGGTATAGACTCGACCGATAATATTTATATAATAATAATAATATTTATCCTCGCGAATCACACTGATAAACGTCGTTACATCGCTTTAACATTGCTCATTGCGAGAGGAAGCGAATAGAAGACGAGTAAAATGAAGATACATATGTGATGCGTTTTGTACCGAGTTCGATCGGACTCGCGGATTTTCGAGCTCCGATTAGCTCTCTCAAGCGTCTCTGCTTCGCGAAACTCACACCGCCCCCGTTCGCATTTCATTGCGAGGAAAGGCCCACACGTAATTCTCTCGTGTCAATTGCTCTCGTGCAATCGTCGTCCAACGCGTCGCAATGACGGCGCGGGACGTAACATCGTTACGGCGAGCCATCGAGGATGTTACCATGGACGACAATCGTCAACGATCGTCCGATATCATCTCGTTGTTTTATCACCGTTTCACTTGTGTATGTTTATATGTGTGTATGAGTGTGTGTGTGTGTGTTCGACGATGTTTCGTCGAGCGCACGTGTGACATCGACGAATGCGTCAAACAATCGTGAAATATTTTTCGTCCACCGATTAACAGTTTCTTTGGCGATGTTTCCGATTAGTCGTAAGATTGTGCAGCTTCTTCATCGTGAAGGAAAACAAGGATATTCAGCTGGTCGGCGTGACCTGGGAGACGGTGAACGGTGTGACCTGATAGAGAAAACACCTGTTGCAGACACGCACGGGCTTCGTGTGACCGTATCGTGGCAATGGGACGTTATTGCTGCTGCAACGACCGCAGAACACCTTGCCGCAGTTTCTGCAATGATGTCTTCGTCTGACGACCGTGAAACCGGCCTGGCACGCCATGCAGCGAGGCGCATCGTTGTCCGGCACCCACGCCGGTGCACGCTCGACGCATTCCTCACCGCGCTCGGTCACCGGCGAATCTGCGGCAATGAAAACAGAAAAACATTTATCGTAACGGATTGCGCGACGGTGAAGCAACGGAAGGCGGTGAGGCGACGCTCGGTAAAAAAAAAAAAAAATCGCTCGCGACATACTTCTTTCGTTGGTCGGCGTAGTTTCTTCAAAGTCCTCTTCGTCCTCTTGCAGTGAGTCCTGTCGCTCGACATTTTCGCTCGTATCGAGTACGACCGGGTTGTCGGTTTGTTCGGCGTCGACCGGGGTGCTGGGAGGATCGGGCACGTCGTCCTTCACCTCGCTGATCTCAACCGTTTGACTGCTGTTCATGAGGAACACGCACTTCAGGATGTTGCGAAGGTCCGAGGCGAAATTTGTCTGCAGCTGATCGGCGACACCGGCGATGCAGACGAAGAGTCGATGGACGAGATCCTCGGAGGATCTGTAAAGTGGATTGACAATTTGTTAAGACGTTAAGATATGTTTGTCTCATATGTCTATTACAAAACAAGAAATTCAGCGATCTCTAGAATAAATATTCAGGCTTGAACTTCACAGGTATTTCATTTAAGATGTTTAAAGAATAAGCAAATTCAATCGTCATGAGCTACGAATAACGCGAGCTCGGCAATTTCGGTGAAGTAGTAGTAGTAATTGTATTTATTGGCAATATTTTTCATGGTGCGATCATCGATACACGTAGGATAATATTACCAGCACTTGAATACTGTTAATACAACAATAATGTATTTAAATTTCCATTGCCAACGGGTCATCGACCTAAGTCCTGCAGGCCAATCCTGCAATGTATTCTTATGATTACGCAAAAGGAAAAATCCCTTGAATAAAATTAAGTAAAAATTGAAATAAAAAACAAATAATTACCGAAACTTCGCCCTGATTTGATTCCGATTGGCGATCTCGGCGGCCTGCATGGCAAGCGCGATTTCCTCGTCGTCTTGGCAGTCGCTCTGAAATTCGCTGGTCTCGGAGCTGGAGTCGCAGCAGCTGGAGCAGCTCGAGCTCGATCCTGGGTTGGTTCTCCTCGACAGAGACAGTTCCAGCCCCGACGGAGCGGTCGCCCTGGCGATAACGCTCGGATTCACGAGTTTCCCAGGCTTCGGCACTCTCCTCGCCTCGTCCTCCCTGGTGCTCTGAAGCCTGCAGCAGTTGTGCGTCAACGGCGGTGGCGACGGAGATTCGGTCACGAGACCGCTCTTGTCGGTTCTCGGACCCAGCCCGTCGTTCATGAGATCCTCGGCGCTCTTCGAGCCGCACTTGACCTTCCCGACTTCCGACCTCGCCTCCGCATGCTCGTGTCTCTCCGCCCTTTTGTCACCGCCGGTTCTCTTCAATCTGGCGATCTGCTCGGACCTCGATCGTCGATGGTCGAGGAGCTTGCGATTGTGCGGCGACGAATTTCCCTGGTTTCGCGAGTTCGCCACGTGACTCCTCGTCGCGCTGCTCGTGTCTGCGCGAGGCTCGAAGTGGCAGAGTCTCGGACTCCTCTGCGGACTGTGGCTCCCGAAATTCGGCATCTGCCGGGTGTTCTGGCTCGGATGGAGGCTCGCGCCGAAGCTCGCCAATCTCGGATTCAGACAACGATCGGTGGAGTTCGATCTCGAGGACTCGCTGCTCGCGGGCGGCAGGCGTATTCCCCGTACGTTGCAGGACCAACTGCGCTGACCCTCGTCGTGGCTCTTCTTGCCACCGCGACGATCGAACTTCCTCTGATGACGCTTCTTCTGCTTCCCCTCCTTGGCCCTCCGCGCGGCGATTCTCTCCTGGGCGTATCTCTCGATGTTGCTGCCGATTTTGCTTATGTCCTGCGAGGTCGACGGGCAATTCTTGCACTTGAGCTCGCGCCAGAACTCCCGCTTCGACGCGCTCGAGGCGTCTATGTTGAGATTGAGATTCTCCCAATTCTCCGAATAATTTATCTGAAATGTCGGAGGATTGGAGTCGCAGACCGATATCTGACCATTGCCGTAGGCGATGCCGACGAACTCCTCGTTGGTACCGTTGAAGTTCGACGAAATCCTCGCTGGGTTCTTGGCGACCTCGGCGCTGCACGACGTCTGATTGGCGACCTCCATGTGATTGTCCACCGACGCGATATTCCTCGCTGCTCTGAGACTGCAGACGCAGGACGAACTCTCCGATATCGTCGAATTCTTGCGCTTCGGCGAGTTGAGGTTCGAGCACGAGTAACTCGTGTTCTCCTGGTTGTCCTCCTCGGGATTCCGCTCCTCCTCCTGACTCAGCTCGTTGGCGAAGGTCTTCTTCTCCTCGGGACTCTTGTCGTAGAGACTCGTGTTCTCCGACGATATCACCGTGCATATGCCGGAGTCCGTTTGTTCGCTTATCTCGGTCTGGCACTCGCCCTCGAGCAGCAGATTCGACAGGGTCTTGTTCGCCTCGGATATCAGTTTTCTCGAGTCCATGTCCGGCAGTGAATTCTCGACGTGTATCGTCTCGCCGGTTACGTTGTTCTCGTGCGAGACCTGGTTGAGCAGGTACTGCGTCTGAGGTATCTCGATGTTGTCGGTCGTGCCGAGTATCTGCGATATGTCCCGACTCATGTAGTCCTCGACGGTCCACGAACGAGGTGGACTTCCGTTCGGCTCGCGACGACTCGAACCCTCGCGAAAGCCGTTCGCTTCCGGATTTTCGCGAGAGATCGCGGACTGGGAATATCCGCGGGAGGCGGAGGACTCCGGCTGGTCATAGGCATAAACCTGATCTCTGCTCGACGTCTCCGTGCGAGAGGGTCGACCGCTTCCTCGCGCCGATTGCTCGTCCTCACGGGGGAAACTTTCGGCCGGGAAGCTCGTTCTGGAATTCGCTTCTCGATCGTTCGGCTCCCGGGAGGTCGAGGTTCTCGAGTCGGAGGACTCGCGGGGCAGACTCGGACGAGCGTGAACGCATGTCGTGATCGACGAATCCTCGCGATCCTCGCGGGACTTCTTGTCGCGCGGACGCTTGTCCCGCTCAGGCTGCAGTCTTCTCTCGATCAGGTACTCGATCCTGCCGCCCTCCTCGTCCAGGATCTGCACGGCGTCGTTCGCTATCTCGTCCATGTTCGTTCCCGTGTTCTTCGTCACTGTGTAAAAATCTACTATGAAGTCCTTGCAGTTGGGATAGTCGGTGTAGAAGTTGTGGACGAATTCCTCGACGTCCGGTATGTCCTGGCAGGAGGTCTTCGACGACTGGGACAGCGGCGCTGATGGCTCCTCGTTAGAACACAGCAGCTTCTCGAGCATGTAGAGCTCGCGGTTGTTCAACGTCCACAGAAGCTCGCGGATCTTGAGCAGGAGATTCTGGAAAACGAACGATAGGGGGAAACATCATTGAGCGGATTCTTGAGATTGAAGGTAGAGGTCGGAAATCATGAAATTTCAATCTTGGATGGATTTGATTCTGAGAAAAAAAAATAAATAAAAAGTAATCTTACCCTGAAAGGTCTGAATATTTCGCTGATCGTGTCAGACGAATTGAGACACAGCGGTCAGAAATCATAAAATTTCAATCTTAGGTGGATTTGTTTCAAGGGAAAAAAATGAATCTTACCCAGAAAGGTCTGAACATTTGGCTGGTCGAATCAGGCGAATTGAGTCACAAGGGTTAGAAATCATAAAATTTCAAATCTTGGATGGATTTGATTCAGAAAAAAGGAAAAAAAAATTAATCTTACCCTGAAAGGTCTGAACATTTCGCTGATCGTGTCGGGCGAATTGAGACACAGCGGCCCTCCGGGTGGCGCAAGGAGGCCGGCGACAATCGCGAGTCTCGGAATTGTGAACATCAGCGCTGGCTCGTAATTGTCGACGTCGGCCTGACTTAGCAAGCCGCGTTCGAGGGCTCGTTGAAGCGTTTCGGAAAAAAGTACACAAACGAGTTCCTGCTGTTCGTACTCCTTGGTCGACTTTACCGGCACCATTGCACCGACGTAACAGAGCTCGAAGTCGGCGAAGAGACGGTCGAATATCTTCAGCGACTCAATCAATTTTTCCAGCGACGGTTCCAGGGGATTTTGCGCCTGAAACAGGGTCTTTCGGAATGAATTAATGGATCTTTCGTGCGTCCATAAAAAAATAATAATAATGGAATAGCATCATTATTTTAGTTGGGGTTGAATTGTAAAACGTTAGTATGAACTTAAAATAGCTCGGGAAATCAAAATTTGACCCGAACTTCATTGCCTGCTTAATATCGAAAATTTTATCTTAAATTCGAACGTAAGTCTGAACGCAGATTCTATCTTAAGTTCAAGCTCATAAGAAGCGATAAGAAGATATTCAAAAAATCTTCATATCGCCCTTAAAATCAAACTTAAGCACGAAATCAAGTTCAATCTTAAGTTCTTCTTAATTCTTCTAATTGTTCTTTTGTTTTTGCTTACCTTCAGGTTCATGTGGCCTTTAAGGGCGTGCTCCCGAAGAAGATTCCTAACTATTTCCAACGACTTCGTGAGCGCCTTGGCGAGGGGCCTCATCGCCGAGCTCTCTGCTTCCCGATTCATTATCGACGAACCGGCGGCGAGACACTCGGCTCCGAACCACAATTGACCGGCGAGATTTTCCTGCATTACGTCGTCGGGAAACTTAACTCTGAAGTCACGGTTGGCTCGGCTCTCCGGTATAAGATCGTCCATTATGTGATTGCATATGGTTAGAACTTTGTCCTGACAGTGCCGAAGCTGGTTAACGAGAGTGGTGCATCGCTCGGGCTCCTGACGACCGTCGAAGGAATCCAATTCGCAGGCCACAGCGTTCAGGGACTCGTCCGCGTAGAAGAACTGCGCCAGAAGACTCGTGTCGTCTCTCTGCAAAACAAAGTTACAGAATCTTAATTTTTTTCGAAAATTTTTAGTGCAAAGCAGAGCTGTGCACTATCGTCGTGTGCAAAAAAAAAAAAAAACCTCATTCTTGATACGAAATACGTCACTTCCGGTCCTAAAATTTCTTTTTCCAACCGAAAGTGACGTCATACCAGAAATTTCGATCAGTACTGACGTCATACCGGAAATACGTCAAGTCCGCTTTGGAAATCTCATTTGTTGACCGGAAGTGCCGTCATACCGGAAATACGTCACATCCGGTCGAAGTATGAGATTAAAAAACCGGAAGTCACATGTTTTCGGAATGCCGTCGCTTACGGTCAAAAAATGAAATTCTCAAAACCGAAGTGAAGTATTTTCGATAAATTTCCGATTTCTAAATTCTATAGTTCGTAGCGAGGGAGCGAAGCGTCCGAGCCACAGCAATCTGTTTATATATACATATTTCACACTGATCGATTACATAATTCGTTCTCGTACGCCTAGTAGACCCGTGAAGTGTCGGCCGGGGTCTCACCGACTTGTTTATTTCCGCTGCGAGCGAGCCCGATGTCGAGGAGATAAGCCGAGCCACGCGTCGACAGAATAACTCTGACACGTTGTCTTTCCAGAATCATTATTTTTATTCATAACTTTTTTTTCATCAATAATATCGATCAAGTCACGTGTCGACGTATCAATTAGGTTACCGCACCGGCGAAAGGATCTTTGCCTCCTATTCGGACGCCGCTCAATGGAATTTGATACGCGCGATTCTATTTGCGCAACGAGCAGCAATTAGCCTGTTTTGCATTACACCATGAATGGCGCATAGCGAAGTTTATTTCATAAGTATAGAGCTATACTTGTACAGCTATATCGGGAGTCGAGATGACACGGTAATTTTAGTTCGTCTCGGTGGATTCAAGGGGATATCGCTCAAGATATTTGCATGGCGTCTATAGAGGCTCCTTGAACAATGACTCTGATTGTAGATTGTAATTAAAGGAAGCGCGCGCGCGCACGCGCGGGCGTTCGTACGACAATCAAGGGGGCACTAATGATCGGGCGAACGGGGAATCCCCTTCAATGGAATGACTATACGCGCTTTCCAATTACCCTACGCGCTAACAAAGTTCTCAATCACCGTGACAACCCCGCACGTGCATCAATAGTGTATCAGTTTGGCGACATTTAATTTTCTTCGCCGGAGCGCCTACATAGTCGTCGTTGACGCGCTACCGAGTCATTCTCCATTTATTTCGCACAATACGACATCATCGGGTGTCTTGGTTGTAGTAGAAAGTGTACGGTTATTAACATTACGTACGATGCATTAACGACCTTTAGAGTTATTAAACATTTATGCATTTACACACTTTTTATCCTGTTTGGTATTCGATTTTTTATGCGGTTTATTGTTCAGTTTCTTTAATTGTCACTATTTTGCTTTTGCTATTTTTGGCTTATTTTCTTTATATTATTATTATGCGGTTTAGGTTTAGCGCGTTAGTTGTAGTGTGTATATTTTTTGTATTTATTCGGTATTCATTCGGTTTGTTGTTAGTTATATACTTATGAACAATAAATGCATATCTATCTATCTATCTATCTATCTATCTATATTCGCATCCACATATTGTCAACGGGACATCGAATAAAATTCTTCAGACCTGGCTACCTTTTATTTGGTCTGAGATTTGGCTGCAATTTTTTCGTGTTGAAATTGCGTATAACATTTTATTCTTCTTCATTCATTAGTTTTGGACTTGATAAGTGGAGTGTGTTGGACATTTATGTGTTTTGTTAATTAAAAAAAACGTAGACGCTGCTTTTATATCCAATGTACAATGTTCAATCTCCGCCAGATTTCTTATAAATATTCACGGCCCGACGCCGACGCGTACATCCATGCGCATGCCCGTGCCAAGAGTCATATTGCGATAGTTGCACTTATAAATAAAGTGATACTTTATATGCACCTGTCTATAATTGAGATTGCGCAAAGCGTTTTCTTTTTTTTTAATCAAATTTGGCGTAGTGTGTTTTTTTCTATTCTATGTTGAGAGGTCTGGTGAAGAAACGGTTTTTATTTTGAAGCCTTGGAGTGACGTACGGGAAGAGAACTATGGCAATTTAATGCTGCCGTTCCGACCAGCCCATTTTACCCCGCACCTGTACCGTGCATCGTCGTCGTTCTGCCTCGTGTTCGCATTTTGCCCCGGTCCATCCTATATCGCGTCCCGATAATGCGGGACACACGAGAGTCCCGACTGCGTGCGGGTTTTCTCGCGATGCATTTTTCTTCGTACCGCAACCGAGAGTTTCAATACCCGGTAAAATAGTTATAGGAAAATCGATAGGCTCCGATATCGGGAGCGCTTCAGGCGGGCGGGGAAAGGAGCGAGTGCGGGGTCGTTACCGATCTATCTCGATATCTTATGCACAACCTCCGTCGCGGTGGATATCGAGGCTTCGCATTAATATACTATTGCGGTTTCACCGCATATGCGTCGATGCCTTGATTTCAGAAGGGCGTATCTTTCATCCTCGGAGCACAGCTTTGATATCGCCATTGTCGCATTTATTCTCCGATGCGATATCCATGAAATTCGCAATGGCGTTTCTTAAACCCATATGAAACACTCAGTCGGTATCAAAAACTGCAATGAATATTTCTCACGGGTTCTCGTGTGTGCGGTCAAAAGAAAAGCCACATCGAAAGTAGATGTCGACTCGGTTTTCAATAAGACTAATAGTAAACTAATAATAAACTATTGTTTAGTAAACGAATAGCAAACTATTGTTTAGTAAACGAATAGCAAACTATTGTTTAGTCAACTAATAGCAAACTCTTGTTTAGTAAACGAATAGCAAACTATTGTTTAGTAAACGAATAGCAAACTATTGTTTAGTCAACTAATAGCAAACTGTTGTTTAGTCAACTAATAGCAAACTATTGTTTAGTCAACTAATAGCAAACTATTGTTTAGTCAACTAATAGCAAACTATTGTTTAGTAAACGAATAGCAAACTATTGTTTAGTCAACTAATAGCAAATCATTGTTTAGTCAACTAATAGTAAACTATTGTTTAGTAAAGTCTCACGGAAAGCAGATATCATTTCGGCTTTTTATGAGACTTTTCTTTTGATCGTTAAAGCGAGAATTCTTGAGAAAAGTTTATTATAGTTTTAGTACCGGCGCGGTATTGCACATGTTCTTAAGATGAGGTGAGGAACAAAAACTGCTCGGTCGGGAACAAAAACTGGCATCGAAAATTCCCCGCCGCGATTGTTACGGATAAACGACGAGAACACTGCTCTCCGTCTAATAATTCTACAGAGTGACGCTATCGACTTTTATCCGTAAGAAGAAGGAGGATTTTTCTATCGTCAGACTAGCTCTCACGCACTCGGTGCAGTTTCACCTCATCTTGGATGCCCGATTTGCCGGTAATGACGCGAAGCCAAAGGAGGTCGTAGTTCCTCGTGGAAATCGACCGAGTCTCCGCAATGGAGCTATACGATCGGCTGCTATGGGGTTTCCCGGCAAGAAACACTCGTCTTTAGCTCGCCGACGAAGGGGGACAAGCACGGAACTCGTCTTGGTCGGGCGGCTTTGCGTTCCGAGACTTAGAAGCGACGCGACTTGCACGTTTCATACATATCGATGGTCTGACGCCGAAAGGGCATACAAGGATGTGTTTATCCACGGTATTTATGCCTTTATGGTATTAAGCCATCGACATAACGCTGCGCCTCCTGTATATGCTCCATTGTATCGCTCGCCCTTCTTATATGAGAGTGCGGCTTTATGTTTCAACCCGAGCGAGCACAGGTTACTCGAGACGCATTTCGTCTATGCATAAGTAATATTATGCTACCTTAAGTATATATATATTTAAGTACACACGTGTGTATACGTATGTGGCGCAGACGGGGAACTTCGGTGCGCGACAATGTGCAAGTGTCGGGTTTCCGTAGCTCTTCGATCGGTCCAGACATTCTGAAGAGGGGAAGGCTTAGTATGTACAAGGGCTTATTATTTTTCGTGCTTTTTTTCGTCATCCTCCCTCGCGAGGATTTTTTTCGATGCTTGTCTGTGAAACATAATGCTACTTGCAAGTAAAATTTATAAGTAAAATTTGTAAGTAAAATTTGTAAGTAAACTTTGTAAGTAAAAATGGTAAGTACTATTTGTAAGCAAAATTTTTCAGTACAACTTGTAAGTAAACTGTAGTAAGTATTGTAAGTAGCATAATATTTTTATAGAAACATAATGCTACTGTAAGTGGCATTTTTAGAACAAGATTCTCAACAAAAATGTATAAACACAAAAGTTAAAAGCCTCAACAACAAAAAAGTAAAAAATTGAAGAATTAGTGAATTATCTGTTATCTTGATAGGCAAATTTTCAAAGTTTCCGCTCACTAGCCGGAGGGAGGCTGAGGGAGAGCAATGGGTAGCGCGACGATGAATTAAATTTGCATCCGCACTTGCTTCGCATGTACCGAGCATTCCAATTAAGAGAATTAGCGTGCTACGCTCGTGGCGTACACCTGGTACGTCGGACTCGAAATTACGCGAGAGTGGCAGCTGATAAAAGTTGTCCGACCGGTGGGGGCTCCTCGAGCCGGGTCGCTCGTCTGGCCGTCGCTCGTCAGCGAGAAACTGTACAGCAGATAACCCGATAGGATTAAAAAACAAAAAAATAAGCCCATGTGATTAAAAGTATCGCTAATCGCTGAGTAAGATAATATTATAAACTCGTGTCAATTAAAAGAAAAAAATAACAACTTTCATTTTTTTTTCCTCGCCCGAAGATTACATCGTCGACCCAACACGTTCTTCCTTCTTCATCTCCCAACTTTTATCTCTCCTTCTCGCCGCTTAGAAAACGTAAACACGTGCCACTAAAAATACACGATACGTAACATGTATATCGAATGCTATTCACGTATCGGCGGCGCCGCTCCCGATGTAGATCGTTATTATTATCTCGAGGCTCGGTCGGTAAAGCAGAGTTTCATCGAATCGGCGTCCGAACGTCCATTCCATTGCAGGTATTCGACGACCGAGAAACATTAAAGCCCGCGGCGACGGAGTTTACAAAACGATATTTGTCCCCCGAGCGCGTTGAAAATATTTTTACGACGCTCACGCCGCAGATAAAAAAAAATGAAAAAAAAGAAAACATTCGATAAAACCGCAGTCGAGTGTTTTCTCGTTTCTCGTCGCATCGACAAACCTCGCCCGGTGAATTAACGATGTTTTCTTTTTTTCTTTTCTGTTGTTTTCGCTCATTTATTTGCATGGTATAATTTTTGCGAGCGCCGCCTCGTCTCGGAGCCTCGCCGCGTCCCAACTTCCGGTTGCCGCTCTCCGGCCGCGGAAATAGATTGAACGGCCAGAAGAACGGCGACGAACTGTACTGAGCGCACCGCGCCGCGCCCGATGAAAGACTACTTTATTATTTATTGAACAACTTTTGGAAAGTTATCAACTCCGGTGGGAGCGCCGAAGCCGATAAGCGAACCCATCGGTCCACCGGATGTGCACTTCCCCGGCGCGGAGATGCTCGCTGCCACCCTTTTCCACTCCCCCATTTTTTTCTCCGCTCGCCCGACGCTCCACGCTCGTGGCGTTCGCACCACTTCGACGAATATCGACCGAAAGATTCGCGAACTTTTTCTCCCGGATGAGCGACTGCGAGGTCATAAGCGGTGGAAATTGCGACCTTGAGAGTTCGAAACAGCGAGCTCGGTGCGAACTTGAAATAAAAAAAATGTGCACAAAATTCATTTGTAAAAAAAAAGGTAACGATAAAACTTTGTTATCTTTGTTGTCGGAGAAAGTTTCACGGATTCACTTAATTTTCCTTGGGCTTTCATTGTATCGCGAGACATTCTTATTTTCTCGGATCGATTGCAATTTTGCGCAATACTCGGCTATTCATTTTTTCAAAGTCACGATCGAATTGACTTATGTATATTTTTTTTTATATACTATTATACAATTCGCTGCGTTCGGATTGGAAAAAATTGCGCGGTCGCCCGCGGTTATCTCCATCGGTGATAAGTCCACTCATCGGCCATGGGTCGAAAATTTTGTTGAAGTTTGCGCGGCCTTCGGCCTCGTGTGCCTCTTTGTTATCTCCCATGATTTTGCTTTTTGAGTCTCGATAAGAAAAAAAAAAATCGTTATCTGTTTCAGATTATCAGCGGATCGTGAGCGAGGATTATTCCTTCCATCCTAATCTCCTGCCTCTCTCGACAGATGCCTGAGTGTCTACATGAAAATCTCGAAAAGAAAAACCGAACAATTTCTCATTTTTTTTTTTTTTTTTGTTGGAAACAAAAAAGATAAGATAGGACGAATCCTTTCGGATTCTCCGACTTAAAGTCGCGAGTGAGGATTATCCCCTCCATCTTAACTTTCCGAGTCTGCGTGAAGATCAACAAACAAAAGAAAAAAAAAATTTCATAATTTTTTTTTCTTTTCTCAGAAAACAAAGTAGACAGATAGACCGAAAGTATTTTTCGCAATCTCCGCCTTAAGCCTCGATCAATCGCACGAAAGTGGAACACCGCGCGCGGCTCGCGAGCCCGCATCGGCGGACGGTGTAAAATCACGGCGGAAATGTAATTCCACTGTGTACCGTAATAAAATAAAAATATGACAGCGGTATGGAACGGAGCGGAGAAAACATTGTAGCCGAGCCGTTCGAGTGGTGTCGGGGAGAGTGGCACACGTTGATCAATCCGCAGCTGACAGTGAGTCATCGCCGCAACCACCGCGAGCCCCGACACCCGTTGTTATACGAGAGTTAGCTCGCCGTTCTCGTCTCTCGATTTTTTTTATATTTTTTTCATTTCATTTTTTATTATTTTTTTATTATTTTTTATCCTCTTATTTCTGGCGTCATGGCTCAGGGCGCAGCCCCGTCACACACGATCGACCTTTCGTTCCCGTTCGGTGCACCGCGACCCGCCACCGGAGGCCATTATCAATGTCGATTTTTCGGCCGACCGCGAAAAAATCCGACCGTGATTCATCCTCTCTCAGCGAGACCGATCTTAACCGTGAAATCGGTCACAGTAAACGGACGTTGCAGCTTTCCGCTCGACTTCGCGCGGTCCGATAACGATGAGGCAACAGCCGTGACGTCACAGCCGCATGGATCCGCAACGTTTTTCTCGCTGAATAATGGAATCCGATAAGTGTTTACGCGAGAACGGGCATCGATAAATCGTTCGAGCCAATAAAAACATCGGAAGTTTGTGTAATTTTTCTTTTCTTCTTCTTTTTTTCATTGCATTTTTAGTCTCATTTCCGGTCGGACGGAAAGTCGAGATAAAACGGAGAGGGATTTTCAGCGTGACGTTGAAAGGGAAGGGGGAAGGTTGGGAATGTGCGCGAGGCTTAAGGAATTATAGATAAGGGACGCTTTGATCTGATGGAAAAAAAATTAGGAGTGCGCCGCTTTATTAAACTTTTTGTTAAAAAAAAAGAAAAAGAGATTTTATACTTTTTTACATGCAAATTGAGAAGAAATTTCTTCGCCCGAGGGAAGAAAATTTCTCGTTTCTCGGAAGGCTTCTGCTGCTGGCGGCAGGAAAGCTGCGAGAAAGGGAGTTTAAGGAGTACATACAAGTTCTGTACGTGAGTACAGTGGAGAGCGTTACAGATAAGACCGGGACGCTTTGATCCGATGAAAAAAAAAAAACATTAAAAGCGCGCAGTTTTATTAAATTTATTGTAAAAAAAGTTAATAAATAAAACTTTTAATACTCTTTCACACGCAAATTGAGAAGAAATTTCACAAGGAAGGAAAGAAGGAGTACGTGGAATAATACTCTGCGTCAGTACAGTTGAGAGCGTTACAGATAACGCTGGGACGCTTTGATGTGAAGAAAAAAAAAATTACAAGCGCGCTGCTTTGTTAAATATTTTGTAAAAAAAAAAACGGAGAAATAAAAATTTTTATATTTTTTCACATGCAAATTGAGAAGAAATTTCTCGACGAAGGAAGGAATTCCCGGAATACTCTGCACACCAAGCACACTGGAAAGCGTTAGAAATAACGCGGGCCGCTTTAATCTGATGCAAAAAAAATTACACGAGCGCCGCTTTATTACATTTTCTTCAAAAAATAAAAATAAAATTTTTTGCTACTTTTTCACATGCAAATCCAAAAGAAATCTTTCGCCCGAGGTAAGAAAATTTCACGCGTCTCAGAGGTCGGAGGAGTTTAAGGAGTGCATGCAACATGCTCTGTACGTCAGTACAGTACACCGCGTTACAGATAACGCTGGGACGCTTTAATCCTATGCAAATAAAATTACACGTGCGACGCTCTATTAAATTGTTTATTTACAAAAAAAATTAAATTATAATTTTAATACTTTTTCACATGCAAATTGAGAAGAAATCTTTCGCCCGAGGTAAGAAAATCTCTCGGGTCTCGGAGGACTCCTGCTGCAGACGGCAGGAAAGCGTCGAGAAACGGAGTTTAAGGAGTGCATGGAATATGCTCGGTACGTCAGTACAGTGGAGAGACCCAGCAGCGCGGCGGCCTACCGAGGCCACAGCGCACACGTCCTCGCGTTCGCACGCACTTTTACTTTCGGTCCGTCACGTAGTTACCGCGATGCGGCTTTCCCCGGACGACGAAGCGGCGCTCCAGCAGGAAAGTCCTGGGTGATGGCGAGACAGCGCGCTGGCACGATTGGCGAGTTTTGCGCGCCCGTCGTGTCCGCCGTCGGCGTTCTCAAAGCGCATGGAGACTGCTCGAGAGAATCGCGAATTCGAAAGCGAGTTTCGTTTATTTCTTATTTTATTGAACTCGTCGAGGCGAGATCTGATGTACAGTTCGAATGATATCCAATGTTGTTTTTGGAAAGGAATTTTATAGTTAAAAAAAACAAGCCGGTCATAAATTTCAGGCCTAAAAGGGCATTTAACTTCCAGAGGCTGTAATTCCTATACCGTTCGGTAATAAACGTGAAAGACTCGACGGACATCTCGCTGGGATCCTGGCGTATCGATTTCACTGTAAACAAGCCTAAAAATATTTATTTTTGGCGGCGTGGCGCAGAGTCGAAGACGAGTGCGAGGACTTGAGTGTTTATCTGGGGTTGACAATGGCGCGCTAAAGGGCAATTGCAAAACTATGAAAGTTAATTGGCCCAAGATCGCTTTATCGTACGGAAGGTAACAATAACTTCAACGATCCTTGACCACTCGATTCAATCGACCCCAATTCCATTTTTAAATGAATTTAAACGTTTTTGGGCCGAACAAATCCGCAACGGTGATGCTATTCGCGGCCTCGTCGAAGAGCGGTCCCGTTCCGGACTGACCTCGAATATCGCTCAAGACTCGAGCGAACCGATGCAGCATCAGTAAACGTACATAAACGATCTTCATTGTTCTATCGAGAATTCGCCTCTATTGGCTTCGATAGTTCGAGCGTTTGACGACCTTGAAATTAGAGGAGAACTTTAGCAGGAAACCGTTGCTGCGAGTTCACCGTGTGCTCACTGTAAATGGTATGTGTAATTGTTCGTTCAATTCGTGTCGAGGTTAGGTCAGACTGTGTAAGAATGACTCAAAAGAACGAGCAATTGTTCATTGAGATACACCTTTAAAATTTTATTTTCTCAGGCAAACATTTGTTTTCGCATTTAAGGCACTCGCATAAGGCTTGGGGCCAAAAAACAGCTCGGCTTTCAACGTTCTTTTTACACACAGTTAGTTGAGGGCGTTTGATATTAAGAAATAAATCAACATTTTATTAAATCATCCGGTCATTAGATTGTAAATGTTATAATCAAGGATGATCCGTCAAAATGTCAACTCTATTTGACGAATAGATTTTGAGATACGATTTCCGTTGTTGATTGTTAGTAAGTCCACTGTTAATTGATATTTTTCAATAAAAAAAAGTCAAACTTCATAACACCTTGTACTAACTGTGTGTAAAAACCCGACCTGTCCTTCCAATAATCGCATTAATTTTTTTTTTTTATCGACCTGTTCTTTGGACCAAATCCTTATGCCAGCGCCTTAATTATATTGCCAGTCGTCAATATGCTGATTCATTGACCACCGTTTAATTATAATCAAAATAATTTAATATGACTTTGTAATAGCTCGTATAAGGCGTGACAATAAATATAAGCATGGTAAATACGAGTTTTGCTCCTTTAGTGTCGCACGATAACAGAAATCGGTGACATTAACATGGACGGTTCATTGCGTAAGAGATGCAAATATGGTTATTGATTTACGCTAATATAGCATCTTTTAAATACAGTCTTCTAGCATTATTGACTTGTTATTTGTACTCGGTCTGCAAATGCCCCTTCAACATTTACGGGTAAAGGTCACCTTACAATTTTTCGTATTAATATCGGACTTCGGATTCGGATACTTTGCATCTTAAATTAGTTCTCACCTAAACAAGTGACGCTTTTACCGTGCCTGATCGTTGAGATACCGCTTGCGAGTTAATTTATTTGCCGTCAGTGGCGTACAATCGCCTTCTCATTCACATGTTTATGTCACTGACTGCATTTGAGATTCATTCCAGAGAAAAATGAAAAAATGCCTGTAACGTCACTTCCGGCTTGAAAATCACACTTTTAAATCGAAAGTGACGTCGTACTAGAAATACGTCACTTCCGGTCGAAGTCTGAGATTTTCAACCGCGAAGTGACGTATTTTCGTTGCGACGTCACTTCCGGTCGAAGAATAAGATTTTCAAACCGGAAGTTGCGTTTTCGAGTATGACATAACTTGCAGAAAAAACCGAGATTTCCAAACCGGAAGTAGCATTTTCCCGTATGACATCAGGTGCGGACGAGAACTGAGATTTTCAAAACCGGAAGTTGCGTCTCACCGTATGAGATCAGTTGCGGTCGAAAACTGAGGTTTTCAAACCACAAGTGACATAATATGTATCGCATGCACGCGAATGACACGTAAAGCACGTATCAACGGAACAGCGCGAGTGGATCGTGTTTATAAAGTTTCCATCTTTATCTCGTAAAATCGTGCGACGCTAATTCCTTGAGCGCTATCGCGCGAACCGTTTCGCAATTCTTTGTTCGCCCGTTGCGCGTCGTTGAGGATAATATAAGTAAATTGTTATAGTACACAAGCATCAGTTAGCGGCCTCAAGGGATGTAAAATGTGCGATCGCGTCGGGCGAAAATAAACAGGTCGTCGCAACGCAACTACCAGATTTGTACGATTGATAAATCGTACGCTCAACGTACAGGATCGGTTGCGAAGTCCCGATGTCGCATATGCATGCGCACACTGAAGATTTATTAATTATAAACCTGGCACGTGGGCAGCAAGCTTTGCTGCTCGCACGTAGGCATCAGCTGTAGCGCGTGGGGCCGCAGAGCGGTGCGACGGTGAGATGGATCAATTGTTCTTCATTGCAGAAAAAACAAAAAGGACATTTTTTAATTGGTTCACCGATGTTGCAGAAATTTTTATAAATTTCCATAATTAGCCGATCCTATAATCTCGTATTAAACTTCTCTCGTAAATTTCAATAACCATGTAAATTCTATTACAAACGTTTTTCTCTAAATTCGTTTTTAATTCACCTCGGATATCTCGTGGTCAGCCGCTAATTCTTCATTACAGAAAAAACAACAATCTTTCATTGGGTCGCCAATGTTGCAGAAATTTGTATAAATTTCCATAATCAGCAGATTCTACTGTAATCTCATATCGTATTAAACTTCTCTCGTAAATTTCAATGACCGTGTAAATTCAACCACAAACGTTTTTCTCAACATTTTTATTTTTTAGATTCACCTCGGATTTCTCATGGTCCGCCGGTAATGGCACATTTTCTCGGGCCTGCCGTTTAATTGGGGACCTTGAAAAAAAACGTTCGTTTCGGGCCGGCTTTCGCCGCACGGTCAGTGACACAAAAGCAGTAGAACGGCCGAGCGTACGATTCGTTCACGCTCCGCTACCTGAAATCCTTTTCTCTGTTAGGCCGACACAGCGCGCATACACGCGAATACGGTTTCGTTAATACAACGCTCACACAGCGCCCGTAAAAACGTACCGATACTTCCAACGCGCACGGAAACTCACACCAGCTGAGTGTCCGTGAGGCGTTCGGGTTTCGCGCATAGCAGTGGGACACGCGACCCGACGTTCTTAATTCCTAGGAAAGTCCGCAATTACTGTTTTACTCGGTAACAAAAATCAACGAGCTGCGTCGAAGATACCGACAACCTTGCACAGGCTCGTCATAGTCTCCCGTACAAAGTCACGCAAAAAAAATCTACCTGGCCCGAGAGCGCCGATTGCCAAATGTTTTTCCACACACCGTACAAAAAATTCGCATGAAATTTAATGTACCAAACGGGAAGTGTTATGCAAAAAATTGCACATTAAATTTAATGTACGATTGTGATGGAAAATCGGTGTGCGGTGTATTAAAAACACTGCAAATACTTCATTTTGAATAATTTACTTCAATTTCACTATAAATACACTTTCATTTCAATACACAGATTAATTTCATTGGAAAAGTTTATTCATTTTTCATCACGATCGGACACGAAACATAATGTACCAGTTTTTGCATAAAAACTTCCAATCAGGTACATTGAATGTACACATTTTTCTTTACAGAGTATCAATTCCCTTGTTGAAATACGTGCCGTCCCGAGTGGCAAGGGAACCCGACGCGGTGGAGGGGGGTGGGGGGGGGGGGGGTAAAGAAGAGTTTAAGTGTGTGGCATCCGTGGGGCCTGAAGGCCGCTTACGACTGCGCAACTGGCAGCGCTGTAGCGACTGACAGTCGTAAACAAAAGTCATCGCGCACTCTTTCGTGAAATTATTTTTTTCCCCTTCAAATTCAGACTAGAACATATGAAACGTTCGGTCGGAAATAATTTTTCTAATGCAATCGCCCGGATCCCTTACATACGCGACAGAGAATGAGGAAAGTCGGAGCCTCGCTGATGTTCGACAAACAGGTGGGCACACCGCGCAGGTTCGATCTCCGTCTCCCTCGCTCCCGTTGGCCGGAGGTGGACGAGGAGCGATTTGCTATATATACAGGATAGTCGACGAGAGATACGTATAGGTGAACGGGCCTACGCACACGGACTTACGGGTGCGAAGGAGACGGCAGGAGAGTTCGTGAGAAGGAAAAGGCAGTTCGCTCAATGTCCGCTTACCTTAGGCCTGTAGAACCATTTTCTGATGGACTCCATCGCGCACCCGTAGCGACGAACGGCGGTCCCGCACTGTGGGGTCACTGAGTGTACACACGCGTGCACCAAACTCGCGTCATGTCGGGATGGCCCGAATCTCGTCACTCGCGCACACGAACCTTCCTCGTCCACTCATCGGCAGTCCGCGACTGATTATGCCTTTTCGGTTCTCAACGTTCGGTGGTTCTTTCTTTTTTTCTTCGTTTTTCCTGACGCTTCGACGAGAGCGCGAATGCTCCACGGGCGTTCACGAAACGTCTCCACGAACGAGGATTATTCACTGACTAGGCATGCTTGGCTATGTAGTATATCGGACGGGCAGTTGCGCGTCCGTGACACTGCCGTGAGAGCCGCGAGCAGAATAGAGAGCGCGCCTGCGCATGCGCCTGCGCACCTGGGCTGCGCGGAAGGGATGCGCGTGAGTTCGCGAAGCAGCAGCGCGGTCGTCGAGGAGAATTTGCAACTACGTCATTCTCGGCGGCGCCGCGGGAGTGCGCACGAAAACGATCTATACGCCTCGATGCTCCGACGGTAATGATGGTTTCTCATGGTAACGGGATTGGGGAGAGTAGAAATTAAATTTTTCTTTTCCGTTTTTCTTTTAAGGGAATGTAGATACGCGAGACAGTTTTCTTTTTTAAGCCGCTCTGGATAGTGCTATGGAATTGTTATAGTTCTCTTTCGTTTTTGTTTTTCTATTTGCATACCTCTCGCATGAAAATCAATTGTTTCTCTAAATGAGCCTCGGAGAGGGTTTTATATTCGTATTTTCAATGCTTATCGTGAAGGCTCTTTCGGCAAAATGGCGCTGGCCAATTTCGATAATGAACCGGAAACTCATTCACGCTTGCTCTTTATCCAGACACGTATATCGGCCTGCGGGTCGAAGGCCAATTGTATTACACCCACTCGCAATCAGTTCGATGGATGGAAATGATTCTTATTCCGAACACCGCGATTTAACTAAACAGTCTTGGTCTACAGCAGTTCGCTTCGCGTTACACCGGAGTATCGAGGCTATGCTTTTCGGTTGGCCATTTTAGCTTGATGTATTTTCGGAGGGATTGACAGTATAGATAGATAGACAGATTTGTTTATCCCGTGTTTTGGGGCGCGCCCCCTAAGAACACCCTGCATCAAGATGCAGCAGAACACCATATGCAGCAACAATAACACAAGCAAAAAATCATAAAGTAATTAGAAAAAAAATTGAAATAGAAAAAAAAATACCACAAAATATAATAAAACTAGGAAATAACAGAAAATATAATAAGGCTGGGCTGAATTACCCAGTTCGATGGTCCTTTGCCAAGGTGCAAAATTAGCATTAGTTATGAAATTTAGTATAAGAAGACAACTGTAAAGATTAACTTTGGCAATAAATCTCTTTTACTACTACTATAATAAGGCATTAATAAGCAATAACAAGCAGAAATTTAATAAATTAATAACTAGCAGAAAATTGGAAAGTAATTAGTAAAAAAAGTAACACAACATATAAAAAGGTATAGGTGGTTTAGTGTCAAAAGGGCGTATCGACTATGTTTTCAGATACTGGATATGCCCCTCTGACTCCGGACCGACGATTTGTACGAGTGTTCGACTAGCGAACACCTCATTCAACCCTATCGTCCACAATGGCCATCTAATATTAATTAGAATTTAATTACACGTTACCTCGTTCGACCGACGAAGTTTGACGAAATGCGAAGGACGTAAGTGTACGTCCGTGAAAGCGGCAACTAAATATAACAACAATAATCTTAAGGCAACACTCGCAGGGATGAGAGTACGGGGGGCATCCTTGACGCAGGGGGTTGCTCTACGTTGGCCATGGTGGGACATGCGTGGGGGATGTCTTATAAAAGAGCCACCACCATCACCTGGAACATTGCTCTCGCAGAATTTAAACCTGCAACAAGTCACTGTTGCAAACGTTTCCGAGCTCCGAGATAGTGGCGAATTTTTTTTTTAACCTCGCACCTCTGACCAAGTGACTGGGTAGTTTGTATTGTAATTTCCATCGACCGTCCTCGTCGTGAAGTCTAAACGCATTAGGAAGACTTTCTTTATTTTTCTCAACGGAAGTCCGAAGAACGCGGAAGCGCTGCTACTTAACAACGTGGGATATCCAAGGTAGGACTCGGTCCTAATTTTTATTATGATTCATTATCTCATTTCATGGCGAAATTTTGCAAATTAACGATATAGTGGTTGAAATAAATTACAAGCATTTAAAGGGAGTTACTTTTTTAAGGGGTTATTTTTTGTAAGGGGTTACTTTTTTCTTTTTATGTCGTGTTATCGTTGCTTTGGTTGATAAAGGCAAAGCAACGTATCGACGAAGAGGTTCGGTCCGCGGTATAGTTATAACTTTTCATATTCGCTCCAGTATTTTTTTTAGGAATTCTTTTGGGTATTTTTTATCTCGGATATTTTTACCTTTCATGCTTTAACACTTTGCGCGAAGTCAGAGGACGCGGAAACGTCAGAGTTAACAGTAGCTTCAACTCAATTACTATCGTCAGCGCGAGCGATGCATCACCGAGTGTCACCTGCGACGTGCGAATGAGGTGGATAAAGTGGCTTTTATTCGAATCGGCACTAGGGAGAAATGACGTAGAAGTGAAAAGTCGCGTCATAATTTTTTCAATTTCTCGGAGTGCCCGAACGCTCTTTCCGGGCTTCGCGGCAAATATTGCTCCTGTCGCTTACGTTATATTCTTCGGCTTCCGAACGAGAATGCGGAGCACAGTTATCTTTATATTCAGCATCGGGGAAACCATTATTATATCCCGAGCTGACTTTTAGAAAACAAATAACCATTTCCAATTTTTTATATAATTTAAGTTATAAAATAAATAAAAAATTATTGTTGCCATTGAAATTTGTACGATACCTTTTGCGAGCAAATGGGTAAGCTGAGGCTCGCTGCTTGGACCAACCATCGGTCAAATATTAAAAATTATTTGCCCGAGATAAAATAATTTCGACGGAAATGTCATACTTTTTTTTTGCATTCACTTAATTGAGCAGCAGTACGACATATGATAAATTGATTCAGTTATCAAACACTGTTCGCGTAAAGTTATATAATAACAGTCGGTCTTGTATCGCTCGTCGGAAAAGGCTTCAGCCGGCAAACGGTACAACTCCAGTGATAATATATTTCGAGGCTCTGAGCTCGTGGACTAGGTGGCGCGCGAACGACCCTTCGGTTTTACGGATATTCTGGTCGCAGAAACATGCGGTCACCTCGCTGCTTCAGCAATTACAAAAAAAGTAATAATTTGTTTTTATTTTTATAATGCTCCGTATAATCGGTCGATCATAGCAAGCCTGAAATTATAAGATGAAAATCTGCATCGTATAGATAAGACTATTTTTGATATCGGTAATTGCTTTCGACAAATCATAAACGCGATTTCAACTTAATTGGATCGACAACAATTTAGAAGCTTGATAAAGAGCTATCATTTGGATTTCTTGAGTGAAAATCGAAAGCACCAACAAAAAAAACTGCAGAGCGCTCGTAAAGTTGTTGCAACCTTGCGACGTTTCAAATTTCACCGCTATCTCGTTTGACGGTCCTACCCCACCATAAAAAAAAATTCGCTTTATATAAAACGTCGTGATGTACTTATTATACCACGCGCCTATTCGTGACCTTACAGTCCACCACACCGTGCGATTGTCACACTGAATATACCGAACATACTTTATCACCACCACAAGCGCAAGCTATTGATATAACTTTCATGTGTGTATAGTAATGGTATATTTGTCGATTCTATTCAAAGCACGCTATTAATGCGATAAAAAATTGTATAAATACCCGTGTCGACGGGACGAAGGTAGGACATGTCCCCGCTGATTCTCTCCACTGATTAGGCTTTACGATGTGAGTACACCAATTTTTTTGCTCTTCAGAGAGGAAGCTTTTCGTGAAAAAAGAATAGTCGAGATTTTTGTGACAGTGTTCCAAATATTCCAAAATAGTGAAAAATCACATTTAGAAAAAGTGTCTGGAGTCGCGTGCGTGATTGCGTCAATTTCAATTTTTTTATTTCATTAAATATTAATACAGTAGGACCGCGTTTATCCGATCTTCGATTATCCGAACCCTCCGCGTTAACCGAGGTGCAGGCAATTCTAGAGTCAATGGTAGAACATCGTGATGCCTCAAAAAAGGAAAAAAACATCGTAAATTAACTAATAACGTTAACGTTTATATGAAGTGGTGTGTTATTCTTTAAATATATAACAGTGTATAGAGTATGTTATCCGTGTTATCCCAGTTTCCGCTTATCCGAAGTACGCTCTCCCCACATTATCTCGGATAAAGGGGTTTCTACTGTACTATATTTTAGATGCAAGAGTAAAATCAGTGGCACATTCCTGATTCAGCGTAAAAAGTTTCGGAACGATTAACTAATGACACAGTTTATATGGATTTTTTACCACACACATTTCGAAAATTAATGATTTTGTGTATTTTCATATCGCGATATTTTTGCTCTTCGGCGCTATCGCGGAAAACCCTCGTTCGCCTATCATAATTAATGGTACGAAATACACATAATGATGTACACATAATGATGATTGAAAAAGGTAAATACAGGTGTATCAATTCCGGACTGCTCATATTCAAGTATTTATTCGCGCTTGATGACGCGTTCAGAGAGCGTTATTGGTTTAAAGATGAGCACGATTTCGATACCTGTAAAAAAATGTGCACATGTCTTCCTCATTTGTTAAAATTTTGCGCATAACTTTATTTGTGCATCCGCTACAAACAATTCCAGACAAAAAAAATTCTTAAAAATTGCATTTCGAACGATCGTCGAGTGACGTTGGACCGGCACCGCCTGAGAATCTTGGCTCACCGTCCCGCCGTTGTTATTTCACCTCGAAGGAGTTCTCTCGATCGACCGCAAGAATTACGTTCCCAACTGACGCCCGAGATAACGCGAATAACAGCGTTTGAATCGTAACTCGCTATAATGAGAAAATCAATACGCGAAACGATCAGCGAACTCTCCTCGTGGCTCTTGTTTATGCATATGCAATATCGCCGCTGTCGGTTACGTAACAACACTATAACATCGAGTTTTCATTTTCCACGGTTGTTTGTGGTAAAAAAAAATAATAAAAATAACGAATCATATTGCCTAACGGGTATGAATATTTTTGCTCCATCTCGCCTCCCCTCTCGTTTATTTCCCCCATAGAAAGGGAATCCTCCAGTTTTTCTCTTATTGCCACCGGCGCGATCCGATATTGCGTTAAAATTGAAAGTGCGAGAGCGACAGTAATAAGTCAATTCACCGCAAAACTTTCGAGGCGGCGCGGTAATATGGAGTGTTGCGAAAGGGAGTCGAGTATGTCTCTTATCGATGAGCGCTCGTGAGCGTCCAGCGTGTAATACTTACGATATAGTTATAGGTGATTTAGCGGGTCGATGCTGAAAGTGAGTTAGTGCTCCTACGCTCGTGAATGATGAGCCCGTTTATATAGCTCCACCGCAAACTGCGTTGGAAATATCGTTGGGACCTTTGGATGGGATTCGATACGATACGCGGGTACTCGACACTTGACGACCTTTTCATCCTAGTTTCATAAAAGCTCAGTCTCGTCGTACCGGAAAACATCCTCGCAATATCGGCGCCGCTTTATCGGGCGCACAACAGCTGCCAATTCTAAATCAAATTTATTCGCAATAGTGTCGCGGAAAAAAAAGTAAAATTTGCTAATTTTTTTTATACAAGAGGAACGTATAGACGATAAAAAAATTAAAAGTAAAGCTAAGACTCATTTTTCTGGAGCGCAGAATTTAATTACTGCAGCTCTTAATTATTATCCTATTTTATAATAATAAATAGGATAATAATTAAGGTCTGCGGGCGGATAATTAATTTCCTTATGATTTCCAGCACGGGATAGAATCCGCGATGTTGCCACGAAGAGAGAGAGTTAAGAGTGGTTTGTTTAAAGTAAAAGGCTTGCGGAGTTACGCGAGCGGGCGTTGACGATGCAAACCAATATTGTTGAGTCCGTTACGCAGTTTCGCGATGAAGAGGGAAATAAAATGTGCTTATATAGACGACAAGAATAAAAAATCAAGCCACAACACATTTTTCCGGACGGAAAGAATTTAATTTCCGCAGCCCTTAATTATTGTCCTATTTATTATTTTCTCACGACTTCCGGGCACGGAATAGAATCCGAGATGCTGCTACGAAGCGCGAGAGAGTTAAAAGTCGTTTGTTTGTTTAAAGAAAAAGGCTTGCGGAGTTACGTGAGAGGGCGTCGATAACGCAGGCCAATATTGTTGAGCCCGTTAGGCCGTTTCGCTTGATGGGCAAACCGGCAAAGAAGGCGCGTCGTTCCGCGAAGAGTATCTTCGACGCGGCGAAGCCATTGCGCGATCGAGTCTGCATCATGGGTCGGCAAAAAAAGAAAGAAGAAAAAAAATCGAGAAAAAAAATAGTAGCAATAGCGCAGAGTTACGATAGGAATATCCTGGAGCGCGCACTCCGCGTGGATCTCCTTTTCGCGCAATATCGAGACGAAGAAGTACAGTGAGAGACTGGAAGACATCATTATTGGCAAGTGGTTCGCATAAACTTCTCTCCGAGGTTGTGTGCTTCGCCGATCGAGGAGACCTAGCGAATCGGCTCGGGTGAAACACGCCCCGTCTAAGCGACAGAGACGCGTTCCGCGGTCCTGTCTCTTATCCCCGGGACACTTAGTAGCACTTACTCTTATCTTAATGACCAGGGACGCGGGTAGCGTTAATGGCCTCTTAAAATTAGCGCCGGGGCACCCTTCGAAAATTTTCGAGAAGAAACCCTTTCGCTATAACGCACATCGCGCCGATGAGACTTTGCATCCTCGGGGCTCTCGAGGGACGTGACAAAAATTCGATACTCGTATGCCGAGTGAGATTTTTTTTTTAAGAGGCTCTAGTTAAACATCTCTCGACCTCACATCATAAATGGAAGTCAAATACCGTTAAGTTTAATAGTTTTACCTTCGTTAATTTTTGGTACTATGTTATATTCCGTTTTGTTTTTGTTTATATTATATTCAGTTATTTTCTGCGAATATTACATCCAGTTATTTTTAGTTAATACTACATTTAGTTATTGTTCATCATGGAAGTCTTCGCTGCGCTTTCCTTTGTACTCGGCGTTGTACTTTTTGGAACACGGTGACCTTAGAGTGACGAATAAATGACACTATCAATTGATCAAATAAATGTTGGCAAAAGCGTTGTGCGTCGGTGCGATAAATAACGTCCATACCGCACAGAGCAAAAAAATCAATCGAGTCAACAAAATGTGCGCTTACGGATGGCGAAACAACTGTTTGGTTGATCGAAAGAAATACCTCGTTGATCAAACTAACAAGCCGTCGATTGTAACGTTTCTTTACTTACTACGACAATTATTTCGTTCGATCAACCAAACATTTGTTTCGCCACCCGTGAGCGTTCATATTGGTGACTCAACCGATTTTTTTTTCTCAGTGCGACGAACCCGCAAATCGCTCGTTTTGAGCCTGAATAATTCAGAAAAGGGCACATTTTTTATATAAAATCATAAACGGTATGTCATTTAACCACGTCTGGTGGAAAGACAATTCTGGATAAAAATTCCCGACTACCCGCAAATCCTTTGGTATTCCCTCAAGAACTTTGGTCCGCTATTGTTACTGCAAGTTTAAGAGGCGTATCGCGGTGAAAGGACTGCGTCGGTACTAATACCTGCACACAAAAGCCATCCAACTGTTTCGTTACTTATCCTTATGGATCGTTGATCCGGCGAGTCAACCGAGACGGTTGAGATGCTGGATTGTTTCGCGTTCACGCTCGTTGCCCATCTTGGCTTTTAACAGCAGCCCTTTCTAGCATTGCCCACTATGAGCCATAATCATAGGCAGAAAACTTACGTCCGGACGTAAATGAGAAGGAAAATAGACCAGGCGGAAATTTGGTATTTTGGTAATGTTTCTGCGCAAAGAGAAATGTGTCGGAGGCTCTCGATGGACCTCGATCATTCAACCGGTCAATCGTCATTTTTCCAGATGGCAAACATTTCTTTGACTCTTCTTCTGGTCTCGATGATGCTGACTGCCGGAGCTTGCCAGACGTTCCAGTACAGTCGGGGCTGGACAAACGGGAAACGGGCCGACAATGGGCCACTCGGTTCGGCTGGATTTCAGACGAAATTCAAGATAGCGAATTTCCCTCCTCAGGGTCCATTCAACGGTCGCTCATCCGATGTCGCCGGTTCGCCGTCGTTGGCCAGCCACTGCGGTCTCCAGAAGCTCAAGATGATGCTCCAAGGAAACGGTAATGAGCAGGTGAATAGAAAAAAAGCACGCACAGAACAGATTCAAAAATGTAAAACCCAATGTGAACCGGCATATCAAAAGTTAATGACAGCGTCATTTTTCGTAAATTGCACGGTGATGAGAGGCCTTAAAAATTTCGTTGCATTAAAAATCGGTCTGGTGCTCGTTCCCGATCGCCGAGATATCCATCAGATCAAAATAATTTATCGTCCTCGGTGACGTGACAGACGCATACATAATTCGTCGATTTCTCAGATGTGATTGGACCTGATTCGGATGGATCATTAAAAATATGTATGTGTGAATTATCGGTGACAAATCGTCGCCCCCTAAAATTGCCCCTAAAATTAGTTTCGTAGCTGCACACACGTAGCGTTGCCTGTTACACGAGCGGGAGCGATGTGCTGACAAGATGACGGAGATGCCCGACAATGTTGATCCTTTATTCCTGTCTTCAGATCCCGTTCGACACCCGGGCCAACGGTATAATTCATTCTATCGGAAAACTATAATAATCTCGAAGCGTTGAGTTGTCGCGAACCGATTGCGAAATCGAATTGGGCACAGATATCAAGGTGTTTTGCAGCGCCGGTATCGAGATTAATACTTGCACGGGGATAGTAGAATGTACGCAAATATAGTCCTTCAATTCTGAACTCGAGGATGGCATTCAATTATGGTCGATTAGGGTAAAAAATGTTCAACATTCACGGGATGAATCGACCCTTTGACGATGAAGTTGGCAAAAGAATTAATTTTTTCTTCTCGCAATTGTCAATTCTGGTTAATTTTTTTTTACTTCGTATGTTTCAGTTGTACCTCTTGCCATGCGACCTTCTAGGCGATCTTCAAAGGACTTACCAGAATCACCAGCAGCAGCAACAGCAGGAGGATATGCTGCAGGCGGTCGGCCATTACCGTCGCGCCTCGGCCAACGCGTACAATATTAACAACAATAATTATTGATATTTCTGTTAATAATCGGGATCCGACGACGGCGATGGTGGTTGGGGCATCGTCGATATCCGTTGCAGGCCCTTTGACTCACTTGTACATCCACTAAAGGCATTAATCTGTCACGATAAATTAATAAACAAAAAAGCAAAAACAACAACAAAAATTGCTGCAATGAAATTTCTACCATCGGACCGTTGCCGTATGAATTCAATACACCAAGGATTATAATTCGATTACGAGTGTTCTCGCGTCGCGAGGCGGCGTATCAACACGCGATAGAATCACCGAAACGAATTAAATTATGGTGGAAACTCTCGTCGTGGCGTTAACATTTAAATGGTAGTACTGCACGGCTGAAACCTTTGACGATGACAGAAACCCGATGACGCGAGGTACAACACGACGCATCCGAGTTAATTATACATAATGTTCCATGCGCTGCAGTCCCGGATCATTGCTGCCACTTGGAAAAGGTATTTTGTGTTGCGCAAACTATAGCGGAAGTTTACAAAACCAAACTATAGCGACGACAGCTTTAATCCAAAATTCCGCTCAAATGAGGCTCGTTGTATGACTTGACAAGACGCGTACTGGGAAAAAGGGTGAAAGTGGAAAGCTTGAGGATGTTTCGTATAGAGAAATAACCAAAGTTGGGCAAGTAGGTACTTAAACTACTTGAAACCTGTATCGATTTAACGATCGATCGACTAGCGTTCGTGACGCGTGTGCTCGTTATATGACTCGACAAGGCGCATACTAGGGAAAAAGGATATTACTAGAAAGCATGGGGATATTTCGTACAGAGGTGTAACTAAAGTTGGGCAAGTAGGTACTTGCAGTACTTGAAACATGTATCGATTTAACGATCGATCGACTAGCGGTCGCGAGACGTGTGCTCGTTATATGACTTGACAAGTTGCACTTTGGGGAAAAAGGATATAACTGCGAAGCATGGAGATGTTTCGGATAGAGATATAACCAAAGTTGGGCAAGTAGGTACTTACAGTACTTGAAACATGTATAGATTTAGCGGTCGATCGGAAAACGATCGAGAGACGTGATATGTTTTTTTTTGCAACCGATAGATTTCTTCGCGAATGCATCCCTATCGAGTTTTCATCGATTCGAGCATAAAGCGACGTCTCCTCCCCGCGGGCGGGCGTTAATTAAGTTTTCGCCGCGGCCTAATTGGACATCGCGCCAGGCACCGCGATAGATAGATCTCTCGACGGCGCGGCCACCAGTCCTCAGCACACCCGGGATTACCTCTGTCAACGGAAGATGGAGTGAAACCCTGGTCAATAGAGACATTCGCTGAGTCCTAGGATTACCAGCGCGCTCTCGGCGACTTATCTTGGACTCTCGCCTCTCCCTCCGTTCGGATCTCATCGGCGATCTGATGCACGCTGTACTCTGCACAACGTGTGGCGGCCCTGTTCGATTGGGATGATAGATTTTGATTTTACACACACGCTCCCATCAGCTCTGTGCCCAATTGGGCGAAAGATGCTTCGATAAGTCAATCGGCCTCGATGTCGATGCAAATGGTACTTCAAAGGGCAAAATCGGGACTACAGTTAAGCGCATGTTGATTATTGGTTTGAAATTTGTTCGAAATATGTAAAACATTTCTTTTTAATTTTTCTTTAATTTTAGAAATTTCAATTTTAGAGTCGAAGCGTGACAAAAGTGATCGATTCGGAGAGATAGATTTCATCTCGTTGCTATCTCCGTGCGATCGAAACTACCAGCGTTCGCTTTAATATATGATGATTGGCCGCTAAGAATGGAAAGACCGATGGCCGCGATTAGGGAGTCTCAATTGCTGGCCAAACATGATTGGTGCCATCTTTGCGGCTATAAATGCGACTTCGTCCGTTTGGATCTCCCCGATTTTAATGGCCCGGAGAACTGGGCGAAGAGGCGAGGATGACGAGCGTCGACAGTTTACCGATGCGTAGTGGAGGACCCCTCGTACGAGGGATCCGAGTAATTCCGTACGAAGGAACGAATTTATACCCAAGTGCAACGAACCCCCTTGAGGTCAGAGAGACAGATACCCGGCAGACATGTCGAATTAAATCTGCACGGAGACGTGCCAACTGCGGCCCCAGGCTCGAGACTGTCGACGGCGAGAAATTGGCGACTACCAAAATGGAATATTCAAATGTTTCCGTACAATCATCTGGTCCAACCAATTAACCCCCTCGTCTCGAAATACCGCAGAACAATACGTCGCAAATATAATTCAGTCGTTACTTTGCAAAATTGCCTATACTCAGGTATTCACAGCGACGAACTGCGGCCCGGTAGGCTCGAGTAATTGAGCTATGTGGATTGATCAATTTTGACAAATTTCGAATCGTAAAACTCGTCTCTATAATCTCTTCAGAAGGGAATCTGCAGCGACCCTAAAATGACTACCCTTTCTGCCATTAATATTCCTGGAATTTTTTTTTATCAGAAAATTTCACTTTGAAATATGAAAATTATAACCATCATTGAGTGATTCATGGCTGATTAGAAAATAATCATTTTCACTGCGACATTCCTAGCCTCTAAGGGTCAAAAATAAAATTCGCGGTATCCGGAGACAAAATTAGACAAATCTCGAATCGAAAAGTTAATTTCTAAAATTTCTTCAGAGGAGAACTTGCAGCGTTTTTGCGTCCCGCTATCAATATTACAAAAAAAAATCTTATCGGAAAATTATAATTTGAAATATGAAAATTATAACGGTCATGCAGTGATTCATGACAGATCAAAAAATAATAATTTTCATTTCGACACTCCGAGGCTCTGCGAATTGATAACAAAATGCATGAAATCCCGAGGCTGCGCATGCGCATGGGCTGACGAGTGTCCCGGTGATGGCGAGGTCTCGTCAACGCGTGCACGCGTCTCCCGGTGGTGATTCCCGTCGGTGATTCTCCAGGGAGGAAGGATACGCCGCGGGAAACCGGGTTTCACAGGGGTTTCACTGCCGGTAACGGACCGACCAAGCCGAGGAGTGAACCAGGCACGAGCCTATCATAGACTCCGATCCGAAGAAGAGTGCACAGCCGTTCTTCTGATCAGGACATTGTCCGGCAGCAGCGGAGAGCTATGGCAATCGACGGAACACAAGCACTCGAGTGCCGATGATGTCCCCTCGGTGCGACATCGTCGCGCTGACCCTTAAATGTTTAATGCGATTAAAATCGTTCCGTCTCGAATACACACGGGATAATTGCTCTCCGGCTCGTACGGCCTTAGTTTCCGACCAAACCGGCGGACCTGGCGGCAATGCGTCGATTTCATTGCGCTGAAATAAACGATTTCCAATTCCGGGAAGATTCAACGATGCGGAGTCGAATCAGCTTTTTATTATCGGATCGGTAATCTGTCAATTATTAAGTTTTTACAAAAAATGTTTCTGTCAAACATCAAACATTTGTGATCTCCGTACAAGATAAAAAAAATGTATCCGCTTCGCGTTTCATGTTTCCGTGCAGCTCATCGATCCAGCGTCGAAACCAATTAATTGAATTGAAATAAATGATTTCCGATTCGAGGAGGATTGAGCGGTGCGCAGTCCAATCAGCTTTTTTATTATCGAGTCATTAATCACTAAATTATGAAATTTTTACAAAAAATATTTCCGGTATGTCGCTATCGGTAACGATTTTCCATCTCCGAATTGATCATCAAACATTTAAGGTCTTTCATGATTCGCAAAAAAAAAAAAAAAAAATGTTCTCGTTTCGCGCTTCACGTTTTCGTGTGCAGGGTCGCGCGATGAGAAATCTATTATTCGCAAATACGAAGGTAGCGACGGTGACGGGGATAATCCCGCAGTATCGTGTGACACTGGTGCGCCTGATCACGATGATGCTCGGTAGCGATGCTGTGCGTAGCGCACGAAAGGACCCCTCTGATACGCCGTCCCGCTCGCCCATCGTTTGCTAAGCTCCGCTGCTACCGTGGGGATACCTCACGCTATCTGTCCCCTCCTATATTCGCTGAGGTGGGATTTTTCCCTCGGGAGTCAAACGAGTGTTTCGAGCAAAACAGCGACTGCTTTTGGTTACTCGTAAGTGATTAAAGCATACGCTGTTTCAACCTATCGAGACTGCATGGCGGCTCGCTGGGAGGGGAGGGGGACGCGAGATACGCTTTATCGTCGCATTCTTAATTGGAACGACGCGGAAACATTTACGGTGAATTCGAATTCGATTGTTCGTTCGTTTTGAAAAATAATAATAATTTGATTTTTGTGTGAAATTTTTTGGTGATTTTCAGATGTTTCATTCCCAAGTTTGTGTAATTGTTCTTAATAATAACAATAATGATAAACATGAATATTTCTCGATTGTTCGTTCATTTTGCAAAACAATAATAATTGGATTCTTTATGTATAAAAATTAGGTGATTTTGAGAAGCGTGTTTTTTTCTCCGATGGAGATGTTGAATTCGGAAGTTTGTGTAATTATTAATAATAACAATAACAAAGATGAATATGACTGTATGTGGAGGAATCTCACTGTATGCTTTTCATATATTCCGGTACTTGCAAAAACATGCATTAATACCATCTAACAGACGATTTTTTTTTGTAAAAAAGTAAAAAAAAAATAGGATCTAGAAGACAGCCCAACGTTCATGAATTATTAAAATGTCTATTGTTTCATCTTCATCCCACGATCGATCGAGCGTCAATGAATATCAAGTGCAGAGCGTGGACCGATGAAAAGCGCATCTGTCGTTTTCGATTAAAAAGTTGGTACCCTTTAGAGCCGGTTGAAAAGTTTGCGAACGGTTGTGCCGGAGCTTCACGGGAAGTTCGACGGGACGGATGAGCGAGGGGTGGAGGGAGGAGAGGCGCCTGGCGTCGCGGCGCAAACTTCGAAATGAATGTTATTAGGAGCGATAGCGGGAGGAAAAGGCGGATTAAAGGGCGGTGGTGGGTGGCGGAAGAGGCCGTCGGGCGCTCCGTATAAATACATAAATCGGGCAATCATCCTAAATGGTGAGCAGCTCAACGGGGGAGAGAGAAACAGAGAGCTGGGGAGAGCCACGCATTTCCCTCCGCCGTTTGTGCGCGAAACCACGTCGCTTTTTCTGGCTGTCTGTCGGCTGTCTTTTGTCGCGCGTTTTCTGCTGTTACGCTGGATCTCTGTACTCGCTTTTGCGACGGAACACTTTTACCGCAAAAAAAAGAAAATGAAAAAGAAACGACTTAACAGTATTAATTTTTTTAAATATTTTTAAGGAAAATCACACATAAAATCAGCACGCCTGCAGGTTTTAGTGCCAGATCAAACTGCAATTAACTTGACTCTTGCGATTTCAGAATTATCTATGCATCGCGTTGCGCAGCCGAGTTACACGGCAAGTCGATCTTCGATCCTTTATCATCGATATTTATTATCTGCGGTACGAAATGAACGAATTTATCTCAGAAAATGGGATTCAAAGCAGATCGTAAATGACGCGCAAAAAAAATAGAAAATGATAAAGAAATTACTTAACGTTATTAATTTTTAACAATATTTTAAAAGAAAGTCATAAATAAATCGGCAACCCAGCAGGATTTCGTACCAGATCAGACTACGATTTCAGAATCATCAGTGCGTTCACATTGCGAAGCCGAGTTAGCCGGCAAGTTCGTCTTCGATCATTTATCGTCTGCGCTATCCACTTTGGTTTGCGAAACTGTTATCAAAATGGGCTCCAAAGTAGGTCGGTAAATGACGCGAATTATCTTCGACGGTGTCTAGTAAGGAAAGGGCAGCGAAAGGACAAAAATAGGAGCAATTACAGGCGAAGTGAAAAAAAATCGTTCATCGATCCAGAGCCGAAACCTGCGGCACCGAGCCCTTTCGTGGGTATTCCGCGCATTGCCGACCGGTCGAAACGTTAGCTACACGAGCTCCGGATACCCGAAACCGCAAAACTATCGGAAATAGGTGAAACTCCAGGTCGCCGGTAGTTCTCGGGAAGCGGTGTTCTTTTACGAGCAGGATATAGACACATACGTTTCACGGCCGGCGATCCACCACTTAGAAAGACATTTCGGCCAAATGTTCGGGGTGTCTCTAATGGGTCTACGAAAATTCATTCGTCCAGTTCGACCTCCTACGAAGTTTGTCGCTATACGTTGCTGATTCCTCGCGTCCTTCATCTGATGAACGCCAGATAGTTGCTTGGTCTTCGCCCGATCGTCGCGATTTTTTTTCGTCGAGACGTTTCAAATTGCTTTTCTAATGCCACGAAATCCAATATTTCCATTGTCGATCTTTTATTCGGGCTGCAAGTGGTCGGGGTCGTATGACCTGTGCAAAAATCCTATTTTTCGACCGGCAGTGACGTCATACCGAATATATGTACTTCCGGTTTGGAAATCTCATTTTTTGTACCGGAAGTGCCGTATTTTCGGTATGACGTCACTTCCGGTCGAAAAATGCGATTTCCAAACCGGAAGTGACATTTTTTGTGCATTTTTAGAAATATGTATCATTAATCGCAATATCACAATCCCATGACACTCTGGGCGTTATTAAATTCGGTAATGGTGAATAATATTGTCGGACCGGATTGGACTCAATTGCGGTGCGGGCATTCGGATCGCGATGGAACACACATTACAATGCCGTACACTCGTACGGAGTCGTGTGTGCACACGCTGGACGTGTAATTGTCAGGCACATCCCTATTGGACGGACCAGAATGGAGCTGATATTGGATTACTTTTTAATTTGCGCCTTGTTCCCGTTCCTTCGCGCACGATTCCGTGCGTCCCACACCTCTGGACAGCGATAGCTACGCGCACGTGTCTGGATGTGCCGGATGTGCATCGAACGGTGCAGTTATTGGCCGGCCAAGTTTCCGCGATACAAAATCTTTCCACAAGTATTCTTGAAATCTCATTGCGCATTTGCAAAATATATCACATTCATCGTATCAATTTAAACAAATTAAAAACAAATTAAAAATCGTTTGGGTAAAGTGAAGAGGTCGAAAAAAAAATTGGCGAAAAAGAATGTACGGTTCTTGAAGATTTCATTTTATACCACAATTTCGGAGGGTCCCAGTCCAGAAATCCTTTCCAGTTTTATTTTTATATTTAATATTAGTGCATCACCGGCCAATCACTGTCGGATGTGGCCAATTACTGTCCGAACTTCGAGTACAACCCGGGAACAATGCGATTACTGGGCTCACCGTGTGCGGTCGACGATGCACGTTCGAGAGAAATTGTTCTCCTGTGTAGGCCAATCCTGCCCCGCGCCGATGTTCGCTCGTCTGTGAGGAGGGGACGTGCATTCGTGTGCCTCGAATGGGGTGGGCTACACCAGCCACTGATGTATGATCGAGGATTAATTCCGGGGGCGTGTGCCTCGTCCTCGGGGATCTGGTTCTCTATTATACCGTACGCACGAGTACATACAGCGGGTATGAAACTGTATACACATCGGTATCGTGACGGCCCTGTGCCGCACGCGATAAATTAGCCCTTCGCATGCCCGGCCTCATGAATCCACTTGTTTCTCGCCAATTAAACCTTCATTTATGGCGCGCAACGCACACTCTCCGGTATTATCGTTAAAATAATGAATAACGCATGAGGTCATCGGGACAAAGTGGATTTAGTTTCATGTTGATTTCAATTTTTTTTCGTCTATTTTTTCGTAAATGTCAGATAGATTTGTTGGATTGTTCTTATTTTTTTCACTGCCCTTTGAGGGCAATCCTGTCAAATGGGACGCGTCGTTACCCATACCGATGCTTCAACACTCACCGGATATACTATAATGACACCTACGAATGGAAGGTGGAAACAAGGACTACTCTCGGTTTTTGTGTGTTTTTTTTCAGGTTAAAAACTTAAAGATCTCAGAGGCAGTTTCGGGGTTCCCGCGCCAGCAGCCAGATTACAGGGTCGCGGCCGAACGACGGATTGCCGTGTGGCACCATGAAAACCGATGTCCACATAGATGTAACATAGCCGCCGCGATACTCGGTTTGTTATTTTATCGAAATTTCTTATTTATTATTTATCGAACTTTATTTATTTATCTTTATTATTTAACGAATTTTAGTTATTTATTTTTTATTATTTATCGAAATTCATTTATTTATTTATTAAATGATTACTGAAAATGAAAATAAAAAAATTATAACGAAAAACTTAATTATTCTTGACTCTCGGTCGACCAGCCGAAATCTGTCGGAAACTCTCGGCTCGTCGTCTGTCGCCGGTCTACCTTTCCGGACGACATTTGTCCCCAAATAATTGAGAAGGACCAAGCGCCCGAGCGGAGGGCCCATGGTCTTCCCTCTGCAATTATCGGCAGTAAACGTGAGGCCACATCCGGCAAAAGGAGGCCCCGCAAGGAGAACCGCGCTCGGAGGATCTTCGTCTGCATCGCCGCGGCAATCGTTACCGGGAAATAAAACAATTATGGGATTCGAACGAAAGAAACAAGCCGCCGGATGTTGTTACCGGATGATCTCGAGAGTGAGGAATCATCTCTGCGTCTAATTTCAACGCGTGTGCCTTGAAACACCGAAACCTTTAACGAAACACACGTTTTGGGTTTTTTTAGACTATTAAAGTCGGTAAAAAGTCGGTGGAACTTTATCACACTTTTGGGAAGGGTCGGTATTGTTTTTTTTCTCTTACCGGATGATCTCAAGAGAGAGGAATCATCTTTGCGACTGATTTCAACAATTGTGCCTCGAAACACCAAAACACATTGTGGCTCTTTTTTTCAAACCATTAAAATCGGTCGAACTTTATCACACTTTTGTCAAGGGGTCGATATTGTTTTTTTTAACCAATCAAAACGATTCTATCGTCAGAACACGAGTATATCATTGTTTATACTTTTTTTTATGTTTCCTGAATATGTATATATATACAACATTACACGTATAGGTACATAACATCACATAGCTCGTTATACATTAATCTCTATATTATATATATAATATATCTATATATAATTACTTATAGTCGTAAACGTATATTCGTGTTTCTTCCTCCGATATTTATATATATATATAATATTAATAATATCGCTCGTTAATATAATATTCATAATGACGTTATGATTATGATCTGAGTTCCATAGCCTTTGATAATGCATTATTTATTTTTATTTTTTAATATTTACAATACATGCTTACCATTTTTCTCTCTTTCGCTTCCGTACGAAATGGACATCGTACAATTTTTCTTTTTTTCCACATCTATATCGTACAATAAAAGAATCTTTACGCTAGAAATTTTATTTACAGAGATATGCGTTTTGAGTAAAATCGGTACTGTTTTTTCCCTCGACGGACTCTGCCGAAGGAATTTAACATTTTTTTTTTCACCGGTCCGTATCGCGAGTATTTTCATTTTCTGGAAATGGCTTTTTTCTCGTGTTCAACAAATTGGCTCGGTGAGAGGCTGCGGCGGTCCGTAGGGCGAGCCCCACTGGCCCACCGTGTGAGTCATTGGCGGTGGGCCTTGTTGACCGTCCAGATTATTCGGCAACGATCCACCGGACGGGTGGCTCGAAACTGCCGTCGAATATCCGACTTTTCCGAGGGCCTCCGCTTGGAGCGAGAGCATCAAACGATTCGCCGCTTGCCTCTCCGATTCTCTCTCCTCCGCTGTTTGTCGTCTGCAACACACAAAAATACAAAAATCAGTAACACTTTTCTTTACAGTAAAATAAAATAATATAAGTTCGGATCGTTCTTTGTAATTGAAACTCAATTGCCACGTATAATTCGCACGACTCTCCGTTTTACGTGACGCTCGTGCGTCACGCTTCCTGAAACAGGTGTCGGAGAATTCGGAAATAAGGGAAACGCGAGAAATATAGAAAGCCGGAGCGGCAGACATTGGGGGGATGCTCGCGTCGCCGCACGGTGCGAGCGACTGTCTCGTTGTTGGGGCGGGAAAACAGAGGACAAACGTAATAAAGTTAATTCGATTGAAAAGGCGAATGTTCGCCGCGGGGGTGACGTCTGTTCTTACTCATGCGCCGGGCCGGGAACGCGACTCTTCCTCCCCATTATCGAGCATTCGCAGAGTGCTGCCTCCGGGCGTCCCTCAGACGGCACAGAAGCTGAGTGTACATTATGAATTAGCTTAGAATATAAACTGTATCGTTTTATCGAAGAAAATATAATTTATTATATATAAATTTTAAAAAAAGGACAGTTCGTCTATCGAATTTATAGACAATAATTCTTAAAAAAAAAAGAAAAATTGTATTTTAATACTCTGTCGAGGAATGATTTTTTGGCACAGATATATTAAAATTTCTCCGGAAAGACCGCATAAAATAAATCATGAACGCGATGCGAATGTGATTCGTTGTGTGGTCGCTGTTTAACGAAGCTATTTACAAAGTTTTTTGCAATTGCTGGTTTATATATTTTTCTGATGAGCATATTATATGTATATAAATATATATATATTTATATATATACACATACATAATTGAACCAGCATGCACCTGCGCCGAAGTGAAAGAGCCCGCCGCGCCAGCGCGAGGAGCTCGAGGCGTGGCGAAGCTCGAATAATCGAAGGAAGAGAACGCGAATCACGACTCGTTGAATTTTATTCGGTGGGATGCCGAGATGAACCGCCGACGGACCTGCGCACAGAGGACCGCAACATTTTCTTTAAAATTCCTCCTCGGAATATGTTAAACCAGGTAAACGAACGTTTTACACGATTAAATCGTGTTCTCCGGGCGCTCCGACTCCGAAATTAAATTCAGTCTCGCCATCGTCCTATTCGGTTTAATATGCACTCGAGAGAGCCGACAAGAGTCCAAGGACCCTCTTAACTCCGAGTCTTTCGTTCCATTAGAGCTAATCTCTACTACCTCTAATTAAAACGTTACGATGTACATTCACTCGAGGCTTCGCTTCGACCAAACATCCACCATTATCATTTCTTAAATTTATTTTTATTTTCACTCCGACTGAACCCGATGAGGCATTTAATTATCGAATCCAACTTTTTTAAAACCCGATCTGAGTACACAGTGAACAAAAATAATTCGTCTAATTTACATTCCATTATTTTCATTCCGACTCAACCTGATGAGTCTTTTAATTATCGAATAAAACTTTTAAAAAACCCGATCTGAGTACACAGTAAAAAGAAATAGCTCGCCCAATTTACAAACATTTTTATCACCCAAAACATATATGCATGAGACTAAATTTAATCAAGTTATAACGGCAGTGTTTTGCATCGCACGAACTTAGCTTTGGTAAATGCACTTGCAGAATAAAATTCTACAAGTGAACCATTTTTTTTCATCCTAAAGCTGTGCATTCACCGACTTGCCAAAGATGAAATTTGATGTCATTTAAAGTTATCTTCAGCGTCATACATTTTTCTCCATGCAGAAAAAAAATACCGATCGATCGAATTGTAGAAAATAATAATAATAATAACAAAAACACAAAAAAGAAAAAAGTATACGAGAGGAGGAGAAATTTGTAGAAATTGTGAAATCCGAGAAACGGTGATTTATGGAATATGTGTGTGTCTCTGCGTCGCTGGCTCGTTTCCGTATCTGGCCCTCTGTGTGTGTCCGGGAGCGAGGTTTCGGTCCAATTTCGATGTTTTCCAAGACCGATTATTAGCGCAAACTGGTTCTCCCCGAGACGTTGGATGAGACTGTGTTGCGTCCGAGATAGCAGCGGAGGTCCACCGAGAAGACCGGTGGCGTTCTCGGCGTCGTGTCTCCTTTCGAATTACTATACCGATCGAAGTGTTATTTTTTGGGGTTCGGAGGGCTCGATTTACGGTATACAAATATATCCCGCCGGCACGCACACAGCGGATCTTTGTAAACCGAACGAGAGGAGCAGCTTCCTGTAATTTCACACGGATCGGCTCGAACAGGGCCGAGCTACCTGTTTTGGTTTTTTTGTTGTCATGCTCATCGGTATGTAATAGATCGGTACGCGGTAAGCCGATCACGAGATCCTTAGAGCGGTTCATCAGCGGTTCTCTAAGGTAAACTACTATAATAATGAAATAACGAGTGTGTGTGATTCTGAAAGAGTAGATTTATAAGCGCGGGAGTCAGTGACGTGCGTGTGAAATTATCCCATGGTTTTGCCTCCCGATCTATCGGTTCCGAGAATCGTATTAGAAACCTCGTTAGACCAAGGAATCGGACGCTCTCGTGACTCGCAATTCTTACAAGATACAACACGGCTACCGAAGCTCGTCCCTGTTTCCAATTCTGCCGACGAATCGGAGAACAAAATCTTATTTAATTCTCCGGTTGTTCTCGTAGCAAAACGAACCACGAAATTCGGCACGTGTCTAACGAGGACCATTAATGGATCTGTTACCGACAGTATTTTTTACCTGGGACACTTCCGACCAAATGTCCCAACAATTTGTATGCTTCTGTTTTACCGACCGGGCGTAAACATTTTACGACCTTAATAGTAATTTATTTGATGTCTTCTATTATCAAAAGTACTGTACTTTTTTCTGAATGTTTGGTTTTACAGTTTTACGAAAGTCGGTGAATACGGCGCGTAATTTTTGCCGTTATTCAACGAAGCCGATTCCTCGCGTGTCTTAAATGTCTCAAGTAGAAGTAATCGTCGAAAGGTGGGCTCGTCTCGTACTGTCGTTTCTACGAAACATTACGCCATTTCCGAAGAAAGAGAATCGCGCAAGTGTTGGTGAAGTTTCTCGAGTTCCAATTCTTTTTTTTCAGCAAGGTAAACGGTCCAGTTTGTGACACTGCCCCAGTTCGTGACAGACGTACGTCTAGCATAGTCGGCTCCTCCCACCATTTGATATGCAGCCAAATAGGTAGCGCGCGTTCGGGGGTTCAAAAACTGCGACACTTGGTCCTCGTTGTTTATCCCTATGATTTTACACGCTTAAAGTGAGAGAGCTGCGTAGAAGTGTCATAAACTGGGCCTTTTACCTTATCGGAGTTTCAACTCGGAGATACTGAAAAACTCGAAAGAAATTCACGTCAGCAAAAAAAATGATTATGATTATTTTCAAACCGGAAGTAACGTATTTCCGGTATGACGTCACTTCCGGTCGAAAAATGAAATTTTCAAACCATAAGTGACCGATTTGCAGTATGACGTTACTTCCGGTCGAAAAATAAAATGTCCAAGTCGGAGGTGACGTATTTCCGGATGTCACTTCCGGTCGAAAAATTTGTTTTTATTTTTTTACCCGATAGTGCGGCGTGCTGTTACGCACCAAATTCCTGTGCACAATTTCCCGAAGCGCACAGAATAGAACCATAATAGCATATTAGACAAATTATTATAACAAAAAATATACATTCCAAAAATATATTTAATTTCCGTGGGGACAAGCAGTGCTTCCCTCTCGATAACCAGTGCGCCGCAGCATCTCGCTTATCGTTACACCCCGCTGACTACGCCATTGCGCCAGTGACAGGCTCGCCTGCGCCCCTGCGAGTAATTAACGCGGTTAGTAATTAATAATTGAGGGCGCTGTGCCGATTACATTTTGCAGCCCCGACGTTCCCGAGCCACCAGCGTCCGCGCCAGTTCTCGTCGAGTTCGCCACGCTTGTCGCCCACTCCATCGCTCTCGTACATTACAGTCTCTCGCCCGCTCTCCTCTCCCGCCCTTCCTCGCCCATCTACCTCGTTATAATATCCCTTGGCTTCCTTCCCCCTCAGCCCCCCCCCGCCCCTCCATCGGTCTGTCGCTCTTTCTCCCGTTTTGATCCTCGTTCGTCGATTTCACTCACGAGGACGGGACAGCGTTACCCTTATCATTATACACCTGCGATTTCGTCCAATTCCGGTAGCCTGCCGCAATTACGAGTTTCACAGCGCGGGGAGAGATCGGCTGGAAGGGTTAGACAGGGAATGATGGGTATCTCGGCCTTCGACCATTACGAATGATCCAGAATGATCGACGGCCAACGGCTGTCCGCGAGTCCGAGAAAATTTATGTACCGCGCTGAACAAGCGAAACGAACAACTCTAGACTGAAAAAAAAATCGATGTTTGGATTAACCAAGGCTAATCGAAATAGCAGGGTAAGAGTCGGCGCCGAATGAGCGACGGATGGGGACACCGGATTTTTCCTGAATAATCGATTGACGGAAGCGGTTCGGTGCATTTGCACCGATGACCCCGGGCAGGCTTCGCGCCGTTATCGAGTGGCTCTTGTTCTATCGGTATTCGATTAATAAAGCAGGCGTTCGATAGATACGTGTAATTGCAACTTCACGAGAAGCGGAAGTGGCGCGAAACTTGTCGATAGTGTCTCAGTCCGAAACAAGGGGCGATCCCTCGAGTCGTCCAATTTCGGACTTCCGGTTCGGCATCGAGCGTCTTGGAATATCTACGTTTATCAGGGCAAATGTGAAAATTTTAGCGAAATAAAATTCATAAAAATAAAATAATAAACCGTTTATGCAATAACAATATCGTTATTTCATATTTCATAAATATAATTATCATCGGATCGCTATATGCTTATTGATCTTTATTTGGACCCTACCTGGGTCGTTTCGAAATTGCTTCTTGCATCGCTTTTATTTTTCTCTTCTTTTTCTGTTTCGTTTCACGATTATTTTAAATTAGGTTTAAGTTGTTTTGTATGGCTCGCTGTACGCTCCAGTCCTTAGAGAATTTATCCCAGGGCCCATTAAATTTCTATCCATCTATTTTCCATTCATCCCTTCCCTCCGCACCGTGGTTCGACCGGCGAACATGCAAAGCCGCTTTTAGCGAAACATCGGAGCGTTCGCTTCCGCTCTTTATTGTTTCTTCCGTTCTTTCGGTTGGCGCCGGAGTGCGCGGAGCGAAAGCGGCGAAACGGCTCCGCGGACTCGGAATCGGATCGTGTTCCGAGCCGACTTTACGAGGGTGGTCGTACACAGGGGGTTGATGAATGTTTAACGAGCCGAGCAGAAACAGAAACACAGCAGCGGCAGAGGCGACCGGGCGGGGAGGCGGCGGAAACTGAATCTATATCGCTCGCTCCGTTGCCGACGTGATCGAAGCCCATTCGAACGGTGGATTTCGAATGTTTGACAGTTTAAAAGGCAAGGAGGCGAGCGGGTGGCCTCCGCTTCGGAGTCACAAGCGCCAGATGATATGGACCGAGGTGGGATGAGGCCCTGCTGACGCCGACGGCGGGGACGGCCGCCAGGGAGCAACGACGCCGCGGGGAGGGTTGGAGACTACATTATGTACAGGACAGGGCTAAGCTGTTAGGTATCTGAATTATTGAAGCCGTGTTATCTCGTCCGTGTGCCTACGGTCATCTCGTTATTTTACACGCTGCGTGTCCCCCCCCTACCCCCTCTCTCGCCAGATTCCTCCCTGTCGCGCTTTCCCTCGATCTTTTTTTTTAAACTCCCTGTTTCTCGTCAATCGCGCATTTCGGAATTTACGATTGCGACGACGAGTACATTAAATTGACGCATGTGTTTAAAAAAATTAATTATTTTTTTTATTTTTTTTATTGACTCATTTTCAGCCCAAGGGATGATAAAAGACTGCTGATTAGAGCCTGATATAAATAAACTTTATTCTGAGGTTATAGTGTAAGGCAAAAAATATTCATAAAAAAATAACGATATGTTTATCGTTGTGATAAAACTTGTTTTTTTTGTACGATAATGAAGATCGAGCGCGGCACGCTGTATAGTTTGTTCGTTATGCTATTAGAGTGTGTCCGAAGACAGCTCGAATTCTTGTCGCGACATTCCCGAAATTGTTGGGGAAAAAAACGAACACAAACTTTGTCGCGTCTCCCGAAGCGTGAATACAGGTCGGGTTTAGTGTGTATTTTTTTTTTCTGGTGAGTCATCAGACGCTCGAAGGAGATCCTCAAATCCGGTGGCGCCCACTTAGGATCATCGGTATATTGGCCGTTGACTCGCTTCTTGTCGCGCATCGGCGACAGCTTCGTCTGTATAATACCCTTGTAGGTATTTTCTTTTTTTTACCGTAGAGTACTCGAACGGACGTCGGTGGATCGAAGTTTCTATGACTCTTTTACTACGGCGTTTCTACGTTCCTTATCTACGTTATCGTGCGTAAATACCCTGAAGGATTCTTACAAGGAGCAGACCACTGTCGCCACCGTGGAGTGACCAGCAGAGTGTCTTGTAAGTATCCTTTAAGGCATTTAAAGACTCCACCAAAGTCCTTGGGCGGAAATCAGATCAGCCACGGTAAAAAAGGTTTGTACCTTTAACAAAAATGTCTTCTCCACAAACATATACAATTTCGTTCTCGTCAATTTTACCATTTTTGTTCTCTTGATAAATTTCCATTTTGTTCCCTCGATAATTTTCCATTTTTTTCTCTTGATAAATTTCCATTTTTATTCCCTTGATAAGTTTACATATTTTTCTCTCTCCAAATTTCCATTATGTTCTGTCGATAAATTTATATTTTGGTCTCTCGATAAATTTCGATTTTTTTCTACTATTTAGAATGCCTTTACCGGGAGTCATCAGCTGATCGGACTTCACAAGCACCATTTCGTTACCATTTATTCGTTATCAGTGGAGAACGAAGAGGGCAAGGGGGGAGAGAGAGGGAGATCGAGGAGATCCTCGACGGAGCCGGACGGTGGTAGCTGCTGCTGCATTGGTGCTTTTTAAAATAACTACGTTGGCGGTGATTGCCACGGTGAGAGAGCGTCTCGTCGGCGAGAGATATCCTTCAAGAATGTCCGCCGCGTAGCGTCTCGCCGGTTGGACGCGCCCGGCGAAGGGAACCCGGCTCAGCACGAGACTCCCGCTTTCTTATCTAAATGACGTGTTTTCGTTCTGGGCTTATCTTGAAGAGACCCCGGCGAGAGAGAAAAGGGAAACAAAAAAAAAAAAATACAAATAAATGGAAAGCAAAAGTCGAGGGAAAAAAATGTTTGCGAGGACCGAGTACGAAAATCAAAAATTAATATTTCAAGCGTGGGGTAAAAAGGCATACGGTAATCTACTGTAATAAAATTGTTATGACGCCGGCTTAACTGGTGTCTGATAATAGAAAGAAAAAATGTAAAACAGTTCGAAAAAAAAATAACAGTTACGCCTATTGTCGCTCTCGGTGCATAAATTGTTTCATAAACATGCGCATAAATTTTACTCGGGTGTTTTACACCTTTTGTTTTTCTTTCTTTTTTTTCTCGGGGAATGTGTGTGTTCTCGTCTCATCGTGAATTCATTAAAAAAACGTGTCTATAGTCGGGATGTTAAATCGCTCAACCTCTATTAACATACCGAGAACGCCATAGCGGGTTTACAGCTCGTTTGAAACTTTTTCTGTCTTTCTCCGGCTGTCGCTCAACACTGTTTTATACTCGCAGCGAGATATGTCGCGCTCCATCTCTATTTTCCTTTTTCTCGATCGCACGCGTATTAAAAAAAAACGACGATCACGGTGCGCTGTGCCGCACTCGTTCGTTCCCGTATCCGCGTATTGTCGCTTACTTTGCGATAACTCGTGTTCGTGTTAAGTGTGCAGCTGGACACGGACTATTAAATTGGAATCGACAAGTCGAATTAAAAATAATGAATATTCGATATCCGTGCTCGAACGAACACCGCGCTCTTATTTCACTGGCGAGAGCTCGATGTTTCAACGGTAAATAACGAAAAAAATTTTATTCTCCATTTTCATATCCGTTTTTCCTATCTGGGACCGATTTTCATGTATTTCTGTATTTATTTTTTTACCTTGATTTTTTATGTTGTTTTTTAAATATATTTTTGTATCTATTTGTTTTACCTTGCAATTTTTCCTCTTGGAAATTTTTTTTTTCTCTTGATAAATTTACATTTTTTATCTACTATTTAAAATGCCTTTATTGGGAGTCATCAGCTGATCGCATACTTTGCGATAACTCGCGTTCGTGTTAAGTGTGCAGCTGAACACGTACTATTGAAATGGAAATGACAAGTCGAGTTAAAAATAATGAATATTCGATATCCGTGCTCGAACGGACACCCTGCCTTCATTCCACTGGCGGCAGCTGGATGTTTTAACGGTGAGTAACGAGAAATATTAAACCCTATATTTTAATATCCGCTTTTCGCACCTGAGACCGATTTTCATGTATTTTTGTATTTATCTTTTCTAACATGTTTTTTTTTTAAATAACTTATCGGAGCAATTCGGGATTTCGAACCTTGTCGACAAAACGGGTATTAAATTGCTGTTGAATACATTAAAACGAACGAGACTCACCTCCATTTCGTTCGCCTGTTCTGAAACCATGTTTTCACCTGCGCATCCGTCATCTTCAGCGACTTCGCCAGAGCCGCTCTTTCCGCCGAGGCCAGGTACTTTTGTTTGTGGAAACGTTTCTCGAGTTCGGCTATCTGGAGCCTCGTGAAACTCGTTCGGGGCTTCTTTCGCTTCGGCGGCGTTCTGTTCTGGTACGGGTGACCGATCCGTCTCGGAAACGCTCCAGCTACTGGAAATTAACAAAAAAAAAAAAGTTATTTTTGGCATATTTTCCAGTAGTTTCAAGACTTACAGTGTGAACTTTGAAGCACCAACGAAAGAATCAAATTTTTGCAATATATCGATGCAATAATTAATTTAAGAACAAGCCTTCTTCACTGAGGTGACAGTCTTAACCAACTGTGGCGATAAATTTAATTGTTGAAGACGCAAGTCCGTTATCTGCATTGAAATATCAAATATTGGATTTCACACATTGGACACACCCCTACAGGAAATTAAAAAAAAGTTATTAATAGCATATTTTTCAGTAGTCTCAAGTCCTACAGTGTGAACTTTGCAGCACCAACGAGACAACCAAATTTCCACAATATTTCCATAGAACCGTTAATTTAAGAACAAGCCTTCTATTTCACTGAACTGACAGTCTTAACCGACCGAGGCAATAAATTTAGCCATTAAAGATGCAGGTCTGTTATCTACATTGAAATATAAAATATTGTATGCCATACATTGGACCTTTAGAGCGTGTGTGACCTTTTCAGTATACACTTGGCAACCACGATGTGAATGGTAATACCAATTCCCGTAAAATATTCGTAGATAATGAAACTTGACGTGTAACAGAGTTTCTGGTCCGTAGGGCGCGAAGGAGGCAACGTTAAGCACACCTCGGACCGCCGGTAATTATCGTAAAGGATAAAATAGCCATCAAGCGAATATCGGCCATTATCTTTCACTGCGCTGTACCCGTTACGGTCTTTACATCGTCGCCTCGCTTATTCATCCCACGTATCCCAACAGTCGGTGTATAATATAATATCGGCCGCTCGGCAGTAAAAACGATGGCGGTTTTACCGTCGGATTTTTCCTCGGCTTCTTCCGTTTCATGTTTTAGCATACATTTTTGAAAATTCCTTGCCGCTTCTCGTACATACCATACCTGTATATACAAAATACACGCTGTAATATGTATTTAATTATATCAACATAATTCTCGACATTTTTAATTCGGTTCTTTAATATTTCATCCTCTGGTGGAGGTTTTACCGTCTGATTTTTCCTCAGCTTCTTCCGTTTTATGTTTTAGCATACATTTCTTAAAATGTATGAAAAATTCGTTGCCCGTTCTGATGCTCAACGTACCCAAAAATGCAAGATGCGCTTATATAATATGCGCGCTGTAATATGTACTTGATTATATTAACATAATTATCGTAATTTTTAATTCGGTTCTTTAACATTTCATCCCCTATATCTACACTTTTAGGATGGATCATGCGTTCTTCCCTTTCGGCCCTGTATCAATTTTCCTCCCCTGCTCTCCTTAAAATTCCCAACCGCGGGTAACTTCGCCCGCACTTTGGTTCTATAGGGCCAGTACTTTACTGAACTCTGAACACTGAAACGGGTGAGCAAAGAGTTTATCTCTCAAAAGCCTCGCTCCCGCTGCTTTAGCCTTTTGCAGCAGTTAGCTCCACTGCTCTCCCGCAAAACACTTGCGTCACTCCCTTATTAGGACGATAATCGCTTACCAGCCATTACGCCCGTTATATTATCATGCTCGTAACCCCATTCGTTCGCGTATAATTCATTCGTAATTACTTTTCGTATATCCACTCTATAACCGAACGCGAGCTACCGCGATGGAGAACCATTCCATTTCGTGCTGCATCCTACATGCCTGCACTCTCGTCCTGCAGCCAGTACCTCGTAAGGCATTGCGAAGTATTTTTTCTTCCTCCACCATCGCCGACTCGGCAAGTCGTGGAAGTAAAAATAAGGTCATGATCAAGTATAATTTCGTTATTAAAGGGAGGTTAAAACTTCCATCTCGGGCCAGCGAGCGCGGGAGAGCTGGAACTGCAATTCCGAACGCATTTTTATATCTCGAACGCGGCACGATGGAATCAAGATCGAAGAGTGGAGCTTTACGCGCGTATCGATTACGCAGCGAATTAGTCTCTTCGATGCTGATGCTCATAAAACATTATTGCATTTTTTTTTTAATTCCTCTTGAAAAAGAAAAATTATTCTAATCATGCAGCTCTGAGATTTTTTGGTAGCGGCAAGATAAATAACGGGAATACATTAAATTTAAGGTACCAGTTTTTTTGCATAAAAATATCCAGTCCGGTCCATAAAATTTACTATTTTTATTACAGTGTACCTCTGAAAGTATGTTACCGCGCCTTGGTTATTCCAACTATTTTATTTTTTTAGTGTAACAGGTTCGATAAAGGGAAAACAATTAAATATTTCCAGGAAATCAAGTTCACCATACATCGACGGTTAGCTGGAATCGTTATAGCTTCTCGGTAAGTGTAAAACGTCGGTGTTCATTGCTATTACATAGGAGTTCAATAGCCCGGACGGCAGGCAAGACAAACAGCAAAGCTCGTGATACCCGGACGTAACACGTAATGCAAAAATTGTTTGTTTTTTTTTCCTTTTCTTTCAGTTTTGGTGCGTTATTCCGTCGGCTCTGGTGGTCCCGTGACGCCCGCGTTCTCGTTTGGTTAACCACTTATCACGGTAGGGGTTGCTCCTTCGGGGCGAAAACAGTGTCAGAGAGGTGGCGTGACCAGGAAGAACGGCAACCTCTGAATCGTGCTGCTCGAGCCGTTCTGGCCTTCGCACGGGGTAGGCACAATGGTAGCTTGACAGGCAAAGGGTAATTTTGTGCATTCGAAAAATAGTCCACCTATCTGCCGTACCCAAAGCACATCGTTCATGCGATTTGGTGTCCTTGTACTGGAAAACAAGGGATGTCACTGAATGTCACTGAATGGCTCGATCATTGTGCAATTCGTTGCGCGGTCGGCATTCAAATGAACCGTCCTGATTTCGATAATCAATAATCTGGATAAAATAGCATATGGATGAAATTTTACGATGGGCTATTTGTTTTTGCCAATCCAACAGCTTGCATCAGTCATCTCCATTTTAATGTTGCATGATTATTTCCTCACTACGACGATCACCGTCGCTATCGCTAACCCGGGAAATTCATTAAACGGATAATGTGGCCGTTCATGCACGAGCCGCCGGTGCTATGGCCTATCGATTAGCCGCGTATCGTGTACATGCACGGTGTTCTTGTACTCGAAAATAAGGGATATTATTGAATGTTACTGAATGGCTCGCATATCGTCCAATTCATTGCGCGGTCGTCATTCGAAACGACCATCCTGAGTTCGATGATCAATAATCTGGATCAGATAGCAGAGCGATGATATCTTACGATGTGGGGTTGTTTTTTTGCCAATGCAATAGCTTTCAAAAGTCATCTCCATTGGAGTGTCCCACGATTATTTTTTCACTTCGACGATCACCGTCGCTATCGCCAATCCAGGAAATTCATTTAATGCATGATATGGCAATTCATGCAACGCGAGCTGCCGGTGTCATGTCCTATCGATTACTCGTCTATGTTTGCTCCCGATATAGTCTCCCAGCAGGGAAAGCCAAGCGTGGATAAAATGTTGCTTGCTCGACACGTAGAGTACATAATATTTCTGTAAACCTCGTTGTTATTATATATATACATCGTGCGGTAGCCACAAACGCGCCCCCTCCATATATATTGAAGCCTGGTAAACCACTGGGCGGGGTTGGCGTGTCAAACGACACTCCGGTGCGACCGAAACTATAGCCGTCGACGGGGACTCCCCGATTCACCTACCTTGGACAAAGTGACTCGAGTGTTATAAGAAAAGAGTCGTTAGCAGTTTCGGGTGGAGAGGGGGGGGGGGGGGTGAAAGGGAGGCAGTCTCGTTCTTTCTTATGGGCTAAATTAGCCATACGACGAAGACGGCGACCACCAACGGCACAAGCCCCAATGGCACCGCTGTTACACATCTAATTTTTTTATTTTTTACAATACTTTACTATCGTTCCAGGAAGAGACGTAACGGCGTTTCAACTGTAACTCCTGTTTGACATGCTCCCACGTTGGCGCATTTCCCGTTATTGAATGTACCATTATATAACCGTCAGCTTCTTATCGGGACTTTTATGCCTCTAGCGATTAATTGCAGGTTCGTATTTTTGGGATTGCCGTTCTCGAGAGAAAACATTGTAATTAATGAACGAATAAGACTGGGCAGAGATTGTGATTTGGAGGCTTAATAACTGGTTCAAATTTAAAAAATGCTGGAACCGCACGTTGATGACGACAGCGTATCTGGAAGCGCGGATGAGGTTCAGAATAGGACTGAAATTCCATCGGAGGAAACTTGCATAAAACAGAATGCCGCGTCGGTTCGATGTCGAAGGCAAAACAAATAGGGTCAAACGACGGGCCGATGTGCCCCGTTTGGTTCGGCTGGTGGCTGTGGAAATTTATAAAACCATCGCAATGCGATTGACCCGGAGCGTGAGGCGATAAAATCGCGAAGTACACGCGATCGTGCATATACGACGAAGCACGTTCGATGAAAAGACGAAAGCCGGGGCAAGGGGTCATTCAAAAGAGAGAATCGCAAAATAAATTCAACTGGACAAAGTTGTGATTTGGGCGATTGATGACCGGTTAAAATCTAAAAATAGTAGAACAGTACGACGATGACGACCTGGGACCAGTTTCAGAGCTTTGGGCACTGGAAGCCCGCATGAGGTCTGGAAAAGGACTGAAATTCCATCGGAGGAATGTTGCATAAAACAGGCAAAGTGTCGCGTCGGCTGGATGTCGAAGGCAAAAGGCAAAACAGAAATAGGGTGAAACGACGGGCCGATGTGTCCCGGTTCGGTTCGGCTGGTGGCTATGGAAATTCGTAAAACCATCGCAACGCGATAGACCCGGCAGCGTGAGCCGGTAAAATCGCGAGGTACACGCGACCGTGCATATACGACGGAGCACGTTCGATGAAAAGACGAAAGCCGGCGCAAGGGGAGATACAAAAGAGAGAATCGCATCTACATATACCAGAGGAGGAATTGGTAGGGGAGAGAAGAAGCGAGAGCAAAAGCGCCTCGGGTCTGAACGGCGGGGTGGTCGTAAAAACAAGATGGCGGAGGTCGTCGCCGCCGCAAAATGGCCGGTATAAATAAACGAGCCGTGGCGTGTGCGGTGCGGCATGAAGCCGTTGGGAGAAGCCGCAGCGCGGCCAGCCGAAGCTGGAGCTTGCTGGATGCTGCGCGGCGTCTCCGGGAACCGCTAAAGTTTTGTCCCTCGGGTAACTTCTTCGCCCGGGGAGGAAGCGGGGCTCGGATGCTGGGTGAGATGTGATACCCGAGCGTCGGGACTCGTCCGTGACTTATATCGCACTACGCTGCGCAGTATCCTCTACGAGGTCTCCACCGAGCCATCAGCCGATGTCGAAGACTCTTTTCATCACTACCACTCACCCGCGGAACGACAGATTGCAATCTCAACTTCTATGGCGTGATTAAATTAATTATTCGAGAGGTGCAACGATTTTTGATTAAAATTCTGCGATGAAGCAAAAAATGTATACCAGCGAATGCGTTACAATGATTGAATGTCGGTTTAGTGGACCGAATTTGGGTCGGTATTTGGGCAGGTTAAAAAAGATCTATATTTGGGTTCGGTTAAAAAAAATACGCAAGAACGGTGGTCCCTTTAAACCACTTGTACCCTACACAGAATAAATATTTTCATATTAGCTATTCTTATTTATTTATTATTGAAATATTAGTAGCTAGTACAACGAAATATTTCCAACATAAAAATTGCTAAAATCTTGCTATCTACGTTTTTTCGGTTGTAAATATAGCAAATTTTATTTTCGTTTCGAACAAAAGCATTCCGCGAAACAGATACGCAACAAAAGTCGAGTACTCGAACGAATCGGATGAAAGGATAATTCTCGAGAGCAATCTCTCGTCCGGCGTTGCCCCACGGGGCATGTGAACCAGTTGAAATGAGATTGCATTCGCGTTCTCCGTAATTCCACGATTCTGTGACCCACTGAGCTTGAGACATAACCTTTGTCGGTGGTGGCGGTGTGTCGCGGGCTCGGAATATCGCCCAGAGAAAAGTGAGTCAGGTCCTCGTCGCCGGCGTGATTTCAATGACGCAACATCGCGCAAGCTGTCCCGACGAGCGTCTAATATCTGTGACACCGCTAGAGAAAGTCATTATTTCGCTTGTTCGCCATAACGTTTCCCCTCCGCGGTAATGGAGATTGTGGCCTTCAAAGTAAATTGTTTTCTGCGAGTATAGGCAGGAGATCGCGGGCGCGGGCACCTTACCGTGGCAGTGGTCTCGGTAGGATCTCTTACGGGGACGCGCAACTATTTCTCGCGGCCCCCGCGTTCCTCCGCGTCGCCCTTTTGCGCGTTTTTCGCCTCAATCGCTACGCGACCTTCCATGACAAATTAAACAACGAGCCATCGCGAGAGCGATCCTCTCCGGTCGCTCCGGCAAACCGTGTATATTTACCCACTGTCGACGTACTTCGGGAGGGGAGAAACAACCGTGCATTACACTCAGTTCCGAAACTGTGTCGAAGACATGGCCATTTACCGTGCCATTCACCGCCGAGCAGGAGAGGCTCGCGTATACACGTTAAATACATTTTACACTCAAGGATAAACAGGATTCTACGACGTTTGCATCTCTAGCCGTGTCGGACGAGACGGAGGAATTTTAATAAAGGAATAGCCTTGCGGAGACGCTTGCGCACGGAGCCGCACGCAGATTTCAGGAGCCACACATGACGACCGGTATCGTGTGGGGGAGAAGATAAAACAGTAAAACACAAATTACATTCATCTAAATGATTTTTTTTTTAGAGCCTATCTTGGATTTGTGTTGCGATTTTCTTTTCATTTTCTTGTGGGGTTGTGTGGGGCAAAACGGACTATTTTTTTTACCGATTTTACACGGCACATGAAAAAGTTGACTCATAATGTATACAATATATATATACATACTCGTGAATTAATCGACAACAGGATGCCGCGTGTTTTCCGCCTACTTGGCTCATATTTCACAATAGTAGACATGACAGCCACAGCGAGCACGTGCGCGACTCGCATGCTGGCACATGCTGTTATTAAAGCGCGTCGTTATACGGTTGAAAGGGTTCTCAAGTGACGAGGATGCGAGCATGTGTGTTGCGTTCTTTTACTATTGTGAGTATTTTCTTTACAGACCAAAAGTGTAAGCAACGAGTTTTATCGTCCTAATGGTAATCGAGTAAAATGACCATTCGGTAAATGTTCCCCGTCGGAACATTTACCGAACTTCTTGTACTATTATCGGTATTGTCTTTACAGGTCAAAAATGTCATCAACAAGTTTTATCGTCCTAATGGTAATCGAGTAAAATGGCCATTTGGTAAATGTCCCCTGTCGGTACATAAAATACTTTCGCCGGGCTCACGCATTTGACTTTTTTCTGCCATCCACGGTAACACCCGATCGCAGGTGGGATTCTGCCCTAACTGGAAGAACGTCACATTTCTGCAATACATCTGCAGCCAGTGACAGAAACGCGTGCATGAAGGAACGAAGGAAAGTGGTCCGGCACAATGCCGAGTTAGGGCGGATAGCCTCGACAACTGGTGTGGTCCCGTGGCCCTCCCGATGATTAAATCTCACCTGGAATATCTTCCAATAATGCGAAACGTGGAACGGGGGTAAGTCGTTAAACAATTATCGCGAGAAAAATAAAAAGCCGGACGGAAAGACCCGCCGGGTGATCGTGAATGACGGACGTGCAATTTGTAAAAGCGATCTTATCCGTGTCTGAGTCTTTACGTGAAAAAAAAAACAAAACAAAACAAATGAAAGAGAAGCGACTAGGATCACCGTAGCGTCAATGAGCTTCGCAATGCTGCAGTGCGAAGGGCTGTTTCATGTTTAGTATGCGAGGGGCTACACATGGTAGTCTCGCTAGCATGCAACGCGCAACGCCCGTCCAGCGGTAATTGAACGGACGTAGATAGAGCACGTAAGTACTTACACGATATGGGCGCAGTGGTGGAGTTCCACCGAACAGCTTCGCGAACGTACGGAGGCAGTTGCCAGGTCATTAAATGCCGATTCGTAGAAAGCTCATTTCGTTTTATAAAATTACCCTCAATTCGGCGCTCCCTCATGAAAGCTGAGGAAACGAGGGGGGACACCATCTTCGTGAAGTAGTTTTTGCCGCTTCGCGTACAGGGTACGCATGTAAGACCGACGACAGTCGACTTCGACCGGAGGTGACTCCACGCACTCTGGTATTTGAAATGTTTTTTTTTTTTTTTGGGGGGGGGGGGGCGCCGGGTACGCAAATCGCGAGGAATTAGTTGGCAATTTTCCCTCATGAGGAGGTGTCGGCAAGTTCGAGAATACGAAGCGTGTCGCAGCACTCTTGTCCTCCAATTATCGTCGTCGTACCATCGCGGGACCGATCGACGAGCTCATGTTTTACGGTTAATTCTTCTTCTGCTTCTTCTTCTTCTTCTTCGTCATCTTCTTCTTGTTTTCGTTCTTATTCTTCTTATTTAAAACAATTTTACCGAGCCTTTAACACTTCTACGGTCGATTGCGTCGCTGGAAAAATTACCGCACGCAGCTGGTCTGCGGACGACTTATTACGATTTTACCCCGCTCGAACGGTCAGCACACGCATTCGAGGCAAAAGATAAGATCTGATTGATTTAATGGTTTGCACTCGTCCTTTTCACATTCACCGAGCAGAATGAAGAATTTTTAATGTTAATCGTCTGTCTTTTTTTCATTAGATCTTTTAAACTGCTCGGTAAAACGCGATAATATAATTTTCTATCATTTTTCACTTTTATTTTTCACCATCATAGTTCGATAAACGATGAGTTTTCAGTTAAAAACGTGTTACACAGATACACACGCTATAATTAAAAAATGTTGTAATTTTATCTTTTATTTTTACCATTCCCTAAGTGATGATGTTTCGGTTAAAATCGTGGTACACAGATCGGTATCGTGGCTGCGGACACGTGTTGAGCGTTATGGTGGTAGCAACTCCATCACCGCGGACGATATCGCGCCGCCGTAGAGAAATGAAATATACGAGAGAGTCGAGTGAGCCGATCATTTCTCAAACTCTGTGTAACTCGATATAAACGACCCCAGGCAGACGCAGTGCGGGTACGGGCGAGGAGGTTGAGGAAGCAAGAGGAGTGAAAAGCCACACGGCGAGTAACTCCAGCGAAAGAGGCAACCTACCCCCTCGGCTTGGCCGAGAGAGTGAAGAAGATAGCCGCGTGCGAGAGCCAGGATATGCGCACCGGTGGCTTACATTATCGATATTACGAGGCGTCGATAAAAAAATCGCATAAAATTAAACAAACCCCACGTGCTCCCGATAAAATTCACCACCCCTGCCGGTACACCGCGGTACGATATTATACGAGTTCCATGTTCGCCCTGGCGAATACGAGCCAACCAGCGACTCTCAACTCACGTTTTACAATCAAGAATTATTATTTATTTTTATATTTATTTGACTTATGAAGAAAAAAATTGTTCATTCGTAGAATTTTATTCTCTAAGGGTCGAATTTCAAAACGTAAGTTTGAACCTAAGATCGCTCTTGAGATCGGACTTAAGATCGAAGTTTCGCCCGAACTTCATTCCGTGCTCAAGATTTACCTTACGCCGTTTTAACTTGATGAAATTTAGTCTCATGCAGATAACGTCCGGCTAATTATTAAATATGCACATATGGAATGCATTACACCATTGATTCGTTCGTCGCAGTTGACACTTGCGCTGCTTGCCCGAGCTCCTGTGTCATCCCTCTGTAATGATCGAGCGGAGAGCGTGGGGATCTCTAGATATCGAGATTGCAGATGGACGCGCGAAATATCGAAGAAAGAAAATATGGTGATCACGGATTAGTCGGTTACTGAGTAAGAGCGCTAACCACTGCACTATGTCACATATATATTTATCTCATTCGAATCGTCCTCTTACAAGCAATGCAGGGTCGTTACGCCTCCTCGTTGACCGAACGAGCGGCCGAGCCAACGCACGATTCGCAAAATTTCCAGCATAATCAAGATAGTGAGAATCTTGTCGCTTTAATTACTTATTCAGCGAGCTCGCCGTGGCATCTCACCTATGAATATTTCCTCCCAGTATTTCATTAAAGCGGGTTAAGGGGGCTTAAAATTTCACGCAAATAGCGAGAGAGCCCCGGCCCGGAGTGCCGAGGCCAACAGGCAGCAAATAGGAATCGGCAACGGAGTGGATTGAAAATGGTTGCGCTTTAAGGAAACGAGAGGCTTTTACTCCCGTGAAAAGGGCAAATCGTCTGCCTCGTTCCGAACGCCTTGCATAACTGTTTCGCCGTTTTCCCGGCTGGCAAATGTCGAAGCGCTTTTCCTGACTCCCGGTCTCTGGCCCCGTTTTCATCTCGCTTTAAGCACGACCGAATCTCCTGTTTTATTCAAAGTTTCGCTCTCGCGGCCGGAAGGGGGTTGGGAGGGGGTGCGCTCGTATACACTAAATATATCGTACTCCTAAGAGCATGGCGCATGCGGCAAGGACCCTGCACGATACATACATCCCGTATGCAAAGTATGTAAAGTTATGTGCCCATATCCTTGAATAGTTGCTATATTATAGGTACACGTATAGGGGCGATGGGGGGCAAAACGGACAGGGGGTCAATAGAAAGAAAATTTAAAGTCTAAAAAAGAATTATGAAAAAAATGAATTTTCTCAGAATTTATTTGAAAAAATTTTATCGTTTTAATAAATTTTCGAACAAATTTTTTACAAAATTCCGATTCGATCGATATATAGATTTTTTTTTTCGGGAACAATTTAACTTCTTTTCGGCACTTTTCTTATGTACGTAAGGAACATCAGGAAAGAAAAGTCAGTTATCGGAAAGTTAAAACGGTGCCCGTTTCGTCCCCAATACCTATTTTTAGTCGAGGTGCCCGTTTTGCCCCCATCTCCGGTATACATAAATATACATTTTTTTACGAACGATTTTACAGCTGTGGCGTTATCGACGAAATGGAAAAATTGGTAAACATTGACACGGCAACGGCCTCTGATTATGCCCTACGGAATATGATCGTGACGAGGCTGACGGTAACACCGAGCGCAAATGAGATTTGATGTATCGATAATAAGCTGACGCGACAGTGATTGCCCCCATTAATCAAATATTCATTCTGTCGCGGATACGCATGTAAAAAAAAAAACGTTACGGTGACTTTTCCGGAGTAGCACGATAAAAAGTGGACGATCCGATACGTGGCTTCCACTTTGGATATGACGCTTTTTCGATTCGGGCTTTTCCACAAATTCACAGTGACGTTATATCGGGAGAAAGCGGACCCGACGCAAATCCCGCGATTTCTCAGGGGAGTTTGGAAAAATCGCGAGTAAAATGCCCGAAAGTCGAGGCTTACGGGTCGAAGAAATATCGTCCGAAACGGGTATGCGCGACGGGGATGTTCGCATCCCAACTTTTGGACAGTTGTTTCGCCGAGTCGGGGTTTCGTTCCCGAGGGACGTTTCTGTACAGGCGTTTACCGATTTTTCGTACGCGTCGGACGAGAATTGCCATGTTTATTTTCAGGACCGAATGCTCGACCGCAGTTCGCACGATAGTATGTATTTTCGATCGCGAGCATTTTTTTTCGGCGGGAGGGAGAGATAGCAAAGCGGAACACCGGGGCATCTTTTATAAACGGTATCTTTTATTTGCCATATGAACGCTTAAAATAAAACAAAAAATAATCCGATTTATGTCGCTCCACACCCTACAACTCATGACTTAATTTTTTTACCTTCAAACGCATGACTGGGGTCCGAACGCACCCTACGCTTTTTTTTACCATAAAACGAGTCCTATGCTGATAAACAGACTTTCCCATACATGGTTTTCTTCGTATTTTCATAAGGACGAGAATGGTGTACGATAAATCTGATTTAATTTACATTTAGTTAATGAAAAACCCATTCGAAGACTGAAAACCGGAAAAAATCAGCCAAAAGCTCATTTTTTCGCGTTCGGTGCGTGGGGTGCGTTCGGACTCCAGTCATGAGTTGTAGGGTTCATTCATTAACAATTACCAGTGCCTTTTAGATGTAATTTTTCAATTTGTTGGGTAGGTAACCCTAGTCCGTAGCCGACAATTCACAATTTCGCGTTCAACATTTTCCATAAAAAATATCAAGCTCCTCCCTCAGGCGTCCTTCCGGTTCTCGCCAACTCTTCCCTGCCTTCCAGCGAATGAACTACAAATGCAACCGGAAAGGTAAACCGAAAGATTCAACGAGATACAGTACAGATTCAATCGTCAGTAATATTCGCACGTTAAATTACAAAGTTTCATTGGATAAAACTCGCGTTCACAAGGAAGCTGTTCGAGTTCGCGAACGAGACGAACAGGTAGTCGGGTAGATGCGACGTCGGATAGATCTCCGGTTGTAGCGGCAGCGACTCGAGTACACGTCGGCTAATTGTCTGCAGCAAAATTAAACTGAAGTCACGTTAATTATGTAACTCTCCACTCTGCGCACGGTGAGGGAGATACGAGAGAGCCGTGTGTGCACATGTACGTGTGTGGGCTAACCGTGCATAACCAGTGGGGCGATGATGGACGAGCAGCACGGCTCGACCTTATACGGCCTGCCATCCTCGAGCAGAGCAAATCCCTAACTCGGCGCTAACGCGATCAGTCAACACCCACCCTGACGCTCGGCTCCATTCCGTTTCGGCTCTCACCCGGGCCGCGCTATCCTCCACAGTTGCCCGGCACTGATCTGCCTCCGGATTAATTACTACGCAATATCGGGCCCGGATAATTATCGTTTACCGGGAAAATCGCGCGAGAGTACCCGACCAGGCAAATTGTATTACACGACCCGGTTACCTGTACCGCAAATCTATACGGGCGAATGTGAATGAGCAAATTTGAGGAAAATTGGTCCGATCCAACATTGATGACTAATTACGTACGAAATTTGTATATTTTATTGAGGGATTATTATTTCGTTAATGAAACACAGTAATTTGATGCTGGAGGCGATAATGACAAGAATCGTAATTCGATAATCAGTTCCATTAAATATAGGAACAATATTGTTGGTACTTCTGGTCGACATATAAGAATTTTTATCGTTTCAGACGAATTTTCACCTGTGTCACAACTAAAAAATGTATTCCTAGAAAAATGTTTCATTTCGGTAGATCATAATATAAAAAAAAAAATTTCATCGTTCGCGAATGCAGAAACTGGATATCGAATAAAATTTCATTCCCAGTGCACTCGAGCCTAAAAACATTTTCAGCGCCGATCGGCACAGTCGGAGCAGCCGATGAAGAGATTCGCGCAGCACCGACAGTAAATTTAATGGCTGTTGCCTAAAGCACGCTAAAATACCTTCACCTATCGTATACTTAAATTATAGTAACACAAGTACGAGTACCGTTCTCCACCTCGTTGTATCCTTCTCCGCGTGTACTTTAAACTATGTTCGGGGTCTCGCGAGAGTTCGAGAGGTGTTCCCCGTATTGGCGGATGTTGGGTGGCACGAGGGTAAGTTTCCTGCGCACCGTGACCACATTGTGTGCAAGACGGACGTACGTTAAAGCTGGTTGGTTAACCGGCCGCTCGGCATTGGTTCGATTGCATCGAGCCCGTCAACTTCACCGTGAAATCGCTGCGCACAGTCGTTCCAAGGGTCCGTTGAATTATAATGGTCGGCCAGGACTCCGTGCGGCGGCCCGCGCTCAGGATCGTAGGTCAAACGCCTATCCTCTTCAAACTCTCGCGTTACTTACGACGAGGAGCGAACTGCTTCGATTTGTAAAAAAAAAAAAAAAAAAACTATGAAATACGCGTTACGTTAATAATACGTGAAGTCGCCAGCGCGGAGCGTGGTTGTAGCCAACAACCAGCAATATCCAGTGTACCGGTTGCAGCCTATGATGGATACCGAGAAACGCTTTCATTGCCGTGAGCAGAGCGTTTCCCAGTTCCCCCTCGCCGTTCGTACAGTTCCCTCGCAACCGCCGTTTACGCCGAAGTTGTACACAAGAACTTCGAGTACCCGCACTTGCGATCCCGGAGCATCGCTCCGACTTCGGGGTGATGAGAAAAAGAGGAAAAGTTTGAAAAAAAAATGCAAAGGAATGGAAAGGTTGAGGAATGAAAAAGAGAGAAACTAATTCTTTTACGAATAATCTTTGGCCTTCCGGAAGTAGATGACTCTTCCGGTATCTCGCACGATAACGCTGTATGGGTAAAGTGTTTGGGGCAACTGCGAGTGGATGTATCGGTTGAATGTTTAGGGTAACGCAGGGTGATATGCAAATTTTTTTTTAAGTGGAGAACGAGAGGTACAGCCTTAAAAAAATGCATCGAAAATTGGTTAGCAAGTCTGTATACATGAATGTTCAATAATTAAGTACAGATTGGCAGGTACCGATCGAAATTAACGATCGACACGCATTCAGCTTCTGAAACTGCTCGACGAACTTCGAGTACCGGCACGTGCGATACCGGAGTATCGCTTCTACTTCGTGGTAATAAGAAAAATATTAAAATTTGGGAAAAATATAAAGGAATGAAAAAGGGAGAATCGAATTCTTTACGATTAATCTTTGGTTCTCCGGAATTCGATGACTCTTCCGGTATCTCGTATGATAACACAGTTTTGTGGGTAAAATGTTTACGGTAACGCCGCGTGGATATGGTCATTTTTTAAACAGTGGAGATCGAACGAGGTATTAAAATAAATTGATTAAAAATTGATAAGCAACTCTGTAATCATTAATGTTCAGTGATTAAGTAAAGATTGGCAGCTGCCGGTCGGGATTAACGATCGACACGAGTTCAACTTCCGCAGCTGCTCTATCGATAACCGTTAGAGGAAAAGCTATAATGGCGAACGGGATAGTTAGAAACGAATAACATAAACTGCGTTCATCGCGATCGAGACGGGGAACTGGAAGGCGAGCGAACACCGCTAAGAATTATAGGACGGTGGTTACTGTCGACAGAGACATGGAGGTATAGTTGGTTCTGAGAGATCTGAAAAAGTGTGTATATATATAAAGATCTGCAGAATGTTAATGTGACTTTTCACAGCGTTTAACGTTTAACTGCACGTGGCGATACCGGTCATACCGTGGTGCAGTAATTTCCTGGCTAAGAGTATCGAGTTCTTCGGACGAATTGGATGCAATTTTGTGGGAATAAAAAGAATTTTAAGTTTACGAGTTTGAGGATATTTTGAAATAATTACGATCGTCGATCGTACAGACCGGATTCGGTAAGGAATCTTCAGTTGAATTTGTTTGACACAGATGCAAGTGCTTTTTTAAGACATTAAACTTGCTATTCTTACAAAAAAGTTGTCATTAAAAAAATGTAATACTATAAGTTTCGCCGACACAGTTCACAGACATCTATAAACCGATCTTTTCAAGTGGTTTCTTCCGACTTGCGCGATAGTAAAAAGTGCGATAAAACAAGGAACAAAAAATTATAGATTTTTCTTTTCCTTATTTTATTATTTTTTTTATGTATACAAAAATATATATAAAAATTTGATGAGCTTGAGAATAGTGCGAATGGAGCGTTGTATCGCTTTTGTTTCCTAGTAGGTTCCTAGCGGTTCGACAGAGCAATTCGACCGTCAAACTTCGCACGTATAATGTGTGTCGAAGAGCTAGTTTCGAGTTCTGTGAACGAGTTAAAGAAAATCGTTCCTCTTTGCTGGGAACCCACTATTTCTCCCTCTCTCGCTCGTCCTCTCTCTTCGTCGCTGTCCCTCTCTTTCTCCCACGTTCTCGCGAATTGCCCGAGTTCCGTGTACAATTTCTGGACTTTATCCGGGCGATTAGTCCGGTCGGTTATTTGAGCGCGTGCAAGTATCATAGCTCACGGCACACGCGGCAGGGATATATCTGGCTCGGGGTTTGAGACACCACAACACGGAGAACACTTCCGGCCGGGCGGGGTGCTTCGCTTTACGATCTACCATTAAGGTGTTGCGCCCGAGAAATACGCCGTTAACCTAGGGATTTATAGAAACTCCGGGCTCTCGCGTTCCCGGAAAAGTTTAGGGAGCATCCAAATAAGCTCGAATCTGTGGTTACGTCATAGATACTGAAAACAACGATTCTCGCTAAGTTACCGAAGAAAGGTAATTTTTCACTTGATCCCCTTCCAGGTAATCGCGCAACGCTATACACTGTAAAAAAATTGTAAATTTAATGTACAATTGTGATAAAAAATGAATATACTTTTTTATTGAAATTCAACTAATTGATAAAAATTTAAATACTTTTATAGTAAAATTAAAGTACACTATTAAAAATAACGTATTTCCAATGTTTTTAATACACTGAACATTAATTTTTCATCAGAATTGTACATTAAATTTAATATACCAGTTTTTGCATAAAACTTCGAGTTCACTATATTAAATTTCATAGGAATTTTTGTTCCAAAACAAAAAATCATGGTCCGAACCGGGGGCGTGATGCCGTAAACCAATACCACGTGACCCATGATTATCGTCTAATTTTGTATGTTTCTCGGTAAGTTACCAAAAAAGATAACATTGAACCAAGTAACTTTTCACTGGATCTCCTTCCAGGTAATCGCAGAGCGCCACAGATATCCAAACAAAAAAACCATGGTAGGATCCGCGGACGCGATACCGTAAACCAATACCACGTGACCTATGATTATCGTCTAATTTTGTATATGTTTCTCGGAACCCCACCAAAGTGGTTCCACGGTGTAAAAAATCCTCAAACAGAAAAAGAAACAAAATCCGTCCCAATATCACCGACATCGAGCCGAGCGCAGGTAGCTAATTTCAGCGCGGAGCACACCCATGTACCCTCGCTGTGAGATTTTCTCCCATAACTCGCCCGACAACAAATCGAGAGCAAACACTTTCCACTCTCGCGCCCGTTTCCGCACCGTGGAAGGTTGTTTCGCGCCGAGGAGCGCGAGTCGGCTCGGGACCGGAGATATCGGAGGGGGAAAGGGAGCGGAATAGAAAAACGGTTGGTTCAATGTTTCCCTAATAGGTGATTAGGGGCTACACCTACTAATTACTATAGAGGCCTGACGGCTACCGTGCTACACGTACAGCAACGCCGGTGGCGTGGATGTGCGCAATTCCACACGTCTCGGCTCCTCGACTGCTCACCGCGGTGGCTCATGGAACTCGCTACTCAGCGTGACAGCGTCTTACTTAGCACAGGTGTGAGCCATGCTCGCTCTCCCGTTGCAAATTATTCGGCACATAGACTTGCAAATCGCTATCGTCCGAGCGTTGCTGGATTCCCGACGCGCGTGCGCTGTCGCTGTTGTTGCCGTTGTCATTAAGTAGGTGTATACACGTTCTCGTGCAAAAGTGACAACGGTGGGGAGACTTTTCTGTCTTTCACGCGGAAACGTGGGTGGAAGTGCCGAAGGCGGCTGTTCGAAGTGCACGCCCACGGAAAACTGGAGGCACTGGCTGCAATTAAGACCTCTTAGACGAGTCGCCGTCGTGCACATGCGTGCCGCTACCTCCGACCCAGCCTCGCATAGCTCGCGTGTATGTTAACGAAACTTGCTAGACAATTAGTTAAGAGAAGTTTGCTGCAATTAGAAATCCCAGCCGAGACATCAGTCGGTGCTTCGCTCTTCATCAACGCTCTTGTCAATTAGAAAGTATCTGATGTTTCACGATATTAAAGAAGCCGGAGATTTTAAGGATACGTTAAATGTTAATTGCGGATGTAATTGAGACGTAAGTACGGTAATCGTCCTTGATCACAGATTGAAACATTATTGGAAGAATACGTTGTCAGGATTTCTGGATTCGATGCCATTTCTGATGGTAAAACGTCATATCCGGTTTGAAAATCACATTTTTCAACCGGAAGTGACGTCATACTGAATACGTCACTTCCGGTATGATGTTACTTCCGGATTAACGCCTTCACTGTCAGAGGCCCCTGTATGGGCCAAAGCATATAGAGAAATACGTTTCTCTGACAGTGAAGGGATTAAAACTGAGATCTGTCAAACCGGAAGTGACGGTAGCGAAATGATTTTCAATTTTTCTCTGGAATGTATCTAGAGTGCAGCCAGTGACAGAAACGCGTGAATTGAGGAACAGAGGCAAGTGGATAAAAGAACATGCGCGATAGGTCTCAAATGTACTTGGGATTCATCACGGATGTTCCAATCGATGTGTGCGGGCTTCAGAACCATTGTCCACGCTGCCTTCCGCTTTCTCTCTATCAACATTTTACTCTGCTTTCCAACTTCGTTCTCCGCGATTACTCCCGACGCACCTTTAATTAGGTCTACAGCGAGTAGTGGGCGCCGAGGATCAAAGATCCTCTTCCATCCGCGCGAGGTAAATCGTGCGTTCGGGTAACCCGGGGCAAACTCTGAACTTCTGCCGCTTCTGATGTCGAGTAGAAGAGAAGCGGAGAGATGAACGCCGCTCCTCTCCTCGGATGCTGTGGCAGTGCGCGCGCGCCCGGCCAATGCTACTACTATATAGTTAGAGAATTTCATCCGAAGTATGGAGTTAGTTGCAGCTCCTCTGGTTCAGGTTTTGGTCACGCGATGCCTTTTTTCTCTGCTTCCCGGTACCCGGTTATATCTGGCCGGAGGCTAGCAGGGCGCACGGACTACTATACTCCTCTTCTTCTTCGACTCTTATTTCATATATATATATTTATACACACACATATACAAAGATACATATATCCCATTCCGGCATACCCCGAACTCTGAAGTCCGATAAGTAGAAACGTGCTTCCCACTACCCATCCATATACACCACTCGTTCAGCATCAAACTTGCAAACTCTTTAGTATGTTGCTGATGCCTACCTAGGTACGTATACAAGCCGATTTCGTGTATCGCACACGATCTTGATCTTCGTGTTTAACTCTCAAACGCTGTGGAGAATTTTTCGGTCGGAAAGTGACTCACACACGAAACGTGATGAATTGTTGCTTCAACTTCAGATATTGAAAAGAAAAAAAAATCGGTCGCTTTTTTGCTTGGACGAGCCAGAGCGTGCATACTGCAGTTAGGTACAGCGAGAATCGCATCTGAAATCAGCGGCCCACCACCAGAGAAACAAACCGGCGGTAACGTTCCCGGTACACTGAGAAAAAAAATTGTTGGATTAGCAGGAAGTCGCGGTGACACACGTTCGAAGCTGTTATTTGTTTGGTACAAATAAAGGGTTATTTTTTTAAACGATTAAGTGCTTCAGTCGATTCAAATTGACATTTTCGTGGTACCAACCAAATAGCACCTTTGAACGTATGTCACTGCGCCTTGGTTAATCCAACCAATTCTTTCCCTCGGTGCATAAATTATGCGCCTCATAATGCAAACTGAAAAAAATACTCTTTCTTTCGAATTTTTTTTCTTTCGCTTCTCCTTTCAATTCTTATAATGTCATCGTTTCAATCCCGTATGGAATTGTAAGAATTGAATGAAAGTAGCATTGAAACAAGAGATTTTATCATTGGCAACCAGCAAGCGAATTTTATTTAAGTGGTTGATATTTTTTTGCCAGTGTGCGAAAAGATGAATTGCCGACTCGGCGTCGCATCTGCTACCGGAAACGGAAACACCGATCCATTACAAGTAAACACCGTATTATGGCGAACGTCGAGAAACTGCGAGCTCGACCGTCCCATTTCACCCGACTGGTCATTCGATTACCAAGGTTAATGTGGCCTAATTCGCGCATAGAGTCAGCTGCGCGCCCGACTCGGAAATAATCATTTTATTATAAACCGCGCTCGATGTGTGTGGAAATGTCGTCAAAGAAATTACCAGGCAATGTTTACGGTACGGTCCAATGATATTTCCTGATAGAAAGTCGCTACGAATTAAACGAGAGCCGCGAAGGAAATTACACGCTTCTGACAGTCATAGAAACCCGAGGACAAGTAATGCGGAGCATTTGCGGCTAGACGATTTTTTTTAAGGTACACACGACTTTACACGTTCGCTCGTGACTCATGATCGTCCGCATCCAATATTTCTCATAATTTGACGATAGAACGGAAAATTGAGTTATCCGGGTGGAAAAACGCCAATGCGAGGTAGTCGGTCGTCGGGCAAATAGAAACTCCTCGACGACTGTCAGCGATTACACAATCGTACCGGTAACTTGTAGCGAAAGGTTTTGCCGTTTGATTTGAAATAAAGCTGGAAGAAAGATTGCTCAACACCGCTGCCGGGCTGGCTGCTGTTGGTCACTGGTCGTAACGTAATCGTTATCGAGCAATGACTCGTGTCATCGGTTGCCGAGGCGAAATGAGATTCAATTTTTCATCCGCTCGGAACAACTTCCTTCTGGCGATAAATTATATTCGCATTAATAAACTCGAAGCTACTGTGTATCATAACGGGTCCGTTTCAATTGACGGCAACTCCGCTCGGCTATCGCATACAAAACGCCTGTGAGATAAGCCCGGAGTCGCACAGCTGCAGCATCCTTGCAGTTCCAACCCGCCTTTATACGCACTGGGCCTTTATACGCCACCGCTCAATAATTCCTTATCGAACCACCGTAATAACATAGATTAAACGATGCCCGTGTATTCGCAGACCCGACGACAGCTCGTTTTACTATCGCAAGGGAAACCGGTAGTCGGGGAATCCGTTTCAATTCATAGGTAAAATAGAACAAATATAAACAATTTAGCGATTAATGGCCAAGCGACACTGCAAATGTGTTCCCAAGCTACCTTTCCCGAAATGAGCGGAAAAATATATTGAGTCGGTACCAGGCGTAAAATTATTCTATAGCACGCTCGCGATGAAATCTACTTGCTTGTTTCGATAATTCTGTCTACCGGCTGAACCCTCAAGACCATCGATCGATAGAATCGTGAAAGTCGACGAAAGTTAGCAGGAAAATTTCTTATCCACTTCTCGTTCTCAAGCTACCTTTCCCGAAAGGGGTGAAAAAATATTTTTAGCCAGTACCAGCCGGAGAAATTATTCTGAAACATGCTCTCGATGAAGCCTGCTTGCTCGTTTCGGTAATTCCTTTTGCCGGCTGATCCCTCGAGCCAAACTGCTTTCCATCGATCGATAGACTCGAAGAAGTCGACGAAAGTTGAGGCAAGGTAAATTTCTTATCAACGAAGACACTCCAGCATTTTCAGGCTGCATTTCCAGGCCGCGTGTCGTACCGGCGCGGGGCTCGGCGAAGACGGATAAAAAAAATCGTTGGTCAGTCACCGGGTTGAATGGCAGCAAACGCAGAATCATCATTGCTCCTAATAAGCTGTTACCGTGCCGCGGGGTTGTACTATGTACAGAACTGTCCGACGTACAGATGTACCAGTGGTAACAGCGGTAAGTAGTAATAGCGTGTAAGTAGTAATAGCCAGTCGTGGCAGTAGTAACCACTTCGAGAAGAGTACTATGATCGCCGTCACTCGTACTGGTCTTGTCATTTTTGCAAGCTTTTTTTGCCGAACGAAACGAGGAGGGTTTTCTCCTCACGGCATTAACCCCCGTGCGTCTCGCCGCTCCTATCTCTCTCTCTCGCGAGATCCGCAAGATAAGAGTACTCGCAAAAGTAGCAACGCAGCCGGGCAGAGAGAGCATCAGCAGGGAATTATTATCAGGCACCGAACGAGCGAGAGAAATAATATTGTAAGTCGTTCTTGTAACTTCGTTCGAGCAACGAATACATTTTACTCACGCTATGCGAATGTAATTCTAGGCTTCATTATATTCGTATGAAAAGAAAAAAGAAGGGAAAAAAAAGAACGTACGTCAGGCAAAGTACGAAGCGAGAGGTGTAGTATTCGCTTAAGTGTACGCTAATTACGTAGTTCACACTGTTGTACGCTACACTCGGCTCCGATCCTCTTACGGTTGCATCGAGGTTTTTCGTACGCGCACGTACGGACGTACCGTTCGCGGTGTGCTAGGACGAATGAGCGGAAGAGTCCAATGCACACGTGGATAATATTCGATGCAGTTATTTATCCGGACGGGGATGTATTTGCGCTGGTGCTGAAGACGAGTGGAAAAAAGAGGGGAAAAAAGGGCGCCCGAGGCTAACCTTACCGCTCTTAACTATACATGCAATTCAATTAATTACGCTGAGGTCGAAAGAAACTCAGTTCCCTGCACTGGGGTACCGATAAATGCACACTGTTCGCAACCGACCTTGGGACTGGTGTGCATGCATCTGCTGCAGCGGCGATTTTTATTGCCATTCGCGAAATACGAGGAACGCAATTATCGGAAGTTCATTGCGATGTTGCGAACGCTGTTGGTATTAATTTTAGGAATATAGATTCGACGAAGTTTCTCCAAGCTTCGTTGCGTATTTATCAGGACTGATTCGAACTTTTAGCTGGAGTGACGCGATGAGATGAATTCGGGAATCGATAGGTATTGAGCCGAGAATGGCTAATTGCTCTTAGGCAAAGCGACGTCAATGTACCGCAGGTATTTTTTTTGTTACAGACCCTAAGAAAGATCCGCTACATATTTTATTTCACTCGGTGTGAAAATGGCAGCTTTGCGCACGCTTCGAGTGCGTAAAATCCCTATTTTCGCACCTTATGAAATAAAATTGTGTAGGCTATTCGGGCGAAAAACAACACGCGCGTTCAGCTCGTGCTGCAAACTCACACTCGGCAGAAAAAAATTTTCGCACTAGTATCGTAATGCACTATTTCTCAAACCTAACTATATTAATTAACTTCTGGTTGTTACAACGTTTAACTTTAATTATGATTTGCTATTTTCATTGTATAATTTTTGCAGCGCCTTTCAGTCGTCTTTCGTCGTCGTATGTTTGAGCACTGTGTCCTTAGGGCACTTAGGGCTTCCCAGGACACGACTAAAACAACACTATTCTATCGTACTCTATACGATGGAATTTCCATAAAGAATCTGAAATTTTCGCTCCTGTATCTCACAGTGTCAATCACAGTCCGGCGGATCATTAAGTAAATTGTCGCAAGTTAATTGTTGCTCGAGCTGACGCGTCATCTCGTTGCATGTTGCAATCGTACATTCGCGATCATGCAAACGCGAGACGGAGCGGTGCGAGGACGTCGGAACGCAAAGGCGGCGGTTCTTTCGCGTAGTCGCCACGTGTTGGCCATTTGAATAATTATAAAACGCGCACTCATCGACTTGTGCAATTGAGAGTAGCGATGAGTGAGTGTCTTTCCTAAATGATGCAAAAAAAACGGGGTCTCACCTGCGAGTCGATCCTTCAGATGCGGATGGGCCTGAAGTGGATGAGCGGCGAGATTGGCGAGAAGACTCGCCCTGTGAAGACCCGCGGCCGCGGCCTGCTGCTGACTGTGCTGAAGGGCCTGAAGACTCCAGGGTGGCAGGAGAGCTTGGGCAGGAAGTCCGCCGCCGTGCCCGCCGTTCGGGCCTGGTGGCCTGTGAGCCGGAACCCTGATAACGCCACCTCCGGTGTATATCAGCCCCGACCCGCCGGGGAAGAGTCTGAACGGTGCCAGGAGGTCGGCGGGATGCATGGCCGAGCTCGACGTGTGCATCTCCGGTGTGCTTCCCGTGTCGTCGTCGTCCTTTTCCGACATCTTCTCCTCCAGCTCGACACCCCACGATCTCCTACCGTCCTCGATGTTCGAACCTCTGTTGTTCCCGTCGTCCCACGTCCACGAGGACCTTCTCTCCTTGTCGCTGTCCAAATCGTCGGAAGCCGCAGGGCTCTTGGGATTCCCCTGGGTGCCCCTGCTGTCGCCAAGGAGCCGACTTATGCTGAACGGATGACTCCGCGGCGACACCTCGTTCTGCATCCGCGCCTTCGTGTGACCGCTCGGAGGCGGCGAGTTCGAGCATTCCGACGGCAGCTCGTTCGCGTTGCGATTGTTGTTCGTAGCCGACGAGTTCACGTAGTTCCGCGGACTGCAACTGCGCGAATCAAGATCGTCGACGTTTATCTCCTCGGACGGATCGATGTCGCTGTCACCACCGCGATCCGACATGATTGCACCGAGAGTCTCGCTGGATTTTCCCTAAGAAACGACCAACCCTCGCTGCCCGCACGACTTAGCTCTGACGCCGATAGTTCTGCAGATTGAGCGGTGAAAAATATTTCATGACACAGGAGACCCGGAGCTTACATCGCCGAGACTCCCGACAGGAGCTGCTGGAAGTTCACTGGTGCGCACGGCTCTGGGAGTCCCTCGACGAGGGGCGAAAGGGCCGATGGTTGCGGCGATGTCCGAAGATTTGCGGCGCTGAGTTCGGACGTTGAGTTTATGAGTATGTATCCTTCGGTGCTACCAATGGGCTTGGTAGCAGTGATACACAGATTCTCGTATACAAGATAATTTGGAAATTACGGAGCCGCTCGTATGAATCCCGATGCCGCCGCGAGCACCTTCCTGCGTTCGTTCGGGTAACCTTGTTGTCCTGATGCTCTTGCCGATGCTTCTGGTGCTCGTTCCTCGTCGGCCATTTTTATGGGCCATAAACGTTTGCCGGGGCTTTTCCAGGTAAGGGACTCACCATGTGCAGTGGCAATAAATACATGTATACACTAATATACCCTACCTCGTTGCTGCCCGCACGATCTCTCTCTCCCTCCGTCCCTCTATCACTCTACCCTATCATTCGGATGATCGGTTTGCCGGCCCTCGTCTAATTGGCTCGCTCTTCCGAAACTCCTCACGAAGCTTTGCCATTGGGATCGCGAGCAAAGCGGCTGCGCTTCGAGTCTATCCTGCCAGTTTGCCACTTTAGCCTTCCTCGGATCGACGGAGATCGAATTCGATACAACGGGTTTGTCACAATGGATCGCCTGGATCTACGATTTCAATCACCCAGTCCAAACAAACTGGTTTCACTGCGATCGGTCTACGACAGTTCACTGTATGTACGTATGTTCTTACGACACTTTGAAGACCGCTGCGGGGTACATTAAGGAGTCTCTAACTCTTAGTCCATAAAATAGGTATGCCGCGTTGTTCGAACGCGGACGGCTTTGCTCACGTCCAGACTGCAACGCTCGTTTGAGGCATTCGTTTACACATCTTTATCGCAAACCCCTCGTTTCGCTGTCCCGCAATTACTGGCACGCAAGACCAATATGGCTGACTCGGTACCGCGTATCGGGCGACACAGGTTCAACCGGTTGACTGTCCGCGGTGGTTATCCTTCGGCACTGCCCTCTGTCATTGAGGTCTTCACGCACTGTCCATCGTCCTCGGACGGAGTTTCTGGCGAAATTTCCGCTTATCTTCGACACTAGGTTTTTAGCACGTTATACAAATGTTTCTCATTAAAGGTCTGACCGCTGCCAATCACTGGGACCAAGATGACTTCCCGTCTCACTGAACTGTGTGTGTTTCCGATCGAAGAACCAACGGCTGCCTCACGCCGATCACCTCGCCCCGCTTCTGATTTCACGATATCTCGGTGGTTTCGCCGAATACTCCGGATGGAACGCGATTTGATCGGTAAGCTATCGGGCCCCTCGATGCGAATCGGTCGACACCGGAGCAGCAACGCCACGCTCGCGGATGATGATTCGCGACGGAAAAAACCAATCAAAAAAATCACGGTTTCGGGCAGGGACAAATGTTTCGCCGTGGCCCGGCGTCCTCGCTTCGTCGTGGTGGAGTGAATCGGCTCGGGGCCGCCAGACGGCCGGACTCTTCGTGAAACCAGGTGGTTATCCCCACCGCGACCGGGGGAACCGTGGCTTAATCGAATCGTCCGCGTTTCCCGTCCAACACGCCCACGAGAGAACCCTCCGACCAATCGAACCTTACCGGGTAACGCCCACCTCCCTTACCATTGGTCGGTAACAAATTGATACCTATTTAACATTTGAGGCAGAATGTTGCAGGCGATCGCCTTTTTCCACCTGTATTATTTATTGGCTTCGTCATTCTATTCGTTTTTTAACCCCCCCAACCTACGGCGACTCGCGCTGCTCTCACACCGAGCCACGTCGTCCTGTCTCCTTCCATCCCCGCTGCCTCTATTGACGATCCTTCTCGCTCCTGCATCACAACGCGCTCCGCTCCTTCCAACTTTCGGTCCGGCACCATGGGCCGTCTCCCCTGTCTCACTTTCTTCTCGCATTCTACGTTTATCTTTCTCCTTCTGCCTTTTTCGTGTATATCGCATGTACTTTAGATACATCCTAACACACCGGCTTAACTCCCTCTCTCCCTCTCGCTCTCTCTCTTCCTCCCGCTACCTCCATTCGCGCCGTCCCATCTTCCCTTTCTTCTCCACTTTATCCTCCTCGCGCACCGCAACGCGGCCCGGGATGCTGTGGGACTTAATTACGCGAATGCTGTGAGTACCCGCACGCGAATACTCGCCAGGCAAACTCGTCCTTTCTCTCTCCGTCTCTCGAACTCCCCTCTGCAGGGCACTATCCTATATCTTCTGGTTTTTTTTTACCTTTTTTCAAAATCCTACCACTCTTCCAGCATCGCGAGTTTTCGATCTTCGTCCCGTCTCGCCATAGGACGAATGCCTTCCAGTTACGGACTCGCGAACCGAGGGGGAAACGCGCATCGCAGTTGAGATACCTAATGACGAACCATCGATCGATGCGTTCGTCGATTTGGCTAATGGATATTGTTCCAATGTTGCAATCAACGGTCGGGGCTTTTCGTTTCGGTGTCCAACGCCGGGCGGTATTGAATGCCGGGCTCTGCGGGCCCAAAACAATCGTTTCGCATTGCCGCATCGACCTCGTCCTATTTTTAATCGTCATTTCCGCGAGTCCCTTTTGGCCGATTGGATTCAATCAGCGCGATCGCCTTCGCTTCCATTTGGTCTCGACCAATTATGCCGGGAATCGGATGGGGGCAATCGATACATCTATCCGGTGCAATATCGAACGCAACCTCGTCGACAGGCACCTGATATAGGCGCACCGGAGGTTATCCGCAAATTTCAATGCTCCCTATCCTCGCTATTCTCAGTCGGCCGCCGAGCGAGGAGCTGCGGCCTCTAATAAACCACTGCGAAGCTTTATTACGTCGAATGTGTTCCTCTCCTCGTTTGCCTCGAATCACTTTTCTCATTTCCTCCTGCTCCCTCCCGTCTCCCGAGCAAATCCCCGTCCTCAGCCCCGAACGTTGCCGGTCACGTCGCATTTACCCTGGATGTATTTACCGCGCTGTAACGCATCGCCGCGCTATTACAAAACTCTTTATAGCGCACCGGCGAAAGATCCATTGAGCATGCGCTGTGCGGCTTAAGTATACCCGTATGTATCCGCGACGTAGCTCGGGGGCTTGGCTCGGCGCCGCGTATCATTTATAAGCGAAAAAATATGCACCTCGTGCGGTTTCACGTGTACGAGGCCGCACGAGTAAAACGCACATGCCCGACATGCCGCTCGGAGTAGCAAATAATCACCGAGCATAACCGGGTTCCGATACTTTTCATGAGGGCTAATTGTGCGCGCGAACCCGAGGCAATCAAACCGCTCTGCGGCTCAGGAGGGGGGTTGGCAAGGGGGAAGCTGGAATGAATTTTAGCGGGATGGAGAACACCCGGCTGGGAGCCACCGAGCGACAGTGACAGTGATGGCGAGACCAGACATGGAGGGGAAAACGAGAGATTCCAATCTTGGTGCGTTGCGCTAATCGAGAACCAACCCTATCCGCATGATGCAGTCCCGACTGCGCTCCGCGTCGGGCTGGTCTTCGGCGCTACGTTCATGCGCTCTCCGAGCCTATCGGCTTTTCAACGAACATCATTCCCCGGCGTTACATTGGCTCGTACTGCCAAGGTACACACATGCCCGAGTCGTCCCCGGTAATGGGAGAACGAACGGAGCGAGATGACCACTTTGAGGGGAACTCGCGTACGATCGCATTAACAATTTCACCGCTGGAATGCGCCCGCGAACGTAATCGGTTTGCACCCCCGTAATCGTCTGCTGTCAGACTGTGCACGACCCTTCCTCTAGCAACTGCTCGTATATTAGCAGTTACCGTAGTTAGTTTATCGTGGGTATGAGCATCGGTTGCATCGCAGCATTCTGAATCCGTGAGCTGTCGTGCCCTGCCTTAGAGCGACTCTGCAGATAGAATCGCACTGTAACTCAATGTGGTAAAAAACACCCAGTTCGGTGCATACTTTTTTTTTTTATACAACTGTAGCTGCGGTAGAGAAAGCGGATTGTGAGGCAAAACGGAACACCGGGTAAAAACGGACCGTTTTTACCAATTTTTGGCGGACACAAAAACGGGTCATTTCAATTGAAAGACACGCCTCCGTCGCGCCCTAAAGTTCCGTTTTTCCCGGTTCCGGTATAAGGTAAAAGTGGGGAATATGGCCCGGTCCATATATCATTGATTTACGTGTTACTCGAGGTGGGCCATATTCACCACTTTTACCCTATACTTATTTTCGATACAACTATAGCTGCGGTAGATACAGCGGACAGCGGATTAAAACAGACCATTTTTACAAATTTTTTGCGATACACAAAAAAACATAATTTAAAATAGGTAACACAGCTCCGTCTTGCCCTAAGGTTCCGTTTTGCCCCGCTCTCCGTGCCTAGATGAGTGCTACTCAAGTCTCGAATTGTTACGACGCTTGAAAGAGCAAGGAACAACGGTAGAGGCCAATGGGACTGGTCAACTCTGGAAGTGTTGGTCATCACTTGAGAACCCGCAGAACTGAACAAGCAATCCGCCATCTTACCTCGCCCTTCGGTTGGACGATATTGCGGCTTTACGAGCGCAACTGCTCACGCGGTTCGCTCTCGTCGTGTACGTTTTTCCAAGTTCTTCTCTTTCCTTTTTCTTCCTTTTTTTTTGCACGACGCGACGACTAACTCGAAGCCCCGACAACCCGACGTCCTATTTCTACCTGCCCACTATGTTATACCGCGTACACGCCGTAGACGCCAAGAGCCATATCATATTTCCATTCTTTTCTCTCCCTCGACCGCAAAGTTGTTCTCGTTGTTTCAACGTTTTTTTTTCTTTTTTTTTACCTCAGTCTCAAACTAATGTCTACCACGCGACTTCCGGATCCCGTTGAGTCGAGCAATTCCCGGAACGCGGGATCAGATATTTCGTACGAACCGGCCGCAGACACGTGGGCTTATGCGGCGTTTCTAATATCTGTATAGATCAACCGATGTCCGGACCGTGCCGTATTGGCGCCCGAATCCAGAATCGGCCGAGACTCTTGTCGCAATGGCCGCCCAACACGCTCGCCGATCTCGCGTGATCTGAGATGACTCCCGTTCATGCTTCGCTTCTGTTTGATTTTGGCGATGGGAATTACAAATTTCGTGTCGAGGAACATAAATGAAACGCAACAAGTGGTAAAAAAAATTAGCAAAATTCTAAACTGGCTTTGTTCGTATTTTGTGTTGACAGTCAACTCAACATTAATCAGAGTAGCTTATTACCAATTTTGTTTTCTCTTCAAAGGTAAAATGGCCATGTTACCCGAAATGGCCCCAATCAATTTGCCTAGTCATAGGATCACACTTTCTACAGGAACAAGACCGACGATAAGAAAAGTGATTCCGATCGAGTCAATGAGAATCCCAGAGCAGAACACGGCGGAAGAGCCGACACAGATCCGTTCCCTCGGCCGCAGACAGAAGCCAATGTGGTTGCCGGAGGGAAATAGACCCAAAGCTAATGCCCTAATACGCAAACACGTTGCCAGCCGGCAGTGGGACGGGCGAATTGGTACCGAATAGACGATTCGCGGTACTGCAGCTTGAATAGCAAACGAGATCCGAGACGCGCTATCACTATCTTCAATACCAATTCCGGAGGAGTTAGAGCATCGCAGGATCGCGGGGCGTTTGGAATAATGCAAGAAAGTTCGTCCCGATGTCCTCGACGCGCGTTACCGCCGAGAGCATCAGTGCCAAAAGCACCGCGAGGAGAACCGTCTCACCCCCTTGGTCCCCGACAACGCTTTTCGCCCCCCGTTTCCGTCCCGATCGAGGATCAATTTAGGTGTCAGGAATCCCCGTGTCACTTAGACGTTTTCACCGTGATCCGAATAATTGATGGCACCCTTTGCGCTCTAAAGCCGAGAGCGGAGAGCGGGGATGTGATGTGTATGTCTGTGCGAAATAGGACGGCAAGAGCAAAGAGGGAGAGCCGGCTCGGAGCCGAGCTCTGGAACAGGAAGAGAGGACACTGAAAAGAGTCGACGACGATAGCTCGGGCTGTAACCGCTCCTTGCCCGTTACCCGGGAGCTGTTATATCTGGTCGGTACAGTATATATACATGTAGCTATTAGCGAATGAACGAAAGAGGTAAAGAGTGACTGAAGCCGCTGAAACGACGAGGGTCACGCCGTGGGACGAGTTCGCGGACTCTTCCAGGGCCAATGGGAAAAAAGGCGAACGCAGCCCGCGGAGGGACGAAGGAGTTTTCAGGGAGAGAGACGAGGAGGACGACGAGGCCGGGGATGAAAAAGAGATGGGGCACGGAGGGGTAGGCTGACCGCTCTCAAAAGACGTGGCGACAGAGAAGCTTGCAGCACAAGCACCGGCAGATCACGTCAGTTATACCCTCCTGCGCGTTACAATCATACTTTATTCAGAACTCCGCGACTTTTATAAAGCCTGAGGAGCGAGGCACGACTGATTCTCGAGAGCGCGAAGCCCTGTGCAGCGCGGAACGAAGCTTTTTCTTCGCTACAATTCGGGGCACAGCGTCAGAGTCAACCCTCTGTCGAAAAACTGGGGGTTGATGCGCGGTGAATTTCTTTCAACTGGAGTGGATGACACGCGTGTGGATGGGTGGAATATAATGCATGAAGGTGAATACGTTGGGTGTGGCGAACTGTGACGTATGCGAGGATCTGCGTTGATGCGTGCGAAGAAATATGGAAAGGATGGTTGATGGAAGTTGATGGACTTTTGTGGACGGGAAATGTTTTTTATGTACGACATTCGCGAAACTTACTGTTTCTTTTTTTTTTTTGCTGGAAATTATACGTGGTTCGTTATTAGGAACTGTAATAAAATTTGGCCGAACGAAGCACCGAGAAATGGCAAGCGATTACGAGTCTGTGCGACTCGTATGGAACTTGTGTCACTAAAGTACATAGAAACTCGAGCGTATTGCCGAAGTTAAGTATCACGCGAGTATGCCATTACGCACAAAACTTAATATCCACGAGACCCGAGACCGTGGCGCGCCCAAACATCTGTGTAGAATATACGTAAGCGATCGTGTTAATAGAGGCGAGAGGTGGCTTGAATAATTGACGAAGAAGTCGCCTCGTTATACGTACTTGCTACTTAGCCCCGAAAGCGTGTAGACCGCATCGGGAGCTTATTGTGCCGCTTTTGCTTGTATCTATCGTTACATTATACACCCTTTGTTACATAGTAATATTCACGAGTATCGGTGTCCATTATGTTGAAATATAATCATCGTGCGAGAACCTTCGTATACATGTACATAAATGCGCCGCTTGTTAAAGTGTCAAATTTGTGACAAAAAACGACACCCACAAAGAACGTCGGGAAAATGAACAATTGTCAATGGTACGATGCAGAAAGGCCGGGAAATATGTCACTTCCGGTGGTAAAGTGAGATTTTCAAACCGGAAGTCGCGTATTTCTGGTCAATTTCCGGTTTGTCCAGTCCATAGTCCATGGCTCGACCGCGAAGCGTCCTAGTCACAACAATCTTGTAGTTTAATATATTTGGAATATATTCTTTGCATATATTTGATTTACATGGAATCCCAGGAAGTTTCAAGTAGTCCGTTAAGAAATCCTATTACGGGCTCGTTTACTTTATTCCCACATAAATGTCCCAGAAAAATGTGTGATCTTGTACTATTGGCAGTGAAAGACGATAGTCCAATATTCCACCGTGCAGTAATCCAAAAGTATCCATCCACTACCCCGGATCAGTCTACGAGGCCGATGGGAAAATCGTGCGATTACACGAAACCTAATAGTCCCGCTACGAGCTGGGGCAATCGTCACGGCCGCGAGCTCTTCTGGAACGTTGTTCGAGGGACGCAGAGATCCCTGCGATCCCTGCGATCTGATACGAACCAGAGCCAACAATATTTTTCTCGTTGCATGGGTCTGCACGTTGGGTAGAAAAACAGCTAGTACCGGCCATGTGAACCCCGATGACTGCGCGACACCTCGTTGCTCCCGCGCGCCAACGTCGAACGTCATAATTTCCCATACGTTGGACCCCGGGGAATATAACGAGGGCGTGCGACCGGCGCAGCACAGTCGATCAGGCCCAGCAGTTTATGAACCAGGCAGTGCGAACGGAGCTCCTGCATCCCCGCGAGACTCTTTCATCCCTTTCTTTTGTTCCCGGGACCAGGCGCACCCCATAAAGCACGGTGGATGTTTTACCCTCGGGCGCACACTTGTGTTCCATGATGCGCTGTACTTACATCCATGCAATGAACACATCTGGATGTCAGTTTTCACTTGCAGCTCGAAAGAGGCCACTCGTCGACACGGGTTGCCCCAACGATGGCTCGATTGGCTTGTTGTGAAATTGAATCGCTCCTGGCGGAGGGCCGGGTGATACGATTGCTATTTTGGACGGTGGCAAGTGCCGTCGAGGGTGCGCCGCGCAAACCCCCCAAGTATGAGGTCGTTAGGGCGGATGCGAAGACTGCAAGATCCATCGAATCGGAGGGGGTGAAGAGGACGACGAGACTGTCGGGTGCCACGGGTCTCGATTACAGGTGACTTGTTTGTTGTTGGAGATAATCAGCGTGCATGAGAACTGTGTACCTGGAAATCATTCCTTAAACATTTTGGATCTTATCGCTGCATCTCATTTATATTATCGTCGTACTCGGTGGATTACAGATTATACGCAGTAAAAAGGGTATGGCCGACACGATATCCTCTTTCTCATCTGATCGTACGTGCCCGTGAAAAAAGTTGATTACAGATTTCATTACCGACGGCGGTAATTCACATACTTTTAAATTTCGGCATCTTTTAAAGAAAGAGGAATGAGCGGAAAGTGGCTTAGAGAGGCGCAGTTACCCTGTTTCGCTGTTTCAGATAAAATTCTCCGAAGTACTTCGTTTTTTTTTCCTCTTTTACATCTGATTATTGAGACGACGGAATACATTATGGTTTTCCGGCTGGCAAAGAATGTATTTGCGAAAAAAAGAAGAAAATTTCGCACGATAGTTACAGTCGTCGGTCTCTCGCGCATTCCGTAACCATGGACGCTTTGACACTACTGTAAAACGCGCTTTACCGGTCTTTGTCCGCGGGCAAAGTGCTCTTTCGAATTACGAGAATCGACGCGGAGCGACTCCCACGCGAGTGGGCGTCTGAGCGGGCGAACGTACCGAGAGAGCAGCAGGGATTAACCTACATCCCGACGCATAATGTGTGAAAGTAGCGACCTCCGGTCGGCGTTGATGCTGTTTTGCCGTCGTGCTAATATAATAGTACTCGTGCGCTCGGGATCTCCTCGCCGTGCTTCTGGAATAAACGCTTTAAACTCTCATTAAAACTCAACCTTGGCTGAGTGAGAATCTAATTCTAGATCCGCGCGCTCGAGGCTGCAACGCATCCGCCGTGCCGCAAATCGCTCCGTGATGAACGCCTTCTAAAACTCTTAGCTGTCTCTCATATCTTCAATTGCGATGCTTATTTTATGTTTGTAATACCATAGGCGGAACATTTTTTCACAATCCGGATTCTTGCTCCGATTATTTTTCATTCGTCCGAACCTTGAATTATTATTTTATTTTTATTATTATTATTATTATATCGGAACAACTTTTGCTTGAAATTATAAATTTAATTACGGAATATCCACCGAAATGTTCCCGAAATATAAAAATAGCATATTATTATTATTATTTTGGGGTAATTTTTGGTTGAAATTGTAAATTCCTTTACGTATGAATTCCATCTCTGAATGTCCACCGGAATGATGCCGGAGTATAAAAATTGCACATTACCATCGATTGTTCGAAAATTGCGGTGAAGTCTGCTGGGCGAGAGACAGCATCAGGATAAACCAGAAGGAAACGATAAACTCGTGCGGCAATATAACGCAGTCGATATAAACTCGGCGCGGTCTCGGGAGGCCCCGATGGCCCAATGGACAGCCCGGATTGGCAAGGAAACGAAGAGCCAAGTTCGTTTCCCCGGTGGATTACGCTCGCGAATCTCTTCGTCGAAGAAACTTTAAACTCCTGGCATGTTCATGCTGCTTGGTGGTAGTGCGGTGTGACTGCGGCCTCCGGTCTCCGGCGACGTCGCTGAGAGACGCGACGCCGCGCCGAGTGCGCCCCCGATTGCCCTGAGTGCTGCTCGGGAGGCCCCGACGAGGTCGGAGGTCGGATGTTTGTGTGCGCGCGCAAAGATCACCTACACACGGCGAAATCTCGCGCTGGAACGGAGTCTGCGGTGAGAACCAACCCCCTCCCCCCTTCCGGTCAACCAGTCACCCATCCCCTGCAACATTCAGCCACACAAAAGTTTAACCACGCAAAGCGATAGCCCTCCCGTATGAGACGCCTTCTTCGTCGTCTTTCTTTGCTACCATATCTTCTCTCTATTGACCCATCCGTCTTTCGTTCTTTAGCGTACATCGCACAAATCTTTCGTTTCCTTTGCTGCAGAAGCCATCGAGCGGTTGCTTGGAGCGATTTTTTCCGGTTATTTTCGTTGCTCCTGTTCGAGTGCCGTGGCTTGTCAGGCATGTGGTTTTAGCCTGATCTCTGCACTGAGAGAAGGATCTGGTAAATATGACTATATCGCTTGAGGAATATTACCATAGCACATAGTAGGGAACCAGCGCGCCAACTACGGCAGGAAGTATCGGATTTATAAGAATTTAGATATTATGGTAAACATTCTTGGAAAATCTGGGACTTCCTGCCATAGGCAACGTCCCAGCTGCGTACTACCATGAGCAATGGTAATTTTTCTTAGATGACCCGCAGTTTTTATTATATCTTCATCACAGTGTGGATATGAAATTGGCAATGAGCAACCCTCTAAAAAGACGCAAAACATGCATGAAGAGTTACCATGAGCTGTCGTAATTTTTCTTAGATGACCTGTAGTTTTTATTATATCCTTCTCTCAGTGTGGATGTGAAATTGGCAGTGAGCAAACTCCCAGAAAGATACAAAAGGTGCATCAAGGCTTACCATGAGCTATGGTGATTTTTCTTAGATGACCCGTAGTTTTTATTATATCCTTCGCGAGCAACCCCCCAGAAAGACGCGAGAAGTGCGCTCCGTGCCGGCAGTTTTCGGAGGGCGGTTCTCCACACCGCTCACGAATATACTCCGCGGTGTCGGCGCTATCCACCGAGTGAAACATTCATTTACCGCCGGGGAATTTTCCGGTCGGGGAATCGAGGCGAGATAGAGTACAGTGGGCAAAAAGATAGAGAGCAAGAACGGTGCCCCCCGCATTACCCGCTGCCGCTCCTGCGCGCCTTCCGGGGTCGAGGCTACTTGGGGGCGCGATAACTCGGTTAGCCGGCCGACTTCCGATCTGTATTCTGTCTGCCGACGAGTTTATTACCCGGCTACGCCCGTATTGTTGTTGTCCGGGAGCCGGGAGACTCCTTCGCTTATTCCCTACCAGCGATCCTCCTACCTCGCCTCTTTCAATTCCGCAGAACGCCGTGCTCGGCGGTCCGGCGTCCATCGACTCTGAGTACATCGTTTCGGCCAATCGATACGAATTCACCGGGCAATGATACAATTCTTGAGGCGCTCCTCCACCTGCATATCCATGAGCTTCGCCGTCCGACCGCCCCGGCACAATTAACTTTTCACGCCCGGAAAAGTCCCGGCGACAAGTCGGGCCATTTTTTTTCACGGCCCGAAAAAGTCCCGGCGACAAGTCGGGCCATTTTTTTTCACGGCCCGAAAAGTCCCGGCGACAAGTCGGGCCATTTTTTTTCACGGCCCGAAAAAGTCCCGGCGACAAGTCGGGCCATTTTTTTTCACGACCGTGAGAAGATTGCCGGCTTCGCTGCGAGTACCGCGGAGGAGCCGGAAAAAAGCCCGTCAATTCGATTGCTCCTGTAATTTTTTTTTGATTGATTAATCCGCACTCCGCGCCGAGACGAGCGCTAAACGGTAGACTGCGTGTAATAAGAAGATAAAAGAATGTTTAATTCCCGGAGGCGGAAGGCTCTTCCGCGTGGGAGAGGAGCCGTCTCACCGGCGGAGGGTTTTCAGCAGCCACCCCACGCCATCAGCAGCGGCAGAAGGATGAGGCCATCTTAACCGTTATCCTCGCCGTTTCTTCATCCGGCCAGGATAATTGCCTCCGCTCCGTTCAAATTTAATTCTTTTCTCGACGACGCTTCTCTTTCTCCTCCCCCGGCTCTTCGCCCCTTTTATCTTCTCATCACTTGTTTTCTTTCTGGCACTCTCCCTTTCTTGCGGACAACATTTTTTCTTCCGAACGCGCGATCGCCGCTTCCGAGGAAGCCCTCGCTCTTTCTGCTTCTCGTCCGGCGAATCATGAGGCAGTTTGCGGTAAATGGACACCGAATCCCAAAGTGATCGAGCGAGGCTCATGAGGCAGAGGCGCGGAGTAGCTCCGACTGCATGGCCGTCGCGACGCAATCGGGGGGAGGTGAAAAATTGCCGCAGAAGCGAAATTTTTGGGAAAAAAATGTCTAGCAATTTTTGCAATGCTTGACTTTGAAATAATGCAAATTGTTGAAGTTTGAAGCTTCGGGCCGCGAAGATTGTGCAAGCCGAAACTATAGGAGGGTGTTGCGGGCCGGCGCGCGAAGAGCATAAATAATCAGCGCTCTCGAGTTACGACGAAATTAATCCGTCCCGGTGAATTTACGGCCTGGCGGCCGCGACCCGGACTCCCCGACCGGCAATTCCTCTCCTCGCGAATCAGCCCCGAGGACTCGCGGAGGTGCGTTATCCCACAGCGTATCGCACAAAAAAAGCTTCACCGACTCGACTGTGAAACGTACACTCTCGGCCGTAAACGAAATCGTAATTAATTAAATCCTTGATAAGCCATTATTCGAATGTCGGGCTGAGAAAAGAAACGGATAATTAAGGCGAGATATATTTTTGGGCCATCCACCCTCTCTTGCGGCAAGAAACAAGTGTCGCTTATCTCATAGTCCATTCTGGCTGTGAAATTCTCTTTCGTTAGAATTTTTATTTTTTATTTTTTCTCCCAACAATTATCAGCCATCCATATTTTGCTGAACCAAAGAACAAATTTTTCTCCGTGCCTCGAAGATATTACACGAGTGATCTTTTGTGTATTATAATGGCCGGTGTCTCAGCACTTTGCGTGCCGGGGCTGCGGTAAATTCAACGGAAGACCATTATTCGAACGTCGAGCTGAGAAAAAACGGATAATTAACGGGAAATATATTATTAGGCTATCCACCCTCTCTCACGGAAAAAATAAGTGTCGCTTATCTCATAGTCCATTCCCGCTCCGAATTTCTCTTTCATCGGCATTTACTTTTTTTCTGCTGCCAACAATTATCAGCGATCCATATTTTACTGGACTGAAGAACGAATTTTTCTCCATGCATCAAAGATATTACACGAGTGATCTTTTGTGCATTATAATGGCCGGTGTCTCAGCACTTTGCGTGCCGGTGCTGCGGTAAATTCAACGGGGCGCCATTATTCGAACGTCAAGCAGAAAAAAAGAACGGATAATTAACGCGAAGTAAATTTTTAGGCTGTCCACCCGCTTTTACAGCAAAAAACAAGTATCGCTTATCTCATAGTCCCTTCTTGCTGACAACTTTTTTATTGGCATTTTTTTTGTCGTCGTCGATTGTCGAGCTGAGAAAAAAAAACGGATAATTAACACGAAATATATTTTTGGGTCCTTATACGGAAAAGATGAAATGTGAATTTCACTTTCACCGGCATATTTTTAACATTTTTTTTGCTGACAAAAATGATCAGCGAGCCGCATTTTGCTGGAGCAAAAAACGATGTTTCTGTGTGCATCAAAGACATTGCAGGAGTGATCTTTTGTGTATCATAACAGCCGGTGTCTCGGTACGTTGCGTGCCGGTGCCGTGGCAAATTCGACGGGGGGGACGGACGGACAAATCAGGAAATATGGCAGAGTCCCGCAAGAACATGGAAGAGCTCTACGGGGGGGCCGCGCGTTCTCGACTTAATAGAAATACAATAGATGAGAATCGTGTGTGGGGTGCGAGAACAGTGGCGTCCGCTCTGAAGAAAGCGAGGGAACGAAGCAGCAATGCGAGAAAAAGAAAAGGACGGGTGGACGATCCTCGAGCACCCTCCCCAGGCGGCACTTCGACCTGCGAGACATAAATCAAACACCAATACGCTAAGTGGTTACGCTCTCGACGTTAACCAGACCCGCGCAGCGGGAGAGTCCCCGCATGTTGTACGAGGCTGTGCTGCTCGGTCCGTGATTAAATTCGATTTAATTTCTAGCTCGGAAATTCGACGAGATGGAGCTGACAATAAAGCAGTTATTCTTCGCCTCCGATTGGAGCCTTTCTTTTTTTTTAGGGAATCTCACTATGTGCGAAAAAATTTCCCACTGGCTCAGTCGGTAATAAAAACTGTAATGAATTTTTTTAACAGATCGGACCATCTATGTATCAAAAGCAAATTTTTACGCGTAGCGAAGATCGATTCCGGTTGGGATGAGGATTTGTTTTTGATCGCGGATTGTCGGCAGCATAAAACAAAATCAATTACAGTTTATCTTACCGACCGTGGTGTGAAGTGTGTGCCGTTCCCCGCTCAGCAATAGCGACATCCAATACGTCTGTGCGTCAATCTGGTTTGTCCTTCCATATATGTTTTATTCGCCGTTTCACGTAAACCCGGTAATTAATTTAGGCCAAGTGGGGAAAATCGGCGGGAGGACTTACGGAGACGAGGGAGTTGATAAAACAAGAGATCGGTAAAGCTATATTGCTCACCCTCGAAATAATTCCGACGTCCAAATATCCCAGTGCGATTCGTACATTGAATGAATAAATTCCGAGGTACCTCGCGGTCGTGGCCGGCGGGATGACCCGCGTGTATCGTGGAAATCGGAAAGGGGCCGAAAAGTTATCGAACAACTGTGCAGACTTATCGTACGGCGGGGGAGGGCGGGGGAGAGACCGAGAAGAACGCGCACCACCCCGTCGAGGCCTATCGGCAAGGGACTTTTAACAATGCAAGGGGAATATACTTTCTCTTGGACGAACGCGCGATGGCTCCTATCGATTTAATAATGCATGAACGGTCGGGTGCTCGGTGATTTTTCACAGCCGCGATACTATACCGCTGTCCCGCGCGCCACGATGCTCACCGACAATCTTAGCCGGCCATGTACGCCCCTTCGGTACAAAATCCTTGCCGGACCTTCGATCTTGCGGAAACTGATCCATCGAATTTAGATAAAAAGGAGACAGTCGATCGTTCATCCTTCTAAGGGTCGAATTTTAAGACGTTAGTTTCAACTTAAGATCGCCCTTAAGGTCGCAGTTTGGCCCGAACTTCAATGCGTGATTAAGATCTATCTTAAGTTCGAACTGAATATCGAACCTCAGTTCGAACCTGATTTCGTGCTTAAGATAGATAATAACCATGGAAAAAAGTTCGGTCCAAACTTCGATTTTAGGTTCGATCTCAAGAGTGACATTAAGCTCGATCAAAGCGCAATCAAGTAATGGGGTCGAATTTTTAAGAAGTTCGTTTCAACTTAAGTCACTCCTGAGATCGAACTTAAGATCGAACTGAGTTCGATCTCAAACGCGATCTTAAGTTCAAACTAACTTCTTAAAATTCGACTCTAGAACTTGATTGCGGTTTGAAACTTCACAGTTTCGCCATACCAAGCCCCATCGCTCATCCGCCGCGCGCCTTGGAGCATCAGGGTAATCGGACAGTGACTGAACATGAAATTTCCGAACGGCATTAAAACGAATTACCACCGGGCTTTCGGTGTGCCAGCGGAAAACGAATGGCTCCAACCCAATGACGAAAGTTTGCCTCGCCAAGCTGCGGAGCGGAACGCGCGGAAAGATAAAGACGCGGAAACACACGCCCGCCATCGTCGGGGGAGCGAACAAGCACAAATATTTAAGTCAACACGAATCAGGCTTAACCGGATTTGCCGAAGGTACCGCCGGTTGGCGGCCATGTTTTCATTACAGCTCGCAATGTCCCGTACTCGATCATAATGTCGCCCCGCGCCACGCCGTCTCGCTCGCTCCCGCGCTCACCGCCGGTCCGCTGGTTTCGTTCTGCAGAACGCAGTGATTTTTCAACAGCTATGCTTCCCGCTCTGCCAACGAAGCTTTCCCTGCAACCGAGCAGCAGAACGCCGGGCGGCGGCAAGTCCGGACTCTCGCGGCAACTCTAATTTCATTTGCGCCGGGCAACTCTCGCACCCTCCAACCCCACCCGACTCGACTCTTCACTATCCGTTTCAGCCCCAACACCCCCCGACACATTTTACTTCCGGATTCTCGTCCACTCAATCGCCCTCGGGGTCATCGAACCGATTCCTCTTATTTCATTTTATATCAATCGGATAGTTCACGAAGCATTCTTGTTTGTTTTTATTTTATTTATATTTTTCCTAATTCAGTCTTTGTCAATACTGAATTTGCGTCATTGTTGGTACCCAGAGACTGGAAAAGATACTAATTTGATTCTTTTTTTAAAACCGATTCAACATCCCCGACACAGTATCCTTCCGGATTTTCATCCATTCAATCGCCCTCGGTGTCATCGAGAATTCCCCTTATTCTATTTTATATCAATCGAATCAGGCATTTTTGTTTTTTTAATTTTAATTTTACCCATTCCAATGTCTTTGTCAATACTGAATTTGCGCCATTGCTTTGGTACCCAAAGACCGGAAAAGATACCAATTTGTTTTTTTCTGTGTAATTTATTGTTTTTAAAACACTTGTTTTACGCAATCCAAACAATTGCAATCCCATTGCCGCTGGCTGTCGGTGAAATTTAACGAGAAATTCAGAAAGTTGTGCGAAGTCGAAAGTAACGCTGCGGGCGGTTATGCCGTAACTTGAAGTAAATGTCTCGCGATGCAACGAGCTCCGATTTAACGGCCGATTGTGTCGTTCCGAGCTGGGGAGAACCTTCTCTCCACGGCATCGAATCTGGGAGCCTGAGCGGCTGCCGGACCGCGAATTGCTACGTGTTTTAATTGATGCCCCAAGATGAATCGGTGCACCATGTCTGCAGTTTGTACAATCCCCACCTTACCCATTTTGTCGTCATTTTGTCCAAAGTCCTCAATTTTTCCTGGACCTTCGTTTTGTTTTGGGTTTTTATTCCGTCCCGAGTCTTCTGTTGTCCCCAAAGCAATTATAGTGTAAAACACAGAGTAACCATGGGAATTCATCATGAAGTGGTCGTGTCTGCAGGCAGCTGAATACATATTGCTCGTTTTTTTCCATTTCACGTACAAAAAATAGTAAAACGAAGCTGAAGTACACTTCGGATCTTCGCGATGGGAACCACCGCTCGCAACGAGAAGGTTTAATTTAAGTCTCAACGGGAATTCGCTTGATAGCGAGACGGCCAGGACGAGAGTTGACGGGATTTAATTGGTGCCCTAAGATGAATCGGTGCACCATGTCTGCAGTTCGCAGCATCCCCATCTTACCCTGGGTCGTCATTTTGTTTAAAGTCTTCATTTTTTGCTGGACCTTCGTTTTGTTCTGGGTCTTCATTCTGCCCCGTCTTCCGTTGTGCCCAAAGCAATTATTGTGTAAAACACAGAGTAACCACGAGAATTCCTCATGAAGTGGTCGCGTCCGCAGTCAGCTGAATTCATATTGCATCGTTTTTTTGTGTCCATTTCAGGTACAAAAAATCGTAAACCATGAGGCAGAAGAACACTTCGGATCTCGGCGTTGCGAGCCATCGCTCGCGACGAGGAGGTTTAATTTAATTCTCAACGCGAATTCGCTTGATAGCAAAACGACGAGGACGTGAGCGGTGTGTACGATCGGAGAGTCGGCGGAGTAAGATTACCGGCACGACCGCGAGAGTAACATTCTATCCTATCGCGCAGCTCACAGTCGGCGTACGAGACCTTATTGGGTACTAAAACTGCCAATTGTCTCAAAAGCTCGAGCGCACGGCCCCAATAATGAGGGATTAAATATTGAGGCGAGCGCGTATTCTCCTCGCACCCGTGATCCAGCTTCTCTCTGTCTCAATGTTCCTTTGTTTTACGGTTGTACGTGACCAGAAAGCAAGATGGCGCGTTGGCTGTGGCTGGTCGAATCCACAGCCAGCTCGCTCGCTCCCCCGGCTAACACGATTAGGCCCCTCTCGACGTTTTCGCATCTCTCTCTTGCCCCCACCCCAACCCCTCAATACCGCACGCACGTCCGACAATACGGAATTGGCCGAGCTTTAGTTACAGGTGCCGGATTGCGACTCTATCGGAGTATTCATCATGAAAATATGGATGTAAATTATCATTTACAAAACGAATAGAGAACTTGTTTCAACCTCGCGGGGCTCACGTAAATTAATGTCATTTTTTTCCATATTCTTGACATTTGTATAATGCGTACTAAAATCAAGAGAGTTGATTCAACGTATGTTAAAAGTGACTACAGGAAAAGGTGTTCGGACAACACTCTAGTTTTTCGAGTAGCAGTTGCTCTTTTTAATGGAAACCCCGAAACGAATTCCGTTTCTTTGCATCCAGGAGGTTCGAAGAAGCTGCCAAAAAGACGTAGGATGTGTAACAACGCTCCTTCATGCAGTATTTAAGGGGGAGACACAGAAACCGCTGCCGGCGAGTCATCCGTATTAGGCTAACAGAGCCGCCAACGACTCTCCCTCAATTATTCAAACCACTCTCTGCTACTTCTGCAATATATATATAGAGCTACATACAAATAGCCCGGGAGTTCTACACTGCAGCAACATCGATTCCTGCGTGACATCCCTGTCGAATCTGAAGCAACGACGCCCGAAGAGCATCACTATTGGGTCCTTCGTCGCGCAAAATACAAAAGTTTTGGTATCGTTCGAATCATTCGTTCGAATCATCGGCAGCCAAATATCCAACGCTTCTTTTTAATAATAAAAAATATGACACATCGCAGATGTCCAACATCGAGACGATTGTCTTCGAATAAAAATCATCATCATTACCATCAGCATCCATCGAAAAACAAGGACAAAAGCCAGGCAAATGACCCGCGAGTAATTACATTCCAACTGCACAATAGTCGTGGCTGCGATTGAATTCTTATCGCAAAAGAATCAACAAGCGGAAACGAATGTTTGCGCAAAGTACAAAAGGTTTGGCATTGCTCGAATCATCGACAGTTTTTATTAAAACATTATCACCGGCGTACAATACCAAAAACCATAATTGCCTTCAGGTAAAAATCATCATCATTATCACGAGCATCCATCGAAAAAAAGGACCCAATCCGGACGAAATTATGACCGACGAGTAATTACATTCCGTCTGTGCGAGAGTCGTGCTTGCGATCGAATTCTTATCCCGGGGAGAATCAACGAGTGGAAACGAATGTTGGGCCCGGACCACACGTGTAATGTGGCGACCATAATGGGCACCGTAATAGGCACGAACTAGCGTCTAATGCCGGGCTCTCCCTGTGGGCAGTAATGCAATAGGCAAGCGATGTGTGTGCGAGAGACGTGTGTACGTTTCGGGCCGACGAGGGGGTTGTTCGACGAGGCATCGAACGTGGCCAGTAAGAACGACGAGTCGCGGACGGCCGCGGCCACGACCAGCCGGCATTAACCGACCGAGTGAACAGTGCCGAGTCGGCGAGCAGCAGCGTAGAACGGAACAGCACCGGCAGCAGCCTGGGTACCGAGTTAGAAACTCATTACGGTTGCTCCGCCCAGGCCGTTCGAGGTTGAGCCGACCAATCGGATCCTGCTGAATTGGAATCGCGCCCCCACGGTTTAATCTCCGTTTCGCGGACTCAAACAGGGCAGGGAATGATACTTAGGGAGAACATGTATGTGTGTGCCACACGTGTTGAGCTGGTTTACGGAGACTGTTCGTTGTAGTGGTGAGCTGGACGGAACGATTCGTTTGATTCGACGGAAATTGGTTGAATCTGGTAAAATTCGGATGTCTCAAGGCTTGATGGACCATTCGGTAGGTTCGAAAACTAGTAAGTGTACCAGATTTGGTACACGCACCACAGTCTTCGGAACGACCGAATTTGTTTTTATCACGGAAATATTTTGTCCGCGTGATCATTTTTGTTGTCCTCGATTTTGACTCAACGTGACCATTATTTAGCGGTTGTAATTGCGTGCTTGACCTATGTACATAAATCCACAGTTTGATGAAAATAAGGAGCAAAAAAAACAGATTCCGCTTTTAAAAAATCGGACACATACCGATGAAATAGCGCGGATGCATCGTGCTTCATCGAAACATACGATAATGGCAGAGTCGCCTCGATGAATCAAGTTCAATCGATTCGATTGAACCGAAAAACACGAATAATGGGTTCCGCGTTTTCGGGCGCAAATCCGCAACGGGCGGCACCGCCCGATGGGAGTCGGGGGAGTTTCGGGAACATAATTTTTCGATTTCTCGTTGATTACCACCGGAGCGCGGAGCCGGCACAAAATTTTCGCCGGGGGACGGGACGAGTGGTAAATCGTGCGGATACGAGATTCATGGACGAGTGCGAAGAACTCTCGTTGTTTCGATTGTACCGCGTTGGGCCGCGAACGCCGGACAGGAGATACACATGCACTTATATTATTCCTGCATCGATCGTCCACTTATTCGCACGTATAATCATCGCGAGGCAAACACGGCGCAGCGCAGCATCCAACTACGTCGGATTAACGTTAAATAATTTACACGGCCCCAAATTATCGGTTTTGCTATCCTATCACGCCGTGCACGATATGCGGATTAATTTATACAGATGAAATAATGCATAACAGAATAGAGAGGCGATGCATCATCGCGGACGGTAAAAAAAAAAAAAAAAAACACAAATATTGTATGAAGAGAAATTATACGTGTGTGTGCGGCGAACGACGAGACATGCATGTAGCGCATGAAATGCTAATTTCACATTCGTTCTAATGAAACATTATTGGCGGCTCGTCTCATGCGCCGCGCCGGAATGAAATAAGCATGCCTGCATCTGAATTATATTATTTAAATGTAACCTCGGGGATAAAAAGTGCGAGCGAAAAAAAAAGATCATTAAATTACATTGCATTACATTCATCGCGTATCCAAATAGTATTACGGAACAGGGCGAGGCTTTCTTCTATGTTTTTTTTTTTTTCGTGCATTCATTTCTGTCTCGATACTGGAATAATCTTTCCCCTTCATCTCTTGTGCGTTCGCACCTTTGGCGAATAAAAAGTAAGGAGCGGTGCGTTGTTGGGGCGTAATTTGCGCATGCGTGGCTGATCTCGTGTTCAATAAGGGAGTTGATGAAGGGGTAGACTGACGAATTTTTATTTATCGAAAGTAATAATCCGGATGAGCGTCCGGTGTACTTTGGATGGCGCGGATCGCTCGTGTGCACCGGCGAGTTGCAGACTGCAGGCGAGAATCGAGCAACCGCAAATAACGAAACGCGCGGCGGATTGATCGGTGAAGGGTGCGGGATGAAGCATCTTCGAAAGGGCAGACGCGATCGACGGTAACGAAAATGTGCGGCGGTCTGGCAGCCGCGCAGAATAAAAAAGACGCAACGACAAGTTAACAAAGTCACGTACGAAAGTGGAAGCGCGTCTTATATCGTTCCGAAATAAAGCGTCTCCGCTCGCTGGCTCTGGCAATTATTTCACCTGAACCGAGCAACGCGCTCGGCTCGGCTCTCGTCGATTACATTTTTCCGTGATAATAATCTTTTCCGGGCTGTCGCAAGCTTCGCGGAGCACAAAGCGAGCGAGAAGGAAGGTCCGGGACGCAATTTTAAAGTCGTTTGCACAACGCACCGAGCCGCCGAGAGAATTAACCGGAAAACGGCGGCGACCAGGTGCGATGGACGATTATAGTTGATAAAAAAAATTTGTAGGGTATCGCCAGTATGCACCGTTAGTCAATTACACCGAGAAAAAAAATGATTTATGAGTGCTCCGAAAATAAATATATTTATTTGAATTTACTTCATGTAAATGAATACTTATTTGATACAAATTAATACAAATTTAAAAACCAATTCTATGTCATTATATAAAGTTAAGAAAGTTTAGACGATCGCCAGTACGCGCCGTTCGATAATGACACCGAGAGAAAAATAGTTTTACAGGTGCTTCTAAAATATTAATACATTTATCTAAATTTATTTAATACAAATGAGTATTCATTTAATATAAATTAATACAAATTTAAAGACCAATTCTATCCGATTGCAGAAACTTAAGAAAACGACGAACAAGGGACAATTAATGTTCGCGACAATCTCTGTAAGTCGCAATTCCGTGTCACCGTTATTTTTACGAGCCGCATCGTGAAAGGCGACGAAGAGTGAAAAAATTTATTTTTAAGAAAAAAAAATGTTAGTGTGAAAGAGGCTTGTACAGTGAGGTCGGGGAGTTTCGTTCGTGGGAGCATTGAGGACCCGAGGACAATCGCTCTCGGTAAGTACAGGGATTTTTTTTTCCACGCAAACTCTTATGGCCGCGGCGAGGGCCCAGCGGGAAACACCGAACGTGTTCGCATCGCGGAAGGCGGCGAGTACAAAGGGCGGCGTGCGGCAGGAGCGTTTCGAAGAGCACACTGTTGCAAATCTTCCTCGGGCTCGGGGCATCGCCGGTCAGCCTTCGCGAAGTCCGCGTCGTATACAACTACGTGCCAATAAATGTCCGAACGACGGACAAATCCTGAACGAACACCAACCGAGTTTGTAGCGCATTAAAGATTCAGGGGAGGCAATCGATTTCCTAGTTGCTCACCGCGGCTGACTAAAGAGAATGGCATAAAGCACACGTTTTTCAGATATTTTGCTTTTTCGCGGACCAATGAAAATTTAAGTCCGCACAAAAAAATCGCACATATTGGAAACGGTTCTGACAATTGTTCAAGAATCTTCGCGTCCAAGAATCGAACGAAAATTACTTACGACCCTCTTCTCAAATATCGAGGCGTAAATGTAAAATGCAAAAGGGTTGAAAAAAATAAAGGATTAAAAAAAACAATGACTCGAGCTGAGCTTCATACACGATGGATCCGTCGAGTTATCCGAACGATTGCCGTTTCCGTTTATCGAGACCTTAATTTGTCGGATACATCTCAATTCTAACTTAATGCCCGGAAAAGGGCTGCTTCCGGAGAACGCCTTTGAGGCTAGCATTTTTCAAAAAATCCAACAGGTGCATTTAGGGTCTAAGCGGCAGGTCTACCAAATGGACTTTCAGGACTGTGATGGGTTCATCGAAAATTGGGGTGTGAAGGAACATGTATCGGAGCGCACGGCGGTAAGAGCTGTCGGAAAAAGACAAATGTGACTATCCGGCCCACCTCCGAGGCATTTCCGTTTTTCGAAATCGGTTTCCAGAGCATCTGTTCTTCGATCGGGGCTGCGAAGCCCTCTCGTTTCAATTTTTTTTTCCTGTTTCTGTGGTCGGTAAGCGATTTTTGAATCGTTGCACCAGTACGGTGCACGGCTGACCGAGTAAGTGACTCGTTTCCGAGATCGTTTAGGCACCACATCTACCGGGACTCGGACGGTTAAATCGTCGACCGCAAATCGTTTATCTTCCTCGTGCCGTACTGTTCCTCGGGATCATAGATCGGAACTGTGAAATAAATGGCTGCGACGATCGTCAACCCCGATGCACCGGCAAAAGTGCAACTTTGTCGGGCCGATATCGTCGTCGCTTGGATTATGAGCGTGGCATCGCGGTTTCATTGCATAGTAATTTTTACGTTCACACTTTTTTTTTGCCGGAGATAAACGGATACGGATTTTACCGTTTTTTCTGCGACCATAAAATGTGCTCAATAATCATAAAAACCATTAAATAAAAAAATGTTATGCAATTTGCCGTTTGTATGATTCTTCTGCGGATGAAATTGGTTGACGTTGGAGCGCTCACCGTATGTTCCTTAATTCATCCACTTCTGTCGCCGGCTGCATTCGAAATTAATTCCAAATACAAACACAAATTCTTTTACCCACCTTCCTTTATTCGTTCATTCATAAATGTCTGCCACTGGTTGCATTCAAGATAGATTCTGGAGAAAAATTTAAAAAATTCTCTATAAAGCCACTTCCGGTTTAAAGATCTAATAAAATCGCAGTTTTCGTCCGAAAGTGTCGTCATACCGGAAATACGTCAGGTTCCGGTAAAAAAAATATTTTCAAACCGGAAGTGAGGTATTTCAACTCATTTTACCTGGTGCGAACTTGGTCAACCCAAACAATTCCGGCATCCTTAAAAGGCCAACAATGGAAATATAAAATTTCAAGATAATATCGGAATATATAAATTTTTAGGGGTCGAGAAGATTTGATAAATTTATTTTTTGTTTGTTCATTTATTTGATCAGTGGATTTTTTTTTGTCGATCTCCTCGTCAAGGACGCACAACCCTTTTTTATTTTCGACCTTCGACCTTCTTGTCCGGCCGCAGAGTGGATTAGGAGAGAGGATGTCCGAAACCCTATCGGTGTCCGTTGTCGAGACGGATTTCGCGGATTACCGAGGATAACCATCGTTAATTGTGTTCCAAGACGAATTTTGGTCGTCGAACAATTTTCTCTCTCGAGAAAAAAAAACAATATCCTGTCGGGACGGTACAGTTCGCGGGGCAGCACGAGAGGGGCGAAGAGACGCGCGCAACGCCGGGACCCATTCGGACCCATTTACCGACGTTTAACTCTCCTGATCGTAGAAGCGTTTCTCCTCGGCTCCGCTAGTTCCGACCCGAACTTGATAGACTACGGCGAAGGGGGTTGGTATTATAAGCCTGAAATAGTGTAGAAAATGGGAGGGGGCGGGGGATGGGGAAGGGAGCTGAAAGAGTGCAAAAAAAAAAGAAAAAAAAAAGAAAAGCCGAAAAGGGAGGAAACGCAAGGAAGAGACGAAAGCGTGGAGCATTCGTATCCCTCTGAAATTGCCCGGCCATTAGCGATACTACGTTATTACGCTCATCGTTTTTTCTGAGCCAGCCTCCGCCGACAGTGCAGGACGGCGGCCATCTTGGAATATGGGATTGTGTCCGAAGGCAAAGAATCCCCCGATGTGTATATTGCCGTAGCAGGTATACTGCAGCAACGAGTGCTGGTTAATATGTTATCACGAAACGGGAACGGTTTACATTTGTAAAGGGTAATTCGTATTCGTGCTTTTTGCAATCACCAAAATGGACGCCGGCGGGGCTTCGCCTTTGCAGCATGTATTTATTGAATGCCGATATGAATATTCAGTGCCAATAAATAAAGTCACGAAAATTCGGAGTTTTCTTGGGTACCATTAAAAACAACATTTTAAATAAACTCGATCGGTTGGGAATTTCTTTCGAATTCAGTTTCAATTTTTTTTTTGCCGAAGTCTTGATTTTTACAATAAAAGTAAAAATATAAAAATACATTTTTAAATAAAATGAAGTACTGAAGTAAATTTTTTGATTTAATTCGAATTGGAATTCTAATGAAGAAAAAACAGCATGTTTCTTTTGAACAAAAAATTGGGTCCCTCATTAGCCGGTCAAGTTCATGAGCGAAGATTGACGAAGATAAAAGTGATTTGAATATCGAGATTTGTAGTTCAGTATTTCGGTGAAGGGTACGAGGAGAGGCTTGCAGTTTGCGGAGACATCGACGAGGCATGTCATTAGAGTCATTACCGGTAATCGGTATTCGTTTCGATCCCATAGCAATACATATCGATTTCCTCGTGACTCTTGACCTCCGCGGCTCTGCAATCAAAGATAAATCGTGTTCGGCCCTTTTCAACGGAACGTTTAAATCGAATGCGTCGGCGGGGTGAGGGTTTCGAAAGGCCGCTGCATCACCGGAGAGAGGCATATAATAATATTTTATTCTCCGTATATCTCTCGTACACACGAGCATAGCCAATTGTATTACCCTCTTGCGAACGTATAATTCCTTCAGGATACGCCGCACTGCCGTTCATCGGGGACCATTATAAAATCTCAGTCTATTACCAAACGATATTATCTAGCAGTAATCGTCCAATCAGAAACATTCGCGAGACATGTGTTTTAGAGCTATTAAAAAAACAAATAAAAAAAATTTATTCGCTTTTATATCATTTGATCTGCGAGTCGCAGAGTCGCACGGAGAACAATAAACGCACGTGCATTTTTTTTCTCTGTTCATGCATATCCCATTATTGTTGTGCAATTTTTTCGCGAAGTTTTAAATACAGTCCTTATACGTCCTGATTTTATTGCAGAATTAATTACTTTTGTGTAATGAGAACTGTGTAAAATATTCCAGTAAACATAACTCCATTTCAATTTTTTTAAATACAGTTCGCTACAAGCTTTTTTGTTGTTGATAGAAATATGTGTTTTGCGAAATTTTAAATACGATCCAGAAACGTTTCGATTCTATTGCAGTATTAGTGACTTGTGTAATTGTAACTGTTAAGTATTCCAGTAAACATGACTCCATTTTAATGTTTTTGACATAATTCGCCGCAAGCTTTTTTTAGTACATTTTTTTTATCTATTCCTTTTAGAGACAGAAATCGGTGCCGTTCACTGCTTATTTACTGCAGTAAATTATTGTTTTGAGAAAATCGTTGAATAGCATTTGCAGTGGTCCATTGAGTACGCCGACCGAGCGCGAAATACAATGCAGCATTCTTGCGCACGCCCGATGACCGTCTAACGGGATCACTAAACGTTGCATGGAGGCGCGCGTTCAGTTCGCTCCTGCCGATGTTGCATTTGCTGCTGCCGCTGCTGTTGCTGCCCTCTCGCTATCGCACGACGATGAAAATACCCGTGCTTCGTGGAACCCTAAATTAAACGTTGTTTTGCTCGTCGTTTTGCGATCGGAAAAGGATCCCGTGCGATCGGTATTGGGTTGAGAGCGTTCCGATGTCGTTCGTAATCGGGGGCATAAAGTGTCCGCATAAAGCAAAGTCGAACCACGGGGGCAGAAGCAAAAGAGCAAGCAAAAGAGCCCGAGCAGTCAGGTAACTCGAACGGGCCCGGGCTGTGCGCCACGGTCCGGTTTACAACAAGGCGCCTTATCTTAAGAGAGTCAGCTCGCCGGCCCTGCGGCGTTTTAATTCGAATAAATTTAAGTTGACGAAGAGGTGGCCTTTTAACATTCCAACGATAAGAAGGAGAGCCTGAAATACACCGATGACCCGCGCCGAGTCCCTCCGCCTAAATGAGACTCGTTACATGCGGCTGTGAGTTTTTACAAACTCATCATCGGCCTTGCGACTCGAGGCGGTTAGGTCTATTCGGGCTATTGTTCTGATCTTAGATGGATCCTAACTGCGACTCACTCAACCACGGCGTTTTAAATGTACAGCAGTTTTTCAAATATAAATATAAATATACTTTCGCTTGGAAAAGTGAATGAAAAAAAAAGTTTGAGCGAAGGTATCGATCCTCTGAGAATGTGATAGAAATTTACCAAATTTTTAATTCATTGTGCTGGCAAAAGGAGGAGGTGGAAAAATTCCAACGCTTTCCTCCCAGTCTACGTGCGAAATTTATAAATGCGATTTATAAGTGTACAAAATTATATTATCATATGCGATAAAAATAATCTCAATTTCGATACAACACGCATCGTATAGAATATACTCCGTTCTGGAAACCTTAGCAAGTGTCTACGGTGAAAGCACCTCCATCCCTAAACAAACGGCTACACTTCGAATACTTTCTGTTTTATCGGGAAAGATGTTCCGTTCCCGAACTCCCACCGTACCATACGCGGGTAAGATATCATACACGGGAACCTTACCATACGCAGATTACAGCAAGTATGGTGTCGGATTCATGTTTCTCTCGGTCTGTTATCACGGTAAGGTGATGTGAAATACCGCCGCCGGTAACAACAACTGTACCGCATGCCGTTTTGAGACCGCAGTCCGCCGATGAAGAAGCAAATTATCTTTCCCTGAAGAATCGGCCGACGTAGGAAAAGACAATTTTCTTTTTTCTCGGCGGTCTGCGGTCTAAAAACGGCATTCATTAAAGTTTTTGTTACCGGCTGAGCACGTCGCAAGTGAGCAGGAGGGTGTTTCACGTCACTTTGAGACCACATGAACTATCTTTTTCCCCTAGGCTCAGTCGGTATCAAAACTGTAATCTGATCGCGTTCATTTTTGACACATTAAATAGGTCCGCACGACTGACCCAAGACGGAACTCGCCTTGAACCCACATTTACAATCCACTAATAAAACTATTGCTGCCGAGAATTGCTCAATGGAATCTTGATCCTTGAATGGAAAATACGAAAAAATTATACAATTTGTTCAAACGTCTGTATCTCTAAATTTCCTGGAACGAGCTTCCAGGTCATTCGTGGACAGTTTTATTTAAAGTTACGCGATAGTCCTTTGTACTCCAAAAACTCTCCTAAATGTTTCTTACAGACATCAGTCTGCGTCTCAGCCCATCGTTCAGATAGAAACGATCCATTCTCCTTGGGTTATTTACAAACTTGTTAGTCGCTTTCTCTCCGGCTGGTTCAACCCTCAGAGTTATCAGCACATCGCCACTCTTGCGAAGATACGTTGCTGCCTCATCCATATTGGGAAACTTTTAAGGAGCCTTTATAGGTGCTACTCCGAATAGATGTTTTATCTTCCATAACATAGCGCAACTTTTGAGGGAATTCTTCACAATCGCCATGTCCTCGACCTTGGACAAAATTTCAATTAGTCAACGGGACAGCTCGGATGTGTATCTAGAATATTCTATATGGATCATTCATATATGGACTTATATCTAAAACATATACAATATGTTATCTCAATGTCTTTGGCATGTACCTCATCATTAAGTTTCAACCGATCAAGAATCACGTTGCGCCGCCACGAGTTATGCTTGTAAAACTTTACTCGTTAAATCATCAGAAGTTCCGTCAGTGTTGTCGGAGGATCCTTGCAATCGGGGAGACTGAAATAAAGGAAGACATCGTAGATAAGGCGTTCGGTTTTACTACTCAAACAGCAACGAGAGCCAACTTACCAAGGATAATAAGTTACCGATCCAAATTTAATGCCATCGCCTTCCCACGATCACGGACGTTTCAATCCGCGACAGAAACGCATCTGATTGAACAGGACATTGTACAATCGAAACATCTTCTTGTCTACGATATTTACTGACATGTTTTTTTTTTTGTTTTTTGAGGTTAAGCACTGGAGCTATACCAAAACTCAAGCCGACTATCATTTGTTGTGAAAAAAAAACCAACAACCACGACTTTTATTCTGACCGATGGACAAACTACCGTTTGATGACATTAAACAATTATACCGATTTCGGACGAAAATTGTCGCACCGAAATCCTAACTGAACAGTGCCCGTGTTTACAAAACCGAGCAGCGGGTAAATTTTTTATTTTTATTTTTTTTTTATAGCCCGATGATGGCTCGTCCCCTGGCGGAGACCTGTGCCACTCTCTTCAGGCAGCGGGTAAATGTGGAAGCGCGAGTGGGGATAGCGAGGCTCTCGGGCTATTCGTCCAACGGACGTGCGAGAAATGTCGCGGGTATGGGAATGTCCGAGCTCGCTCGGAAAGTCGTCGCAATATCGCAAATAATTTTAAAAAGTACTAAAGTAAATAAGTTGAGGCAATTACATCGGTACAAAGAAATATTACGGACCGCGTAGAAATATAAAATGATTAACCTACTACTTGCTTTTTTATCTGGAGCTCTTCTGCGTGCCTCGGAGATCCCTCCCCGAAGGGAGACCGAGGACTTATAGCGAAGGTTGATTGATGATTTGTACTTGCCGGTCAGCCATACCGCAGGCTACGCTTCGATGTTCGGATATTGGATGTTCTTCCCATTATCTGAAATGGAATAAAATGCACATCGACGCGATAAAAATAAAAGAAAAATTCATTTCTGGGAAAGATTTATAAAAAAAGGAAGAAGCTCAAGATGTTTTACGTTTGTATAGTCAATATATAGGTTCGAAGGCATCGATTTTGCTTGGATAATGCACCGTGCCAATTCATGCTCAAACACGCTCCGACACGCTCGTGCCGGTGAGTCGGTGCGAATCTATATTGCGTCGCACCGACTCGACGGAACGAGCGTGTCGGAGCGACGCAACATAGATTCGCTCATTTTTCAATTAGTATGGAAGGAGCATTTGTAAATTACCATTCCAGTCGTCTTGGAGCTGATTATGAAGGGATATGCGGAGGAATTATCGGCGCAGGAGACAAATTACACGTGACATTCATCGAAAACGGTGGAGCACATGAGCGTCGGTCGACCAGCTGGCACCCAATGTTTGAACTGTGCGCAGACGCGACGCGTCTCTCTGCGTCCTTTTCGCCGAGCTGCGCATGGCCATATACGGTCATCTCGGGCACCAATCAGAGCAAATCATGAAAATAAATAACTGCCACACGGTAACCATGACGATTCAACAATGCGCAGTCGTACGGTGCATCGTCGTCAGGTAATTTATTTGTCCCTCATTATTATTAATATATTCATTGTATCAAATTACATTAAAAAAATTAACTCTGACAGCGTCAATATTCACCACCGACAAACTTAATTTACAGTAATGTATAAATATTCCTTCCATTATAATTGAGAATTGAGCGAATCTATGTTGCGTCGCGCCGACTCACTGGCACGGGTGAGTCGGAACGTGTTTGAGCACGAATTGGTACGGTGCAGAATCCAAGCAAAATCGATGCTCCCGAACATGTATATTAACTTGACAAACATAAAACATATCTTGAGCATCGATGATTCTTCCGAGAGATGAATCTTTTACTTATTTTTGGTATGCATTTTACTATGATTCAGATAATGAGAGAAACATCGAAAACCTGGACATCGAAGCGTATTCTGCGGAGTGGCCGACCGGAAAATACAAATCATCAATCAACCGTCGCTATAAGTCCTCGGTCTCCCTTCGGGGAGGGATCTCCGAGGCGCGCAGAAGAGCTCCAGATAAAAAGCGAGTAGTAGGTTAATCATTTTGCATTTCTACGTCTTTCGGCATTTTTATTTGCACCGATGTAATTGCCTCAACCCCTGATTTTTAAAAATATCTGCGATATTGCGATGAATTTTCGAGCGAGCTCGGAGATTCCCATGTCCGCGACGTTCCTTGCAGGTTCGTTCGACAAATAGGCCGAGAGCCTCGCTATCCCAAGTTGCGCTTCCACATTTACACAGTGTTCGGTTTTCCTATATTGCTAACTTATCAACTTCCTATATTGATAACTGATCGGCTTCCTTGGTTGATAACTTTTCGACTTTCTCCGTCTATCTCTTATCGGTTTCTCCCGTCGATAACTTATTGACTTTTTACATCGATAACTCATCGGCTCCCTCCGTCGATAACTTATTGACATTTTACATCGATCACTCATCGGCTTCTTCCGTCGATAACTTACTTTTACGTCAATAACTCATCGACTTTTGACGTCGATAACTTATCAATTTTTTACGTCAATAACTCATCGACCTTTGAGGTCGATAACTTATCGATTTTTTACGTCAATAACTCATCGACCTTTGAGGTCGACAACTTATCGAGTTGTTACGTCAATAACTCATCGACCTTTGACGTCGATAACTTATCGAGTTTTTACGTCAATAACTCATCGACCTTTGACGTCGATAACTTATCGATTTTTTACGTCAATAACTCATCAACTTTTGACGTCGATAACTTATCGATTTTTTACGTCAATAACTCATCGACTTTTGACGTCGATAACTTATCGACGGCAGATACAAGGAGCTGCCTCTGTTTCCGGCTTCAGGAATATTACTACTCTGCGGCCTTGCTCTGCATTTGCCGACGACGATTCTCTTCCTTACCGACCGTGGTCTTCCAGAAACTTCGCGAAGACGAAACGCGATCGCGCTTCCCGTCGATAGTTCCGTCCAGGAAGCCGCGAAGGGAATTCGCACTTCGACTCGTCCTCGTAAAGTCTCGGAAGCTAGTACTGCTCTTAGAGACGTACGCGTCGTTCCCGGTGGTACGTTAGCGATAAAGCCGAGCAATAAATTTCTGCCGACTAATGATTCCTCGCGCACCAGCGTCCACTTATTAACTTATTGGAGTAGAAATTGCTGCGCGGCGCGCAACTCCCGGGGCGGGGGGACCAGGTGTACAAGGAGTTTAATTAAGTACACCTCCATCCCGTGTATTTACATTGTCAAACATTAAATCCCTGATTAATGGCGAAGCGATAAATATTACGGCTGGGTTAAAATTAGCCAGGACTCCAACGTCGGTTTCTCCGATTCCATCCGCAGTCAATAAAAATGATAAATCCGTTCCAGCGATAAAAAATGAAAAGTCAAAGAGAATCAACGAGTTTTCCGAAAAAGATGCAAAACAAAAAACCAGTCGACCGCTGTTGGACTAATTATGATGTATGTCTCGGTAATGCAACTTTAACGATTCGCCGAACGGGGATGAACGAGCGTGCCTCGGTACGGAGTTAATTAATTTTTGTCAAAATTTTGCGATACTCTCGTCCGGCAAACGAGTCGAGATTCCGGTCGGCGGCGTGCGACGGGCCCGACGGATTCAAGATGCTGGCCCGGTAGCGGCGGGACGCTCGAACTCTCCGGGAACTTGTCAGGTTTTCTGGAACTCCTGGATAATTCGGAGCAAAGGATCCGACGGCGTCGGCGAGAGCGGGCTTGACGAACAAGTGCCCGCTCGCAAACCGCAAGAACGGCACGGGGAGACTCGAAAGAGAGTCTCACCGTTCGGGAGCATGCAAAAGAGACGACGGTGCCCCGGGAGGACGGCGATTAGTCACGCGAAATCGTCCATCGCGTCTGAACATACGAGAGACACATGTCGTGGCCACCTCTCGAAATAGAAGAAGAGAACAGAGTAACGGGACGAGAGGGTTACGGGTGAAGCTCGGAGCTACGGGACTCTTTCCACTCTAACCGCCTACTTAATTAAAACAACATTAGCCGGTGCACATTGCAGTTTTCCCATCGAGATGATAGCGGCGGTCGAGCACTTGGGGCTCCGGATTTCAGGTCGTCCGATGGTTGGGACCATTCCGGATGCGAGGACTGATCATCAAGCGAACAAATTCTGTTAGATCAAGCGATAGATCAATGAGAAAAAAAATTCATGTTGCACGATCTGTTGAGAAAGTTCGCAATGAAAGTCCGTTCGACAGCGGCGTTCAGTCATCGGGCCAGGATCTTGGATATGGACGACTCACACTTGAGGGATCCACACTGACTTAATTAAAACGACATTAGTCGGTGCACATTGCAGGCTTCCCGTCGTGATGATAACGGCGGTAGGACACTCGGGGTTTCGGATTTCAGGTTGATCGATGGTCCATTCCGGATGCGGGGACTAATCGTCGTGCGAAAAAAATGCTATTAGATCAAGATGGATCAACGAGAGAAATCATATCGCACGATCAATTAGATAGATAGAGTTTTTATTGGTACTGGGATAAAAAGGTTACAAAAGCTTAGCTATGAAAGTTCACTATGAAAGTCCGCTTGACAGTAGCGTAAAGTTTATTTTTAATCACTGTTTGTTCGTTCATCTGGCCTGGAACCCGGACATGGATTCCCTCAACCAACGCCAAAGAACAACGAACAACTGCGCAGCTTGCAAAACTCTTGAAAATAAAATCGATGTGCTGGCTTCCGCATCGAGCTTGCATCTTGATGAGATCAAAGCTACCGGGTTAATTGGCCCTTTATGCTCTAGCATCGGCAGTGGCAATTCCTCTTGTCGGTAACTGCCTCGTATATTCCGTCCGGCGAGGCTCGTAAACCACCATGCTTATTAAATTACCCACGTCGGACGCTCCTTGCGTTCGGGTTTGGCAGCCTCCGAACCATCTCGCCAATGCCAACTGCAATACTTTCGTTCTCGGAAATTGAGCTATAACCAAAATCTCGGGGTATCTTCATGACTTCATTTTTATAGTATGGGTGCGAATGTGCCGATAACCCAATTACTATAGGGTCATTTCTCAAACCATTCACATTAAGTCTTATTAAGTTATTAAGTCTTAAGAATCTGCGATCAAAAACTCCTCCAAAAAAAGGTTCATACAATCAACGCATCTTGATATCTTCATTTTTATGACCGTGCTAATTTGTACGGGTGCGAATCTGTTGATCTAATTGCGATAGGGTCATTTCTCAAAGTATCAGATTAAATCTTACGGCCCTTCGAGTAAAAACTGCTGAAAAAAAATCGTACCATTCACGCATCTTGGTCAATTTTCATTTAAATGCTACCATATAACCGTGTTCCCAGGAGATTCGCAAAATGTCCATATCGCAAGATCTCATACTGGAACGTAATCGCCCTTCGGGGAAGCGCATAAGCGAGTCTGCATAACACCCCCGTTTATTCAGACATTTTCGCGAAGCTGAATAGCGCGTTTATCTGTACGGGTGCAAATCTGATGATCCAATTGCGATAGGGTCATTTCACAAAGGAATCAGATTAAGTCTTACCGACCTGCGATTAAAAAGTCCTTCAAAAAAATAAAATGCATACAATCCACGCATCTTGGTCAATTTTCATTTAATTGCTACCACATACTCGTATTCCCAGGAGATTCGCAAAATGATCATATCGCAACATCCTGGAACGTAATCGCGTTTCAGGGATGCGCGTGTCCGCATAACACCCCCGTTTATTCACACATTTCCACGAAGTATAATGTGTGAGGCTCGTGCCATCAGATCAGTCTCCTTTTCCCGGTAAAGTTGTGCACACCAGTGCCGTTTCTCGGTCGGTCGTATATGTGTATGTGTGTCTGTACAAATTTCCTTCATCAAAAATGTCAAATTGACAAAAATCTGTCAGGAAAACTTTTCCTTGTAGACTGGCAAAGTCGCGGAAGATGCAGTTTCGACGAAAGCCGTGGGAACACACACTGTCAAAAGGAGTCGTTGACGCATGGAGCGTACTACCAGCTGTGATGACCAACTCGCAATCGATAAATCAGTTTTAAATTATATTTAATGCGCACATGTTCACATGAAGACAGAGTGCAAAATTATTTATCTACATAAAGGTTTTTATAAGTCGTACGCTTACTTTCTGTAAATTGAAACAATAATAATACCCGTGTCCCTACGCGATTCGCATATTGATCATATCGCATCATCCTGCAACGTAATCGCGCTTCAGGGAAGCGCGTGTCCGCGTAACACCCGCGTCCATTCAGGCATCTTCACGAAGCGGCATAGCGCGTGGCATCAGATCAAAGATCTCCTGAGATAAGCAACTCGCGATCGATAAATCAGTTTAATAACATGTCGGATGCGCACATATTAACGTGCAGACAAAGTGCAAATTTACTTATCAAGATGCCCATTTTTATAAGTTGTAAACTTACTTTCTGTAAATTGAAATAATAATAATAATACGTTTGATCCTACGAGGTTCGCAAATTGATCATATCGCAACATCCTGGAACGTAATCGCTCTTCAGGGAAGCGCGTGTTCGTATAACACCCCCGTTTATTCAGACATCTCCGCGAAGCGGAATAGCGCGTGGCATCAGATCAAAGTCTCCTCGGTGAAGTTGCGCACACCCGCGCCGTTTCTCGCCGGGTCGTGTGCGTCTGTGTATATCTCCTTACCGCGAGTAATGGACTAATGACTCGGGATAGAGAAAGAGAAGCCTAGAGAGTGTATAAATAGCGAGCCGAGAGGCTAGCTTATGCAGCCTCAGCACGCTAGCCAATTAAACTCGATACACGGGGACAGTGAAGCCCGCTGTTGTGCACTCTACCCCGGAGACCGTGACGCGGGCGGGCTTAAGTAGCGAGATTTAGAGACGACAGGTGCTCCGTTAGCTTTCTCTATCGTTCCCACCTCTCTTCTTTTTCCCCGTTCCTCGTTAATGCGCGAAACCGAGAAAGGGAGACGGAAAATCAACGAAAAGACTTCACCCCGAGACGCGGTTTCGCCACCTTGACGATAGCCGCGACGGAGCGAGAGAGGAAACGTTCGATACGCCATTTTGGTCGCGGAAACGAGAAGCGTGTTATTAACAAGCGACGAACGCATCGGCGTCGGGACTGCATTGTGCGGTCCGGTCGGCAAAACAGACTCTAGTCTATCAGCGATAAACGAGCCATTGTTCCCTGCCAAGCCATTCGTTCCAACGGTTTGATTCGCATGAATATAGTTTTTATCGTTATCGAATAGCAAGAGGAAAAAAAACCAAGCAACACGGTCCGTACAATGAATAGAAAAGACAAACAGTGGAACCTCGATTATCCGAACCTCCGTTATCCGTACTGCAACTTGCTTCATCCGAATTGCTATTATTCGAACCATGTCGCAAAATTTCGTTGACATTTCATCGTCGAGAGCTTGTATGACGCGTCTGAACACTGTTAAAAAAATTGTAAATTTTCTGCATCGGTCTGGTACATTTAATTGAACGTATAATTGTGATGAAAAATTAATGAACTTTTACAGTGAAATTAAAGTAAATTATTAAAAGTAAAGTATTTAAAATAAACGCTATTTGCCAGTCATTTTTGGATGCCGCATTGATACATCCGAATTTTTACCTCGTGCCCCACAGTCCCATTTTGCCCCACTCTTCCCTATGTTATTTTTCGTCCTCAATTTTTATTATCCGAATAATCGTTAATCCGAACGAGGCTCGAACCCGAATGATACGGATAATCGAGGTTCTACTGTTTACGAAAAGTTACTGTATTTAAAAAAAAAGTTTATAGCGCAAACCCGCCCCCGAGCCATAAGGCGCTCGACCACTACTCGTCCTATTCATTATTTGAGATACAGGAAATAAAAGAAAAGAAAAAAAAAATTAGCTATGCGTTTGCACTGTCATTACGCGCGCGGCCGACCTTCATTTTTTGTCCATTACCCTACGAATAACGAGTCAACGTGTTATTAACTAGCTACGAAGCGTATGGGTCTCCTTCTGCATTGTGCGATAGTCCGCGGATGTGAGGTTTGCTCGACGAACCAGGCGACGCGCTCTCCCAGGGATTCGGGGGGGAGAAGGTTTCGCCTACTTGAGCATACACACGGTAAAAAAAAATGTCCACCATTTTCTTTCTCTCGTTAATTTCACTTATTACCTTTTAATACGGTTCGTTGACAAAATTAATTGTAATATTGACGAAAAAAAAACGAAAAATTGTCAACGTTTTTCTGGAGGAGTCTTCGTTCAATGTACGAACCTTTTTTTTGTACCTTTTACATATTGTATCTTCAACGTATTTTTCTATATACGTTTTTTTTCCACAACGTGCCATAAAGTACCGACACAACATTGACGAAGCAAGAGATTGTGTCCTTCATTTACATCGTCCGACACGGTAAAAAAAAATGTCCATTATTTTCTATTTCTCCTTAAGGTCACTTATTACTCTTTAATACCGTTCGTTGACAAAATTAGTTGCAAAATTACGTTTTTATTACTGTCCCGTTTTGCCCCCGCTCTCCCTAACGTTTTTTTCTCGATGTATAATAAAGCACCGCACAACATTGATAAGGGAAGAGATTGTCTCCTTCATTTACATTGTCGGACAGGCTAACAAAAACGTCCGTTTTCTATTTCTCGTTAATTTCACTTATTACCTTTTAAAACACTTTAAAAAAAATTGTGCCCCTTTCTAGACGAGTGTTCGTTAAACGTACGAACCTTTTTTACCTTTCACATATTGTATCTTCAATGTATTTTTCCATATACCTTTTTTTCTCTCGACGTACCATAAAGCACCGACACAACATTGATAAGGTAAGAAGAGTGTCTCCTTCATTTACATTGTCCGACCAGGTGCCCGCCAGCATCTCCTGTTATTATGCGCCGAGCTCGATCTTTGGTGTGGTCCGATCACATCCGGCAGCGTTTTGCCCCATCCCTCCTATATTCCGCCTTGAGCCTCGGCCGTACCGTTCTCACGCCAAACCTTTCCATTTATTTCAACAATTTCATTTGATTATACGTTTCCGTAAATCGCTTATTTCACCCCACTACCCCCTCCCCCCTCCCCCGACCTCCCCCGACTTCTTCAGTACCGGCCGTGTATATTCGTATTTGAGCGTGTATATGCAAAAATAATGTTTATATCAACAGCGGCACGGTCTGCGGTACACTGTACGTATAATATGTAAGAGTGATACTTATACAACGCGAGCGGTGTCGTTCTTCGAAATAAAAGAGAAAAACGTTTGCTGCCCCCCCTACGGGTATGTATGCGCCGCTAATGTGTATGCATGTAAGGCACGAATTGCACGCCACGCAGCGAAGAAGAGGAGAGAGAACAGTGCATTGTGAGAGGATGCAGCTTATGTTGTACCATTGTAACGAAAGATGGGATAAGGCAAAGCAGTCGAGGGTAGAATGAGGGGGCTGGGGAGGAAGGGGGCGCGCACCGAACATTGATATTTTTCGGCATTACAGATTACAAGCAACGGAAGTTAATTTCAATAATCAGGTTTACTAAAAGTTAGGGTACGTTGAATTTGCTGTTTGTGTTTATTCAATTTCGGTTCGAAGTTTTGGCCGTTGCGTTCTTTTTTCCGGGGCCGTTTTACTTCGTGTTTCTGTCGGGGGGCCCTTTTTGCCTCGCGTGTACCGCCCGGCACGGTATGGTCCCCCGGGCGAGAGACGAGCACCTACATCCGTACGGCGTAAATTTGTGCCATTTTGTACAATATTTCGCGGGCATGAAAATACGAAGAAAAAAAAGGAAGTACGAAACAAAAGTACCAGCAGGTAAAAAATAAGTACAGGTAAGACCGGGAACGGATGTATTAGAAGAGCGTATCAGTGGCTCACTTGATTCCCGTGTGGTACCCGCCGGACCGTTCTCCGAGCGTGTCTCTGCACATTGTCCGCGATCTCAACAATGTCCTCAGAGACTGATTGCCGACATCCGATATCAAATCGTTTTTTAACGATGATTTGTCACTTTCAGTGTAACCGGGAGCACATGTTTTTCCGCACGGTGGAACATCTGATCTCGGGGATTATAGCTTCGATCGGCGGCGCGGTACGTGTATTAATTGCGGACGCGACCGTCACGTTTCCGTTTCGACAATTTATTCGGACGCGCTGCATCCGAACACGGTGGAAAAGGGCAATTGTTGCTTCGGATCAATTTTACCGAAATTAAAAATGGTATTCGCCATTTTTTATTTAAATTAAATGGAATCTGAATTAAGTTAAAGTGAATTAATATTTACTGCTTTTCTTGTTTTTTTTTTTACATTGAAAGATTTAATTAGTTGTAAGACACATTTATATTCTGAATATTGGTTGAGGAGAAATCCGTTAATAATCAAACAATTAATAATTCACAATCTTGCCCCTACTTCCCATGTGTCCATCAGTAAATGAGCATTATTCCAACATCGCCTGTACACACAGTGAATTAATTGCGGACGAGACCGCCGCGTTTCCGTTTCGACAATTTATTCGGACGAGCTCGTTCCGAATATAGTGGAAAAGGGCAATTACGGTTCGGGATTAATTTGCCCAGGAAGAAAAATGGTAATTGTCATTTTTGGTCGTCAACGAATAACATTTATTGACCGACCAAATTTTGGCACAGACACACCAAAAGCCTCTTATATCACCGAAACTAAGATTTTCATATTTTGTTTTTCAAGATTCCGATTCCATCTTACCTCGACTTCCCATGTGTCCATCGGTAGAGAAACATTATACCAACATCGCCTCTGCCCATAGCGCAGCACGCACCTTGTGTATTAGATCCCTCCTCGCCGTGCCTTTATTTCGCATCGTTCAAAGATGGCGCGGCTGCAACGAGGGGGGACACAGGTATTAAGGAGAAAAAATGACCGCCTACAAGTACGTACTTAGCGGGTGCTTAGACGATTCACCGAAGCGTAGCTCCTTCGCGAACTCGTCGTGTCTTCGTTCTGTTCATACTTTGCAACACCGACATGCCGTGTCTCTCGTTGCCATCCCAGCGAGTTGAACAGTCGTCCTCGTCGTCGTCTATTTTACCACTCGGGTTGCTTCACTCGATCGTTAAAATAGGCCTCGTATGAGAAACAAAGCGATGGTTTGCCGCCGCGCCTCATTCCGAGAGTCTGCACCCCTTTTTTTTACCGATGTCCTCAGCGACTTCCCCTCCCCCTCCTCCCTCCCTACATGAACTTCCTCTCGCACCTCGCTACATATGTACATAAACATTTAATTTCTCTTTCTGCATTCGTACGCGCGTTTGTTTCTAGTCGCCGAAGCCGCCGTTATCAACCCCAGACATCAACGGACGGACGGATGGACGGACGGACTCTTCTCTTCGGAGCGTTCGAAAGCCGTGCGAGCGGTAACGAGACTCGAGGGTCCAAGTTGCAAATGACTGGCGTAATTGCACACGTCGAGTTTTGCCATCTCCACCTTTTACTCGCTATTTCATTCCTCCGACCCCCCTCATGCTCCTCCACTTCTACTTCTTCATCTTCCTATGATAATTGTGTAGTTTCTTCGCGGTATAAACATCTCCCGCTGGAACTATTATACACACGCCATCCTCGGTATACTTTGTTGAGTTTTATAAATGCATCAAGATAAACCGCGATGTGTCTCTGATTTTTACACATGTAACGTGTATACATTGTACGAGAGTTGCCGCGCACGAGGACGTATCTTGTCCCTCATCGTTCGCGACCACGTGCATTAGACAAGGCTGCGCTAATTATGCCCTTATTTGCGACTTTGTGCGGCAAGGAAAGGAAAAGTTTATTTACTTTTAAAAAATGGCTGATACCGAGAGTGTCATACAGGGAAACGGTTTCCACGCAGGCTACTTCGGGTAGGGGAATATCCGACGACTTGGATAATTTAGCCGCGTCTTCGTGACGATGCAGTCGTTGCTCTCCAGTGGCTACGACACGAGAGGAAAATCGGGCTGTTTTCACGGCTCTCGAAACGCTCTATTCCTCGGGACCGGAAATAAGCCACCCATTTATAGGATACACCGACCGCCCAGGGTGGTTTCGTTTTCACCGGAGCGACGGCGTTCTGGCAAAGGCGCACGAACACGGTGTGAAACGTTTGCCGAGGTGAAAAGTCACGCCCGAGATTCATCGACAGCTGCGGGGCGGGAAATGGATGCCGATTATTGAGGAGGATCGACTATCAGACGAAATTCAAGTTGAGGCCTCCATTTTTTAACATGTTCCACATGAACACTCTGCCCATCTACTCCCGAAATCTGAGCAATTTTTACCGTGTAGTTTATTTTCAGTACAATTTAGAAGTTGACTACTTTGAGCATATCGTCAATTAGCGTAATATTGGAGTCAGTCACTACTACAGAAACTACTGTCTTTCATTAATGCCTGGTCCGTTTTATTACCGCAGCAGCTCTATTCGGATGGTCCATGTATCGATGAAATGCATCATTTTTTTTCTTTCACAGCGTACTCCTATTGTTAGTTACAATCAACACCTTATACAATGCCGCTCTACCGTGCCGGAAGGCGACTTGCGCAAGGGTTGAAATTGCCTATAATCATTCCATCCATTCGTCGATAAGACTCCGCGGTCACTTATAGATCACCGTCATCAATATTGCGCTAGGGCCTTTTCTGCGCTATTGCATTTTGCTACCATCGTCTAAATATCTATAGCACTCTCCTAGGCGTTTGCCGAGGTGAAAGGTCACGCCCGAGTTTCATCGACAGCTGCAGGCGGGAAATGGATACCGATTATTAAGAAACTACTCTTCACCGTTAATCCCTGATCCGTTTTCCCGCAACAGCTCTATTCGGATGGTTCATCAGGTTTTATCTTTAGTGACAATCAACACCTTCTACCACCCCACTCTACCATACTGGAAGACGACTGGCGCTAGTGTCGCGATTCCCTATAATCATTCCGTCCATTCGTCGATAAGGCTCCGCGGCCACTTATAGATCAGCGTCATCAATATTGCGCTAGGACCTTTTCTGCACTATCACCTTTTGCCGGCGTCGTCTAGATATCTATAGAACTGTCCTAGTAACGCCGGGGCAGGCGGAAGGTTAAATGTAAAAAAAGAAACGTGCGAAAAGAAACGGTGCGGTTGACGGGCCCTCCCGGCGAACGAAGCGTTTTGCCGGGCGGAGAAGGTGTCGAGGTGCGCCGGGTATATAGCCATTGCCGTGGCCATAGCCAGTTCCACCGAGACAGAAGCAGAGGAGTCTTTGTTATGCATTCATACCCTGCCCCCTCCCCTCCGTCACGTGACCCGACGACGATAAAATGAACTGACGTTTTTTACGATTATTGCCTCGGCGAGCTGTCACTACCGTTTTGAGACTCCCGAGATAATGCGACCGGTCGCGTATCTCAAAGCGCGTAACTTCCTCCGGGACCGAAGCTCGTCGCCGTCCGCCGTTACCTTCTCCGCCTCTATCGACAGTCTATAACAATTTAAACTTTAACGAGTTTGCCCCTGTCCATACGCGAGATACCCCTATACCGATATTCGTGCGATAGCCCTGTGCCACTTTTTTCTCTTGCACAAGCTTATAGTTTGGGAAATTCATTTGTCGTGTATTTTAAGCTCGTAATTATTCGGGGACATTGAGCTCAAAAAAAAAATAAATAAATAAAACGGACATGCGATACGACATCGTTAGCGGGAGCGTTTATTTTCCGAAGAATCCGCGCGAACCAGATTACCGATGCGGAGATAATGCGCATGCGCTAAGTAGCTGATGAGCTCGAGAGAATGCGCATGCGCACAACGAAGTTGGGAGATCGCGCATCGAACACCCGAGGCACGAACATTTCAGAGTGACTCATTGTCAGTTGCATAAACTCCTGATGAATAATTGACTGTTTCTAGACACATTGTAACGGTTTCTCGAATGATTAATGGGACTGGAGCGACGGCCTCGGGAGCGAGCTGGACTCCGTGGCGGGGACGTTGAAGGAAAATCAATGGAAATACGAGATCGGATTTACAGGAAAGCGGACATCGATAATTTTATTTCCGCCATAAACGATTCAATTGCACTTCGCGGAAGTGTTTGCAGAAAAAAAATATCCGATATTTGGCGATGTCTCATTTAAAAGTGCCGACCTCGTTCGAGCGCGCAGGTAGCACTTCGGACGCTTATTAAGAGTTCCTTACCGCAGCGGAATAACTGACTTCCTGAAAAACATTATCCCGCGCGTTTCCTGCGTTTCAACGCGTCGACTTGCGACGAGGACTTTGGAGCCTTTTTGAAAAAAAAAAAAAAAAAAAATTGCATTGACGTTCGCGTGCAGGACATTGGCGTACACCTGTGCGGAGAGATAGACGGTACACAGACCTCGGGTAACAGCTACACCGCGAGAAGCGTTTAACGTAAATTGAAACGATTCACTCGAGCACCCTCGTGTTAGAAGATAATAGAAAGCCGTTCCCCGGCAGTGTGTCCAGATGGGGGCACCTGCCGCTTGTAACTATAGAGTCCTAGGGTTGATTCCGAAGTGTTGCTCGATTTTCTGAGTTACAACGCCATTTTGTATCAATGCCACGAGGAGCTCGCCTCTGTTCCACCTGCGAGGATCGATCGGATAATGGTGCGTATACGTGGGTATAATAATCGCTGCCCATAAGACAGCGTAATGGCTTCATATAACGGTGTGACGCGCGGTCTATCCATGCGGGAATACCCGTATTCGTTTATACCTATGGAGGGGCGAACACTCCGATGAAAAGCGGGCTTGAAAAAGCGCACGATACGCGTAGCAAGTGTATTGCGCGTATTAGATTTCCTGATACAATATCATTAAATGTTCCATTAATGCATCGAATGCACCGTGCCATGCTCCATTCAATAATGCGTGGACGATCTGATTGGAGCTGCTATACGTTTCTGCCATTGGCTACATTATTATTGTTTTTATTGCCGCTTTTATTGTAGCGTTCGTAATACATTCCAGAGAAAAGTAATACCACAATAATATTTATTTTGTTCCGCTATACTATTTTTATGTATTATTCTATGTTACTTTTGTTACGTCTATTTTCATGTGTATTTTGGCTTATGGCACGATTTTTGTTGCGATTTGCTTATGTATGTGATGATGAGCGGATCTATTTATCTATCAACATTTTGTAATGTCACTTCCGGTCTAAAAATCTCACGTCTAAACCAGAAGTGACCTACGCTGAATTTTTTTTTTTCGTTGCGATTTCACGTGCGGTTTGAAAATCTCACGTCCAAATTGGAAGTGACGTCACGCCGAAATTTTTTAAAATGTTCGTTGCGATCTCACTTCCGGTTTGAAAATCTGATTTTTCAAACCTGAAGTGACGTATTGCCAATGTGACGTCACTTCCGGTCGAAGAATTAGATTTTCGAACCGGAGGTGAAGTTTTCCCGTAATAAATATTAAATTTTGAAAAATCGTGAGAGACACGATTGTTTCAGTTGTCGTTGTTTTTGTTTTATCTCCACAAAAAAGTACGATGTCATCTACTTTTATGCTCATATGTGTATTATCTCCGGGAACGGCAGTACGGGGGATGAAGAAGAATCGAAATTTTATATGGAGATTATAGCGGTAGCGGTCTCGGGCGTCATTGCCACGAGGAGGGATAGAGGGAAGGAAGCGCGCTCGCACTGAGTAGAGTTAAGGGCCTCGCGAAATGGCGGTCGTTTATTCGTAAGAGAGGCAGCCCGGGAGCCTCCGGTGTGGACGGTATTATTATTACAAAGAGGAGTTCGCGGCATAAATAAATCGTAAATCATGTCGCATCATAAACGTCGAAAATGCAGCGAGACAGTTTGGAACGTGAGCGGCTCGCGCGAGTGCTCGCCGCTCCGAGACGAGAGGAGATCTCTCTCGGCACACACCGCACAATGGACCCGTCGCGGGATGTTCGCGGGACCTACGAGTTTTGCAATTCCAAGCCGAGAGTGATTCGTCGGACACCGCAGGTGGGGGGGCTTTTTCGCCTCGCGTGTCTCCGGCTCTCGACACTGCATGTCCCGGGGGCGAATAATATTTATACGTCTCTCCTGGATGCAACGTTAAAATTTTACCATTTTGCCGAGGGACGATTGTTCCTTCGGGTTGACAAAGTAATTGCTCAATCGTCCCGGGGGCTCGCGGTCTGCCGTGTAATAAACACTTTTCCGTGAACGATCGTCTCCCGACGCTGTCCGTTTCCCCGACGCGAAATTGCAAAGCCCGGACGGCGGAACATTTACCGTAGGGACATTTTTGGGCGCATCATTTTTTGGGCCGGGTAATCATTTCGGTGATCCTCGTAATTCGAACGTATATATCGCGTGGCCCAGCCAAAATCGCTTCCCGAGATCGAACTCCTTCCACCGCGGTGACACATTTAGTTATTCGTTTATTAAATTGCACAGCATGACAGCGCGCAGTTTGAACTTTTTGGGTCTGCATCGAGGAGTGCAAACGCTCTGCCATTATGTATTACAAATATTAACATTGCCTCGATATCCATCTCTCGGCAGATAGCCCGATAAAAGGACGTGCATGCTTCCGCGCGACGGTGCGCTGAGTCCTTCCGCGAAATGTCCTTTGGTGCTCACCAAAGGACGAGAACAATGCCCCATCTGGCGCACTGGATGATAAAGGGCTTATGCCTTGAAGAGCAATTTTTTTTGTCCACAAAAGTCCACGATACGTGACTTGTTCATTTTTATTTTCTATTTGTCAGCAATTGTTGAACTAATAATAAAAAAAATTAACGAAGTTAACGGACAATCAAACCTCCCCTTCTAGCTTTGGATTGCCCGACAATGTCTTCGCAATTTGAGAGTCCATATCGCGTGGTCGCACGGAAATCGCCCCTTGATATCAGCTGCTCCCATCGGAGTGTCGCGTTTGGTCACATATGTTTATTGAATTATGTAACACGATATGGAATCATCAGAATTGCGATATTTACATTGTGTCCCCTTTCTGGATGGGTGCATCATCAAAAAATTGTTTAAGTTTAACCGCTACATGTTTCAAATATTAGCTTTATACCGGTGTCGATGTTCCCGACGATAACGATGTGAAAGGATGTAGCGTTTATGTGCGATTAAGAACACTGCCGTTTTCAGAATCGCACGATGTCCGATGATGGCCTTACAACTGAAATATAGTCGAATGTTATCCTAAAAGACACCTTCCAATTACAGAGCACAGTTTTCAGCTTTTACATATTTAAAAAAATCAACTGTGTCATTAAATTGGGATGATTTCTCAATCATAATTCTTATATTATATTCCGTTTATCGTCCATCCATGAAGCATGAAGGATGTAGTGTTTGTGTGCGATTAAGAACAGGGTCTTTTTTGAGAAGCGCACGGTGACCGATGATGGACTTACAACAGAACTATAGTCGAATTTTATCCAAAAGACGAGTTAGGTAACTTTCGATACCTTTCAATTACAGAGCACATTTTTCAACCTTTATTGTTTCCACAAAAAAAAAATCATTTGTACCATTAAATTGGTATGTTTTCTCAATCATAATTCTTACATTATGTTCCGTTTGTCGTCCGTCCATGAAGCGCTCACAGCTCCGTGACTCTCGAAAAATAAATGGCCTGTCCGAAAGACGCTAAGAATATAAATTCGCTAGCGTCAAAAGAAGCAAACGAGTGACGGACAGTCTTCGGACGTGGGACCGCAGGTCGTCGCATTAAGTTCCCAAACAAAAGCATTAAAACCGATGTAGGTGGGAGGCGGGTGGGGGGGAACGAGAATGAGAGGCGAGCCGATTAATCACCAGGCGGAAGAGCCGAGCCACCCTTCCGGCGCTTCGTTTCTCGGCCAATTACCGAGGAACGAGATTCGATGCTCCGAGCAAACATTCTTTGAACGGTGGCGAGAGCCGAAGCGGGAGAACCTCGTGAATTCGTTAGCGGATCATTCGATCTTTCGCGTTTTATAATACGGCGCGCGAGTACAACCGAAATCTCATCGTCACTTTCATTCTCCGACTCCGGCCAACGTTCGATCAATCGCCGGGAATTTTTATACCAATTTCCTATCGATTCATTCGCCGATAATGGAATAATGATTGATCGACGAGACGGATGATATTTATCCCGGGACATAATGAAACGAGCCTTAATTAATGGCGATTTTCATTGGGTCAACGAATAACAAAACGTCTTGCGAAAGACCGACTGAAGAGCCCCCCGTGGAGAAGAGGTTCGCACGAGAAAGGCCAATACCACTCCGTGCGATGGGAATGAGGAAGACGAGGAAGGGCGGAAGTTCCCCCCCCCCCCCTCTACCAGGCGGATCAATTCGATAGATGGACCAAGATCGCGTCGACGCCGCGGATCGGCCCATTAGTTCATTAATCGTTGCGCGGAACGACGATCGGATAATTAGCAAAGCGTTCGAATGATTGCCCGGTCACCTCATTCCCTTATCTCTTCCCTCCCCCCCCCCCCCCTCCAATCTTCCACGCGTATTTCTCACCCCCTTGCGCGGCCGTCGCGGCAACCCTCCGCCGCCAACCACCCCGCGGAGTCCTTAATAATTGTAATTGGACACGGCTCGGCAGCTTCACCTACAGCGTAGTCTCTCGCGCGCTGCCCACTTTACAATACACTTTGTCCATCTGCCTTTTAAGGAGTGAAAAAATGAAAAAAGGGGGCGTGGCCAGGAGATCAAAGAGTGCCGCTCCACTCGGACCGTAGGAACGCGCGCGCCCGCGCCTCCTCGAGCGAGAGCGAGACGAGAAACGAGAGATGTTGCCAGCACGGAGGTATGCACACGCTACAGAACTACGGGCAGAAACAGCAGCGACGCGTCCGTAAGCCCTGCTGGCCCTTTTCCCTCTCGGGCCTTTCGTATTCCCGACGCTGGAGAACCCGGCAGAAATGAGCTCCACCTTACCGGCGAACAATTCTTAGACCCTCTTCGAGAAACCTCAATTCGACACTGTTATACCGCCGCTGGTGTGGGCCCCACCGGCAACTAAGTGGCTTCTGGAATCCCGGTTAATGACGATATGAAGAAAATGTGTTGTATTTAACGTCGTAAAAAGTTTACAGGGCACCGAGATCGATGGTTCGCTTGGTACACAAAGATTTAACGTGAAAGTTTGACGTACGACTTCATTCGTGGGATCTTGGAAGATGCCTTGTCGAAGAATACAGGAAGTTGGTCCATGGACGAACGGTCCATGGACGAACTTGGTATAGACAAATTCCCGTCGACAGATCAAGACGTAGTGAACGTTTCTAGCTTCTTATTGAGATCAGTACATGTCTTAACATTGGTTACTTTAAAGCTAGCAAAAAATGGACAAATGTCACAAATGCGGTGCACAAATGTGTAGAAGACCAGGCTGACTGGGGACAATTCTCCTAAGCTGACTAACGATTCTTGTAAAGTAGTGAAAATCGTCGCCAGCCGTTGGCCGAACAACAGCCCTAAAGTACTCGTCGAAGTGATGAGACGGTGGCGAGACCGAATCATGCACGGCAGCGGGCATATCCGCCATTTTACCGAACAACGTCCGTAGGATGTGGTTATTAAAATTGCAGGCTTCGCCCGAATGAATAGAACTTCCTCAAAGGGATTCTCCCGGGCGCGGTGAAACCTGGCGCGCTCTTGCGCTCTCTCTGTGTCTTCGCCCCGTGAGACAGGAGCGAGGCAGCCCCTCGTCGCTCCCTTGACTCTCGTTGACACGGCTAAAAAAAAATTAACAAAAAAAGCTTGCATAATCTCGATCCACCGGTTTAGCAAAGGAGTCTTCTGTTCCTTTATGCCATCAATATCGAGTATACTTACCGTACGGGAGTGAAGGACGTTAATTTCACGTCTGCCGCAAGATAATAGTCGTTATCGTGTTGCTCGAGTCATTTTTCGATTATTCTTTTTTTTGTACACGCCCGTAAAGATAAACCCGCAATGAGGTGCATTTTTGCGAAGCTCATTGGCCTTTCTCGCCCAACTTTCAACGCTTTTGAAGTTAAAGTTTTGTCGTAAACTTCGCGAAAACGAGCTTTGAGGATTATCGACTTCGGAACGGAGAAGTAGGTGCGAGGTTCTCCGCCCTGTTACACCTGTGCTACGTTCGCTACTCTTCGGAGGCGTAGAAATAGACCACACATTACACACGGTTTAAAGCCCCCACGGGCTGGTTCGTAAAACGCGCTCGAAACAATTCAATAGTGTAAAGAAACTAGGCAAACCTCTGCATAATGCAGACACAAACTTTAGTGTTCGGAATTCAGGCAGATGCGATTTTCAAGGAGTGCCCGCAACTGTGCTGCGTAAACAAATGTCTATTAGAGGTCTGTTGAACTATGGATGAGTTGCAAGTCGGGGTTCGCAATGCTGTTCGACGGAATGGCTTTGTCATTGTGTTTCTGTCGCTTTCATAATAAAAGAAGGTTAGGATATAAAAAAAAAGAGTTCGATCGAAGCTCCGAGCTGTTCTTATTAATCGTTGCGGGGCTTCGGGGGTGTAATGGATTATCGTTCGGAATGGCATTAGAAGAAAATTACAGGCCGATGGGGTTGGCTGGAGAAGCGCCTATTATTTCGAATGTGTATTCAATTTCCGGTTCGGAAACAGATACGCAATCTATTACACGCCTAAAACCCGGTGGATTCTAGAGCGGAAACCAACGACCCTCCACGCGATCAACCCGTTTCGGACAACCGGTCAACGCAGCGGATTATCCTCCCTTTCCCCCGGTCTTTTATCGCATTTACTTCAACAAATATAAAAAAAATATACATTTTACATCGAAGAGTGCAAAAGCGAATGGGGATATAATGTGACGAGCGCATATCAATTGTGCAAAGTTTGCGATGGGGCGTTCGCGAGGAGCTCGGACATTTATTCTGCCATTTTGCTCGGTGGAAATAACGCGAATGAAAAAAAAGGAAGAAAAAAAAAACGGGGGGAAAAAAGGAAGAGACGAAAGGAAACTATAACGTACTCCGACCAGTGGACTGGTCGAACGAGCGTGGTCTGGAGCGTACAGAGTACAGCGAGTCCGCGACGAGCGGTTGAGCTCCGTTATAGTGTAGGAGAGTTGAATATTTGATGGTTGCCCGTCGGCGGCCATCTTGGCTGGCGTGCCACGGAGCATTAAACAACTAGGGTTGTTAGCCTCTTTATCTATAGGCCGAGCAAGGGGGCTGTACAACCACCCGCGACGGTGCTGCATTATTTAAGATAAGACCCCCGCGTACCCGCCACTCTGCCACTATAACGTCCACTTGCGGTCTATAACGTCCACTTCTCCTATGATGCAACGTCTGCTTGCCGCGGAAACGTTCCAATACTCCTTCATCCTCGCCGCGTGTGAGTGCACACGCACGGATGTCTCTCTGCCGCGGCGGCCCTACAAACCTCTTCTGTTGGACGCTTATCGCGGACACCCGATGAGAGACCAGCATCGAGGAAAGAGAGACAACGACTAAACTTTCAATGTCATTTGTACGAGTAGAGACGAATGACGCTCAGGGAGCGATAGTGTTCGGTGACCCCGAGATAATTACGCCGGGACTATAGAATCGACCACATCGAACCAGCAGTTTTGCATCTCGGCATATGCGAATAAGAGCTCTGGCGACAGTCGTACGGCTGGTGTTTCTAACTTTCTTTGCGCAAAAAGAGGGAAAAAAAGACGGGGCATAATTGTTGTAGCGTTGTTCCAGGGTTGTCAATCGCCGTATCGAAAGACCATTGTCCGTGGTAAATGTCTCACGTGCACGATAGGTATGGATGGCTCTATCGTATCAGGCACGTGGGATTCGCCAGACTGCACGGTCTAGCCACCCATCGGTCATTTGCCAGAAAGAAGCGAGATTCGTGCCAGAAACAATATCGTTGCGACTGCTTGGCTAGCCGTGCCGTTTATCTCGGGCGATGATGTACGTTTGTAAAAATGGTGTTGCAAACATTGTCGCTGCATTACATGCGCATAGGCTAATTAGGGAGCCTTCCTGCTAATTGTGGGAGTTATTTTCAAGATCGTGCATGTGTCATTCCGAGTAGATTCACGCCGCGATTGTATCCTACCCCGGTAACTCTGCGCTCAATTGGCAGATCTCACGTGCCGGATTCTGCAGATCATAACATCAAGAGGGATCACGAAACCTACCAGACTCATTAGCACTTCGACTCTTTGGTTTTCGCATAATGCGAGTCAATGGCGGACGAATTGTTCTTAGTGTAGAGTACAAGTAGGAATTAATGTTCGTCTTGGTACCGCTCTAATTCTGCATGAATCCTCCACTTGGGACTTTTTCTTTGCAAATTTTTATCCGTCGTTCAAAGCCGTCGATCAAGGCATTATGTATTGTTGTTGCTTCCGAGAAATCATGTGGTTCATCCTTGAATGAAAAGGATTTCAAGTACGAAGCGAAAAATATATGTCGTCAAATTATGCTGATGCGACATTACGAGGTGCTTAAAGCGTGTGCAAAGTGTCGCTAAGACGTCAACGGGGATCACGGGACCTTTCGATGTTGTTACGTCTCCGTATAATGCAAATCTCAACGTGTGTATTTGCAGAATCTTCCTGCAGCCCACTGACAAAGAGGCAAACAAACATTTTAATAGGTTCCTAGTAGGCGTTTTTTCGTGTTTTTCTTACGAGACGTCATTAAAAGTCGAAATCTTTTTGTCCGAACGGCATTGAGAGGCTGAATTATTCATGCCGGTTGCATACACAACAGGGATATAAAAATGTTCGAAAAATATGTTTTCACGAAGGGTGACGTTATAGTGTTGTGTATTTCATCACGTACAAGATCCCAATCCAAATTTTTCCATTCCGTAACGCGATTGAAACTTCCCCTCTACCCGGCTTGAACCGTTACAAGGTTGTTATTAATTTTCTCAATTTACCGCTTGAATAATTAAAGCTAACGGGTCGCACAGGACGTGCGCAAACATCGCAGAAGTTGCCAACGGAGTTAGGATAAATTCGCCTGGAATTGGTTCTGCAGTTCGCTCGCTACCAATTTTGGAATAGTCGTTTGTAACGAACAATCGTTATTGTTCGCCCGAACAGGAGCGAATTTCGGCGCAAACGCATCGGCGAGCTCGAGGCTCGGTCTTCGTGACTGGTTGCAATAAAATTTCAAGTGCAAATAGGATCTGTAATCGGGCGGGAGCCAAATTGCCTGGGTATTTCCAATCCGGCGAGTGTGCCGTTCCAGCTGAATCGGGAGTGTGGACTGCCGAATCGGAGCATGCGATTATTATTCCTCACAGCGAAATTCATCGGATGCAAATTTTCGAATTCCTTTTTCACACGAACGATGGTGTTGAAATACCACCTGACACAGGCGAATTAGCAAGCATGCCGGCATTCGGAATATTAGGATTGTTAATCGTAAGGGACTGCGCACAGGGTCCGACCGACCAGGGGTGGTCTTTTAAAAAAATGGCCATAAAATACAGTACATTCCATGATCCGGAATTCCATGACGTTGTGCGCTTCGCGGGTATTTTCGTCTTTACTTTGCTTTACTATCCGTGTAACTTTTCACTGTTCGGGGCGCGCTTCGCTGCTATATTTTTTCATCTTACTCCGCCTGTGTTAATTTGTAATATTATATTTACCTTTCAGTGTGTAATTTCGCCGCCCTTTTCTCTGCAGTCGTCGTCGTATCTTTTTGGAGCACGCTGACCCGAAGCGACTCGGCCCAGGGCACGAATAAGCCATCCATCTATCCTTACGTAATTTTTCCATCGCAGAAACAAAAGCTACCCGAATAAGGAAAATTAGTCGATCCAGCATCACGACCGAGCGCGGAAGCGAATGGGCGAAGAGTGGCGTACCTCAACGTAATGAACCGCCAAGCTGACGGTCCCCGAGAGCCACCTCTGATTCGCCATGTTCCACCAAGCTCTCATTCTCGCCACCGTAAATTTGCCCGCGCGATGATCCGCGAGCTTCTTCCATGTAATTAAAACGATTGAAACGATCCGAAAGCGTCGGGTCGTCGGCATTGCTCACCGCGGATTCTCCCGCGGTGATGCTCGCCGCTGCAGTTTAGCTGTATCGGGATGCCCGTATAGGATATGATATTCCACTCTTTAGCCGTAGCATTCATCGCGGTGCGCATAAGCACAGTCGGGTCGCCGGTGTGCACGCCGTTGATGCGAATCCAAGGCAATCAACGAAATACCGTAACTCCGAGAGACGAACTCTGTTCCTTGAGCGCTTCGATGCTGCATAGTGGGATCCACCGCCCGGGGAACGAGTCCTCCGCTGGATCTTTCGCACTGCTGCTGCCGTGGAGCTTCACCACCTGAGCCTTCCTGTGCCATTATACACCGCCTCCCCGCATGTAAATTGTCCGAGGTTTCCGCGCGAGAGCTCGGCTATAATATCGTTCTAATGACGAAAAACTTGCCGCCCGCGCTCAGCCCGACTATCTCTCAGCCGGTTGCCGCTGGAACACCCATTCCCCTCCTCCTCACGCTGGAGGTAGCAATTAATTCTTCGCAAAAATATGAACCCGCTGTCAATTTACGTCCAGCCATCTTCATGCCGAGATGGAATGTCCTCCGCCATCGCGTAATTCTAGCTTAGTTTTTAGCTGCTTTTGGATTAGTCGAAAAATGTTCAGCGGAACGAATTTCGAATACATTTCGGACGTATCGCACATGTTCTTTTACCCACGCTCCTGTGTGTTCTTTAATTCACGCGTTTCCGTCACCGGCTGTATTGGAGATGAATTCTAGAGAAAAATAAAAAAATATTCTCTATAACGTCACTTCCGGTTTGAAAATCTCACTTTATTTTTAGTCTCTCACTTTATATCTCACTTTATAGTTTGAAAAATGTTACAATGTTAATACAATGTTATACAATGTTGAATAATGTTACAAAGCATATGTGATGTATTTCCGGTATGACGTCACTTCCGGTCGAAAAATTTAATTTTCTAACTGAACGTGACGTATTTCCGTTACGACGTCACTTTCGGTTGAAAATCAAGATTTCGAAACCGGAGGTGACGTTTCCCCGTGTGACGTTACTCGCGACACTCGCGCAATACGGCGCCGAATAATTCTGTGCATTAACATAAACGTTTCTGATGGGAAAGTCGAGAGAACGTGGATCTCGGGGCAATCGAGATTAGAAAATGTCATTAGATAGACGACGCGATCCCGCGCGAGCTCGTCGTGTTCCGGACCGTTCGTCCCATCAACGCTCGTCATTTCTCGTCGTGTTCTCTACCGGGCGAGAAACTCTCTAGGCCAGGATTGTTGTAAATTCAGTGCGCGAGCACAGCGACCGAGGGAACGACGATGGAGAGAAGAACCCGGCGGGATACAGAAACGAGCGGAATGAGTAAGAAGGCAGAAAGGGTCTCTCTGACAGTGGGGGCGGGTCGCGCGAGTCATTATCCGCGAGCGGCGCGGAAACGTCGGGATCTCCGACAGCACCATCAGTCCCGGTAACAGAGTGGAGCCACGGGAATTGTACTACCGGGCTTCATTTTTCCATTTTGGATGACAATTATTATTGCCGGATTTCACCCGCCGTCATGCCGAGACCGTTCTACCTGGGCTCCCACCGTGGATTCAACTTTTATCGCGGGAATAATAAGAGATGCCATTAAACGTTTCGACGATTCGCCACGGGCATCGCTGCAAAGCAATAACAGAGGCATCGGGCATCGAGTCGATGGTTCAGCAGAGCGAATTATTTTTATTTTTTTGCTGTTTGTACAGTAATTGAGATACTTTCTGCAAAAGTGTAAGTATTATCGAGACGCTACAAAATAAATAATGAAATAAACAATATCGCGTTGTTTGTCTACTTCGGGCTGTCTCACCGACCTTGCACCATCCTAAACGATAAATTCCCACGAATTGCGCTTTCTTAGAAATTTTGCTTTTTGTACATTAATCGAAAAATTTAAATAATATCGGTCACAAAATAAATAATGAAATAAACAATATCGCGTTTTTGGTTTTCGTAGGGTTGTTCCACCGACCCTGCAACGATCCTGAAAATAAATTCTCCATAATCGCTTTTTCTTATAAATCCCCACAGCAAGAGCTAAAAATTAGGAATCTTGGGAATTTCGTTTCCCGCAATAGCTATCCTCTCGATGGCCGGTGCACGGTCAGCGATCGGTATGAATCAATTTGCATAGCGGGTACATTGTGATAATTGGACAAACAAGATCATCACCGCCCTGCGAGCGGCTGCGCTTCGCGAGCCTTACCGTTAAATAATTACGAAACGATTTTGCAGCGATTGATTAGCGCGTCGGGCGCGTGTGCGCACGCGCGCGAGCGACGAGCCGCGTCGCGGTCGTGTTCGCTTGCACCTCGCGTGTAGATTAATACTTCTGCAACTGCTTCTATCCCGGTCTCGTGGTCCGCGGCACAATTGCAACCGTGCGATCGAGCGTAATTCGAAAGCGCGCTCGCTCGCGCGCTTCGCACAAACGCATTACCGATCGTCGAGTTCGGTACGATACGGTCCGGTTTACCGCGGTATGTATAGCAGCGCACTTATCTGGTATGCCCCGAGAGAGCGCACGGTACGCCTCGAGGTTTCCCGGCGTGACGTGAAATTAAGAATTACACAAGCAATTACCGCCCGGCGCGCCCGCCGAGCGACGTGGTGTATCATCTTCCAATTATCCGCTCGCTTTGCTCGATGACTTCGTTCTCCGAGCTCTCTCGGAGTGCAACTACATCCCTCGGTGGATTCACGGCAGCCATACCGGCTCTAGGATTCGCTCGTTTCCTACAGCCTCTTCCTTCTTCCTTTTTTTATTTAATTTTTTTTTTGTTTTCTCTCGTTTTATTTTTTATTTTATTTTTTAATCATTCCGCGGATAATTATTACAAGCCCGTAAACCGCCGCGCGAGATTGAAGAGATTTTCTCTAATCTCGAAACAATTTGCATACACGGTGTGATGTATCATTAAAGCGAATTGGAACGCTTCCGCGCGAGACGAGATCGTAAAGGGCGATGATGGGCATATCGACGGTATTATCGGTAAATCGTGAAAAGTGGGATTTCTCGCCGATGCAAGATTCGCTCGGATTATATTCGATTTCTTTGATTTTTGTAAATTTATTTTCGACACAAGCTAAGCTTCTCAATTAATACATTTTCATATATTTTATTAACTAAAATTATGTTGCAAACGAGAAACCGTTACAAGACCGTTGCATTATCGGTCTCAGCAGTGCGTACGGAAAGGTTACATCGATAAAAGAAAAACGTAATTGAGAAACGGAAATGCATACTCGGGAAGTCATAAACCCAACCGCATCGATAATCACCGAGCCTCCGGAATAAAAAAAAGAATTAAAAAAAAATGCTAATAAACCTTCATTGATGTCGTCATCTCGTAATAACGTAATCTCGAAAAAATAACAAGAGCAGTTTCGTGCAAGATCCCTGAAGATTGGGTCTATAATTCCGTAACAATTTGCATACCCGCGTGCAGTCCGGATTCTGATATTACGCGTATCACTATGTATCGCGAGTCCGGGAGTCAATCAGGCTCCGGTATCTCGATCATTTTCGCTCAACATCGGACGCGACCCCCGCCGTCCGCTCGATAATCCACGCCACCATCCTCGGAATCTCGTGCGAGCCCCGGGGCCATTAATAAAAGTTGCCCCGGTGCGCGCGTTTTTCCTTCTTAAATTCTTAACGAGATAAGCAAAGTACCGGTTTACACAAGCTCGATAATGACTAATGCGCGAGAACGAGCCATCGATCCAGCCCCGACGATGCGAGTGTGCATGCACGTCGTGTACAGTTACACCGTCGTTGGCCTACCGCGGAAAAGTGGAGGAGAAGGAGATAGAATAATTCGAGGGCGAGAGAACGCCGAGCCGAGAACGAGGCGAAGAACAGGACGAGGAAGAAAGAGGGCAAGTGGGAGGAGGGCGAGGGGGGGGGGAGGAGGGAGGGAGAAGTGGCCGAGCGTGGCTTAACGAAGGGGTTGAAGGGGGACGTGGTTAAAGGGGTTTGGTATATAGCCGGTATAAAGTAAGAGAGAAATAAGTATAAAGTACACATACTGTAGCGAAGGTGCAACTACGATACGGCCGCGGTGCATATCATGCAGTCGGAGGTGCACCGGGAACGAAGGCACCGGCGAGGGACGGACCGAGAGAGTCGCCGAGGTGGCCGCGCTAAGGGTACGGCGGGGAAGGGGGAGACGACGCGAATGAGTGAGAAACGAAAGGAAATAAAAAAAAAAAAATAATAAAAATAATGGAAAAAAAAGAAGTACTTGGATGAGTGAGAAGAGAAGAGTGAAAGTGGCGGGGGGAAGAGCAACTCCCACCACGCGGAGGCCCCCGGTAGGTAGGAACATCAAAGGGTACCGACTTCTCGTTCGCGAGGTGAAGAACCGGCCATCTCCGGGCCACACACGAATTGCTTTTATATACTTACTTACTTTACGCGGGCGAATTCCCGTGTGGCTGTCCGTAAGACTTTGCGAACTGCGCCCGATAGCCCGGGCTCGCACTCGTTAGGGCCGGTGCGTAACGTAGTTCCGGTGCGATTTTTCCATCGCTAAAAATAAGCGGTTGGAAAGCCGATTCGAAAGTTAGAAGTTAGTCTTGTTAGAGGTAAACGGGCCGCGATCAAACTTTTTCTGGCTTGTTCGAGAGTGATAGCTCGAAAAGGTCGTGGTGTGGACTAGTTATCCACATACGTGCATAATGCCGTCAGCGTAGGCTATTAAAAAAACAATGCAGGAGGGTTAATAGAAAAAAGAAAAAAAAATGAATTATGCATTTGCCGAGTTACAGTCCAGGGACAGTTTTGTTCTTTCAGTCGAACTCAATAGCATCGTTCGAAGTTGTGAAAAAAATAATAATGATCGTTTGTGAGTAATGAGCACAGAACCATAAATTAATTCACCGCGGCTCTCGAATCATCGACGATTATCCCAATAAATCGATAAATCACCGTGCGACGAATTGACGACCGGTCGGGCTGTATTAAAAACCCCACTGCGTCTATAACACACCCAATAACAATAATATCACCGACGATTGTCGAGAGCGATATAAGATAAATGAAAATCGATGAGTTCAATGCGAGCGCTCGGATTTATTGGCAAGCTGGATGACTTATGCGCCGGCTGAGGAAAAAAATGGGGAGGGAGGAAACGGAGACTACAAACGAAACTAGCGAAACCCCCGAAGCGGATGTACCATGCAATCCATTATCCCTATAGACTTAATGTATGTTTGCCGCGGTTCGTCTGTGCGGCGGAACATCTCGTCTCAGTCCTCGTCCTCTCGGAAAGAGGATATCATTGGAGCCGGCTCAATGACAACAATATCAAGTCATCAAGGGACCATTCAGTGAGTTGACAGTCGAGCCCGCGGGTCACTGGCCCTGTACGCGCGCGCGCCCTCCTCGCCGTGACGAATTTTCCGAGCGAGCGCAGTATGCACGGGCGGCAGGGTAGACCCGGGTTTCTGGGATGGTGTTGGAGCCGGTGTGCACGAGGAACCCTTCGAACTCGTCGCGGCGGAGAAACAGCTAAAAATATCGTCGGCTGAGAACCAAACGGGCGTAACTGCACTGAGAGAAGGATCTAATAGAAATTTACTATAAATCTTCAGCTCTATGGGAACTACGACATCGTGGCAAAGATATTCCTATTGAATTTAATACATTCTGCTAGGAAATATGGTAGTTATCGACAAATATTACCTGAATATCCCTTAATTTTTGCTAGAATACAAGTTCCTCTCACTGGAAAATAGAACAATCGGTGATCCTGCGATGGCGAATTGTTTGTAGGTTATATCGATCGAATATAGGTTGGTACCTTGCCCAGCTCTGAAATATACGATACGACTTGGTAGCTTTTCCGAGATCCTTCTCTCAGATGAGCCTGAAGATATCTGCATGTGGCCAAATTTAATCAAGTTATGACGGCTGTATTTTGCATCGTACAAACTTTGCTCGAGGAAGTTCACTTGGAGATCAAAATTCTATAAGTGAAAAATTGGTTATTCTTCCTAATTCCGTGCACCGATAGAGACTTGCCAAAGATGAAATTTGTAATTCTCTCAGTGGTATATCTTTATATAGGAGTTGGACCCTTTTGGTTCTCAGCCGTCGACATGTTTGTCAGGTCGTGTTGCCGAGTGCTGTTCGTCGGTAGGCATAGGTGGGCATTAGGTTGTATAATAATGTGCGGGAACCTCTCGGTGTCGAAGGTTGTCTCGCTCTTTGGTCGTTAAGAATCAGACTCCACCGTGGTATACCGGGTCCCGTGCCGAATCGCCGCGGCGGGCGCGAGCTCTCCGCCAAATTGATGGAAGTCCGGGTGCTCGAGCGTTCCCGGCAACCGCGAAGAAAGAAAATCCCGGCCTTCCGGTTTGCACCGGCTCCTCTCGGCGATGTTGTGCTGTTGGTTGTAAAGCTGCCACGGTTCTCCGCGCAGCGCCTCGGCGTCACGCCCGATTCAGCTGCGTTAAACGCCACGCATCGGCTCCAGAGATTTTCTTTGCTGTGCTCAGCGATACTCTATTCGCAACCGAATGGCCTCTAAATGGAGTTCGAATGAACCGTCGACCGGCACTTCGGGGAGATCGTGTTCCTCCGCGGCGGCGGTGCCAGGAAGTCACTTCGACGACCGCCCAGAAGGTCTGGTGGTTGGAAAAAACTGATCGCTCGCGGTAGGTTCGTCGTTTGCCGATGGGCGTGGAATACCTACTTGCTGACTTTTCACCCCAGGATAGTTCAATACGGGACGATTGAGATGAGGGGGTTGGCGAAACTGGAAAATGGTTTTTTTTTTTATCTGACTCGTTTGACTCGCCCAGAAATGTTCGCAGACTTACACAGACACTTATATCCCGAATTATGCGGGGACGCGAGAGGTCGAGCTAAATACCCGCTCGAATTACATACTGACTGAATATATAATAAAGTGATAAGAGAAGAAACCATATTAGAGACGGAATTCATGGGAATCCATGGAAGCGAGCATTACACTGTAGCTAATCGAACGACATCCGGAACACCCCGTGCAAATTTCAATATCAAAAAAAAAAATATACATATATATGGGATGTAATGCAAACCGGTTGACATATTTCAAAGCAGGGTCCGCGCATAAACAATGGGTGCGTTAGAGTGTCATCGTCGTTGTCGGGGACGCTCCATGGGGTCACGGGAAACGCGTGACGTGTTCGATGACACCACGTTACAAATGACTATAGAAGAGAGGAGGGGGGGGATGTAATAATGTGGGTTAATAAATTAGCATGATAATGCAAGGGCTACGCGGCGCTACCACCACTGAGTCGGCTCGTTCGTAACGCCGTACTCCGAAGCAACGCGTGTGTCAGCTTTTTCAGTCACAAGACAGCCGAAGAGGCGTGAACGTTTCATGTTTTTTCTTTTACAGCGCTTGGTTTCCACGCCAGCCAACCGGCATACATTTTGTCAACGATATTTCCTCTCGCTCCATTTTGCCCCACCACTTTTTTATTTCACGATAATCAGAGCCATTCAGCGGTGAGATTTATCGTAACGCGACACGGAAAAATTACTCACCGAGCTGAGCGAATTGCACTTTTTTGTTTATTTTTTTAACGCCGCTGAACAATGTATGACATCGTGACACTAATGTATTCGCAAACCTGGCATATTCCGTGATTCACTATTCCGTGTTTTATTTTCCTTTTTTTGTTGTTGTTTTTTTTATTGATGTCATAATCGTCCATTACAACAAAGTTAAATGTAGCATTCGAGGAGCTGATTTCTTCGGGACCGGAAGCACTCTTCCCGTCTACCGCGACCCGACAATTAGTGGCTCGTTCAATAACGAGATTTATGTAACTCCCGTCACGCGGAAAATAAGACGTCTTACCTCATCATCGTTTTCCATCGTGCGCAAGGTAAGTTCTTCATACGACTATATGTATCGGCGCTGGATATACCTAATGCGGAATGATATATCGAGCCGCCTATAGTCCATACCTAACTGTGCCCGTGCGACCGAGTCGGTAAGAATATTGGTGTGTGCGGGGGACAATTTGCGCCGTCTAAGCCGCATTACGGACCGGGAACGACTGTGTATCGAATCGAGACGGCGTGACGAGTAACCACTCGAAGCTCGCTTGTTCTGTCGTTCGTTTAGTTTCTTCTCTCATGCGCCAGTTATAACGCAGCTCGCAGGGGAGACGGAGAGAGAGGGCACAGACGAATAGACGTTTCGATGGTGCATAATGAAGTTTGATGGGACACGAATATAGCCGAAGCAGCAGAAATAAAAATGGGGTGACCGACCCAGTCGTATTGGCACACTGTCTACAAGATACCGCACCGTGCTATTTTATGCTGAACAACGATATCGGGGAAACCCGTATTTAAAGTCGGAATTACAGTCGTCGCTGGGTCCGACCGCGCGGGGCGAACCTCTGATATTGTCGTATCAGCAATCATGTCCTGTATGCGACAGATGAACCGCTAACCATCGTACGTTCCACTTAAACGCACGTGAATACGCAATTACGTAATTGCAGATCGAGTTGAATAATAAGACGGATAATGAGGGGCTTCGATGTTTTACCGAACGTTATTGTGGACGATATTGAGAACGGTGATCGGTAGCCGGGCCGGATAGCTCGGGTGCTCGGAGTACTTTGATGCACCTCGAGTAACCGGACGCTAAGTCTGGCTCAGAGCAACGCGCAAACGAATTTCGCTTTGACACCGCTTCAATGGAAAGTTGGTGATAATTATTTCTATAATTACCCGATGGAAAGGAGAAATGTACATTATGCAAACGTAATGGAGAATTCACGAGTGAATCCCGCGCAGCCACCGCCGCGTGGTGGGATCTCGGAAATTAAAGCTGTTTTTTTCTTTTTGCAATTTATATTGTTCCTGCTACGTAACCTGCATAATCGCTCTACCCTCTTGCGGTGAAAAAAACAAAAACCTGACGATTTTACTCTTCCTGATGATGACGAAACGTCACTTCCGGTTTCAGAATCTCAGTTTTCGACCGGACGAAAACTGAGATCCAGTCGAAAAATTTCCAGTCGAAAAATTAGATTTTCAAACCGGCTGTTCCGTTGTCGCATCGAAGAAGCCTAAGAAGTTTCGGAAGGTTAAGAACAGAATTATAGCGATCGAAGACAACAATAAGTACCCTCGTTGCCCGTAGCTCACGCATTAGATTTTCGAACCGGATGTTCCGTTGTCGCATCGAATAAGCCTAAGAAGTTTCGGAAGGTAGAGAACGGAATTATAGCGATCGGAGACAACAATAAGTACGCTCGTTGCCCGAAGCTCACGCATTAGATTTTCGAACCGGATGTTCCGTTGTCGCATCGAATAAGCCTAAGAAGTTTCGGAGGGTGGAGTGCGGAGTTATAGCGATCGAAGACAACAATAAGTACCCTCGTTGCCCGCAGCTCACGCGAGGTTTGCCGGGCTGGGACTGCTACGCTGTCGACTTAAAAAAAGGAAAAAAAAAGATCTAAGCATCGTCTCGTCAGTGGATACAGACGGCATGGCACAGACACGCAGACCGAAGGAGAGAAAGGTGGCGAGCCTTCGCGGGCACGAGGCCACGAGCAAGGAACGCTTCATAGACGATGAACGCAGAGATGCGTGCCTCTCGATGCTAACTGGATTTTAATACGAGCCATCAACGACGCCAAAGCCTTCATTCAATTATCCCGCTCGCGCATTAACTCCGCTATCTTTTGTTTCCGATCTCTCCCTCTGTATCTGTCGTGTGTATCAAATCTACATATCGTTCCCCGCACGCTTGCGGTCTTTCTCCCTATTACAGGCTCGGTCGCAGTCGTGAAATCTGTCCCGCCGAATCTGCAATTCATTTTTCCTCGGGCGGTAATCTCCAAATACCACTTTCGACACTTATCTAAAGACTAACGGGTTCAGTGAACCACCACGCGAACGATTACAGCGTTGCTCGGAGAACCTGACTGTACCATCAGATTCACTGTGAAGCAATGTCTTCAAAATTAGGTATTTAATTCAATGGATGTAATAATCATTCCCTGGAAGTCGATTCGAGTGATAGATGGATTTCGAGCAAATAAAGGAATTAGGACAAAATATGAAAAGGCAATCCAGGAAAGTGAACGTAGGTTACAGCGTTGCTCAGAGAACCTGACTGTAACTTCAGATTCGGATTGAGACAACGTCCTCAAAATGAGGCATTTGATTCAAAGAATACAATAATCATTGCCTTGAGGTCGATCCAAACGATGGATGAATTCCACGAAAAAAAGAAGTTAGAACAGAAGATGAAAAGGCAGTGCAACAAAGTAAACGCAGATTACAGCATCGCTCAGAGAACCTGACCGTAACTTCAGATTCACTTTGAAACACTGTCCTGAAAATGAGGTATTTGATTCAACGAGTATAATAATCAGTACCCTGAGGTTGATTCGAGTGATGGATGAATTCCGAGAAAAAAAACAAAGTATAGTTAGAACAAAAGATGAAAGGATGAAAGGACAGTGCACGAAAGTGAACGCAAATGAACGCGTTGCTCAGAGAACCGGACTGTACCTTTAGATTCACTTTCAAACGACGTCCTCAAAGTGAGGTATTTGATTCAAAGGCTATAATAATCATTGCATTGAGGTCGATTCGAGTGACAGATGAATCCCAAGAAGAAAAAAACGAGTTAGAACAAAAGATGAAAGGGCAGTGCAAGAAAGTGAAGAGGACTGTACGAGGCGCGAGTGCGCTGACTCCCTCTCGAGTATCGCGAATCGATCGGCGCCACGTTGGTGGTCGCGAATGGACGGAAGGCGTTTACGGGTCCTCGCGGTTATCCGTACGACTTCGTTCCTCGGTCGTTTCGATGGGTGCTCGAGTGGTTGCCGGTGCAGCTGTAAGCGTTCATTCGCCATTTAGACCGTTCTTTTACCCGCACGCTCACCTAGGATCCAGCAGTACCGAACCACAATAGAATGGCGTGTCTAACGCGCTCATCGAGTGTCGAGGACTCCGTCCGATCCTTCAGATTCATTTTCCAAAGCCGCTGACATCGTCGCTACGGACATGCTGCGGTGAAAATTGCACTATTATAAGCCCGGAAGATCCGGGAAACGCCGAAAAAATCGTGCCCCACCGGTACAGTCGGGGCAATTGGAATCTGGCAGGGACAGCATAGGGGCTCGAACAGGACCGCCACTCCGCGCGATTCGACGCGGCATCTAGCCCCAATGGAAAAACGTTTCGCGCACATTGAAGTTATCCCGTTTCACCAAACCACACGACTCTATAATAAAGTTACCAACGGCCCGAGAATACGAACTCAATGAGGGCCTGATTGCCCCATTCGGAAACCAGTGGAAATGTAGACGTCACGTTTTTTTTCGTCGATTCGCAACGTCCGAGCTGCGACGTTGAATGTCATTAGGGAAAAGAGAGCAAGACCGAGCGAAGCGGTGAAAACTACCTATGATCTATCGGTTATTTTACCTATGTTTTTTTTGGTTATTTTACCAGCTGCACACGCGATCTTAGCTACTGATTTCTCGACTCCGCGGATGACGCTCCACGGCCGTCGGTGTATTGATTCTCGGCTTAACAAAAGTGACAAAGGGGAGGGCTCTGCTGGTGGAGCATTTTTTTTTAGCGTCGCTTCGACCGTCTAATTTATCACCGGGCCCGTGTCTCGCTTCCCCCAGCATCGTGTATACGTACACATAGCGCGGATCCTCTCTCGTCGTCAGTTTCGTCCCCCGCGCTACGTCGAATAACTTCCGGACGATCGAGCACCGATTTTCTCTAGCTCATCCCCTCGGGATGACGGGGTGGCGAGTAACCCGGCTCCACGGCACGGCGTGACGTCGGGCAACGAGTCCCGGGCAATTCGCCAACCCTGTCCCAAAGTTCCTCCGACCCAACGAACCCAACGCTTCGCGTCACCGCGGATTCTCGCGACTCTCAATGTCTGCCAACGAGAGAGCGTCCTCGCGTCTTGAGGGCGCGAGTTTTCTTACGGACCGTGACAGATTTCGTAATCGAATCCCATTTAGACAGACCGATCTGTCGGCCCGCTTCTGCGAAACATCGACCGAGGCGATCCTCCCGCGATGAGAGAGTGAAAAAGCTCCGGTGAAATTTTTTCGAGCGCCACATCGGGCCCTCATGAGATCCGAAAAAGGCCGGTCGAGGACCTTCATGTAACGCTCTAACATTTCTGCCAGGGAATTTGAATTTGGAACAATCGCTGGCGAATGTAAAAATTGTTGTTTGAGCTACTGGTCCATGATGAATTCTGCACGTTTGTTCGTACTTACAGCAGCGAAACATTTATTTTCCAATGGCTGCGTACGAGGAGAAAATCGCACCGGTCCCATTGGCGTACGAGAAGGAAATGTGTCATTCTTTCCTCTATCGCGCGTCCCGCCGACAAACATATAAATAAATATAGGAAAGAATGCTGGCTCCATTTAAATATAAAAGAGAAAAACTTTCCGTCTCGCTTTCTGCGGAATTGCGTGACTGTCGCAATCAGCATACAATGTACCATAATGGCGATATCGTGACACAGAGTACAAAGTACGAAAACGAAAAGCGCGTACATGGCAGGAAATAGTGGGGTTGCCATATTTGCGCCCCATTCTATATGATTTACATCTGTTGCTCGACTATTTTCATACACGTAACGATTTCATTGGCTATACTTATTACAAGCCGCGCCGTACCTCGCGCTCGACGTATACTCTTTGTAATAACGTTTATGTACAGCGGCGGTGTCCGCAGAGTCAAATCGGCCGAAGTCTCGGGGGTAAAGATAGAATCGCAAAAGTTTCTTTTTTTTCCCAGGTAGTTTGGATTTTTTCGATTCCTCGAAGAAGGGAACAAAGAACGAGTCGGAGAAGGGAGGGAGATTGATGCAAAAATCTTGCCCATTCGCCATGATGTTCCATGCCCGGTTCGCCAACTTTTCCTGTCGGCGCTCAGGCCCGTTGGTATCCGGTTCAACCCTTCCGAATCGGTTACCATACGGAACGTCTTGGCGCATCCGCGAAGGTATCATCGATACCAGAGGCGCGAATTTCCCATTGTTTCCAATGGAAGGGTCACAATTATCCCCGTGCTGGTTGATTTTCCGGCGGCGGAGCGGGCTGACCAGCAGGATGGATGTTCCGCTGCTACACGGGGGTCGCGCGCCAGGCTAATAAGCGCGGAGGACCAAGAAGACGATGAATAAGAGGAGTTGAAGTGTACCACCTAGAAACCGACACCTCTCTCACGCGAGCCTCTCGGGGAACCAACCGTGGAGCATAGGCAAGCCCCTGCGGCAATTCATCGACAATGGTCCTATCGTTTGTCCGATTTGACTCGGGCCATCGAGGCCTCATTCTCATTGTCGGACTGGTGAAAAATCCTGACTCGCCGGTGGGATCCTCGGCATTGTCCTCGATGGGCCAGTTGGCTACAAAGGGAACCGCGAGAACGAGCCAACGCTAATATACTGACACTGAGAGGTACATAATGTACTACTTCCTCCACGGTCCTCCTCCATACCAGCTACCAGCTCTTTTCCGTTTCACAGTCTGCTCTCGAATTCCCGTACCGACGTGTAGCGCCTCCGGTGTGAACCGTGGTTGGACTCGAAGACGCGGAGGACGAGCGCGGAATACCGGGTCGTAGTAGGTATGATCCTAACTTTGCCATCACACCTCTCCGGCCCGGCTAACTAGACTTTAATGTTCGGGGCGGTGGAAAATTACGGACGGTCCTCGAAATCGGTGGCTAGGTTTCCTCTTTTTTTCGGAAATTCTTTTCAAATTGAGCCTCGCACCTCTCCGTTCCGCCGTGCAGGAGAGCGTCCCGGTGGCATGGCTCGCCGGGACCAAGATGAGAAAACCATGAGCCGAACCTAGCGGTGAGGTCCGGCGGGCGAATGCTTCCAGTCAATTCGTCCTCCATCGGCGCTAATCGATTTCTCGTGGACCGCCAACGTTGCCGAAGAGGTGGAGGAGGAGTGGAGTCCTTGTGCGGCACACTCCGGTGGTGCACGCCTTCGCTCCGTGAGGAGCCCTGAGAAACTGAGGCTTCCCCCCTCGGCTCGGAGATGAGGATGACCGAAACCGATTCTTTACCGGGATCCTCGACACCTATTTAGGTGCGAAGGCCAATTTGGCCGTTTCTCATTGATGACGAGTCCATTGATGCGGTGACGCGTAGACAAAGCTTCCCGCGACTTCGTCCTCTTGCGTCACACGTCCTGTGCGCGTGAGCGGGACGGAAGGTTGACCGGCGGTTCTTGTTGTGCCATCCGCATTGGGCGGTCTTGCGACTAAACAAAAAATAAAAATGACAACTTCGTAAAATCTTCACGGTCGGTAAACGGTTTCCTATTTTCATGACAATCCTGCTAATGCACGTTCCTTACCGCTAATTTGTCAATCGGCAAGAGCATCGGAGCTACAAGAAACAAAAAATTACCAACAAAATCTCGTTAATTTAGAGCTGCGGGGTGTAAAATGTGTTATAGTCAGGCGATTCTTGAGGTTCTCCGATTGCGAAGCAAAGTCCTGTGTGTGTCGCGCGGTGATAACATTTTCTCACAGGAGATCCCGCGGAAAATACGAAAAATCGGTAATGTTGACCGGCGGTTCTCGTTGCGCCATCCGCACTGCCCGGTCTTGCGACAAACCAAAGAATAAAAAATTCTTCTGACAATAGACCTAAAAATGACAACCTTGCGAAATCTTCACTGACGGAAAACAGTTGCCTGTTTACATGTCCATCCCGCTAATGCGCGGTCTCTACCGGTCATTTTTTAATGGGCAAGAGCATCGGAGCTATAAAAAACAAAAAATTACCAACAAAATCTCGTTAATTCAGAACTGCGCGGTGTAAAATGTGTTATAGCCAGGCGATTCTTGGGGTTCTCGGGTTGCGAAGCAAACTCCTGTGTGTGTCCCGCGGTGATAAAATTTTCTCACAGGAGGTCTCGCGGAAAATACGAAAAATCGTCGTCGTGTATAGGCGGATGGCATAAACGGGTCGGGTGAGAGGGGGCGAAGAGGGACGAAGGGGGTCGGGGGGGATTGAACATAAATCGCTTTTACCGGCGGTTGCACGCCACGCTTGGCTGGGAGGCGGGAAAACGTTCGACCAATCGGAGACGACTGTGGGTGTGTCCTCGGTCTGAACCCACTTTATCGCCGCGAAGTTACCGCAGCAATCGAGCTGTTTCACTGCACACGAGTTTCTCCACCGGGGCTCTTTGGCGGGCTCGCGAAACGAGCGGAATCGGCGCGGTCTTTCAGACGGGGCGGTGGGGGGAGAGGGGGGGGGCAGCGACGCAAGGAGGGGGATGAACTACACACAATTCGCTCGAGGGGGTTGGCACGACGTAGCGCGACGAAAGAAGGGGAGCGCGTATAGTTACATCATTCACGTGCGTGGGCACGTATAGTCACGCTTCGGATAGGTGTCGCGTATTGGTAGTACGAAAGAAATTGCACTGAAAAAACTATCAATGACCAACAATTTGCTAGTGAGTTTCCAAAAATATATATATATTGTATATATTCAAATATGAACGTTACTTTTAAATTATTTAATTAAATTTAATATAAATTTGCTACAGGAATTTTTCACTTTAAGGCCTGACTAAACACGTATGAGTGCCAGAGAGGGAAAGAGAGTTAAAATTTTTAATACATTTTCTCCGAAATGATTCTGTAAAATGAAAAAAGAATAGTGGAGCTCATTGCGTATTTGATTAACGCAGTGAGACCCGCAATTCCTTTTTTAATTTACAAAACCGTTTCGGAGAAAAACATGTTGAGAATATTTAGAGCATATGTTGATCTTTAGCCTTACCTTAAGGGGATGAAAATTACCTTTAAATTATTTAATTAAATTTAATATTGTCCCGCTATATGAATTTTACACTAAAAGGGGATGAAAACGTGGAGGATCGCGGATTGCACTATAACGCTGCACTGTACCGTTTATTTTCGCCCAATCGGTTTGTCCGCAAATTTAAACCGACACACATATGTATAGATGTAACGAATTCCGTACCGTATGTACTCGGTTGGTTCGTCGCTGTCGAGTATAAATCGAAACGAACGGCGGAAAAGCGCGCTTCGCGTGACGCGTTTCTGTTCTCATCAATTACGGATAAGTATATAGGTACGTGCATGTGTGTATCGCCGAGCGCGGATAATACGAAAGACGCGGAATGCTCGATGGAAAAAGCGAGATAAGAAGCACGAGTGCGAAAGGGTACATATACCGGGCCGGTATATGTACATTGTACTCCGTGCACGCTGGGTGGCGTGCTGCATTAAGTACCGAGTCGATTCTTATTGATGCACCTCGCAAACCCCGTCATATAACCGGGCATCATTAGTATCCGTCATCAAGTGGAAACGCTCGTAGGTTCGCTCGTACTGTGCATACCGGGTATTATAGATATCTCTCTATCGCGTTCCATGAATCGCGAGCTTCGAGCCGGCTATCGGGAACCCGATATATGATTTCTCTTTTAATCCATTTTATGCGTCGATGAAACAACATTGTTACTGGCCGTCACGTAACACTCGTCGCTCTCGATGCCGGCTCATTGAGCAAATATTTTTATTTAGTTGATGATAAATAGATATAGACAATACACGTCCTTTCGGAGTAAAACCAACGATAATAGGCAATTTCATTGCATATTTTTTTAGTTCATGGTACATAAATATAGACGACAAATAGCCTTTTGGAGTGAAACCAACAATAATCACCAATTTCGTTGCATATCTTGTGGGTTCGGCTATCCGAATTGAATATCTGAGAAACGTGAGGGTAATCGCGACGACCTCGCGATAGACGGACGGAGTGTACATAAGAATTCATACATATTTTTCCGAGAACCCTAGCGAAATTGTCGAAAGAAAGGCCGTAGCCTCGATGAACGACCCGTGGCGCAATGGGAGGCAATTCCACGGCGCATCGGTGGAGTTTTACGTTCGTATTTCGTGTCTGGCGCTCGTTACAGAAACCGAAGTGGGTAGCGGCGAGTGCAACAGCAACTGCAAATCAGGTGAGCCAGAGTGAGAGGTCGCAGATGAAATGATTATGAGAAATCTATTTGCCAAGCGCTAATATATACCCTCTGCCAGCCGCAGTCGAGTGCAGAGAAAAGACGAAAGAAAAAAATCGAAACAAAAGACCAATTACGAAAATATTGTACATTTACATACACATTCCAGAGAAAAATAGCAAATTTTGTCTATAACGTCACTTCAGGTTTGAAAATCTCACTTTTATACCAGAAGTGACGTCACACGGAAAAACGTCACTTCCAGTTTGAAAATTTCGGTTTTCGACCCAGGAAGTCCGATTCCTATATCTCATCAAAATCATAACAAAAGTAATCGTTGTATTGTAAATACAACGATTACTTTTGTTATGATTTTGATGAGATAAAGTAATCGTTGTATTTACATTCCATATTCGGAGATTATCCGTGAGTCGGAAGGTTTGATCGTAAAAATGAGTGACTGCGACAGGCAGCCTATTAAGCGTACGTACTGTGGAAACGGAGTATCAACCTCGATAAAAAATAAAAAAAATTGTTGAAACATAGTATACCACCGGAGGATACATTCGTGTTACGATCCGAACGAAGTGAGTCCTCATTGGCCGGTGGTTTATCGTGTCTCTGCCCCTGCGTAACATCCCCGCGCGCATTATACAGCGGCACTATACACAGCCGTGTGTAATATAGTATGAAGAGTAGAATAGCGCGTATAGTACCCATACAGTATAAAGTAGTACTATAGCGAGACCCGCGGGACCACCCTAAGTATCGGGGGGGATCATGCTAAACGCCGCGAGAGATCAAAGGAACCGACGGGAATCCGGTGGCGACCTATCATAATAATTTGGCCGCGGCTCGCGCCTCTTTGTATTAGGATAGAGAAGCCGACGGCTTTAAAAAGCGACGAGATCCTCGCGTTCGGACCCCGTCCACCGCTAAATTGAAGCTAAAAGGACTCTAAAAAGGTTTTACCGATCTGAGGAGGCTCGGGCGCGAGCTCGTTCGTTCTACTCGTGCATTCGGTATTGTGTGGTTGTGCGCGATGCCCCGTTGCAATCACGCACAGGTATATATACCTAATCCCTGGACCGCGCAAGGGTTCGCGTCCAGCACGAATATGGCCCGGAGGGCCTCGGTCCTCCTGGCCCTTGGGGATCATCTCCGATTCCTCCGGCCGAACGTGTAACATCGGACCTCCGGGATTCCTTTGCCCGGATGACGAGATTCTCATTACCGGGGGTGTTTGTCCGCTGAGCGGGAAGCTTGATTACTTCGGTTGATTCATTGTTTGCGTAACCAATCGATCCAACGTTAACGACAGCGATGTTGAGAAAAGACCACATCTAATTTTCTCACGAACTGTCTTGATTGGTATGTTTAGGAAGCGTGGGATCGGATCATGGTCACATTCAGCCGAGGAGCTCTGATTCCTTGACAGGTGTTGCGATCGCGGGTCAAAATAATTGAGAAGATTGGATGAGATTTCTCTCGGCGAAGGACCTTTCCTCGTCTCCCTGGATGACGAGTTTCTCATTACCGGGGTGTTTGTCCGCTGACCGGGAGTCTTGATTACTCCGGTTGATTTATTGTTTGCTTAATCAAACGATCCAACGTCAACGACACCAATGTTGAGAAAACACGCCATCTAATTTTCTCACGAATGGTCTTGATCCATATGTTTAGGCGGCACGGAATCGGATCATGTTCCACCGACACTGTTCACGTCCAGCCGAGGAGCTTTGATTCCTTGACAGGTGTTGCGATCGCGTGTCAAAATAAATGAGAAGATTGGTCGAGCGGGCTAACCGAGCGTAGGTCGAAAAATGTTTTCGGCGGTAAGTAGCCACCTTGACGGTGTCCGAATCTCCGCCGACTATTGCCATAGTCGCCGCGGAGAGGGCACGCTCGTAATTGCACCAGTGTGGCCAATAAAGTCGTAACACGAATCGGACCTTTACGCGCCAGCGGGGTGATCCTATCGGCGAGATACCTCTCCGTCATTATGTGCCGCTGCGGCTGAAGCCGTCGTTCCTCATCGCGCCTCGCCCGTCAGGTATCGCCTTCGCTCGCTTCATCGTCGAAGAGAACCGCTGCCATTACGGGGTGCCGACGTACCGAGGTCTCACCGGTGACCACCAACGACAGGCTTTCCCCCCGTTGCACATCGAACTCGCACCGCTGCGGTGAAAGCCCCGAGTACCAAGCGACATGACACCGAGCGAAGTATCGTATGTGAAGTTACCGTACTTATTGGTTAGCGCACAATGAGCACTTACAATAAATTTTGTAAATCCGCCAAGCATAACCGACGACAGACATTACTTTATTGAGGACATGACTAATAAAATAACATTCCCGCACACCACACGACACCACACAAACATTCATTTTTAGTTATTTTTAGTGTGGGACATTTCTGGGAAAATTAACATTAAATCTAACAGAGTCGGCACCAGGACCAGTCACTCCGCAAGACAGAGTTCGCAGATCACGCGAGTCTTCTCCGGCAGACACTGTGCACAGTAAAAAAAGTTTGTACGTTTTACAACAACTTATCGTCCATAAACATTCACCATTTTTTTTTATTTTCCGATCGCACCATCCGGCTCTAGTTTTCCAAAAAAAAAGTACAAAGTAACATTTTTTATGACTCGGGAAATAAAACCACAGTTTTGTATTTTTGAACCTGAACAGACGAGTTTGTCACTTATTTAACAAAATTATTTTTTTTACTGTGCGCCTTCGGCTTTTTATTTTGACGTCTTCATTAGAGTAACGTCATTTAGTTCAGTGTTATAAGTTACAAGTTTCTGTGTGAAAATATAATTCCCATGAATGAAGGTCCGACCGTTGCGGCCATTGTGTCAACGAAGAACAATTGCATTGGCAACGAACAACAGCTGCAACCACCGTACAACAGAGAACAACAACTTCATTAAAACCGATTCAGTGGGAGCCAAACGGGAATGCACAATTATTTTTCTCGATCTGTCGCGTGTTTAACAACCGATGATATTAAAGATCTTCTGCACCTTTCACCGCAATCATCCCCGAACCCATCAACGCTGCAGCACGAACAGGCGAGTTTTTCATCCCCGGTGTAAAGGTTTTCTCTCGAAGCGAAAAGGCTGCTCTGTTTTCAGCCGAAGAGAGAAACCGACAAGCTACACTGAAAACAAAATTCGCTTGCGGGCTACCAAATAAATTTTTCCAAATTTCAACTCTACTTTCAATTTGTACAATTCCGTATGATATTGAAACAACGACGGCAAGCCTGTCAAGATGGCATTTTATAGTTTCAATCCCGTATGGAATTGCAAGAATGGTAGTAATGGAAATAACAATTTTTTTCTTTTCCAGCCCGCTAGCGAGTTTTCCTTAGGTCATTGATATAATTTTTTTCAATGTAGCAGTTCCGCTTGCTCTCTGACGAGTTCCGCTGGCAACACTAAAATCCCATCGACAAAAAGGAAATGTAAATTCCAACGATAATCCGAAAGATCATGCAAATCTCGCAGCATCCCTCGTTAGTCTTCATCTCCATCGTCCTCAGCGAGTGTATACGCCGTTCCATCTCGACGTCCCTCCGGACCGCGCCAGCAAAATCCCGCGGCGTATCATTCTCCCAGCAAGAAAGATCGGTAGAGAGAGGGGGGAGGGGGGTCGGACGGAGGACACAGATCCAACATGAATGCACATGAAGATCGCATAGATAGGGATTACCATCGCATGCGCAGTCGGCGGTGCGAGCGTTTATGCGGCGAGAGCGTCTGAGCAGGGATTGCAATTTTCTATACCTATAGTTGCGCACGGCCGGATGAAAAGGCAAGATCATCCTGAATGGTACGAGCGTATCACACGCGGCGAAGTGCCGAGATTGCACGAAAAGCGAACGAGCGAACGAGCCCCCGTGCCTGTGTGTGGGGGACGTTAAGTACGTCTCGTAAAAATTCCATCGAACCAGCGACATTTTGCCGTGGGGATCGCTGGTGCCAGGGCAACCGGGGAGTGGGTCGGGTCCGGCCAGGCACCGCCTCCGCGAGCCGTAACGCCAGCCCCTCGGTGCCTTTGATCTCGTGCCGCGGCCTCCCTCCCGTTCGCCACGACCCGGCCGGCCGCAGCCCCGAGCCCGGCTAGGCCGTAACTGGCAGCGGGATATGTTCAAACCGTTTTGAGTCACTGGCTTGGACTGGCGTGCCGCCCCGGGAACCGGTCTACCGTGCTTTTTACCGAACCACCTAAGCCGTCGTGCTGCGACACCGCGGATCGCGAGCGACGACAGTGCGGATGTAAACGAATCTCAGTTTTACCCCATTCAACTGGCGAAACATGACTGGGTAGTTGTTGGTGCGAAGTTTTCGTTATCGATCGTCGTTCGGCGGACGAAAGTCGAGGAGCGACCAGTCGCAAAAAGTGAATCGCCACGTTTGAGAAGTTCCTGGTAAGACCCGAGATCAAGCGTTCCAACGACAAGTGTATGAGTATCCGTCGCCAGGTACCTCCGCCGGTACCCGATACAGTGCTGTTCCGCGAGTGATCGATACCATCGCAATGACGTACTTCGCTGTGATAGAAGAATCTTGATGATCTTGGATGTTGAGAGGGAATCGGTGGATACGATCGTCGCCCAAGACAGTTTCAGGATCACTCGCCGTTGAGATGCGGAAACGCCGGTAGGACGAACTACCGTGCACGTGTCAGTGCGGTGTTTTCTCGCGAGGACTACCGCGAGATCCGGACATACGCAGCTCCGCTGCTCCGAAACGATCGGGTGTCGACTCCGGCGGTGATTGGTGTCGTATCGTTGTGCGCAAAGAGCCTAAAACTGTGTATGAAGGGTAGGTTGGAGCGTCGATGAAACGCGAGGACGCTACGACATCGAATCGTGAGATACATTGACAATCGAGAAGGACCGAGAATCAGCGTCCGCTTATGTTACTTGCGGAAGGAGAAATTCGCTTCCACGACATCGGCGGGAGAATGTGTACAACGGAGATGACAGAGATTGGTTACAGCACGATGTCACCGTCGACGGCATCTTCGAGCGGCACAGCCTCCGGATGTCTGGGCTCGCCGGGCAACCGTCTGACCGCGTCGCGATCGTCGCCCGGCAGAGCCCGGGATCCCCGGGAGGACGACGACGACGACGAGATATCGGTCGGTTGTCCGAGCCCCTTGCCCCTCGTGGTCGCGACGCCCCACGAGGAGGACGATGAGAGACTGAGTTCGTCGCGCGACGACAGGTACAGCGAAAGACTGAGTCCCCGGAGTTATCTCGACGACGACGAGAGGTACTCGAGAGACGCCGCTGATTACGAACGGCTGGCGAACGGTCGGAGACGCCGTCAGGTCAGCCGAACCTCGTCGAGCGGCGAGGTGACGGCGTTGACGAGGGACGAGGACGCCGACAACGAGGACGAGGACGACAACGCCGCTAGAACACCGGCGAACGGTCCCACAGACGATTACTTCAAGCCTCTGAAGAAGCTCAAGATGGTACCGATTCAGCAGTCCGACGAAGAGGACGAGAGGGACAGGGACTCGAACAATGAGAGGGGTGTAAAGTCATTCAGTATTCTGGACATTCTGTCGCACAGGCCAAAGGCGAAGATCGTCAGGCCTTGGGACACCGTCGAATCCAGTCAGACGCATCTCAACAATCATCACAATCATCACAGACACTCGCATCATTCTCATCGCCAGCAGCAACAGTTGCAGCATCATCAGCAGATCCATCATCACTCGGCGTTGTCCCAGGGACCGCGGGACTTGTCGCTGATGGGAATGTCGTTGGCTTCCATGTCGGGATCGATGAGCGAACCGCCCCTCAGCAGCTCCTCGTCGTCCGGAAGAAGTTCCGTTTCCGATTCCGGTAGTCCGGATCCTCTGGCTCATCATCATCACCATCATCATCCCCACCATCACTCGCTCCACGCCGGACTTCATCCGGGACTCCACCATCCGGCTATGCAGCAACAGTTCAAGAGAAACAAATCGAGCCAGCAGCACAACTCCCAGAGCGGACAGAACGGCAAGAGAACGACCGGTCAGGGCAGCCCCCTCGACGCTCTTTTCCAGATGACGAGCAAGACTTTCGACGCTGGCGAACACAGTCAAGGTGAGTTCAACAGTTCAAAATTGTACAAATTTGGTATGAATCTCGGAGCGTTAGATCAAGGACTCGTAAACCCCTGAAAAGGCTCGATAAGAACCTGATTTAATCCGCCAAAATTTCTGCTTGCTCTATGTATTTCCATTCTACGGATTACTGCGCTATAATTGACGCCTTTCCTTGTACAAATTTCGGAGCGCGATCTAACCCTCCAAAAATGTCTGCTAACTCAATACATTTCCATTCTACGAATTACTGCATGGTAATCAGGGCAATTCGGATAATCAGAATGGTTCAATAAACAGTGACCCCCTTTCAACATCCACCCTAATGAAAATCTCACCCACCAACACTTGCCTCCGTTGGCTTTTTGTATATCCGACGAATGTTACCGAGGGTATCCATTAAACTAAATATACACGTTCTTAAAACTGTTAGTACTGGCTTGGCGAGCAGTAAAGTAGATACAGGAACTACTACACTGGTGCAGTACTCCTCTAATGTGCAAAGAATACGATAGCTGTGAAACTCGGGGAAACGGGCAGGTTAGCGTTTCGAGAGAGACAGAGAAGAGTGTACAGGTGAATGACGAGGCGCTCGTCAAAAGAGGCCCCCGCTGTATATTACATATACGTATCCTATGGTACGGATAGGTATACCGTCGGCCTGGGAGCCTCGGTACGTGTCGTAAGCGTTAAAGAGCGGCTGTCAGTTATTCACAGGCATAATCTTACCCTGCCTCCGCATACTCGTGCAGTATAGCAAGCGGAAGAAGTACGCAGGGGCAAAGTGGGGTGGACAGAACTAGAAAGAAACATGGATAGAGTACCGGGTTAACCTGTCTCTATCGTGTCATACGTGAAAACTCTAATTACGCCGTGGAAAATAGTGGTAAATCATCGTGAGAGTCCGCTGCCCGGTAACGTTCCTTCGTTCCCTGACGATTGGACGACGTGCACGCCCGGGATCGGTCAGACTCGTCGGAAATATACCTATCCGCTTCGGCAATATGTCCCGAGAGGAGACAAACGCGAGAGATCCCAGACCGACACGTGGGTGGACGTCGCAGGAGCATAATAAGACCGGCATGAAACCGGCAGCGAACCCTTTACCGAACGGTCGGACGGCTATTACAGTTATCGCGTGGATTATATACTTGACCGATCAGCTCTCGACCGGTCGACAGGGCATTATATCGAAATATCACTCCCCCTACCATTCGCACGACGCTCGAGAACCTGCACATGCTCGTACACACGCGAACTTAAAAAAACGCCTGCGCTACCGACTACACGGTCGGCCGAAAAAACACTCCGTACACGATGAAAAAGGTTTGCGCGACTGTTGTTATTTTGTCTTGTTTTTTTTTTTTTTTTTTTATAACACTAAAATTAACCGGAAGCCATAACGATCAGTTTAATTTTTTAATGGATTTTTCTATTGAGCGATATTTCGACGTCATTAAGTGCACTAAAATTGCACGCTAGTTTCAGCGTTAATTTATTTAATTTTTCTTCGCCAACACAATCATCGCATTCACCGGTGCGTTGGTGTGCGGCTGCTTATTGTGCGTATGCACAAAACACCCTATCATCTCGCGTTCCGTAATACCCACGCGCCGGATGTAGCTTCTGCTCGCGTTCGGATCTACGCATCCTCGTTCCATTCCTTTCGCGCGTTTTGGCTCCTCGACCAACAATTTTTATTTCACTTCCTGTGTATTCGACTCCTCGAAAATTACGGCGATTTCGTTGATCGCGCAAGAATCGAAGTGTTCGTGATTTAGGGAACGAAACCGACGAAGACTCCTCCGACCCGTTCGTTCGCCGGTAGTTCCGAGCCTCGGGCTTTTACGACGTCGTATCGTTTCTTTGGGTACACATAATACCCACTCGGCAACCAAAACGGGCATACGAAGCGCGCCTCGAAGAGCGGAAAAATAGAATAACACGAAGATAGAGAGGGTGATGGCCAGAAAACTCCGATCCAACAGTTCGCCACTTTGTTAATCCAATTTACTTGGGAAAGGAGCATCATAAGGGGAGGAAAAAAAATGGTCTCACAAAACAGTCGCCGAGGTCTGGAAGACTATTCGCTGTGCCACCCAATATATACCTAACCGTTGGGACCGAAAACGCGCCGATTACACTTTCAATGGAAGAAGGTAAAATGCAAAGACCACAATAAAGACCCCAGTTTTCCGCAACGGTCCAAGACAACCGGACTCCAGTATTAGTCGGGCTCGCCGGCAAAACACACACTGCCCTCAATGGCTGCATTGTTAGGGTCGCAAATTGAATTTGCCGCGATTGCCGGGATTAAAAAGCATCGGGCGACCGTTCGGGTAACGATGATCGTAAAATTGAAGCGAAGAGCAACGACGTTGGGAGAGAACCGAACGGTCAGCTATGTCTGGATAGGTCTGGCACGACTTCCGCAGCTAAAAACGAACGCTCTTCGGGGTTCTGATTTTTCCACCGCTGGGACGGCGGAGCCGGAAGAAGATGAAGAGGAAGAACGATGGGGCCGAAGGTATTTCTAGGGTCTTCGGCTCTCCCCATCAGCACTCTCGTCATCGACCATTGTTTACGACAAGTCCCGCAAATCCTTTTACGACTGGCCTCTTACCCGTCCGAGTTTGTTCCGTCGCCGGCGCGACTACCAGTATTAGTGCGCTGGCAAATACCATAAGCGCACGGGAAACGACAGGGGAAAAAAACATTCGCCGAACGACGGTAATGGCATCGAAAGCGTAATTCGCCTGGAAGCCCGAGTATATTTGTCTTCGGGATCGGCACGATGCAAACGGTGGATCCAAGCTTATCTGCAAACTCGTCGAGTCTTTATCTAATTTCGTTGCATCCCCAAGCTGGCGGCTCGCATGCTCGTCAGCTTGTCGCACAAATGAAACGGTAGCTCTCGTGCAAAGCGGTAACTAAACTCTTTCGCGCCGAGCGCCTACCCGCTTGGAAGAAAAATTAATTGTTATACATTTTTTTCTCTTCAGAACATACATAACTAGATAGTGCATATTTTCCATTCGTTCCAGTCATTTTGTAGCGGGCACGGTAATTATTCATATATAGTTATCTGCGCGTACTTAGACGTTTCTTGTGTCTCTCGACACTTTTTGCGTACGTAGTTCGCGCAAACTACCGGTCGGATTTTCTTTTAAGTATGTCACTTCAGCGTGTTGGTTTTTTTTTTCTTGTTTTCTTGTTTTTTGCTCCTCTGTCTTTGCCCGCTCGGCGCACTCGTCGAGAGACACGTCAACGTCCCTTGGCCACCGTCTCAGTGTCTATTTCGCTTACCTTGATTATTAACAATATAATAATTGTCTATGACAGTCGGCAATTATAGTAAACGAGCTGTCCATTCACGCCGCTGAATTACTCGTGCGCCAATTACCCCGGCGTGGCTCCGGCTACTTCTGGCTCTCACTCTCTCGTTGGCTCTCTTGCTGCCGCGAGAAAAAAGAAAAAAAAGAGTAACGCGGAGACTCCGTAGTATAATCTCTCGAGCGAGAAAACGTTTCGCGCCGCTGCTACTGGTCACCGGAGCGTTTTAAATATATAATCGCGGTTTCCGATTTAGAAAAGATTTTTCCGAGTTAATTGGATTGTTCTCGACGGCAATTTCGTTGCCCAATTGAACGAGCCAACGGCGCTTTGCCAATTCATTTTTCTTATGTTTTCATGCTTCGGTTAACGATCCGTGAAGACCGTTTTTATTTATTTTTATTATTTTTAGAAATCTACCGTGTATGCGAGTTTGCGGTCGATTTATCATTATTGAATCGAATGAAACGAGCATTGATAAATAAATAAATAATCGCGATTTTCGATTCAGAAAGATTTTCACGAGTTAATTGGATGGTTCTCGACGACAATCTCGTTGCCCAATTGAACGAGCCAGCGGCTCTGTGCCAATTCATTTTTCTTATGTTTTCACGCTTCGGTTAACGATCCGTAAAGACCGGTTTTATTTACTTTCATTATTTTCAGAAATCTGTCGTGTGTACGAGTTTGCAATTAATTTATCATTATCCAATTGAACAGAACGAAACGAATGAAACGAGCATTAATAATTAGCGAACCGATATCGCACGTGGCTCATTTATTTTAGATACATAATCGCGGTTTTCGATTCAGAAAGATGTTTCCGAGTTAATCGGATCGTTCTCGACGGCAATCCACGTTGCCCAATTGAAACGAGCCAGCGGCTATTTGCCAATTCATTTTTCTCATGTTTTCATTCATCGGTTAACGATCCGTAAAGACTGCTTTTATTTATTTTTAGAAATCTGTCGGTTGTACGAGTTTGGGGCTAATTTATGATTATTGAAATCGAACCGAACGAAACGTATGAAACGAGCATTGTTAATGAACGAAACTCATATCGCATGTGTCCGATCCTCGTTCGTCCGATACGAATTAATGGCTTCGGCGTGAATTCTTTTGAAAAAACGGGTTCCTCCTTTACGCGAAAGATGTGTCGAGGAGTATACCGAGGCCCTTCCGTTACCTGTCAAGAGTCTTTTACTCACTTTTTGGTCACGCCTGCGTATATTGTGGCCCGTTGATGGCCATCCAGGCTCGAACGGGCCTGTCTCGTTCGTACATGTACAGTCAATCTTCTAGTATAACACACAGAGAGTACATTAAGAAGATACACTTACACCGTTGCCTTGCGCACCGAGAACGTAATTTTAGGCCTACCTATAAGCCCCCACGGAGTAATTTATTACGTGGCCTCGGCTCGTCTCGCATATGTCCCATTTGCATATGGCGTGATACGCGGACGCTCTTTCACCCCGGTACGGCCAAACCCGGCCGAGAGGAACAGCAGTGGCAGCCCCGTCACGACTTCCGACGGCTAGCGTCAATACGCGAAAAGTGTTTCGACAAAAGAAAGCGACACGCCGTTAGCGAACGATAGGCTGTGCGGCAAAATTCTGCTCGGTCTGCGACTGTGCACTCGGACTCTCGGTTAGGTTTTCATTCCAATGGTAGAGAAAAATTAAAAATATACAACATCAGATGAATTTCTTCTCGACAGCTTCGACGATACATATTAATTTTTTTGTACAATCATTTCTGGCGGGAAATGTATATTCTAAATATTCAAAAAATGTTCATTGCATTTTGAAGTTTTTTTTTATCAACCCATGAATTAATAAACGTAAACATAAACAATTACCAATTATTGGTGAGTTCCATCCGAATTGGTCGAGAAAAATAGAAAATACACGACGTTAGATGAATTTCTTCTCGACAGCTTTGACGGAACATAATAATGTTATTATACAATAATTTCAGGCGGGAAATGTTTTTTTCGAAATATTCAAAACAACATTCATTCGCTTTTGAAATTTTTAAAAATCTATCCATGAATTATGAATAATTTATTATGTCGAAGTCTATTATATCGAGGCTGCTAAAAAAGTCGGACGCTAAACTGCACGGCCAATTACGGCTTCATTCGTGTCACGAATTTTAAAAAAATGAAAGTAAACGAAAATCTATGACAATGGATCGCATCGATGGACGAGGGAGCGGTTAAAAATAAATATAAAAAAATTGACAGGAGATTTTCGTGTGACGTTAATTCGCAAAGGCGTGTAACACGTGTCTGCTTATTTCGCTCGTTCGTGCATCTGTGTCCTATATGCTCGTGTTATAATGAACGCTCTTGCACCGCGGATGGTTGCGTAGGGCATATGCCCGCGAGGGACAAGCCGAAGACGAATCGCGTGTAATATGGACCAACGGTCCCGTATACAGGATACATCAACCATCAGGGGCCTCATTCTCGAGTATGATGCGAACACACTGAAACGCGGAAGACCATCGAAATACGATGCAAAGGCTACCGGTTAGCCGTCGAAAAAAAATCCGCTTTCGAAAACAATAAAAGCCAAAGCACGGCAGTTAGAAAACAGCACAGATATTCGCACGCCCCTCTTCATAGTCGCACTACTTAAAAATAGATATATATTTTCAAAAATCAACATTTTTTATTTTGATCCAACTTTCCGGATCTTAAAAAAAATTGCATGACTTACGTTCGCTCAGATAAATGGACAAGATATGACCGCACAGTTATTTTTATTTTGATGTATTTATTATTATTTTTATTTATTATTATTTTAATATGTACTAACGGTCCCGTATGCAGGATACATTAACCATCAGGCGCCTCATCCTTACGTATGATGCGAATACACTCAAACGCGAAAGACCGTGGAAATAAGGCGCAAAGGCTACCGGTCAGCCGTCGAAAAAAATCCGCTTTCGAAAACAATAAAATCAATAGCACGCCAGCTAGAAAACAGCACAGATATTTTGGCGCCTCTCTTCATAGTCGTCCTACTTAAAAAATATACATGTTTAAAAAATGTTTTAATTTTTATTTCTCTTCGCCATTTCGGATCATAAAAGAAAATGCATGGCTTACGTCTGCTCAGGTAAATGAACGAGACACGACCGCACGATTATTTTTATTTTCATACTTACTATCCCATAAACGAGATTTCTTATCGGCATCTCGTAAGAATCTGCGGTCGCCGGCAGATTGATCAACTCCTGGAAGGTGGAAAGATGAAAAAGTTGAAAAAAATTCAGGGCTTCGAGAGCGGAGAAAAAAAAATGAAAACAAAAAAAAAGAATCCGTATAGAAAGCCACGAGCGTGAACACGAAAACCGGGAGTTCACACGCGGCGCGGGTACACCGCGGGCGCGTTATGCGGTTCCACTCGGGGAATTGCGAACGATATCGAATCGAATCGCTCTCGTAATATTATTCGATACGTGTTCCATTACGGTCGAGTGGCGGAGGGAGCGGATCAGCTAGGGGGCCTCCAGGATTCAAATTAGATTACCGGTGTGGGTTAGGCATCTACCGTTGCTGCCGCGGCTGCCGCGGCTGCCGCTCCGGCTGCTGTTCCTCCGGCTCGTATAGAAACTGGCCGTGGCAGCGATGGCTTATGGACGTCGATCCATGCATGCGGACATGTATACCAACCTACAGTCCCGAGGAGAAGAGGTAAGGATAGGGAGGACGCGAGGGACTGTGCGCGAGAAGCCGACGGCACACGGTAGCCTCACGTATTCGCAATTTACTTCTGATTATTATGCTCTCTATACTTACGCGGCATTCTTATCCAGTACCTGGCCAGATCCCCGATTCCCCCCCTCCCACGCCACATCCCTCGACGAGAATCGAGGTATCGATTTGTACCGGCCAACCCAATCACAGAATTCACCGGCGTTCAATTCTCTTCGCGCCGTTCGCCGCTTCGGACTTTTACTCCTTCGTGAATCTCATTTCTCGATCTTTTTTTTCCATCCCGGCGGCAATTTTCGTGATTCAATGTCGCAAGAATGTTAGGCAAGCGGCACAATCGTTGCATACCAGATGTTACGGTGGATTGTTGTCTATATTGGCTTTGGACAGTTAACAAAATACAGAGACAAATGTAAAGAAAATTCTCTTAACGTCACTTCCGGTTTGAAAATCTCATTTTTAGATCGTAAGTGATGTCATACCCGAAATAAGTTACCTCTAAATTTTACAACATTCAAGTTATACAATTTTTACAATCGATGACATAACATCAACGCAATTAATAGAATTAATTTTTTCAAAATAGAAACAGCTTGTAATCAAAAAAAGAATTCTTCAATTACAATTTTTATGTTTTGATATAAAAACATTTTCGTAATATTTGCGTCTCTGTTGCATTCCGAAGTCCACTATGGAAAGTTTGTCCTGTCCAACGCAAGCTCCGCCGTGTCAAGCGTCTTCAAGGCAGCGCCGACACTCGCGAGAGTGCCGAAGTCGGCACTGACGAAACGTGTGCGGTAATCGGGCGAGCCGGGCGTAGTATCTCCGGGCATAATATGACGCAGTGAATGGCCGCAGCGATGGAAAGTCTGAATGAAGAGAAACGCGCTAAACCGCCACAAGGCGACGAGACGCAAGCTTCCCAGAGGGCTGGCTGCGAGCCGGCTACCTCTTACTTACTCGGTCAGAGAACAGAGTTAGCACTTGAAACAGCGGGTGTCCCGTTTCTGCCGCAGCCAAGTTCCCTGCAGGAATAAAACATTTGCAGGGGGGGAGTTCGGGTCAGCGAAGGCTGCTGGGCCCACCGGCTGTTTTCGTGTTTTGTTTGTACGACGAAATGTCACAACAACTTGACCCGACGGGAATCCACCCTCGCCCACCGAGCAGCACGCGGCCCTTCTTTCCATCTTTTTTTCTCCCTATCCGTCCTCTCGTCCCGGCCTTCTTTCCAGAAACCCACCGAGAGCCTTTTACACAGCCGGAAATTCGAGTGGTTTTGCGCTGCAGCTCCTTTCTCGTCCCGCTTTCTCTCGTTGCCGGTATCCGTTGCAACTGAACATTTTCGGCAGGACCGTCACCCCGAGTCGGGGAAGTGATTAGTCTCGAGTGTGTCTCCGGAGAAACCGAGAATTATCTCGTATAGGCGTTTCGTTAACTACCCGACAGAAAGAAAAGGAAAAAACCACAGAGGCAAAATATTTTCTCTGACAGAATTTTCTCTGTAGAGAATTTTGACCGAGCCGCGTCTCGAATTACGAGTTCAGATGTCTGATATATCAGATCCAGTGGGTCATCGATTGAAATATGTGGAATGCATCCGATTAATTGCGTGACGAATAATCGATTCGATTTTGGTAGATTAATTACCGATCGACACCGGCCAAATTAAATAATTTTATTGACCAATTAATATCATCCTTTTCCTCACCTTATCACCTCTTATCGGCCATTCCCATAATATAAGTATCGGCAAAAAAATCCCTCCAGAAGAGGATTATCGAACCGAAGCTCAGACGATCGTGCGGGGTTAATCGAAATCGTGTAAGGTTGCGACAGTTTCATTGAAGAAAACCTTTCACTAAAAAAAAAAAAAAATAATAGAAAAGGAGCATCATAAGATAGCCGTAGAGAGTTCCTTTTGTACTCGCAGTCTCGTATACTCCCACGGCGATCGGGTCTCGCGGGATGAGATACGACAGTGCGAGTCGAAGAGTCGAAGAGAGCGGAATGGAAGAAACGCGGAGGAAACGAGATTGAGCGAGAGGGAAAGCCGGAGATCAAACGAACGAGGACGAGAGGGAGGAAGGAGGAGCGATTCTCGCATCTCTCCTCTCGCCGCAGCGCAGTCCTATTGCGGGAAATAATTCTCAATTAGCCGTAAATCGCTGGCCGCTAAGTCGTATTTATGTCGGGTAGCACGGGCCGACGGATTTATATTGGACGGTGGAGGGAGATTTATGCGAGCGATCGGTCTCAGTTTGTCCAGCAGGGATCCCCCGGTCGAGTCGGTTTCTCGGCTCTCTTCCTCGGGGTGGCGATTCCCGAGTCTCCGGACCGATCCGACGAGGCCGGAGGAGTTTCTGAGCCTTCCTCCCGATGCGACGTGCAGCTTCCTCTTATTTATTCCTATTTTTTTTCCCCCCCGTCGAGCTCCCGTCCTCGACTCGGCGCGCTCGTCCATCCGCCGCGTGTGCGAGGCCGATCGAACGTCGTCGAAGGGTGCAAGACACATAGGTATGTGTGTCGTACACATGGGTACACAGATTTATATAAATGTATGGGAGCGAGGAGAGATCGGCACGGTCGATCCTTTCACCCTCTATCGCGAATCACGACGCGTTCGCCACGCGGCCTACGATCATCGCCCACCCTCGACGCCAAATAGAAATAAATTTGTATCGGATTACGCCCGCGGAGAATCGGTCCCCGAGGCTTCCGAGTCCGGGCTTCTGCCGCTTCTTCGGGCGTCGCGGTAACTTTCGTACCGGCGTGAATCAGGCACTACGTTACAATTACTATCGTGGTGGATGGCGAATAACAAGAGGGGAGCAATTCCGAATTAAAAGTGCCGGAGGACGAGTGTTACCGGACAGGACACTTTGAATGGAGTTGGTGTTTGTTTACGGGGAGCAGCGATTCGACACGAAGCGGCTTCGATCGGTACGGATAATCGATCGGGTCAAATTAAATTTCCAATCCAAACGGAAGAGCGAGCTTCGCTGAGAAACTATACTTTTTTTACCGATCGGTAATACCCAAAGTGCCGCATCAACGGTAGACGTACAAAATTCGAATTGATCGTCGATACAATTTTACAAAAAAAAAAAAAAAAAATTACCATCTTTCTCAAACAAAAAAAATAGATATATTGCTCGTCCATCGAGCTTCCTTGGACGTAAATTCAGCCGTTCGATTTCTGCCATCGAACTCAATAACATGAGGGGACCAATTTCGAATTAAAAGTGTCACCGGACGAGACACTTTGAATAGAGTCGGTGTTTATTTACGGCGAGAGGTGATTCGATTCGAGCCGGGCATTGATCGGCACCGATAATTGATCGGATAAAATTAAATTCCCAATGCGGATGAAACCGGCGCGGGGCGAATGGAAGAGCGAGCTTCGCTGAGAAACTACACGAGTATTCGCGTACGCAGTTTTTTTGCCTGATCGGTAATACCCAGAGGTACCGCATCAACGGTAGCCGTGCAACATTCAAATTGATCGACGATAAAATTTTACGACTCTTTCTCACCCGTGTCTCTAAAAAAATAAATAAAAATACTCCTCGTCCATCGAGCTTCCTCGGAGGTAAATATGGCTGTTCGATGTCTGCCATAGGAAGCCGAGGACTGACCGTCGGTCGAGTCGCTGCGGCAACGAATGGCGGGCACATGCGCAACCGCTGTTGAAATTGATTTTTACGTCACATTTTCCTTTTTTTTTCTCCCATCGAACTCTTCCGCTGGTTCGACGCCGGCTCGAAAGAGCCTCTCGCCGATCCTGCGGCAAAGTCCTTCCGCAGGACGGGCCGTGCGGGTCGCCGCAGATGATACCGCAGAAGAGACGAAGGAGCGCAGGAGCGCATAATGCCGGCGTATCGGCGGCTTCCACGGCACATCCAAAGTCTCCGTGTCCGTCGCCCGTTTTCGCGTCTCCGGCTCTGGAAGCGCAAAAGTCTGGCCCGCTCGGAGGGCCGGAGAATAGAGCCATAAACCTTTACAGCTCAGTTTCGCCATTGTCTCGTTAGAATTCGAAACTTCCGTTCGACGCCGAGACACACTCGGGCTCGTCTTTGGTTCTCGCCGATACAAAATAAAACCGACGACTACCGACGAGATGGCTCTCGAAACGCTGCGGTTACCCACGCAAAGGCCCAACCAATGAGCCCGAGGATAAAATGGGACGATAAAAAAAAATATCGAAGAAATTTAAATAAAAAAGGGCGAAGAGGGAAACCGGGAATGGCAATTGCCGCGAACGATCTCCCTCGGACTCATCTATTCAGCAGAAAAAAATATTTATGGGTTCCTTTAAAATAAATATAAAAATTTATACTTATTTGATTAACAGATTTAACCAATTTAAAAGCAAAATCGTTAGACAAATTTTTACGTGATATTATATTATGTAGAAGCGGACCAGTAAGTGGAAGCTTAATTTCTGTAAACAATAATAATAATAATATTTGATTAATATTTATTTTAGTAAAAAAAATTATCTGGTTAGAGCAAATAGATTTATTTGCGGGGGAAGCAGTTAAGTAAATTGAACTTCGGAAATGATACCTGCATAAGTTAAAATTGCGATAAAATGGACTGGTCTGTGACGACGAAACGAAGAAGGCGCGAGGGTAAAAAGTGAAGGCGATACGATCGAGGATAAATATTCTTGAAGATGTCGGTTCTCCGCAGGAAGGAGAGACGATAAGGTTCGAGCACGAGAGTCAGGCGCGAACAGCGGTTTCCACGTTTGGCATGCAAATGAAACTCTTAGCCGGGGACTAGCCGGGGACTAGCCGGGTTGGGCATCGGAGGAGGGAGAGGCGCGCGACCGAGCGAATGGTTCGTCCACTCGTTTCGACGAGCACCGGTAATAACACCGACTGTGCGCTTTAACGGCGGTGCTAATTGCCGCCGAGTAAAAGAAACGGAATATGTAAAGAGCCGGAGGTGTTAACGAAAACAAGAGGAAGCGAAAACCGCGCGTGGCTGGCCCACCGTCTCGATCGAACTGGCGCGCGATCTACTATCTTTACTTTTTTTTTTTTTAAGAGGGCAAGCCCCGTTGGACTGGTCGCTACCGAGCTTGACAGAAACGCGCCACTTCCTCCCAATTTTTTCTTTTTTTTTACACGAGTCACAGAGTCTTGACACTCCATCGATTCCTTGACCCGCAGCTGCCGGTGTAGCGCAATTCGCTGCGTCGGTAAAATAGACATTTGCAAAAAATATTTTCTTTAATTTGGAACCAAACATTTTTGAAAATTTTCGCTGAACATAATACATCCTGAAGAAAGATTTTCGATCGGAATTTTATGAATAAAAAAAAATGTTTACCATGTGTAAAATGTGGAAAATGATTTTCTTCGAAGGTGTAATTTTTCACATACTTTTTTACTGAATTTCTTTTACAAGCATCGATCGTCCGCTTATAACTTACTTCCAAACACTTACCTCGATAACGAACTAAGTGTTATAAGAAAAAAAAGTTAAAATTATGTAAAAATTTAAACATTACTTATGTATACAGAAGTCACCGAGGAGCAACAATTCCTCGCTCGGCGTTAAACCCCGCGGGTGCGATAAACACGGAGAAACAAGGGATAAGAGGAAGTCACGTGCGTGCGTCGGAAACATAGTAAGCGGCACGCAATGTGCTTTCCAAACTGCGCTGTATTGTGATACACACGCTTTTATCCTATTGTACAAATATGAACGCGTGTGCTTTATTGTCCCGGCGATACACTGTCGGACAGTGTCGCACGGGGAGGGACAGGGAGCGTAATCGTGGCCGAGCCGAGAGGTGCGATAGCGCGACCGGAGGGGAGCGCACGAGCGTAATCGATTCCTGAGTAATTAGCGAGAAGCCCGGACGAGAGAGACACCGACGCGCGTGCGACTCCGCGGATGAACTCACACACACACGGACACGAGTGAACGCTGGCCTGTAACAACGCCATGTTTGTTCTAGATCGATGTCTCGCGAAGCGGCCGCGAGCACGACGAGCCCGTAGGCCGCGGAACGTTTCGCATTCTCTAATTAGACAGGTTCGGTAACCGCCCACACGAGTTACCTTAATGCCGCTTCTGCGTTTCCCGACGAAGCGCGCGTTCATGTCAGCGGAACAACAGTTCCACCCCTCACCCTCCACCCTATTATTATCAGCTAAATTTAATAAATTTCTTATTTTTATTCTTTTTTTTTTATCAATCGCCCAGACGACTTACCTTAATGCTGCTTCTGCGTTTCCCGACGAGGCGCGCGTTCATGTCAGCGGATCAACACTTCCACCGCTTACCCTCCACCCTATTATTATCAGCAAATTTTAATAAAAGTTTTTATTTTTATTCATTTTTTTTACTTTTTACTTCCAATTTTTTTTTTTTTTAATCAATTGTCCACACGAGTTGCCTTAATTCTGCTTCTGTGTTTCCCGACGAGGCGCGCGTTCATGTCAGCGGAACAACACGTCCACCCCTCACCCTTCATCCTGTTATTACGAGCGAAATTTAATAAAAGTTTGTATTTTTATTCATTTGTTTTTCGTAAATTTTTTTTTTTTATCAATCTTGATCATCGCGTGAAACTGTCGACTCTCCTCGCGCTTCGGGTCGCCGGTGTTAATGAGAGGAAAAAATGTATAATTATGTACGAAAAAAACGAGAAAGAAAGAAGAAAAAATGTTGAAAACGTGTTTGAGAACTATGAACCGTGATTTTAACGTGGCACCGACAAAGGCCGCCGACTTTCACGTTTCTGTGGATAGCCGGTGAGAGCCCGGCAGCATTACAGCCCGGGCATCTATATTATAGTTGCATTAGCAGCATAGACTCTCGGCGAGCTCTCGGTAACACGAAGACGAGCCCATTCGAGCGCCGAACGGGCGGTCATAGTAATACATGCATATATTTAGCGGGGATTGAGAGTAATATCACGCGAATGTGCATCGTTATATACTGTCGTATGTGCCTGGGAGGTTGTAAATAAAGAGCACGGCATAAGTCTCACGGGTTAAAGGCACGCCAGGAGCGGCGAGCGGCTTGTACGTGCGTACAGTGCTTATGTAGATGTGGTGTGCTGGTTAACCACGACAACTTTCGTTCCTCAAGTACTCGATGAAATGCAGGTATAAGAAGTCCGTGTGTTTATGTATAATATATGTATATATATATATATATGGATTAATCTACCTCTAGTTCTCTGGGTCAAGTTATCGCGCATACACTGGGCCAGTTACACCGTCCATTAACTTTGGCGACGTGCAGAACGAAACTAGTCGGTGCAATAACAGGGGTACTATTTTGTTTTACTATGCCGAGCATTATGCACGGTGAAAAAAAGTTTTGCGCATTCCGCAAACATATCTCGAAGACAAAAGACCACATTTTTTTTAGTTCGAATTTTTTTCATCCCTGGTGGAATTCGAGAGGTAATAAATGTTGAGAAACTTACATGACAAACTACGCGAAGGAATGTGGAATCGATAAGTGGAGCTCGTGCTCATTTGTAAAAAAATAAAATAAGATAAGTAGACAAATGTTAGATTGAGAATAAATAAATAACACTAGCTTTTATTCGACAAAAGTTCCTCGTGAATAAAACAAGAAAATAAAATTCATCGACGATTAATCCACATTACCAGCAGTACGTAACGGCGATATAAGTTTTTTTTTCTATAGGTCGCGTTACAGTGCCGGATGTAACAGCAATTTTCCTGAGCAAAATCGAAATTCGTCGATCGATATCTATGTATAAACCCTCGGCGAGCGGTGCACGGTCGAGAATAATAATGTCTTTCTTACAAACTGTTTCCGCCTCTGACACGATAATTTTCAGTATCTATAGTGTGCATGTAACGGGCATACATCTAATGTATAGTTTCCGAGACCGCACAGTACCACGGACGGACGGTATTAGTACTCCATTGTTCTATTTCCAAGGCTGTCGGTGAGGTCGAAGATTCGTTAGCTCCCTACAGTCTCGTACACGACTGGCCTGTCACTCAACCCATTCGACTCCCGAGAGGGCCCCGGCAAAGTTATACCTACCTCGGCTCTACTAATACGACTGGCGTTACTTCGCGGTCGGATATAACAGCTGACGTAGGGTGAAAGGGACGAATATGGCACACCTCGATTAGCAAGCAAATCAATGATATATGGACCGGTCCGTATTCACCCACTTTTACTCCATGGAACATGTGGTATATAAATAGTTGGATACATTTGTATATATTTATATTATATATATATACATATAGATAAATATGGACAAACATGAACATATCTCACGGAATGCAAAAAATTTAATTCGAAATCCGTCACTTCCGGTCTGAAAATCGCATTTTTCGGTAGGAAGTGACGTATTTCCGATATGACATCACTTCCGGTTGAAAAATGAGATTTCCGGACCGGAAGTGACGTATTACCGGACTAAATATATAAGTTACGAGGATCGTTTTTATTGCACCGAGGGAGTTGGAATATTTTCTTTTGTGTTTCGTTTTTTTTTTAATCTTTCTGGCTTCGGCGAATCTCCCGTCGTTCGCCACTCGGGCACAATCACCGGCCGCCCGCGCGATCATCAAACCGCACGGATTCGTAATTGCCCAATTAGCCTCACCGATGGGCCAATTCGCGCGAGGGCCAAGCACGAGAGAGAGGGACGGAGATCGAGAACAGAAAGAAGCTGAGCCAGCACAACACCGTGCTGTAGACGAGCCAGCTAAATGACGCTGCGTTTCGGTGCATCTCGCGGGTGAGACCGTCTTGGTATTCGAAGCGCCTCGGACCCGCAGCATTGAGAGTTTCTGATCTCGCGAGGGTTAATTGTCGTCTCGAGGAAGCGCCGGACTCTGTCATGAACACTGGGCTTGGAAGTGTAACGAGAACGTCGTTTCCTCAATCAGCAAAGAATTATCTCCCGTTACCGCTCGGTCCTTTTTTTATTAAAAAACGCACTTAAGAACAGCGCACATTTTTTAATACGCTCAATTTTCGAATGACGTCGAATCGTCCCCGATTTCCAAAATCGCTTTCCCAATTTCCTCCGTCGTGTAAAAAAATTAATAAATTAAAAAGTAGGCAGGGCGACTTTTTTATCTATCGTGAAATTTCACATGCCCTTACTCTCTTTAAAAAAAAGTACTCGCGAAAAGCGCACATTTTTTAATTCGCCCAATTTTCGAATGACATCGTCTCATCGTCCTCAATTTCTAAGATCCATTTCCCAATTTCCTTCGTCACTGTAAGAAAAAAAAAAAAAACAAATAAAAGCTTAGGCCGGGCGACTTTCTTATCCGCCGCGGTATTTCACATGCCCTTAACTCTCGTGACAAGTGACGGTAAATCCCGCAGTAACATTGGTTGCACGCGTCGGAGTCCCGCGGAAACTCCATCCGCGGCCGCTTCAGCTGATGAGGGGGGTTTTAGTCCAAGAGGTTAACGAGCCTCCTGGCCGTATTACGGTAACGAGAAATATCGGAACGTTCGCTCCGGCCCGCTCGTTTCCCTCGGTCCGGGCTGCATCGAGTTTCACCCTCGAAGTGCGGCGCACGGATGCAAGACCGGAGTCGGACCGGATCGGTGCAGTGATCGTCACAGTCTTGCTCCCTTCCTCGCCACTGTGTGTTCCATGGGACACTCGACGAGGGCTGTCCGATCGATTTTAACGGGCCAGCGACTGTGCCCCTCGGTGTTCCGTGCTCGATATGCCTTGCCGTATACCGGAGTCTCGGTATCGCGGAACTCCGCGATAAACTCGACGGGGGGTGAACGGCTGAGGGTGGATGGGTTCGTGGCATACACGATCCTCATTACGAGACGAGGCATGCCGTACACATTGTATATAATGTTTATAGGTATACTTATTCTCCCCTTTGCCAGTGCAGAGATGAAACGGGATGGGGGCTCTCGGTATCCCTCATCTCGATGTTCCGCCGCACAGAAACATCGATGATCGTTATAACATCGCGTATGAACGAGGTATCTGTTTTCCCTCGCAGCCGAAGGCTCGGCGGATATTAATTTCGTAATGCGCCGAGACGGAGCGAAGGGTTTGTTAAAATAATGTAAATTGTTCGACACGGTGTGTAAAAGGAAAGCTGCGATCCGCGTAAATGCGTTCCCTACAATGCGAAGAGAATTTTTCGAACAATGTTCAATAGTGTAAATAGTAAAAGGGCGGTAGGGTGGGGCGGGGGGGGGGGGGGGTCATTTATTAAGGACGAAATTTATTTTTATTAAATTATTTATTTATTTATATATTTTAATGGAAAGAACCTTTTTACAACAAAAAAATATATATAAATTATAGTCTATTTGATGTAAGATACTATAATTAGTTATAACTCTATGATTAACATTCTGAAGAGATTATTAAGTGCTCATCCGCCCCGACCAGTGCGCGCTATGTGTCGCAACTTATTCCTGTGCACGCAGCATATCGCAATTTTTCGTATCATAGAGATAGTGCAAGAATAGTGTTAGTAATAATTTAGAAATTAATTGGAAAATTAAAAATTAAAAATTGTCGACTTTTAGCTGAGATATTAAGGTTTCTTCTCGGAAAGCCGGCATTCGCCCACTCTCTCTTATCGGAGGAATTCAGGGCATCTCGTTAAATCGCGTATAATTACGTAGCTATAATAGCTGTACACACATACCGTTCCTCCCCTTTTTTTACCCCTAGAAGAAATCCGACGATCCAGCACAGCACAGCAGCTACGCCGAAAGCTTTGCGAGAGTGCATTCTCATTTTATTTCCATTCAACCCCGGTCGTTCGCTGTTATTATACAGTTTGCTAATATCAATTCTGACACGAGGGCCGGAACGAAGTCTTCCGGCTTGGTTAGCGCGCGACAACCCTCGGTGTGCAAGAACGACATCGGCAAAGTGGGTGCATGGGGCTCCGGTTGCACTCTGGTTGCCAGTCGCTTATCGATCGCGGCCTGAAGAAACCGCGAGCTCGGGTTTAACAAACGAGAACCACCGGCTCTCTGCATATATACCCTGGTTATGTAATACATACGGTTATGTGCATCCCCGTGGAGCTACGAGATGGGAAAATGAGGTTTTCCGGGGGCGAACTCGTCGACGGTAAGGATAGCGGATGCGGGAAAGGAGATGAGGGACGAAGAGATGAGGACCGAGAGCCGGAGGGAAGGAAGTACATAGCAGGATAAAAGGGGTGCAAGCGAAAGCAGAACAGAGCACTCCGGGCCGTCGAGTGTCGAGAGCGGTGGCGAGAATGATGTGGAAACGGGGAGCCAGGGGGTGGACCAAGCGGGGAAGGTTTAACGCCGGCGCGGCAAATCGGACGGAAAATGGGAAAGCCAGAGGACCGGTGACAAATGGTGGATCCCCCTCGTGTCTCCCCCTCGTCCTTTATGCTACCCTCGGAATCACTGGCTTCTCGCCCGTTCGCGTTTTATGTGGTTCTCGGCGGAGCCTCCGCGGGAGCTTCGTCATTGGCCGGATTTATACGGAAAGTCACCACCCTCCGGGGTCTCCGATTCTAGCTTTAGGGAAAAAAAACGTTGGAAAAATCGCTGATTTTTTAAAATCAGAATTGTTTTTAACGGAAGTTGCTCGGGCGCATGCGTCACGGTTCGAAAAATAAAAATACCTCTGTTTCTTGCTTTGGAAGCTTCGTTATTCGCCTAATTTACACGGAAAGTGCCACCCTTCGGTGTGTTTGATTCTAGTTTTGGGAAGAAAAAAATTGAAAAAATCGCTGATATTTGGGTTAGAATTTTTGTTTAATGGAAATAGCTCTGGCACATGCGTCACGGTGCGAAAGATAAAAATATCTTCATTTCTCGGTTTGGGAACGTCGTCATTGGCCCAATTTATACGAAAAGTCGCCACGCTCCGAGGTCTCAGATTCTAGCGTTAGGGAAAAAAAGTTGGGAAAATCGGTGGTTTGTGAATCAGAATATTTTTTTAAATGGTAGCAGCTCCGACACCTGCGTCACGGCGCGAAAGATAAAAATACCTCAGTTTTTCGCTTTAGGTGAAAAAAAAGGAGATACCTTCGATGCGCGTCTTTCTCGTGACATTCGCGGCTTTACCTACCGTACATACAGTCACATTATAACTGCTGTCGCATGAGCTGCATTATGCAGTTATGCTCTAGCAAACTGCGTCAGAACACTCGTTGCAGTTTACGTGTTACGGTTTGACGCTAAGTGCCGACAGAACTTTGCACACCCTGGGGTTGAACTGCGCGAAGGAGAAGTGTCGCCCGGGAGCTCGGCGCGTTCGGAATCGCGGCCGAAAGACTTTTCCTCGTTGTATCGATCCGCTGTGAATTCAGCGAAGAAAGAACCGCTCACATATCCTGGTATCGTTGTATGAAACTCTGTCCCAAGACCGAAGTTGGTCGGTTCGTGTAAAAGAAGTGTTACATTGCCGTGCGAAACGGCCAGTCTCGTTTTTGTCACAAATCCCGACTCGAATGACTCTTCGAACTTCGAGCCCTTTTTAACATCCAACACTTTCTGCTTTATATTACGTCTATATCCATGCATTGACATTCATATTATCCTTATTCGCTTCAGACAACTTTGTCAGCTTCCTTAAATTAGTTTCCTTCTTTACCGACTCGTTGGAAACGGCAGTTTAGTTTTTCTCGCCTCGACCTTTTTTGTTCATTTTTATTATTTCTTGTATTTAATTTTTTTTTTTTCATTATTTATTTTGATTGACGGAATCTCCTTTTACAACCAGTTTACAATAAATCCTGATTTAGAGCTCAAAATAATAATTCTATCTACTTAAATTAATTTATTATTATTTATTATTTGATTTATTGTAAGATTATTTGAGAAATTCTTGTGTTCCCCGTCGAGTTTCGTTGCAACCGGAGGCTGTTCGAAATTTATCGTCAGCGATCGAGTGACCGATCAGCCCCGTCGATTTCAATTAATATTTTGCCTCTCTTTCGGTAAAATAGTTTTCCGCTTCGTGTATCAAACTATCAGCTCCCCTCTGCCGTCCTTTTTTTGCTTGTCTATTCGTCCGCGTCGCGCCTTGCGGAACCTGCTAAGTCACCCTCGACATTCCTTCTCTACGCGCCTGTCCCTTTCCCGCTCGTTTCTCGTCGTCGTCGTCGACTCTCACTGATTCTCTCATTAAACAACCACCTTACATTCCCTTCCCACTCGATCACCCTAACTCGATTCACCGTGGCGCGCGCCTCGAGCTCTCGCCTGCCTCGACTCGACACCCGTATCGTGCCAAAAAAAAAAATTTACGTCCGTTACGAATCGGATCTAGCGGCAAGTCGGCGATTAATGTTCCCGCTAAATCGGTACTCCGATTTCCTGTCACGTTGAATTCGTGCGCCGAGCGCAGAGCTGAACTCTCCGTTCACCGGCCGGTACAGCCAAATATCAGCCAGGCGTGAGCGAGCACGAGGAAGATTCCCGTTGCGAAGCGATCGAAGTGCCAGGGGTTGACAACAGGGGTGAGACTGTTCGGAATAAAGTCTCCGAACGGGCGCGAACGAGCGAGGGGATTCCCCCGATGCTCATTCCATAGCTGGACTGCGACCGATCGCGCACCCTCGACGACTCAAACCCCCGTCTAGAGAGACAATAAGCTTCGATAATCGCACGAAACGATTTGCTCTCTTCACGGCCGATTAAGCCGGCAATCTGTTGACCCAGCGGCGGAGAATCCGCGAGGCGGAACGCTATCGCCAAGATCATGGGATTAGAACTGTTTGACGGCGAACCTAGACTGCATCTTGCGTTTGTGCAGACAATTATAATTGTCATCTTTGTTTCTCGAATCATTATCGAATTATTATAGACGGTTTCTCAAGGGATGATTTTCTTAGGGAAACGGCTGAGAATTCGCGCAACCAGAAAAAAATTTATTTGACGGCCACCGTTTACTTGGTTTAAGTAAAATATTTGTTTGATTTAGATAAAAATTTATATAAATGAAATAAATATTTATTTAAATCAAATAAATATTTCACTTAAACCGAATAAACGGTGACCGTCAAATACATTATTTTTCTGGGTGCGGGGCGGAACGCTATGACGAAGATCAGGAGATTCGAATTATTTGACAGCAAACCTAGATTCCACCTTGCGCTTTTGCAGGACGAGTGGAATTGTTATCCTCGATACTCGAATTATTATCGACGGTTCCTCAAGGGATGATTTTTTTAGGGAAGCTGGGAGGCGTTCCGAGCATTTTATTTTCTTACTTCTCGGCGATAACAGGAGCGAAGAAGCACCCCGCGGAGACTCGGTGTGCTGCGGGCGGTGTTTCTTAAGGAGGCGGTGGCCCAAGAAACAAGGCGCTTCTGCTTCGAATCACCGGGAAGATAGTCCAACGAGCGGCTTCTTTTGAGCTACTTATCTCCGACGGTCCGCATGTTACGCCGCAGCATTCTGAGCTTTTTCACTTGCATCTCCGGACGATCCTTTCGCTCTCAACGCCCCTCTCGGAGCTGCGCCTCGTGCGCATCTTATTTTTTTTTTTTTTTTACCGCTGCCGAGCTTTCCAATTGATACTTCAGATTGACGAACGGTCTCTCGATAAGAAAATATGCACAAAAAATTCTCTTCGGTACTAAGAACTTCTTAGGTTTGAGGGGAAAATATTGACGTTGTCTCGTTCGTGTCGAGAAATCGAGGAGACCCGATAATGGGATGACGTTGAGCGGGTTCCCCCTGCGCCCTCCGAGCTCCAGACTGTATACATAAATTATAAATTTAATGTACAGGAACTTGAAATTTGCTTACATTACTTACATTAATTGAATACCAATGTACTTTTGCATAAAATTAAAATACCAAATAGCTCTCCGTTTCTGTCTTCTCTTCATCCCGTCTTCTTGCTCGTTCGCGTTTAATCTCTGGTTCGTTCTCGCTGCGACTGTTCGGCAAATTGCGAGCTGACGCCCAGCTCGGTGGGATTCGCACGGGTGGCGTGCGTACGGTCTCTCGATAAGAAAATATGTAAAAAAAAAATGGTCTCCATTACTAAGAATTTCTTAGGTTTGACGGGAAAATATAGACGTCGTCTCGTTCGTGACGAGAAATTGAGACCCGAAAATTGGACCAAAACGTGGATGTTGAATGGGTCTCCCCCCACTCCCCCCTCGCTCCAGTCAACGAGATGTTCTCCGTTTCTGTCTCTTCTTCGTTCCGTCTTCTTTCTCGTTCGCGTTTCGTCGTCCACATCGAAGCCATGCACACATGGACACACGCAAAGAGCCTCGGGCTCGTTCGCGTTGCGACTCTTCGGCAAATTGCGCGCCGACGCCCAGCCCGGCCGTATCCGCACGCGTGTGGCGTGCGTAGCCGGCCTCGCAGCCAAACTGCGACCCACGTTTCAACTAACATTCCGCGCGAGCCCAATGGAATTAAGCCGTTTACCACATTCCCCTCGGACCGACGAGAGATTTGTGCCCGCGCGAATTCTCCCCGCGAAAACGCCCGGGAGACCCGACGCGTTTTCACCTCTCTTCGTCACGCCGCTCCGGCTCGGCTGTCCTGGAGATGTACGCGTTACCGTCCCGCTGGATATGCGACCGGGCAGATTTCTTTCCTTCGCTGGGCGAGGAAGCCGCACGGGGGAAGAGAAATAACGCGGAGAGAAATTAGCGACGGACACGCGCGATGAAGACGCTCGCGAAATTTAACCTGGCTGGTCCCAGGGTGCCTAAATGACACACGACGAAAAAAAAATTGATCCTCAAAGGTGATAATATCCGGTTTATTAAACGAGATATAATGCTGCTCGATTAGATGTGAAGAATTGACCAAAGCGTATTTTCAGTACAAAAATAATTGTAAAATTAACCAAAAGATAATAATTAAAACAATTTTTTTCCAAAAAATATATTTTTTTCAATGTGGCGAATCTTTAACGCAAAAATAATTACAAAATTAACAACAAAATTATAATTCACGGACAATTTTTTGGGCAAAAAATATTTGTTAAATATTGAAACGTTTTGTTTACCGTATAGCTTTTGTATCCGAGTCGGTGTAGCAGTGTGTGAGTTTCGTCTCCACCGAGGGTGCTTTAGTCTCGCTTTCCGCGTCACCTGTGAAGCTAAATTCATCAGAATTCCAAGCAGGACCAGTCCGGAGTCCCGCGTCTCACTGCCTCTCGATATGGGTTTCTGTCGCCGGAGGCGCCGGGCAACGATGCGCAAAGAACGATCGAACGAGGAACGATCGGACACGCGTTAACGCGCGTTATTTTACGCCCGGCACAGCATACCGGGGTGTTCTCTCCACTCTGCCGGAAATCGGCACCTGCCTGCCAGCCCTTCGAGGGAGTTAGGTAAATTTAATCGGGCGTGGATGAGTCGCGCAAGAGAGACGCCCGAAAATCGTGTTTCCCCCTCCTGAAATAGTTGTTGTCTGCTACCAGTGCTTTTATTTTTTTATACACTCCGACATCTAACACGAAAAAAAAAATCATACGAAAAAATTCCATTTAAAGTGGCCATAGCCACTTTCTGCTAAAAAATATAAATATGATTAAAGTTTGACCAATCAAATATCTTTCAACAGGAACTACTGTATAGACTTTCTCTTAAGGAATTGCTTAGGGAACTGGAAATAACTATGTTTTTTCCCAGTGTTGGTAACTTCAACCGTCATTACAAATTTAACAAAAATTTGTTATCCACAAACATACAAATTGTGGACGATAAATGTTTTTACAAAGTCACAAACCATTTTTACCGTCCATGTGGCTGGGACACCGTCTTGATAATCAATTTTCAGCGTCGCTGATCTATAATCCCGATCGCCGAAGCGCGCTCATAGCCACCCTCCGAATCTCCTCAAGGATCAACGAGCTCGAGGCATCTGCCGTAATCGCAGCACGTGCGCAATGGGCGCGTTAGCCTCACAATTTTTCCGTCTAAAAATTAATCTCCTGGAAGAAGCGACGAGTTCATTGCGCACCGGTTTCTTTCATGTTCGTATAAAAAAAAATTGACCAAAAAAATCGTTTAGTCACGGTGCGTACAGGTGGCGAAGTCTCGCCGGTCAACATCGCCTTCATCGAGGGCCACTCTTATTTCATATCCGACATTTATTTTTATTTTCGTTCCTTCCTCGTGTTAGCGTTGAATTATTAATTCAATTCTACTCCACAAAGGGAATTCAGGCCACGTGTGAATAGCGTGTCACAGCTCCAGTTGAAGCTTTTCTATTTTCTGTTTTTTTTTTTTTTTCAACACTGTCGGGAAATTGAACGATCGAAATATTCCAATTAGGCAATTATGTGAGGGTGACGTCGGGTGTCGCTGCAAGAACAAGCTCGCGGAACGTCTCACATGCATTATGCACGCGCGGCTCTACGTACGCGTGTAACACGTGCATGTAGGTGGTGTCAGTTCGCAAGGTGATCTGAGCGAACGGCGAACGATTAATAATTTCAGCTATCTAACCGCCGCGCCCCGGTTACACTGGATATAGCTCGAGCTATTGCGTGCCGACGGCCCCATTGGCGAATAATATTCAATTCGTCAAGACGAGGTATAGCATCGGGGCAGAATATTGTCAACAGTTTGTAAGACTTTTCGCTACGGGGCTGCAACTTTCTTTTCTCTAAACTCGCGTAGCTCAAAAATAAATATGTTTGTACATACTTGAATAATAGCGATAACAATAATAATGGGTTATTTCTTTTTGTTTCTCTTTAAATGGAGAAGAAAAAAAAATGGCACGATAGAGTACTGTAATTGGAATAAAGTTTCGCGCCAACTTTCGCACGGCTGACACACGATAAATTTACCGCAAAAGTGAATAAAAAATTTACGCGGCTGTGCTAACGTTTCCCGGGCATAAACTCTCGATAAGTGACGCGGGTTTTCGCGGTGCATAGGTAGATTATAGTCGGGAGCGTGTGCGGGAGTGTGCATACGAGCCTCATCGACTTGTAACGATCAATCCACTTCGAGCATTATTATTTATTAATCGAGGCTCGTACAGCGAGGCATTATGGACGCGAATTACTTTATCGCGGTCGAATCGATTCCGCAAATGTATCACAGTGGTATTGAGCAATTCTGTGAGAGAAGTGGAACGGGTCATGAGAAAAACTTGAAACTATCGTCGGGCGCGATAGTTTCGATAGATCTGTGGTTAAATTTAATACAAATTTTAATTTAGATTAAATCAACCGAAAAATCTGGCCTGCGAATCGAATGGTTTGTCGACGAGGGTGCGACGTGAGCCGAATGACTTTTCTGGTGAGGAGGGAATGGCGCGAAAGGTGCGAAAGCAGGCTGAGAAAGGAGGGCGGAAAATCTTGCACGTTTCGTTGCGTTTTACCGGCTTAGAGCTGGTCTGCGGGGTGGGAAAACAAAATAATTGAACAACATTGGATTTGACTAATGCCATGTTGATACAGCCGCTCTGCTTCATCCCGGCAGGTCTGTTACAACCGTTCGTGAAGGGAATCGTGAAATCGTGGCCTCGAATAATCCTTCTCCGTGAATTGTTATTCTGATCTCTGCCACACGCAACTTTTTAGGGATCTTCGGGACAAAACGTAGCGTATCTTTTAAACGCCTCGATTAATCATTACGAAATTTGTGGCACATATTCAGGTGGTTGATACTCGTGTTAGTGAATTTTTTCAAATTTATCCATCATTTTTTTCAACACAAAATACCATTTTCCAATTTAAGAGGTGACTCTTTAAAAAAATGAGTTTAGCGTCCATAAATTCGGCTCAATCTTATGACACCGTACTTTTTTCACAATGGAAGCTCGAAGCGCAAAACGAAAAAGAAACGCTTTAATCGACACAGCAAATTAATAATTGTCCGTTGCGATTTTTCGTGCCGCTAATGGGGACATTCGCGCTGCTCGCCGGGGCCCCGACTCGTTAATCCTATCTCCCTCTCTCGTTGTCGGCGTTATAAACGAAGACGGTTATAATTAATTGCCGAGGATGATTAGGCTTGCCGTGAATTGACGAAAATAAGTAACGATAGTACCCGCTCGCTAATTAGACTGCCGGGCTCTCGGGGCGTTATAGCCGGTTACGTGTTTTGCGTCGTTTAACGTCGTTGCAATGGGCTTGTCCCGTATCTCCTCGGTGCTCGCTGCACTCATTCCGTCTCCTTTGGTTTGGCTTCACAGGGGACAAAAATAAGTTGAAGATCGGGGCACGGCGAGCCGGGAGATAGAGGAGGACGCCGAACGTGGAAAATCAAGACCGCAGAGTGCATTAGGGAGCGCGGGACGATAGGAACAAAATGTCCGGACGGGGACATTTATTTTGCGCGTTGAAAGTGAAACATCGCGATGAGGTATAGCGAAGTTGCGTCGCGAGCTTATACTAATACGCCCCAACCGGACGTCTCTACATCAAAGCCGAAGTGAAAATACGGTCGGGGGATCTTGTGTGGCACACCCGAGTTGTACGTCTCGTCGCGACAAATGTATTATTCCTTTGTAACTTAACATCGACTCGTTGAAGTGCAAATTACGAATGATCTCTCGTAAACGAAACGCTTTACGAATGGATTATGGAGCCCCAGTCACTTTCACTCGTGTGAGACTTCGGTCTGGTGTTTCTTATATACGGGCCAGAGCGGGGCAAAATGGTACGGGTAAACATTTATTTGCCGTGTGCCACGTAAATAAATATTTATTTTCAACAAGAATTTATTGAACTTTATTTTTACAATGTTTATTATCATTAAATGAATATTTGTTCGCGGGAGGTCCGGTAAATAAATAATTTTTGTGAGTTCGTTCGAGATGAGACTTTTTCTGATGTCTCGCGGTAAATTAATTTTTTTTTATGGCCCATTTTGCCCCGCTCGCCGCCGCTCCGCGTCAGCAAGAGAAACTATTTATTCTACGGAGTATCATGAATTCGAAATAAGAGTGAATGATGAGGTGACGAGGACGTGGATGGGCGACGATTGTGCTGCGGTATACTTATATACACACCCACCGCGCCAGGAAAACTTCAAAGAGAATCCTTAGCGGAGCGGTCCGTGACCATCGAACAGGAAATTAAAAATCGCCTCGTCTCGCCCGAACAATCGATTCTCGATGCACACATTTTTTTTTTCTCACTATTCTCGCGTCTCCTCCATTGCCTTATATATTTCCTCGGCTGTCTCCTAGGGCCGAACGTCTGCCCTGCTACACGTTGGCTGTCATTCATCGCTTTCTTTTTCTTCGGCGACGACCTCGGAAGCTCGCCTCGTTTACGGCCGTGCCCAGGCATCGTTGACCGAACGTTGCGTTGAATTCCCGTTTCGACGGTAAGCACCCGACTGAGCGGTCGGGCTGCAGCCCGAGATAAAGTACGTAAAAAGTCGTTGATCGCTGCCGAGACTAAACGATCTAATCGCCGTCCCGTCGGTTCTCTAATCGCTCATAAAAAAAAAGGTAGACTACATTCGTGCCAACGCGAATCGGCCGTACGCAGCGAGGCACGTCGTTGCCACGGAAAATTTGTGACGTCCAATTAAAACTGAAGGTTTTTTTTTCTCGTCCATTGTCCGTGTTCGTTCGGGAAGATTTTTTTTTTTCAATTAAGCGAACCGCCGTGGATCGGTAAATTCGGACGATTCGATTTCTCGGAGCTTCCGTTTACCGCTGCGGCGCCGTGGATATAGTGGGGTCAAATACTCAGGTGGTATTCTGCCTTGACTGCGTAAATTTCATCGACGTTACTTCCGGTTTGAAAAACACATTTTTGGAGCGGAAATCACGTCATACCGGAAATGCGTCACTTCTGGTTGGAAAATCTCATTTTTCGACCGGAAGTCACGTCATATGAGAAAACGTCACCACTGGTTGAAAACTTAGATTTTCCAACCGGAAGTGACGTCACAACGAAATTGTTAACTTTTTCTGCTCTTCCAAAATTGGTAAATGAACGCAAAGAAAAGGATGAAAAAACATTCCCACAGTTCATGGCGCGATCGTCCGGCTGCCCGGTTTCGATTAATTCGTCATCGCGTATCTTCCGCCGGGAGGGAAAATTCGAAAAAGCGTGTAGCCATTCTCGCCGTCGTAAATTACAGAGAAAAAAGGTGTCGGCGGTACTTTCGAGCTATTAAGATGGGAAATAACAGTCTATCTCCACCGTTGGAGTCTTCTGTGGGACTCGCAGCGCGACGCTTCTTTAATAGTTCAGTGAATAATGGCACGGGCCGTCGAGGCGCTGGAGAGCGGTCCATTAAAATTAATTAAAACCGAAGAAAGTTTTGAGATACACCGTTTGCACGGTTGCGCATCTGTGGCAGCGGAGCTCGGACTATTCTGTTTCCGTGAGGAGCGCAGGGTGCATCTCCGGCCGAAAAGGACCGGAAAAACGGCGCTGCCCTTCGCTACCGGACGGCCAATGCGCCGGACGATGAAGACCGAAAACGCTGCGGTTAATAAACATCCCCTTTTTCGGTATGGCGCGTGGGTGGAAGCGGGACCGACTTTATCGACGCTGGGCCATCAATTTTACGGGCTGACTGTTTCGTGTAATTAATACGTAACGTTGGCCCCCCAAACAGGGTTGGGTGTAACGCAACCAGCTCCAGACTTCGGACCATCCCTCTTCCCTGGGACACGGACACACACGTGTAGGCGATGCAAGGGCTCGGCAACCACCCGCTCTCCATTCGGCAGCCGGCACTCTGTCATTTGTCTAGCCCTTCGGTTGCGTTTAGTGGCGCAGAGTCCTCGACAAACCCCCTCGTCGGGCCGCCCTTCACCCTCTGGGGCTACATGCTTCTTTTTTTTGTGTACAGCCTCGATCCGCCATTTTATACCCCCAATTGTTACCCCCAATACTCGCAAATTGGCGGTTTGCGACACTAAAAATACATACGGTGCGGAAAGAAATATTCATTTTTTGGCTTTTTAATTATTCACTGAAAAAAATTGTGACTCATGTGACACAAATCTTAATAATTTGTTCGATTTCATTTTCCTTTCTGCGGTTTGCGACACAAAATGTACAGACGGTGCGGAAAGAAATAATCATTTCTGGCTTTTCAATTATTCACCGAATAAAAAGTGTGACTCATGACATAAATCACCATTACTTGTTCGATTTCATTTTCTATTCGGCAATTTCTTTTCTTAATTAATTCAGCTTACAGAGAAACTACGAATTGTACAAATTAATTAGGTGCGAAAAACATGTTTTTTTCGAGACAATATAATTCAACTAATAACTTTCCTGGAAGAGTCTCGTTGGAGAAGAATTCCGTCGCGCTCTCTCGGGACATTCGAGAGGAAAATCTGGAACGGAAAACGGCGTGTAAACCCGTCATTTTCACTGTATCATTTTACAGTGGCTCCGTCTCTCCATCGCAGTTAGAAAGTGTCAACGAATTTATAATGCGGGAGTAAGAAAATCGCTTTCGTGGAGCCCCAGAAAATATTCTCTTCGGGGAAGAAAAATGGTAATGGAAAAAGGAGGCTTGGACGGGGGCAACGCGATATTGTGGAAGGGTCTGTGGCCGGGTTCGTCCGTGCGGTAGCTCGAAGTACCACTAATGTGTATCAACCAAGGGCTCGAACAACTGAGGAGCTACGGAGAAAGATGAAAACGAGAGGGAAGCGCGTTTAGTGGCTTCCAATTGCAGAAGTGACGACATCGTGACTAATGACCGGGAGACGATGTCCCGTCACTCGTCGTCGACGAGGACATGGATGCGACTCCGCACACGTTTCGCTCCTCTTCCACGAGGAGGTGAGGACACTTCCGCGCCCGCTCGTGAAATTAAATAACTTGGCTAACATTTTTTTTTTTTCAGTGCTCGAATGTTTGACTCGGGCACATGGCAAGAAATGACGATTTTTCCCGGGTTTCCGCACCTACATTTTTTTTTCCCCCTCGACACGGAACTTCTTTGCTCCCGCGGGAATTTCACTTCAACGAAAGCATTAATAAGTCGGTCTCGGTGAGCGTGAGAGGGAATGAAATATTAGCCGGTCCGCGTGTCACGGAGCGATGTGTACGCGAGCGCGTGAACCATCAAAAAAATACAAGTAACAAAAAAAATAACAAAAATGTAAAACGGTGAAAGAGAAATTATTTTCCATCAGAACGCCCCCACATTTAGCTCCAAAGAATTCCTTTCAAAATTCAACTCGTCGGTCGATATTTTGTTTTTTAAAGTTTTTACGATGACAAGTTCTGATTAAATGATTATTCGACTAGTCGATCGATCGTTATTACCCGAAGCGTATTAACATAAACGTGATTGAGCTCCCGCATTAAAGTGTCTAGTAATATTAAATAAATAAAAAAAATTGAACTAAAAGAGAAGAAATTGACAGACCAGCAATTCCGGTATTTAAATGCCCGCTGCAGACTTAGAAACCGGTGTAGATATAAAGTGGCCGCTATGCGAGCTATGCGCTCCGCGACAATAAATTGGCGTCGGTATTTTTCGCGTAATAAACTGTCTCACCGTTGAAACGAGCAAAAGGCACGTACGTGCATTAGGCACGGCAACATAGACAAGGGGGAGGTGCGCGCCTGTAATGAAGCGATAGATAACGTCGGAACGGACTGGCTTATTAGTGCGGGATACCGCTCGATTTCTCTCTTGACACGTTGTTCCTGCCCATTTATTTATTTTTTTTCATTTTTCTCATCGTTCTCTCAACTTCACATAATTATTTGCCGTCCTCTCTTCGCGCCCGTCTTCGCGCATATGTGTAATTTTTGCTCGTTTCCCCCGTTGTGTCCTTTTTTTTCGTCTCTCGCTCTTTCATCCCGGCTAATTACACTAATCAGCGGCACGTGGACGCGCGGTGCGGCGCATCTTCGCGATGCACTCGACGCAACGATTTCAAAGCCACCCCCCCCCCCTCCCCCCCCCTTCCCGCGGGCGAACGACGACGTGTATACCGAAGGAAAGAGAAGAGAGTTTAAACGAGCGAGGGACAGAAAACTAAAGGCCGGAAATAGACGTTCTGCCGAGACGTTCCAACGATCCTGGCATATTAGTCGGTGCACGGGAGAGCCGCGCAGCCTGAAACGCACGCGGGAACACGGGAGAACGGGGAAGACACGAGCGGTACTCCGAGGTAGCCGCGGGGAAGAGCCGCGCGATGAAAAAGTCGAGTACGGCTACGGAGAAAAGCAAAGAAGAAAAGAGAAAAAAGTAAAAGGAGATAAAGAGTCGAGTGGAGAAAAAAAGGAAGGAAGAGACAAACGGAGCAACGGGTTAATAGGGAGCGCGGAACCGCGACGAAAGTTATCCTCACCGCGCCCGCCCGCACTTTCCTTCCTTGGTCTTTATTCCTCGGCTGTTTGCTCGAGTTTCGTAGAGTCTGAAGAATTTTCGGTGCGAGAGCCAATTAGCCGCTTAATTGAATCTTCGTTTAGATAAAGATTATCGAATAATCGGATTTGCTGCGGCCTGATTAATTTTATTTTTTATCAGAGAGTGGCGAATGCTAAAAAAGAGGTTTTGTTTTACGATCGTGTATGGAGCAGAACCTCTGCTGTTTGCTCAAGTTTCATAAACTCTGAAGAATTAGCCGCATAATTGAATCTTCGTTTAGATGTAGATAATCAAATAATCGTATTTGCTTCGTCCAGATTAATTTTATTTTTTATTAGCCGGTGGCGAATGCTAAAAAAAGGTTTTGCTTTACAACAGTGTATGAAGCAAAACCAGCTGCGAACAATCCCGAGAATCAAACCCTTTCGCGAACGGTAAATTTCGGAGATCTTACCTGGCAACCTGGTAGACCCTTTATTTCATTTCCGGGACAACAAAGTTGGGTGAAAAAATTATTTGGAACGGACAGAACATCGACACGACGTGTGACATTAAATGCCGAGGCAGAGGGTTTTATTTCGAGATTACATGCACGAGAAAATTGCAACGGGAAGACGGACATGTCCGTGGCAGTGATCGGTAATAGCGATCGCGGGGACGATGCAATTACATCCCTTTGTGTGTTTTACAATTTACGATATCATTCTCTCATCTCTTCGGCATCGACACTACGCCGATTTTTATCGTCATCCTGTTCGACAATGTAATTTACATCGTTGTTGTTTTATTGCATTACGACGATATAATGACGATCGGGCACCGCGGAAGACGGTTGAGCGTGGTTGCGTGCGAGATGCGCACGCCGTCGAACAGGTGTAAAAACGTAGCCATCGGTGACAACAGAAGCGGCCAGAAGCACCGGCAACGACAGCAGCAGTGACAGGCCTCGTGAAAACGTTTACCTTAATTCTCTTGTATTCCGTTGCCCTCGATCGCAGGGTAGAGCGCGGTCAGGTGTCGGACGGGGACGCACGGAAAGACGGACGGACCGACCGCACGAACGCTCGGACGGAAGGCGCTTCGAATATCAAAAATTAATGTTTTTATAATTTATCGTTCACCGATATTAGTCCATATCCGATGAAGGAACCGCCCATCTTCCTGAATTTAAAAAAAAGAAAACAAAAAATTCATGACCGATTAATGTACGCTGGTGTTGGAAATTATTATTCATAAACTGGTATATTGAGTTTCATGGTCAATTGTGATGAAAAATTAACGCAGAGAAATAATTTCTTTTAATTTCACTGCAAAAGGCCATTCAATTATTTATCACAATTGTACATTCAATGTACAATTTTTTGCATAAAAACTTCCAGTGCGGTGCATTAAATGTACCATTTTTTTAAACAGTGTATACATATATATTACATACAGTCAGGTGTCTGATGGTGACACACGAAACGACGGACGGACGGACAGACAGATCGCGCGAATGCTCGGACAAACAATTTTTGTATGATTGCACAAAAATATTTTGTTCGACCAACAAAATATTTATTTGAACGTCCCTTCCCGAATCTTTAGTTGGTCCAACCGCATTTTTTTATCAGCGTAGTTTATCGTTCAGCGATATTAAATCCATATCCGACGAACGTTCCTCTCATCTCCGTGAAAAATAAATCCCATGACCGTATTACCCGGCATTACCCTATGTATATACGTATACATATAGTCTGTTAGTTATAGCCAACGGTGCAACCGGCAGGCAAGCAAGCCGGCCGGACCACCCATTGGGCAGCCACCGCTCGGTCTTCCCTGCTGCTGCATCAGAGTGCACCAGCAACAGCAACACCGAAGAACACATATAGGAGAATCGTTTCATCAGCCGCTAATATCCCGAGCATCGAGCTTGCCGGTAGTGCTCGGAGTGCGATGGTTCAACACCTCTGCTCTCCGTTCCCGATCCAGAAGAAATGCCATATATATCCACCGGTGCGCCAGGTGGCATCCAACCTGGGGCCGACGATGAGACGAGAGAAACTGCCCCGCGGAGCGCACACACGCGGGGTAGCCCAGGGAACGGGCCACAGTCCTTAATGAAGACGAATCTCGCACGAAATGTGGACGAGAAGGACCGAATCCGTTTTCTTTTCAACCAAACTCTCCTCCTGATGCCTCACTCACGGCTTCTTCATTTATTTTATTTATTTTTCTCTCTCTTCGCGAGAACGGATCTCACTTAGTTTTTTACTCGGAGCAAGTATCGTTGTACTCCGAGAGTTCGGGAGCGAGAAGGAGAAGGAGAATTCTGACCGTTTTCCGTTTTCCACTTTCTTTCCAACCGAACTCTTGTCTTGATGCCTCACTAATGGTTTCCGATTTTTTTATTCATCTTTCTCTTTTTCCGCGAGAACGGATCCCACATAGTTTTTGACTCGGCACAAGCATCGCCATGTCCCGGGTGTTCAGGAGAGAGAATAAGTTGCCTAATTCTGACCATTTTCCGTTTTCTGTTCAACCAAAGTCGCATCCTGATGGACCACTCTAGGCTTCTTGATTATTTACATTTATTTCTCTCTTTCTCTGCGAGAACGGATCTCACTTAGTTTTTTACTTGACACAAGTATCGCCATGCCCTGGTTATTCAGGAAAGAGAACAAGCTGCCTAATTCTGACCGTTTTCTTTTCAACCAAAGTCTCCTAATGATGCCTCATTCATGGCTTCCCGATTTCTTTTACTTATTTTTCTCTCTCTCCGCGATAACGGATTACACTTAGTTTTTTACTCGGCGCAAGTATCGCCGTGCCCCGGGTGTTCAGGAGTGAAGACAAGCTGCCCAATGGCCTCTGGAAAGTTTGGCCCCGGCAAAATTGCTACGGGGCGCGTGCGCAACTTTGTCGATAGTTGATTGTCCATCAGCTGCTCGAAATTGCTGGTCGATCTCCAGCCGTTCTGGTATAGAATTAAATGGGGGTAATATGGCCCACCAATACGAACATTGTATCGTCCGAAGGGGTCAAAGATTTACGCACCGATTTCTAGTACCGTCGACAGAAGCATCCGAGCACTGTGTAATAAACTGTTTCCACCAGCCCGGCGTGATTGCAGAGACAGCGGGTCATTAGTGCACTAGGTGTATCTGCCTATTTGCATTTCCCGACACGAGAGAGGCAGGTTCACCAATAGGCACGGCGCTGAATCTGTAACTGTGCAGGTGCGGGTCTCATTTTTCTTTTTTTTTTTTGTTCTTCGGAACACAGCAGCTTAAGTATAGCACACAGACGCAAGGATTTCGCTTCCATATCTGCAGATCTCGCCACCGAAATGAAGTTCGGATCTACGAGTGGGTTACGAGCTTCGAGCGGGCTAGCATGCAGAACCGGCAGACGCGAACCAAAATTACCAAGCCGCGACCTCACCGAATTTCTCTCGTAAGAATTTATCGCAGCGATTTGTCGTACGTCGGACAAAAGCGTGCATTAGCGTTCAGGACCGAGTGAAAAAATCACGGGTAATGACAGAACGAGAAAATAAGATCTCTGCATTTTATTTTTTTTACAAATCGCTCCGGATACCGTGATTCCTGTTTCTCACGAATTTCGCGTTTAGCTGTAAAATTTTACTGTAATTCGGCTGGTCGTGGAATACGTGGATTTCACCGGCGTGGCGCAAGTATCGGGTCGGATGATTCGTCAATGTCACAAAAATGTTCACTTACTCGTAACTGCGCCGAAAAATCTCTGAGTTTCCATGATTATCGCGGCAATTACCTGATCTCCAAAATTGATAAAAATTATTTCCGCCAGAAACTGGAATTATACGATCAAAACATATTTCACTTTATTTAATATATTTCTTACGTTCTCAAATGTGAAATACTTTCCGCACGTCGAACAAGTGCCGCGATGCTGCAATAATACCGGCAGGGAAGAGAGGGGCAAAATGGACCTCCATTAACGATCTCTCTCGTCTTTAACGATCCGCAAAAAGAAAAATGGCTAAAGACAGTCCAGTTCGTCCGACTGTTCCGTATTGCCCCGCCCCCCTCCCAGCACTTCAGCGTGAAGCGTATATGGATCGCCGGAGAAGCGATTGCGCACTGTAGCATTCTCACAGGCCTCTAGAGCACAGAGCGTCTACGTCCCTCAATAGAAAGATACGCCGCATTCGCGGTGTCTTCGGGTATGAGGTCTCGAGCTGCAAACGTTCGCGCGAGTCGGTTCGTTTCCGAACGTCCAAGCGGTAGGTCATTTGGCGAATGGGTGTTTGCATAAGTTAGCACCGTACTTACCGGGTAGATCAACATTATACGACTTTGCTAACGTATCGACCTGCAGCCGCTCGACTAACTGTCTTATGCACTTCGCGTTTCTTATACCCTCATTAAGTGTTCCGTCGTATCTCCACATGGAGCGAAAAAACGGGCCTCGTTGGGGACGCAAAAGAGCAAGAAAAAAAAAAAAAAAAAAAAAAAAAAAAATATCCGCACGATCAATTTTCCTCAGGATAACTAAATGGCGAGAGCATGGAGAACAACCTATGGATGCGCCCGAGAGCGCGAGGGACGCGAAAAGATATTTTGTTGAGTCTCGCCGATGGCCGAGAGACATCAACGGCGAAAATTGTCTTTCTCGACTGACGGGGCTCAGCCAGTGACATGCTCTCCGCAAGGCATCGGGCGAAAATCGGACGGCGATAAATCTCCGGTGAGAGAGAGGAAGGAGAGAAAGGAGTGTAAAACGTCTCGTTCCCGCGAAAGACACGTCGAGCGGAGCGACGCGGGGCCGTGGTATGCCCTTGGGCCTAAACGACTAAATAAGTGTTCCAATTTCAAAATTACCCGCTAAACGATTTGTGACCCGGCAGAAAATATATCGTTGACATGTGGCCAAAGGGCCCCCCCTACGGGGGTCTCCGGGGATAACGGTCGTCGGGCGGGACGCCTCCGGGGGTTCGGGGGGAAGAGTGCAGCGTGCGAGGAGGCTGTGCAACCGCTCCGCTGCAGTCCGAAGAGCCAACACGGTTCTCGGGAGCGGAGGGAAAAGAAAGATAGAAACTCACTCCGGGCTGGGAGACAAATGACTGCAGAACGACGGAAAGACTCCGCAAAATTGGTTCTTGCCGCCTCGAACGCTCGCGCTTCCTACACATGGCTACTGTGCGTTGCGCCACTGCTTTGCGGTCTACTGAATCGATTTACATACAGCTAGGTGTATTATACTGCTTTTTTTAAATATTTTTTTCAACGTCGATGAGTAGCGCTTGTTTATTGCAGAAGTGAAGATTTTGGAAATCGAACACCTTCCCGGAGCAATATTGATTTGTATTGATTCATATTGATTCATATCGATTTATATTGATTCATATCGATGTATATAGATTCATATCGATTTATATTGATTAATATTAATTCATATTGATTCATATTGATTCATATCGATCCATACTTATTCATATTGTATGTTTTCTGAATGTAGGGATTTTTGCCCAAATTTAAGGACGTTCTGAGAAAGCCACGCGCCTGTCGGATCTTTCGAATGGCCCCTTCGCATCACTTCCCTTTTACTCGTACTTTCACAACGTCTTAAAAACAGCAGGTGTTTCCCTTGATAATTACTCTTTCAAGATTTCACATATCCGGCCGTGAAAAAAGTCCACTGTGAGAACAAGTCTTTCTCTCGAATCACGTTCGATTTTCGCTCCTCAACCGGAACGACCCACGTTGCATCTTGAGAGCATGTGGATTACCACCGTCGGTAAAAAAAAACTCGGGCGTTAAAGCCGTTTCCAGACCGCAGACATGGCGGAAAAAAAGGAAATTGTCGTTCACCGCCTCTATCAATTCCGCGGTGAACGACAATCTTCGTTTTTCCATAGATGTCTGCGGTCTCGAAACGACGTGCATTACAGTTTTCTTTACCGACCGAGCGCGAGGCGGTTGAACGGTTAGGGTGGATCGCCTCGAGACTCGAAGAAGGAAACGGGACGCGTTAATGCCGCGGATAGACAAACCCATTAAGATTCGCAGCCATTAAGAGTCATTGATTTCAGGTAAAATTCCTTTTATGAGCCCAAAATACCTCTCACAAAGTGTGGACAAGCGAATTAAAAAAATACATTTAGATACTTATCGTCGTAAAGAGTTTATATTTTACTGCGTCGCAAAAAAAAATTGTTCCGTCCGTAATGTGTTCTTCGACTTCGAAGCGTCCCACCATCGTCTGGCCTTTCGCCTTCACCTATTTTATGTCTATTAGAAACTAGTTAATCGAATATTTCCAGTTGCCGAAAGGCCGTCGCGTCTCTCTCTCGTCGACTCAATCAAATTGAAATGCAAATCCTCCGTATAGTCTTATCGATACGGGAAGTGCGGAGATGAGTTCGATCGGTGTGTTAGTGTGTGTGTCAGTCTCGGTCACGCAACTCTCAGACGCTACCACATTAATCGCTTTTATAGCTACGAGAAATTAACGTTTATCGTCAATTAACGTGACTCTATGGCGCCATAAAGTATGTTCAAGTGAGCGAATCGTATAATAGTATAATTATACACATGAATAATCAAATAAGCGTACGAAGCTCGGCGATAGGCAGCGCAAGACTCCTCATTTCTCATGGATTGGCATATGCGAGAAAGAAGAAAAAAACCGGAGAAAAAACAATAATCATATTTCGCATTCGATGTGTTGAAATTATCGTCGACTACGAGATCGAGAGGTTGATTGGCAGGAAGTATATAGGCGGCGGCAAAAATCTTTATCGAGTGAATCCAGCTATAACGATACTGTCGTCACCGTCATTACCGTCTGCGTGCAGCCTACACATTACCGATCGCACGCTTCGATTATTACTGCCTTTTTCCACCCGTTGTATTTTGTATATTAATGAAAACAAAAAAAAATCGAAACGGCTTCGAAACTCCAAAAAAGTTTCTTTGCGAAGTTCAACTTTGGGGGGGGGGGGGAGGGTTGCTCCACCTTCGGTAATATCTTTGGCGTGAGCCAACTACTTTGCGCCAGTCAGCACTATTCCACGGGAGTAAGTTTCGTTCGAGCGGAACCAAGATGGCCGCGCACGCATACCCTTATTACTCTTCATAAACCGAGCCTTGTACACCCCCTCTCTTTCTCTCATTCTCTCTCTTACGAACCTTCTGCACCTCGTCTCTCTCTCTCCGCCTACTTCGCTACTTTGGCTCTCGCTCCATCCTTCGCTCGATTTCACTTTTCTCTTCCTCCGGAGCCTTTTCCGCCTACTCCCTCGCGTGCTTGTAATCAGACACGATTGCAGAAGCGGGAGCGATGGACATGGGAGGAAGCTGTTCCTCACGTCTCCACTTTTATTCATTTCGTTGCTGCACCAGCTTCCGGTACTCCTAGAAAAAAAAAAATTGATGGGTAAGATTTGATGCAATGCATTTTTTTAGCCGTAGCCAAATCAATCCGCTTTGATACCAAGGCGTCTGTTGGTACGAAGAGGATCCTGAAGTTAAAAAAAAAATCATTGCCTCAAATCGCACGGATCAATTTTTTAAACGAGTACCGGTGTAAGTAAAAAATTGATCGGGGTGATTTAAGTCAATGATTTTTTTAACAGTAGAGAATATGATTCCACTTTGATACCAGGCGTCTATTGATCCGAAGCGGATCTTCAAGTAAACACACAAAATCGTGCGTTTTACCACTCACATGTCTCCATATTGGAAGCTTCTAAACAAGCTTTATCAGCAAATTTGGGGAGTTCGTGAATCCGGAATAATCAGCACAGCCGTTCGGCACTTATCGATGGGCAATACGGATTAAATTATCCCGAAGAAACAGGAGTTATCCCAATAACTTACAATATTTTTCGATCCTCCGTTTTTTTAATCGGAGCCAGTTTAATCGAGGATGCTGCGGGGATTTCGTAAAGATTTTGCGAGCGACCGCGAGCGAGCGTCGGGTAGGAGCACAAAAATCGAGAGTTTCGGATGGGAGACGAGAATGAAGAAAAAATAAAAATAAAAAGGAAGATGCTGCCGTCGCCGTTGAAGGCGCGAAAGCTGAACGGCCGATGTAGGCGTCCTCGTCCGATGGAAGCGACGATGAACGAGCCGGGGGCACGAGAACGTCGAAGTCGCAGATAGTTCGCGCGAGGCGGTGAGCAACGCAGAAGGATCATCGGCATTGCGGGGCGCGAGTGCAAGAGGGAAGCCGGAGGATCGGTATAGAAGAGGAACCGGGATGGAGAGGCGCTGAGATATTAGTTTCTGCGGTCGACTCTCCTCGGAGATTTAATTCGTTTGATGTTCACGAATTCGCCGCTGTTGCTGGCTCCTCTTCTCTTCGTCTTCTCCTTCTATCTCTTCCGTCCCGGGCCATCACCTCGGCGTTTGTTATCCGGGACGGAGCCTCGCTCCCTTCATCGTGCTAACTACAATATTCGATGCGTTTCTCTCTTACGCGATCGCCTCCCAACGACCGCTCGGGACAAATCTCAGATTGCGAAATCATGGATCGCGCGATATCGGAACCGTTTTGTGAACGCTGCAGAGTCAGAGCTTCTTGAATTTTTCCTACATTTATCAGTTTTATTAAAACGTAAGAAAAAGTGAAGACAAAAATCAACGTCCCTGGTAAAAAATGTAGGGTCGAATTTGAAGAGGTTAGTTTGAACTTAAGAACGAAGTTAAGATCGAAGTTTGGCCCCAAAATTTAATTGCGTGCTTAAGATCTATCTTAAGTTCGAACGACAGATTTTATGCACGTAATGCAGTTCGGGCCAAACTTGGACCTAAAATTCGATCTCGAGAGCGATCTTTAGTTCAACTAACGTCTTAAAATTCGACACACAGACCGTTACATCAGGCCTTGATAAGGCCCTAACAAGACCCTAAAAATTGACTTTTCTCCCAGCTCCGTGGCCCTTTCGGTTTCGATCGGGAACCGGTCTTTGTCAAAAAAAGCGACGAAAAAAAAGAAGCAGGAAGACTACTTGTAAGAAAAAATCCGACACGCTTGGTCCTCAATCATCCGATAGTTTCTTATACACAAGTTCTTGTCGTGGATCGTTATCCTTATTACGAGCCATACGCAGCATCTCGTTCCAAATGGACCAACGGGGCCAAAACCTTTCCCACGAACCTCCACACCTACAAACCTACCGTTTAATAACAAAGCTCTTGATCCCCATAGGAAAACTCGTCCACCAATATCAACGCATTTGCTGCAAAGTTTCAAGATCGGCTCACCGATCGGGGATTCCCCTGTCGCAAATTTCAGCGCGTTACACCAGGGCCTCGTCAGAACCCGGTCAGTTCCCCGTTAGGCCCTTTCCGCACCTCACCGGGGTCTGATACAACGTTCTAAAATTCTCACCAGTCCCGGGCGATGCTTCTCGTATCCATCTTCCTCTCGCATGCGATGCATGGTTCACGGGACGAGGAAACAGGTTGAATTTTTCGAAGGGATTGTACGCGGAGGTTGCGCAGGTGTGACCGATGGCGGCGGCCTTTGATCCACCGGCGACTCGGCTACTTTGTGTTCAGGGACTCCCAGCCTGGTATACTCCTTCCTTGCACTATAGCGTAACAATGCCACTTAGTATATCACTATACTATACTACAACGAAGTATACACCAAAGTGTGTGTATATACAAGTTTCTGCTCTCATCTCCTCGTCGAAGCTGCTTCTGCCGGTTATTCCATGCATCCCTGGCGATTATTGCCTATCCGGCGTGGAAACGGCTGTTCGAAACGTCGAAGCTCGCGCTTCTTTCCTCGAAAGATCAAACCGAAGCTCGGACGATCTCTCCCGAAGAGTCGTTTCGCGAAAGCGTGTGGGGGCGGCCGGATGGATGTGTGCGAAAGTCCGAGGAAGGTATCGGAGGAAAGGAGCGTGAGAGATATTATAAACGTCGAGCTGGCCGACTACTATGCGGGAAGATGCGCAGTTCGCGGGTAAGCGACCCACGTACTTGCTGTACGTAACTATGAAGGGTTGTGTGTGTGTGCGCGCGCGCTCGCTCGCAGTGCGCATGCGCAACGAAGTACGAGCCGAGCACGCTTCCCAAGCACGGAATTTCGTGATGGGTCCGGAACGAACGCGTAATACGACTTTTATGAGGAAATTCCTACGAGCTCCATGTCTCGCGGCCGAGTGCAAGCGGGATGCATATGATTTGTTACTCAACCCTCCCCCCCCCTAACCCGCTCTCTTCGTGGCCTCTGCTACCATTAGTAGACACTACTGTGGGCACAGAATAACGATTGTGCACACACGCGGGGAGCTCTGCAGTGCCGAACCTTCGAGGATGCTAGAGAAAAACTGTAGTCTTGAGGAAAGAAATCATTTTTGTTTTAATAGTGCACACTGTGTTCGGTGATGTAATCCATTAATCGCATCAACGGAACGCAGTGTACAGTTCACTAAATAAAAATTAAAATGATTTCATTCGTCAAGACTTTTTCATTTTTCGTGGGGATAAAATTTTATTAGATGGAAAAGAACATGGTACCATTTTTGGGCGTTTTCTGCTTCTTGATCCTTTGACAAACGAACCACCTTCCTGAAAAAAGAAAAAATGTCGCACATCCAAATGATGTTAAAAAATGATAAAATTTTTGTTGAAGAATTTTATTTGGAATGCATTGCTGTTCGTCACATTTTTACGTCAGACCAAAAATATCTCACCTACGGCTTGAAAATCTCAAGTTTCGACCGGAAGTGACGCTGCGTTTGGTAGACAAATAACTTCAGGGGAGAAAAGAACTGCATGAACTAACGAGATTTTCGTTTTTATTTTGTTTGCAGAGCAAGCCAATCACCTGAATCTCTTCAACAATCGTCAACAGCCGAAGAAGAAGCGCAAGAGTCGAACGGCCTTCACGAATCAGCAGATTTTCGAGCTCGAGAAGCGATTCCTCTACCAGAAGTACCTGAGCCCGGCGGATCGTGACGAGATCGCGGCCCAGCTCGGTCTCAGCAACGCCCAGGTGATAACGTGGTTTCAGAATCGTCGAGCGAAACTCAAGAGGGACATGGAGGAACTGAAGAAGGACGTTCAGACTGTCAATCCTCTCCTCGTGGCTCAGCACCACAAAACCTTCCTCGAGAACGTTCAGGATCTTGGTATATTAAAAAAGAGGCCATTGCCGAGTTCCATGGACGAAAAGTCTTAGACGCTAAAAAAACACATATTTATTATTTACGAGTATTTTAATTCTCGAAATCGAGAGACGCCAAGTAATTGAAAAAATAAAAGATTTTTTCAAGTTCTGGTTACACGTGAATTCATTCGAAGCGACAAAGTAACGAGTCTTGGATCGTTAAAAAAAATAATTGGACAAATTAAAAGAAAAATGGACTTAACCGAGAGGTCAAACTATTCGATTCTTCCAAGAAGCGTGAAATATATTCGGCGTAATTTCCCCGTGCGAGCAAGAATTATCGCGGTTTACGTTGATAATTATATTATCGCGTTAGTACCAACAAAAATGGACAAATTTTTTTTTTTTTAGATTTCTCGTAGAGTCGAAAATAAATTTGAAATTTAAACTGGTCGACGTAAAGTAACGGTGATGGCACATCGAGGACGGACCGTCCCGCGGCCACGTGTATTATAATGTATTTATTACGAGGAACGATGTATAAGCAAAAACAAAAGAAAACAAAACACAAAAAAACACCCATAGATCGAAATCGGTCGGACTAAAGCGATGATAATAAATTATTGGTAATTATACTGTAGTGCGTAATTTATGGGCAGAGCCGAGACTGGTGAAAGGCTCGCCGACGCTCATTACTTGTTGTAAATATCGTTGTAAATAAATTATCTATAGAGAGAGAGAGAATGAATTTTCCTGTAATATGCTGGTTATAACAATACCTAGAGGAGTCGTCGTTATACGTGATAAGAATAAAAAACAGGGAGGAGATCGAAAAAAGAGTTATAAAAGAATAGAATGGGACACTGCAATATATCCTAATTGTCAGTTTAAATTAGGGAGCTTTACGATTTTCTATTAAGATCGCGAGATAAAAAAAAACAAAATGCCTGCGAGATTCCGATCGTCGCATCCGAACATCCGGTAGAACGGTTCTGAAATCTCGCTCGAGCAAAACTAGTATTCGAATGACTGTGACGAGCGATTGAATATATTGTGCGAACAGAACTTTTAGCAAAGTGTATAGCTATCCGAAATAAATGGATATATAATTAATGAAAAAAAAAATTATGTCGCAACGTTTCTCACTTATTTTTACCTGAAACCCGTCAAATAATTTTTTTATGGACGGAAATGTGAACGTGGATGAAACTTCCTCATTATCGCCATAGCCAAAAGCAAGTAAGTTCTTTCGCAGCAAAAAATAAAGTTTTTCCCGTGCTCGAAGGGTAAAAAATTTGTAGTTGTACCGCAGCATTTCCCAGGAAAGGGAAATAAAATTACGGAAACGGTGGCGCATAGTGAACGGAATGGGTGGCAGTAATGATTATTAGCCATCCAAAAATATACTCTCTACCGTTGAAAATAGCGCATGTCCATGCATTGCACCACGACTTCCGGGAATCTTTTTGATGCCTCTGCCCGCTCGATCTTTAACGGCTCGGGCATTTATCGGATTGTGTATCCCGTACACGCGTTCGCCACTCGGTCCGTACAGTTTGCACTGGTGGAAACCACGCGTGAGATCTGGGAGTCGTCATAACGTCGCGAATAGCTGACATAACAGAAACCTCGCCGGATGGCCGTAATGCGAATTCGCGAAATAATTTAGCCTCGCTTCTTCGCTCCCTTCGTTTTTCCTCGAGTTCCGCACAACCGCGACTTTGGCGTTTAAACGTGCGTTCTGGAACAACGCGATGTCCGGATTTCGACAATTCAGAAAGAAAAAAAATGCCCAAATTCGCCAACTAAAGAATTATTGCTTTTTTCTAATTTTCATTTTCGTTGTTATTTCTATAATATCTCATAAGTTATTAAAATTAGATAGTTTGTCGACGAAGTGTGGACAAAGAGTTTACCAAAACTTGTATCGACATTCCGATTGATGCCTTGGATCCCGCCCGTTAAAGGTTCGCGAAGTTGTCTTCGCCGAGGTCTCCGGAGGAGCCAAATAAGGCGATGAAGTAATTAAATCAACTTCCACGCGGAGCATTGAATTTTATTTTTCTTCAAACCATATATAGTTCGTCCAAGATGTGACTGGCGCATTACCATAGAAATCGCGTATAAATACAACATGCAATTAGCGTTCCGGAACAACGCGACGTCCGGCTTTCGACAACGATTCAGAAAACTAAAAAAATTCTCAAATACGCCAACTAATAAATCATTGTTAGTTTTTCTAATCTTTATTTTGATTTAGATGGTAACTGAAGTAGTTATAAAAATTATTCTGAACAAATTCTGGACAAAAAGTTTATCAACATTTTTATCGATATTCCGATCGATACTGTGAAAACCGGCCCGTTCGCCAAATTGTCTCCGCCAAGGTAGCCGGAGGGTCCAAAAATGAGGTTGATGAAGTAATTAAAATAACTCCCACGCGCAGCATTAATTTTTTTTTTTCTACAAACCGTATATAGTTTGTCCAGGTTGTAATTGGCGCATTACCATAGAAATCGCGTGGAATACAACGTGTAATTAGCATGATTGATTAACAGACCAGCCAATTTGCGACGGGGATACCAGAGATTCTTCGAAACACGTGTATCACCTATACCGGGGCCGCGTCCCAGTGCAATGTCTTCCGGAGACTTCACCGCGAAGGCGCGCGTCCAGTTACGGTGACCACGGACGCCGAGGATTTATGGGAGCGCGCCGTCGATTAGTGCGGAGATTCGATAAAGGACTTGTCGGACACAAGAGCAGACGCGCCGGAGCGCGGGCGGTCAGGGGAGGCGAAGCCGCTTGGCATTCTGTACGAGGCTACAGGCCGATGACACGCTCTTCACTCGGCTCCTTTTTTTTAATCTCTCCATCTCCCTTTGCCGCGGCTATCAAGAAATCTCCTTTCATCAACTGTATCTCTGTGGTAAATGGTAAAATAAATAAAAATTAAAATTAGAAAAAGAAAATGATAAAATCCTCGGACTGAATAAATAGAAGACTTTGGGCTGAAGATTCGGCTGGAGGAGAGAGAGAAACATTTATTGGGCGCCCTGGGACATGTCCACTCAAGCAAGGTACAAAATTATAGATACAAAGACAAAGTAACATTGAAATTAACTAAAAAAGTGCACATATTCATACATAAAAAAATTCAATTAAATATACTACATTTTTTTACATTATATAAATTAGGTAGATAGATAGATAGATTCGTTTGTTCCGTGTTCTGAGGCCTGAGCTACCTAAGAATACCGTGCAACAAGGTAAAAAACCATGACATAGTCACAATATCAGTGCATCAATTTCTTACAAAAGTAACCAAAAAATTACGATATGAAAAGAGTATGAAATAACATACGAATACGAGAACATAAGAATATAAGAATATAAGACAATAAACAGAAAAGAAAATAACAGAAAACAGAGCAATAAGCAAAAAATTATGGAAAGTAATATAATTAATATAATATATAGTTAAATAAATTAAATAAAAATAAGAGTTCAGACACAGCGATTCGTGTAAAAATGGCGGAGACGAGGAAAAACTTATACTAGGACTGAAGTTCAAATTGAAACTTATGCAGGAGTCGGATGACTGAATATTGGACTACGTTTCAAGACTAGGCACGCATAGGGAATGAGATAGCGAGAGTGGCAGAGACGACTACGCAAGTCACTGACGTAGAGGAGTTGTCCGTTCGCCGGCAGAATCGGTACCGTGGAGGTGCGGATTTGAACGGATACTACGGTAGTTCGTAGCCATCGCTAACATCGGCGGGACCCATATATGAAGCAGTAAGCAAGGTAGCCCATACCGCCCTGTAATTCAGGCGCCGCACCGGCCAAATAAAGAATTCATAATGGCGATGATGACCACCACCAATTTTCTCGATATATCCGATACACCAATAACTCAGGGAACAACCCGAGATCTCCGATCGTCGCTGGCACAATGGTTCATTGCATTATTGTACTGCACATTAGAAATAGAATGTCCCTTTTTTACTTTAGACTTTCTGCTAACCGCCGAAGGCCCATTAAAGAAGATCGATCAGTCGATTGAATTTTGAGTTCTTATCAGCCTAGAAATAAATAAAAAATAAATCAATTCGACAGTCGATTTTTCCATTTTTATCGAAATGCAAAAAAAATGTCCTCAATGGCAAGAAAACCGTTCGCTCGATTACCCTGATCGATTTCGATACAGAACCATTAAAGAGTTCTTACCATCCCAGACATAAAAAAAGTGAAAAATTCCACAGCCGATTTCTTCCATTTTTATCAAAAAGCCACAAAAAAAAATGCACAATATGACGAAGCCATGAGCTCGATTACCCCGGTTGGTTTCGATCCAGCGACAAAATTGGGGCCAGAGATCAAGACTCTTATCGGGTTTCGGTATTGTATTGACGAATTCGCGTGACGAATTAATTCAATTCCGTAGTATGTGGCGTGAAAGCGTCGCGGTCGGTTCGGAGGGATTGCGATCACGGGTTCGCGGAATGTCGTACCTGTTTCCATGGCCGAGAGACCCGGGAGATTCGGGAAATGGCCCGAGAGCTCCGGGCCAAGGGAGAGCAGCGCGAGAGGCATCGGGGTTTCTCTCCCGGTCGGGATTTTTATTATTATTACGAGGTGGGTTTAATGGCGCGGTTTGGCAAAGTGCCGAACGTTATACGGCCCCCTGAAACTACGAACTTCACCGGGCGCGACGCAACGAGCACATAACCCTGCATCCCCTTAACAACCGGCAAGCCCCGCCAACACACACACAACGAACCGAAGCATTTTCGAGGGGAGTAGGAGGGACTCTGGTAGTCATTTCACACTCGGCTGAGTTAGATTTAAGGGTGCGAAAGCTAAACCCTCCCCGCGGCACGTCGTCGTCCTTGTCCTCCTCCTGGTCGTCGTCGTCTTGGTTCGCTCGATCCCATAAACGTCCTGGCTGCGGAAACTCGCATCAGCTTCCCTCTTGATCACCGGGAAAATAGTTTGTCCTAACTGCTAAGTAAATCCGAGCGATCGCTGGAGCGCGTCCGCGCCTCTGTTGTACGATAATGGAATACACAATGGAGAAAAATAAACAACCTTCGGCTTTGGACGGCTAATCTGTTAAGACCGGCTCCCGCACGCCGCGTTAAACGCTCGGCGAACTTTGTGGAATAAAATAAATAACTTTCGGGGACGTTCTTTTTTTATTGGCTTTAGGGAGGACGAGAGACAGGCGTCACGATTCCTTGTGATGTTAAATGTTAAATATTATTATTGTTATTATTATTAATATTATTATTTAAGGGACTGCGTCCCTTAAGAGCCGACACCAAAACACATGAAACCATATTCAAGAAGCAGTAATAAATATTAAATATTAAATATTAAACTTTTCGAATTTTTAGGACTCGAAGCGTCTGAGATGTGGGAACGCGGCAGCGATGGGGGAACGAGGCTCCAGAAATAAGAGGAAGGCGAGGAAAATGACCATGGTAAAGTATAATCAAGAGGGGTCAGATAAAAATCATAAAAAATAAACTTTGGATGTTTGTCCCTTCTCCCCACGTGCTGGAAACGCTCGCATGACAAAAATTTAATCAATTTCATCAGGTCTGGGGATATGCATTCGCACCCGCGTGTCCCGGACACAGAGCTCGGGTCACGTGCACTCTCCGTCGAGCCTTGGTGACACGCTTTTTCGTGTCCACGGAGGGGTCGTCGACGCTTTCGTCAAAGACAAAAAAAATTTTCAGCATTCTACGCAACGAATATCTTATAAGTTTTACGTAAAGTTTTTTTTCTTCGTTTTTTTTTCCTCTAAAACCAAAATTCATGTAACATTCTTTTACATTGGAGTATTAACAAGAGATTAATAAAAAATATTTTACCATCCCAACTCTCATACCCCAAAATCCCTCACAATATTTTTCCATCTCTCAAAAAGTGCATTTCATTTTTCCCTCTCCCCAATCGCTCATGCTACTGCATGATTTTCTTCGCACGCAAGACTCCTCGCTCCGAAGCGGGAGCTCTTCTCGCGAAGGGAAGCGAGTCCGAGTAGGGAGAACTCGTGGAAAAGCTGTACGCACATTACCCTCGAGGACGAGAGTGGAGGAAGCTAAAAAAAAAAAAGTATCGCTCGCTTCGCGAAAGAGTGAAAAAGAGAGATGATATTCCCGCGGTATCGACACGCCCACGTAATTCGGAGCCATTTACTCGTTGACTTTGTCGACCCGGCCGACGCACACCGAGGTGCAAGACGCGTGTACGTACGAGCCGGGGCCCTCAGCGGGCGCGAAGAGAACAGAGTAATGCGTCAGTCACTCGGAACGTTTGGCGCGGCGCGGGTTTGCCGCCGCTACAACCACCATACCGGCCACTGTGCCGCAACCGATCCATAATTTTGTTGCGAGGCACACGCGAGAAACGAGTTTCCTCGGCATAGATAATTAGACGTGGATCGTGAGCTCGCGGCTCTCCCTCGCTCTCGCACCGATACGCACCGCTCTTCTCTCGCTCGCCTCATCAGCGGATCTCGTTAATACACGATGTGCTGCTACACTCTGTCTTCCTGTACTTTTTTTTGTTATTTTTTTACTCGCGTCGCTGTTACGTACAGAATCCGAACCCACCTACCATTGCTACTCGGCTTGGATAGGATTCGATGGCTGCATGCTTCTTTATTAACGAAAGGCCGCTGTGTCTATATTCAGTGACGAGCTGCACGGTAGTTCGGTATGATTTAATTAGTAACTTAAGCATCATGGCACTTCTATAAATAATTTTTCCTCTTTTAGTCACCACATGATATTTTTTTTTATACGAGGATACAATTTCTTGAAACATATATTAAATATTGATACACGATATATGCTACTTGTGTTCCTGTACTTTATTTTTTACTCGCATCGTAACTTAAACATTATGGTACTTCTATAGATCATTTTTTTTTTAGTCACCACATGATATTTTTTTTATATGAGGATACCATTTATTGAAATAAATATTAAATATTAATACATGATGTGCTGCTATACTTCTTTTTCAGATACTTTGTTTTTACTCGCGTCGTTGTTACGTACGGAATCCTCTGACCCCCCCTCTCCATTGCTACTCGGCTTGGCTAGGATTCGATGGCTGGATGCTTCTTTATTATCGAAAGGCCGCTGTGTCTACATTCATTGACGAGCTGCACGGTAGTCCGGTATGATTTAATTGGCAACTCAAGTGCTATGGTACTTATATAGATAATTTTTTGTTTCGCCGTCGCCACATGTTTGTTTTTTTATACGAGCATACTATCGATTAAAATAAAATTCAACTGAAATTAAAACCAGAATGCAATGATTTGTTCCTGGGTAACCCCGTTCGATTAAAAAATGTTTAATTATCCTTCGCTTAATTATTATCACCGTACCGAATAAATGTATTACCGCGACTACAAGAAAAACAAAAAACCATTTAATTGGTTTCAGAATTCGATGTTTTAATTGGTAATTTAACCACCACGGTACTTCAAGTATCCTTCACTGAATTATGTCCCCGTACCGAATGAAAATGTTACACAGACTAGAGAAAAAAATAAAATTTATTGGTCTCAAAATTCGATGTAATTTAATTGGTTTCAAAATTCGATATAATTTAATTGGTAACTTAAATACCACGGTACTTCAAGTATCCTACACTGAATTATATCCCCGCACAGCATAAAAGTGTTACGACGACTATGCAAAAAAAAAAAACAAAAAAAAAAACAAAACATTTAATTGGTTTCAGAAATTTTGTTTTTTCCCCGCTGTACCGCAAGAAGCTTGAGAGCAATAAGTCAGCGGAGTGGAAGCGCGTACACACACGCGGGGCGGGATATCTTCAATCGCGTCTTTCTCGCGAATGGGACAGCTGATGGGCCGGTGTCCCCCGAGGCGATCGGCCGAGACCAATCAGCGTCCGCCCGCCGTTCGCGTTTCTTTCTTGCAAACCCTTTCGGCCGTTCCGTCGGTCCGGTTCGGTCCCCGCGGCCTAATGACACCTAGAGGCCAAAAAGCCATGATATTCGACAACCGGCCGCTAACGAACTCCGCCACACGTATGAATGCCTCTCGATTTATACCACGGCGCGCAGAAGAAAAAAAGTCGGCAATAAAAAAAAAAAAAAAACATCGTATAGTATAGATTGTATTCGCGCCTCTTCCTCGAGATCAGATATGTAGTAACCCCCTTTCACGCTAGTGTCGCCACAATATTTAAAGTAAAAAAGACTTTCTTTTCTTTACACGGAGCTAGCTCCCTCTATTCCGTGACCCTGGGGTCCCGGCCAACTATCATCATTCTTTCGTTTTGTGTTAGCGTGGCCACAAGGAATTTTTTTTCGTTAGCTAAAAACGATGGGCAAGAAGAAGAGAGAAGATTTTTCTGCCTCAGATTCAACAGACGACGAGAAGGAGAACTGGAGATTAGAACAAGAAATCAGAAGTCTTAAGAAAAAGCTGAAAAAGCGTAGAAAGAAACGTCGTAAGTTTCAATTATATACGTTACGTTTTTTCTGTGCAGACATCAAAGGATGATTCGACACGTTGGTTGAAATCGTATTTACAACCATACATGTAGACGACTCTTATCGTTCTGCATCGTACACATGGCTCTGACCGGGTGTACGCCTTTGCTGTGTCAAAGGATTGCCTTCTAGGTTGAGACGTAGACGTGAAACGTAACGAGGCGTTACGATATTGTTTTACGAGTCTCGGACCGATCACGAGAGATATCACCACTTGTTTGGGCTCTTACCCATTCAAGGAGCTTTCGCTCGGGTGTATCTTACGGATATAAATCCTATCAGGACGATCAATGGAAGGTGATGATTACAGGTAATCAATCGAGTACATCGGGCAGATCGTCTGCAAGGGGGACTCATGGAACAGTCAACGAGGTTGCAGAAGAAAATTTTAGACCGTCTCGCTCACGTTCAGGATCTCGCTCTAGATCTCGAAGATCTCACTCAAGATCGAGTTCTCCGATTGATTTGGAGGGGGATGCAGATGCGTCTAGGAACCCCACAGGGGTTACCGTCGATCCAGTAATTGCTGATCCGGTAAGCTCAAATGACACGGCAGCAAATAGTCAAGCTGCGCCGTTTGATGTGTCGGTCACGACACCGATATCATCCGATGAATCGGCTGCAAAACCAGACCACGAAGTGGATCTGGAGGAGGATGTCCTCAAGGTTTTTGGTCCACCTATACAACCGGACTCTGTAAGAGGGCCAGCTGTTCATAAGGATTTGGTTTCTCGCTGGACAGACATTCTGAAGAAGGGTCTTAATACAGAGGAACTCAAGAAGTTAATAGAGGATTATCCACCTCCGGAAAACTGCACGGCCATTGACGCGCCGAAGCTTAACGTGGAGGTTAAGGCGGCTGTGCAAGAAGCTATGATTAATAGAGACAATCGAATAGTAGACAAGCAGAAACGCATTGCTGCGTGCCTTTCAGCGATTGGTAATTCGCTTACACTCGCTCTGAAGATCAATGATCCGACAAGGCTCAAGCTTCTTGAACATCTGAGCGCGGCAGGAAGACTGTTGGCGTCCACCCAGCGAGAGGAAACTTTGATTCGCAAGAGTTTGATCCTTACGAATTTAAACGCTTCAATCAAGGATACCCTTTCGAGTACGTCCGCCGATGAATGGTTATTCGGATCTGACTTAGAGGGGAAACTAAAGACCGCCAAGACATTGGAGCGCTCATCTCAGGATCTAAAGCCTCAATCCAAGACGCAACAGACCAAGACGTCAAAAAACTTGAGAGCCCCGGCTCGTCAAGCGATTTTCAAGAATCGTCAAGCGTCGTCGGGGGGGAACAAGAAGTCGAACTCCGGGAAACCGTACCAGAGGAAGTCATATCCCAAGAAGGATCGGCATTTCGAGAGACGCCGCTAGGAGTGGCGGTATGTAAACCGGCTGGAAGACTAAGATTGTTTAGCTCCAATTGGTCGAAAGTAACGTCCGATTCCCTGATACTGGGATGGACCCGCGGCTACGAGATCCCATTAACCTCACGAGTACTCCAATCGTCGGCACCCGTCGAAACTCACTGGTCAGCCGTCGAGAGCGACCATATCTCAGCACAAATTGATTCTCTTTTAAAGAAAGGGGCGATCGAGAGGGCCTTCTCTGAGAGCGGGCAATTTGTTTCAAGAATATTTCTAATTCCGAAACCGGATGGGTCACAGCGCTTAATTTTAAATCTTCGGGGTCTTAATGAGTATGTTAAGACAGAGCATTTCAAATTAGAGGATTGGAGAGTCGCTAGAAGATTAGTTAGTCCCAATTGCTTCATGGCATCGATCGATTTAAAAGACGCGTACCAATTGGTACCAGTAGCAAAATCGCACAGGAAGCTGTTACGGTTTGAATTCAAGGGTAATTGCTACGAATTTACATGTTTGCCATTCGGATTAAGCTCAGCACCGTACGTTTTTACGAAATTGTTAAAACCGGTGATGGCGTTCTTACGGCGTCGAGGGTTGTTATCCGTAATTTATTTGGATGATATTTTGCTTCTGGGAGAGACTTTGACTGAGTGCGAAGAGAACGTTCGCAAGACACGCTCTCTGTTAGAAGAGCTAGGGTTTATATTAAACCTCGATAAGTGCGTTTTGGCTCCCGATCAATCCTGTAAATTTTTAGGGTTTATTTTCAATAGCGTAGAAATGTCGCTTAAGCTTCCGGAGCAAAAGGTCCAGGGAACGTTAGATTTCATTCAAAAGTTTAAACGATTGAAAAGTTGTACGATACGAGAATTCGCGACTTTTATTGGTACTCTAAGCTCACGCTGTCCAGCTGTGACGTATGGAGGCGTGTATGTGAAGTCTTTTGAAAAGGAGCTTTTGTTAGCCTTGGGGAGTAATAATAATAATTATGACGCGCGTATGTCCGTATCGCCAAGGTTAGATGAAGATTTCAGGTGGTGGGAAAACCACATAAGTAAAGCTCAGACCCCGTTATCGGAACGTTCATTCGATATGGAAATATTCTCGGATGCTTCGCGCTCGGGTTGGGGCGTTTTCTACGGGGGCCGTCGTTGCCATGGACATTGGAAAACGGACGAAATAGTTTTGCATATCAATCAGTTAGAATTGATGGCAACCTTTTTTGGTTTAAAGTGTTTTGCAGAGCATCGCAGTGATTGCAATATCCTACTTAGGATTGATAACACTACTGCGATCGCGTACATCAACCGTATGGGGGGGTGTCGATTACCTAGTTTGAGCGATCTTGCAAAACAAATTTGGCAATGGTGTGAAATACGTCGCATATGGATTTTTGCATCTTATATTCGCTCCAGTGAGAATACGGAGGCCGACGAGGAGTCTCGTAAGTTAGAGCCAGAAGCAGAGTACAGTTTATCAGCGTCGGCGTTTCAAGAAATCGTGGAGTGTTTGGGTCAACCCAGGATCGATTTATTTGCCACTAGAGCGAACACCAAGTGCGAGAAATTCGTTTCTTGGTTACCGGATCCGGATTCGTTAGCAATCGATGCGTTCACTCTTGATTGGACTCCGTGGTTCTTTTACGCATTTCCTCCGTTTGCATGCGTTTTAAGGGTTTTACGCAAGATTGCTTTCGAGGGATCGAAGGGTATAGTGGTTGTTCCTCGCTGGGAGGCGCAGCCGTGGTATCCCTTGTTCTTATCTCTAATCGTAGGAGAACCGTTGACGTTCAGGCCAAGTGTTGATTTACTCCACTCTTCATACAGCAAACCACACTCTCTCTGGAGGAATCTTACGCTGGTTGCCGGGATTTTATCAGGCAAGCGTTCATCAGGAGACAGATTCCGGATGAATCCATCGAGATCCTGATAGCTTCATTGACGGATTCCTCTATACGTCAATATAACTCAGGACTGAAGAAATGGTGGTTCTTCTGTCAGGAAGAGAAAATCGACCCTTATTCAACCCCACCGCGCAACGTTTTAATTTTTCTCACGAGAATATTTAAGAACGGTGCATCGTACAGTACGTTGAACTGTTACAGATCAGCAGTGGCGTTGGTACTCGGGTCTAGCCTAGCGCAAGACGACCAGATCGTAAGATTCTTTAAGGGAGTCGCGAAGCTAAGACCTAGAGAGCCGAAATATGATGATACGTGGGACCCTCAAGTGGTTTTAAAGTTTTTGTCTAACTGGTATCCGAACGAGAATTTAAGTCTTCGAGTCTTATCAATGAAACTGGTAACGCTGTTAGCTCTGGTAACCGCACATCGTATGCAGACTCTGGCGCTGGTGGATATTCGAAATATACGCAAGGCCGGGCGACAGGCCTTGGAGATAATGATTCCGGATCAAATAAAGACCTCAGGACCAAATAGAAAACAACCGCTCCTAAGATTACCGTTTTATCAAGAAGATAGATCGATTTGTCCAGCTTCAGCTCTAGAAGCATATCTGGAGAAAACTAAGGATATTCGTTCGGATACGAATCAACTGTTCATTTCGTTCAAGAAACCGCACGGTGTGGTGGGCTCTCAAACATTGAGTAGATGGATCAAGGAAACGATGAACAAGAGCGGGATTAATATTGAAAAGTTTTCGGCCTATAGTACGCGACACGCCGCGACTTCATCCGCGAAACGCAATGGTGTTAATATTGATATTATTCGCACCACTGCGGGCTGGACAAAGGACTCAGCTACGTTTGCAAGATTTTACGATCGGGATGTGGTAGCTGATAAGAATCAGTTCGCTACGGTGGTTTTGGGTAATTGACCAAATTTCCAATTTGTTTTGTGGTGTGTGTTTTATTGCGTCATTATAAAGTCGTTATAATTCCTTTCCTGCCGTACCTTTTACTTTAAACATCTACATATCTGATCTCGAGGAAGAGGCGCGAATACAATTAATGGTTAAACGAACTTACCTGTAAGTGAAGTTCTACCATGATTGTAGGAGCGCCTCTTCCGAAGAGATCAGTCCCTCCCACCCTTATATTCTCTAAGGGAGATATCCCAGGTGGGTAGCGGCAGGATACTGTAAAGAAATGATGATAGTTGGCCGGGACCCCAGGGTCACGGAATAGAGGGAGCTAGCTCCGTGTAAAGAAAAGAAAGTCTTTTTTACTTTAAATATTGTGGCGACACTAGCGTGAAAGGGGGTTACTACATATCTGATCTCTTCGGAAGAGGCGCTCCTACAATCATGGTAGAACTTCACTTACAGGTAAGTTCGTTTAACCATTAATTATTCCATATCATAAGTTCCAGCCATAAATCCAATACATTTACATCCAATAAATGCCCGACTCTCGATTATCAACCGTGAACTGGCGTGTCCGATGCGTGCCCGAGCGATTCCTCCGCGTGTGCGTTCGTCCCGACGAAATAAAAACTTTTATTCCCGTTTATGCGCGAAGGAACGAGCGAACGAACGGATCTCGTGCTGACCTCGCGCTGCGGTAATGCGGCACGCAGGCTGGACGAGGCGAGAGAGAGACTTCGGCCTCGCGAGCCTCCGTGCTTGATGGATTCAACGTCTACTTAACACTCGGCAAGCCAAATTATTGTATACGGCGGAAGAGACGACTCATACGCTGGTCAGTCGAAAATGAAGAAGAAAAAAAAGGTAGGAAATGTTAACAGCCGGAATGATTCGTCGTCACCTTCGGCACGACGCACGTTGCTAATTGATTGCGGGTCTTCAAAGTGAATTATTTATTCGTAGAACTCGGGGGACAGCTCATTGACGAAACACTCCGGGAATTGTTGCTAATTACCTCGACATCCGAAACGCATCGAGTAATGGGACGATACTTCGAGCACCGATTAACCTTCTAACGGCTTACGGTACTCTCGAAACCATTGAGCCCCGAGACTGAAAAAAAATTATTTCACGAATCTTTTGTGTACGATCGAATCACAAAAAGCGTCACAAGTTACGAAAGAGCAAAGAAAAAAAAATTATATAAAGGCTCAAAGTTCTGAAAAAGCATCCAACACGGTTAGAGAGTCATTGACCCTTAGAAACGCGGTGTTCTCCACGCACGAAGCATCGTTTCAATTCGGCGGTTCAAAGTATATCAAAGGCTGAGAAACAGTAGGTCGTAGTTCCGACGTTAAAGCATACGAGTTGCGCCCTTTTGATTCCTAGCCGTCGATGGATCAATCATTAATCCAAACGAGAACGATAAAGGCTTAACAGCAAAATCGTCTAGGGATTAATGATAACGTATCGTGCCTTCTTTTTTCCTTTATAAATTTTAATTTCAATTCGGCCGATTAAAGTATAGTATCGAAGGCCGAAAACTAGGAGAAGGTAGTTTCCACGTTAGAGCATAAGAGTTACGCCCTTTTGGTTCCCGTTCGTCGATGGATCAATCATTATTCCAAAGGCGAACGATAATCGCTTACGAGCAAAGTCGTCTAGGGATTAATAAGGTCGGTACGAAGATTTATCGATAATCGGACGACACCTCGGTTGCGAACGCTAATTAATCGATCGTTTGTGTCCCCGGTACGCAATTCCAATGATAACCTATCGTGCATTATTTTTGCCTTTTTTAATCTTATTTTCAATACAGCAATTTAAAGAATATCGAATCCCGAGAAACAGAAGGCCCAAGTTTCTACGTTAAAGCGTATGAGTCACGCCCTTTTGGTTCCCAGCCGTCGATGGATCAATCATTAATCCAAAGGACGATAAAGGCTTAACAGCGCAGTCGTCTAGGGATTAATGGCTCCGGTACGAAGATTTATCGACAATCGGACAACATCTCGGTCGGGAACGCTAATTAATTGATCGTTTGTGTCCCCGTACGCAATTCCAATGATAACCTATCGTGCATTATTTTTTCGTTTTTTTTTTAATTTTATTATTGGCACGTTCTCGATCGCTCGTTGATCGCGGCATCATCAGCGACGATCGTTCGAGGTGCCGGATGACGTCACGTTCGAGCGAGGGTCCCGCGCATAGGTTAATGGCGAGGAGCTGCCCCGCGGGACCCGGAGAGCGAGCGCGCGAGGAGAGGGGCCCCGGACCTGCCAGCGGCTCGGCTCCTGATTACAGAGCTCAGAGGATCCCCTACACTCTCGCTCTCACCTCGGTTATCGTGAGCTAACCGGGCACCGGGGACGCTATAGATCAACCAACGCCCGGAACTCTGCGCGATCTCCGGTACCATACAGCCGGCCCAGCCACGGGTTTAAGGTGTTGTAAGTCGTATAAGCCGCGCTCCCTTGGCTCCGCTCGAGACTCGGCGGTGGTCCGGCGATCCCGTCCGGCATTCCAGTTTTCTCGAGAAATTTATCGGTGGCGTTACACACGCTTGCCTCGTCGCCTGACCGACAGACCGCGTCACTTCGCGCTCCGCGAGACTGCGGGTAATCATTGTATTGTGATTTTTTTTTTTTACTTTTTTTAGTTATGAGTTTGGACACTGGTAAAAAATACTTTTGAATCAAGTGAAGATTCGCATAGGGGCTTTCAAATTAATATTTTGTTGGTCAAAAGATTTTTTAAGTCAATCATTTTTTTTTATGTTTTCAACTAAATATTTTTGAGGCATTAAAATAAATTTTGTTGGAGCAAGTAAATGTTTATTTATCTTTAGTTGATTCAGTCGCATTTTTTTTATCAGTGGAGCCGAAAACCGTGGATTTGTCCCGTGAAAGATAGTTGGTTATGGCGGGGGAATTTGTGATAAAAAAAACGAGGAACGAGGTACAATTTTATCAATTTTGTTGTTTGAGGTAAAATTTCAATGGCAACGGTATTTTTGCCGATATTGTAATACTTGTTATCAGTGCTTTTTTTTTACCGCAAAACTTCACTGTATAACTTAGACGTTGAGGTTTTCCCTCGAGGTGACCGGGATGTATAATTACCGTGATTATATTATCGTGACGTGTGTCGACGATTATAATTACCGAATCCAGCTTCCGGTAAGCGTCCGAAAGATGTGTTTTGGCTCGGCTGAGGATTTACTTTTTAAACCGATGAGACCTAATCACGTAGCTCGCCGTGGGAAAAGCACGTGGACTTTACATAATGTAACATTGTACCGAGAGACAGGAAAATTGTCGGTAATTTTCTCGACACGCGAGTACACCAGGTCGGTGGTCCGAAGGGCGCAAGAAATAAAGACCCGACTGACGATGAGCGCCGCTTGGTTCAGGATCGTATCGACCGGTGAATCCAATCGAACGCGGACAAGCCTTTCCAACCGGAAACACTTGTTTCATTCATTTTACCCGACACAGTGGAAACTCGCTTCTTCATTCATTGGTGCACACTCTTTTTTATTTACCACTTTTCTACGTCGAGCTTCAAATTACCGATGGATGTCTGGGGAGGACAGACAATTGCACGCGAGACACCGGACGCTCTCCGAGTCCGTCATTACTTCACGTCCGGTCTATGATTTCGAGCTTTGATCGCATTCCTGAGGTGCAGGAGAGTGGGACTGCTCTGGGCCCGCTCGGACTCGAAACGCTGCGGGCTTGCCGCAAGAAAAGCAATTGGCCAGAAGTGTCGCCATTTAAAAAAAATAAATCAATGCATTCTCAATCAATCATCATCCTCAATCGACCATCTCTCAATACACGCCAACCAAGGTCCAATCCCCAAGGTATTCGTTATTCGCCGTCAAAGGTATTCGCTGTTCACCATCGAAGGTATTCGCTATTCTATAACTAGAATATCAAAAAAGGAAAACAGGAAGACGGATCAGAAATCCGCCAAGATGTTAGTTCTCGTAATATAGTCGTTATTTCAGAGCGTGGTCCAATTGATTCCCCTTCCAACACCCAAGCACGCCTCTCTCGTGTGCCCTCGAAATAATAAAAGACCAAAGAGAGCCCGAAATTGCGTTCGAACCACTTAGACTTTGAATCCGTAATGTTCGGTCGCATCTCTGAATACCCGCCAATCAATTCAGGTCCGAAGCTATGTCCAGAATATCTGAATATCTGATCTGTGCCCAGGTGGTCACCGTCTCCGTTGCACGTTCCAACCGTATGGGTTGCAATCATCCCCATACAACCGGTTCGTCCAATTCCGAAGGTTTTCGCTATTCGCCAGTGAAGGTATTCGGGATTGGCTATAGAAGGTATTGGCTATTCGCTATTCGACATCGAAGGTATTTACTATTCGCTATCCTATAATCAGGATAGGAGAAAAGGAAAGCGGATCAGAAATCTGTCAAGATGTTGGCTGTTGTAATATAGTCGTTATCTCAGAGTGTGGTCCAATTGATTTCCCCTCCAAGTTTCGAGTAGCACGCCTCTCTCGTGTGCCCCTCAAAACAATAAAGGACCAAAGAGGGCCTAAAATCGCGTTCGAACCTCTTGGACTTTGAATTCGCAACGTCCGGTCGTTCCATTCCTGGTCTAGCTCCCTTATTCCGAGGGGTCCCCGAGGAGTCCGGGTTTAGGGAGATTTCGCGTTTAGGGACGCTGGTTAGGCACGCCGATGTATATTACCCCGTGCTCGCTGTTCAACTTTCGGACGTGGCGTGTGTGTTGCGGCAGCGCGCGGCGGCCAAAGGTGCAGATTAGAGACCCCAGGATAATTAAGTAGCGCCCGGTCGAACAACGCCCAGCAGGTACACACAACACGACTCGCAAACTCTAGTCGACCCGGGCGAATTCGCTGCTCCCCCTGTATACGCGTCCACCAAGACGATTTCCCTTCGTTGGACGGCTTCGCCGGTGTGTTTCGACAATTTCTGGCTTCTTCGTCTCCCATTCTCCGTCGATTCCGTTAACCCCCGATGGTCCAACTCGGTGGTTATGCCAAACTCCGTCGAGCCATCGTGGATCCGTCGGGGGGGCGAAATCATCTCGTGCGAAACTTTGGACGTCTTTTGTTCGTGAGACATAGAGAAAAAACGAAAGAATGAGGAATGGCAGACTCCAAAATAAATTATTCGCAACTACTCTATTATCGAAATTCTCAATAGCTCTGACGGACATGCAGACCCAGCGTCTTGATGGGTATAGCCGTATTAGGGATCGTCCGCGTCACGCGAGCCATTCCACTTTGACATAATAGCCGCGGGAATCACGAAAATCTCTACCAATTTGGGTACGCTAGATCGGGTTCTCATCGGCCCCCGGTAAGATTGGGAAAACCCAATCTTAACGAGACCCGATGTAAGGCTGGAGAATTTCCGTCAAGGAAGTTCATACTCGCGGATGCGCAGAATGAAGAAGCAAGAAAAAATCTGAAATAATGGCCATACAACGCTGTTCCCATGCTCCGTGGATCAGCAACCGGCGCATTCATTCCCCACCTCAGGAATCCTAATTATCGCGATTATCGGCTGAGCTTTGCCAGATCTTATCGAGGCCCGATGTAACGCTGGAGAATTTCCGTCAAGGAAGTTCATATTCGCGGATGCGCAGAGCGAAGAAGCAAGGAAAAATCGGAGAAAAATGACCATACAACGTCGCCACTATCATCCGTGAATCAGCAACCGGCTCATTCCTTCCCCACCTCAGGAATCCTAATTGCCGCGATTATCGGCCGAGCGAAAGGCAGGAACAACTTTGTAGTATCTGTCGAATCGACGGAAGGGTCTCATTCGCGGTATCCCCGCCGAGTCTCCAGAAGTCGGAGTTCTCGGGTGGCTGAGAGGGTGGTTGACGAGGTACGAGACCAACGACGGCGCATGGGAGTCCGTTCGTCCGGCCGGGACGGAGAGGAAGGACGACGATCGTGGCGAACGGGGAAAGAGATCGAGGCGAGTCGTGCACGGGAGTAAGGGAAGCCAGAGCTCGGATTATTAGCGAAAGCGCCGGGTAGAGTCGTGTTGGAAGGTGTGATTCCGAGGTGTCCGACGCGTCTCTCGTCCCCGCGTCTCGTTCTCGCGGTCCCCGGTTCCGCAGGTGAGACGGCGAGGAGAGTGCCCGCTGAGGAGGACTGTGTGCCGATCCCGCGCGCGCGCGCGGCGAGAAATGTACAAGCCGATTCGCAAGATTCGCAATAGTGGGACGAGGATGGGAGCGGACGACGAGCGAGGATGGCAGGAGCCAGCGATGCGAGGGAGCGAGCGAGGTGGTCGACGGGACGACGACGAGACCGACGAGGATGGAGACTGAGAGAGGGAAGAGGAGCGCGAGTGCGAAGGGTGGCGAGCGCGGAAGAGCATCGCCGAGGGAAAGGGGGAAGGGTAAGAAAGGAGTCTTCGGGATGGTGGGAGAAGATCAAACGAGCCGACGAGCCACGGGGTGGTCTCTCTTGGCCGGGCGCGCACCGTCGTTCCTTCGCCAGCATCCACGCAGCATCTCGCGGAGCTGTTGATCTCCCTTCCTTCTCTCGGACGGAACGGTCCTGGGCTCGGGATGCGGGCAGCCACGGCCCGAGAGGAGCCTATCTTTCTCTCACCTATATTATTCATATTTCCACGCTCGTGTTCGTCCCCCCGGAGACTATGGTGGCCGGCTCGCTGACTCGAGCGGACGAGAGATAGGGATAGTGATAGAGACGAAGTTGGGAGAGACGGAGATGCGTTAACGAGTGCGAACGGTGCATCCATCTCTTCCGTTCTTTCTCGGTCCGAGAGAGTCGAGTGAGGATGCTGCGCGGTTTGTCTCGCGAGAACTCTCGCGGCAGGCCCTCCCGTAGCGGCCGGCCACTTTGTAGTTCAGGGTACCTCTATACTCTCACCTCTCTCTCCGTACGGGTAAAGATCCCGGCGACGGGGAAGGGCCGTGCAGGTTGATACGGTTGCGGGGATACCGCGCCGGAGATGTGTCGAAGATCGCGGGATAGCTAATTCGGATCATAATTAAGATGGGGATGTATCACCGAGCTCCTCGCATTGACAGTGACGAAGGTTCTTACGGACGTCCCGCAGCAGAGGAGGGAACTCCGGAGGAGCGAGCGAGCTTCTCGATATCGCCCAAAGAAGAAGCAGCCGTAGATAAGTGGTCGGACGTAACGAAGCGTCAAACAGCGCGAGCCAAACTTCAGCCTCGCCGCACGAAGCGAGTTATCGGTCGGGGATCAACACGATGATCTTGTGAACTTCATTAATTGGATTACGGTTAGGTACACCGATAAAAATTGGGCGATACCGTGTAACCTGCGTTTTTTAGAAACAGCTACAGAATCTGGCAATCCGAGCTCATGAAGCCGAACGCAAGTGGATCAGCGTGGAGCTAAATTGTTCGGTCGCGATAATGATAGACACGCATGCGCAATCCCAATGCGATGAACAATCGGTGTACCTTACAGAATGCGCCACTATTCGCTGCGGCCCACGCATTCGGCATGTAACAACGTAGCTTATCGTTTTGACGACGACGACGACGAAGACGACGTCATTTTAATAAATTCGCAGCAAATCACGAGAGAGAGTGAGGAGTCGCGCATTCGGCCGGTGCGCGGGGTCACGGGGGATGATTTTAGTTGCAAATCGCGAAGCGCCGCGAGACCCGACAAAGGCCTCAAAAGAACCGCGCGGTGGTGTGCACTTCGAGAGCGCGCTCCCTCGTCCTCTTCCCTCGAGGCAACCTAACTCCTTCTTCGTCTTTCCTTTTCGCTCGTTCCCTCTTGTTCTCGCTACTCTCTTCTGTTCTCCTCCTTCATCCCTCTCGGTTCTTTCTCGTCCGTCTATTTGTCTCTCGCTCTCCTCCGTCCTCTTTTACTCCAATGCGCGCTGGCTTCTTCTCCACCGCGCGAGCACGCTCGCGCGGACATCTCTTATTTCTCCACACCTTAGCTATTATCATACAAACGTCGATGATGAGACGGTTATGTACCCCGGAAAAGTGTTGCGGTCTCGGGACTCCGCGCACCGACACCGCAGCCGCATTATCTTTTCTACGGTCCAGGGGCTTATTCCATCGTCGAGACTGTTGTTCGCGCGATGCGGCTCGGAGACGCGCCGACTCAGCTATTTTTCCGTGTCTCTTGGCTTTTTCTTGTGTCTCAGTTGATCGCGGATCAACCACAGTTGATCACAAATCCACCTCGGTTGATCGCGGACCAACCTCAGTTCATAGCGGACCAACCTCAGTTGATCGCGGACGAACTGCAGTTCATCGCGGACCAACCTCAGTTCATCGCGGACCAACCTCAGTTCATCGCGGACCAACCTCAGTTCATCGCGGACCAACCTCAGTTGATCGCGGCCAACCTCAGTTGATCGCGGACCAACCTCAGTTGCGCGCGACCTGACGAATCAACTAGTCTGGAAAGCTATATTCCAGGGAATGAAGTCCACAGAACAGCGCGATCGCGCGATCGACCGTCCGACTGATACGTCCAGGTACAGAACGATCGGAATAGGGAGAAAAAAGGGGGAAAAACGAAGGTAGACCGGAATGATCGAGCGAAGGACTTATTGGCCCGGGCACGGACTCAGCGGTAAGGGAATGAACCAGGTGGTGAGAAATTAGTAGTCCCTACGGGTTCCAGAGGGAGAGTACGAAGAGCGAGCAGGTCGGAGTCTCCGCACCGGTGAGCCCCGAAGAGAGCAGAAGAGCAGAGTCCGAGGGGCCCCCTCCTCACTTCCCCCCTCTAATAACCATCGCGCCGGATGATATCGACGATCCCTGGGCTCTCGCGAGCGCGCGCCTGCTCGCTTCCCCGTCGTATTACCCAGGGCATCTATAGCTCAATTTGCCGACACCTCGCTAAGTATAGGTTGGGTGGGTGGTCCTTCCTTCCTTCCTTCCTCTCCCTTCGCCGTCCGGCACCCAGAAGGAATGAGGCCCCAGTGCGCGCGAGGTGCTCCGGACACCCTGGCACGATAGGTGAGATATCTCATGAACATCCGTCTATCTCGCTCCGTTATTCGATCTTTCCATTCGAGCGTGTCCATGCACTGCACGGATACGATGGTATGTGCAGAGGTGTATGCTACATCAACCCCTCGACGAGACAATGGCCGTACCGTGGATGCGGGGGCTTGGCCGGACGAGAAATCGCACAGGAAACACCGAGTCACACCCACAACGGGAGAGGGACGCCGAGATACGAGTCTCCTCGGGTCTCCTCGGGTACAGCGTGAATTCATTTATCGCGATTATTATAGGCGTTGGACACAAATTGAATTATATGAGCAATAATAAGTCCGGAGTCTCTGCGAGCGCGTGTTTATATTAAACTTATGAATAAATATTTGATTCTCGTTGGGGTGGTCGGAGCCTCGAAAAGGACCAACAATCGTCGATTTATGGCATCCGTGAAATGTGTCCGGAATACGGAGTTGAACATTTTTAAGATCGGTGCTGGAGGCTACGCGATCTACCTCTTGAATCACCAGATTCGTGATTTCATGAATCCAGTAATTATGAAATCATAAACATTGACATTCATGAAATCATGAATGTCAATGAATCAACTTGCGGCTAGTTTCATCAACACAACGCCAATGCACCAAGGATGGTGAATGGAAAACGCTAATTGAGGAACCGAACAAAGCCCTCGAACTGAACCCCTTCGCCCTTGCAGCTTTTCTCTCCCCCCGCCCCCCCCCCCCGAGTATCGCAAGTGCATCCATATGAATTTACGGCAGAACATCACGCCCCTGATCGATTTACGGTGTAAATTAACTTATTGCGCTTATTATAGGCGGTTGGACGCAAATTGAATTATATGAGCAATAATAAGTCCGGCGTCTCTGCGAGCGCCTGTTTATTAAACTTATGAATAAATATGTAATTTTCATTGGGGTGGCCGGAGTCTCGAAAACGACCAACAATCGTCGAATTTATTGCAACCTCGAAAGATGTCCGGAATACTGAGTGGACAATTTTTAAGATCGGAGCTTCAGACTACGTTTTCTTACCCTTTGGTTTTCCAGATTCGTGACTTCACAAATCCAGCAATTAATGAAATCACGAATGCTCATAAATCGACTTCCGGTTAGTCTCGCGCATCAACGCGACGAAACAGAAATTGTGGATGAAAAACGCTAATTGAGGAATCAGCCAAATCTCCCGAACTTAACCCCTTCATCCTCGCAGCTTTTCTTCCACCCCCTCCCCCCGCCCAACCCCTTAAATATCGCAAGTGCAACAGTACGAATTTACGGCGGAAAATCGCGCCCCTGAGCCCGTAATATTTCTCCTTTTTAATCGATATAGGCGCGATCCCGGTGTAATACGTAGCGCGCGCGCGCCGGTAATATTTTCGTGTTGCTCGCGAGGCCGCGAGCTGCGGCCCTGTGTGACTCGTGTAATTGGCTCCCAACTGGACTTCAAAGGGCGCCGCTCTCCTTCATCCGCGCCGCCGTACGACCGTGCGAGGGAGAGGATCGCCGAGCCTCGCGATAAAGAGCGAGAGGGCGAATCGACGAAGAAGCAACGAGAGGAGGAGAGGAAGAGGTGGAGGTGGCGAAGAAGGAGTAGAAGGCACCGTCGCCGCCACCAGGGGAACGAGCGGTGCGAATGAGGGACGGAGAACGCGAGAGTTCTGAAAATTATACGTGCCATGCGCGAGCCCGCTGTCGAACGGAGACGGGGCGATCGTGAGAGCCCGAGGAAGAGAGAGACGACGGGGCCGGATAGAGTAAGGGTGCGTTCACAATGGAAATCACAAATTAGGGTGTAAAAGGTAAACTGAACGGTGTTTTTGTCATTTCGATAATTCGGTTCGGTTGAAGATCGTAAATTTTTATTTTTAACTTTTTCTATAGAATTTTCGTCATTCCACACATTTCGTATTCACACCGTGTTTAAATTGTCTTCAGTAAATTACAAGAATAACGACAGGTATGGTATTTTTATTTTGCTCCATGACGATTTTTTTTTAGATGAAAACAGGGGTGAAACAGCAAGGCAAAACCGGATAGAATAAGGTTACGTTCGTAATGGAAATAAAAATTAGGGTGTAAAAGGGAAACAGAATGGTATTTTTGTCATTCCAATAATTCGGTTAGTTTGAAGATCATAAATTTAAATTTTTCTCTTTTTCTACAAAATTTTTATCATTCCCCACATTTTGTATTTCCACGTATATTAGACTTCATATTTTCTTTACACTAAATGTCACGAATAACGATAAGCATGGAATTTCTTCATTTCGTTGCACGACTTTTGTTGGTGGTCGAAAGTGGGTAATTTTTGAAGTCTCGTCCATTGTGAACATCGCATAAGGGGCGAGAAAGGGTTGCGGCCGAGCATCGATAGAGGCGAGGGCGCGGGAGTGAGAGAACAGTCGCTCCGTGAGTTACGAAGGGCGAAAGGGTATTGGATAACGAAGGAAGAAACTGGCGGAGTGAAGGATCGAATGACTACGAGCGCGTGTGGCGTCGCCTGCGTGCAAAAAAAAAAAAGAAAAAACAGCGAGACGGAATTGATCAGAAAATATAAAGAACAAAAAAAAAAAAAAATCCAGTTGCAACATTGAAGCTGACAAATCGGAGAGTTCTTGGCGGGGACTTTGCCCATTAACTATGATACTTCTGTCGAACCATACGCATTAATTAATGCATCCCCGAAGCGAAAATAAGGATGGGAGCTGTGTATATATAAAGCGGCAAGTGCGCATCCTCGTCGATCTCGTCTCGAGACGCCGCCGAAGGAAGACAAGAAGCGGAGGACGTCGATACACAGGTATTTTCTCGGGCACGCAGCCTCCGAGGACCGAGGTAACGACCGGCGAGAACAAGATGGACAAGATCGGTTGCCGGGGTCTTTCTCTCGACGTGTTGGAATATCAGGTACCTACCGGTGTGTGCCAGATACCGGAGAGAACGTCGCCCCTGTCACATTAACTTAATCGGATGATTATGTCGATTGGGCGGGAAGGAGGCTAATTAGCCTCGCGCTTCTGATCCGCGAGTATCTCACACTATACAATGTATTAAATTACAATATAATGACGAATACCACAGGTGTATCGCCAGATACACGGTAAGAAGATCTCGATCATTTTTCCACCGGAAGTGACGTCATACCGTAAATACATAACGCATTTCCCGTATAACGTCACTTCCGGTCAAAAAATAAGTTTAAGCCGAATGTGACGTATTTTCAGTCGAAAAATTAGATTCTCAAGCCGGATGTAACGCATTTCTTGTATGACGTCATTTCCGATCGAAAAATGAGATTTCCAAAACGGAAGTGACGTTGCAGCGAAAATTTGTTACTTTTCTTCGGAATGTATCTCGAATGCAGCCAGTTGATAAAAACTTGTGAATTGAGGAGCACAGGACAGTGTATAAGAGATCGTGCGCGATATCTCTCAAATGTATTTGGAGTTGACCCGAGTGTGTTCCTCTCCGGTGGAGGATGAGGATGAGAGACAACCGTGGCTGGGTCTAGGGCCGCGCTCTGAAACGGGTGAGACGATGGAAAAGGAACAAGAAGGACCAGCGGAGGTTAGGGTTAACCGGGATCGTAGTTCGCAACGCGTCTCGCGTTGTCGTCGTCTGTCGGCCCCGATACGCGCCGCGAAGCGTCGCAAAACGACGCTCCGCGCTCAAAGCGGGCCGCGCTCTCGTCGTCGACGTCCTGTAACAACCGGGTCGCTTTCGCGGTACATGGGAGCCCGCTTCGCGCTTTACCATGCTCGTACCATGCCTATGCGAAATCCTCGGTCTTGCGCTGACTTTGCCTCCCCCCACCCCTTAACTGCAACACTATTAATTGGACAGCGGCTCGCTCCGCCCGTCGGAGCGTCCGTCCGTGGACTATATTTCATCAATCATTTTTCGAAAAAAATAATCATCCGAGACCGCCGACGCCAAGACCCTTGGCTCGTGAATGCGAATATTCGCGTCTAGAAGTGAGACGAGCGCTGTCCTTTAAGGCGAAGAGATTCGTTGTGCGGAGAGAAGATGCCCGGCGGAAAGCGGCCCGTCAAGGAAGACATCCGGGAGCGTTGTCTGCCTGACTATGATGTGCAACTGTTTCCCTGATTTTTTTTTTTTTTTTTTTGAGGATGGGATACGCGAAACGAGAAAATTTGCTGGGCATAGATCAATTTGGGGTAATATGGTCCGGTGATACGGGCCAATCGTTATATCGTTAGAGGATCCTCGTCGGCGCTTCACTCATTAAACCCATCCCGATCGTTTTTTCGGATCGTCCTTTCATCCCCTCGAGGGAACGGTTCCCGACGTCTCATTGACCGTGACCAATCGATCTCGCCCAATCAGCAATAATTTCGTGGCCTCTTCCTCCGGTCCGCTCTGTCTCGCACGGTCCCTCCAGAGAGCCAATTTTATTTAGCACCATTAGCACTCCCGACCCTGACGTCCTTCAGAATCTTGCGAAATTTCATAACTGTTTAAACCGATCGTGTACTATCGCACAAATTTCTCGGAAGATCGGTACATCGCCAGACGGTTGATCCTATTAACTCGACCATCTTCAACTTAACCCCAGTAGCCGGAATACGTCGCAGTTAATTTTATAAACGGAAAAAAAGATTTCATACCCACAAAAAATATTTCATCAAAAATTCCAAGGCCTTTCGTGTCAATTTTTTGCGTTTTTCAACATCCTCAAATAACACGATAAAACGCCTCCGAATCTTCGGGCAGGACCCAATCTTGTGTACTTTTTTTCCGTACAACACGATGGACACCTCGGATTTTTCCTAGCTCCATTGGGAGCCGAGATATCAACCTTTGAACATGATGAAAATTGACGTTTTTCCAAAAATTGCTAAAAATGGAAAAATCGTTGTTCAATCGATTTTTTTTAGGCGATATTCCACGTATTTTTTCCCGGAGAGACCAAAGGAAGGAAACACCAGCTCAGACATATCAAGCAGAGAGGAATTGACTTCAGCCTTTGGGCGATCGACCGGATTTACAGATCCATCTCAATCAGCTGCCCTCCGTTTCCCGGAGAAGACAAAGTGAGGGAGAAATTTTAATTAACCGGTCTTTACTATTACTCCATTGCAACTACTTAACCGATCGTGTACAACTGCTCAAATTTCTCAGAAGATCGGTACAACATCTCCATCCAGTCGATCCTCTCAACTCGATCATCTTGAGTTCAATTCCAGTAGCCAAGTGTCTTCTTTTTTTTAATAAATACCCATCACTTTCTGCACGCAGCATCGAAGGAGAGATGTCGGTCCGGGGGAAAGAGACACGAGCTCCGACGTATCAAGCCGAGAGGAATTGACTTCGGCATTCGACCGACCGGATCCACAGATCCGTCTCAATCAGCTGCCCTCCGATCTCCGGAGACGAAAAAGGGAGAGAGAGAGATCTCTCTCCCTTTTTCGTCCGTCGGAAAGAGACGGAAATTAGGTGCGAGAAGAAATCGATAGATCAAGGCAACACCTCAGCCGCTCTCGACGAATAACGTTCGGCAGCCGCAAACTGCTGCCGGTTTCCCTCCTGTCCCTCGCCTTCCGTCTCTTTCCGGCCCGGTCCATTCGGCCTTTCCCTCGCCGGTCCGTCTTCCTCTACTGCTTCTGCTTCTTCATCCCGGGGGTTTGCTCACTTCTCCGGCAGAAGGAAGATGTGCCCGCCGCCGGTGCGGATAGCCGACCGGCCGAGGGAGCATCGGAGGAAAGGAGACGCGACTCGGCCTCTTCCTCTCGGTCGCGGTCGTATCGCACTTGATGCAGAAGCGAGAGGAGGAGGGAGCGTCGGATGGAAGGGTCCACGGAAGATGGAAGGATGGAACTCACGATCGGCGAGAGAGCGATGGAACTCACTCGCCGGAGAAGGACGACCGAGCGGAGGATGTTACCTTTGATGGAGAGGACTAAGAACCTCTATTAAGCTTCAAAACACTACCGGCGCTCTGTAGCGAACGCAGGGACGGATTTCACGAAAAAAACATTTCGCTGCTCCGTCCGCTAAATCTATCGAGAATTTAACCCTTAGGTTAGGTTTTTTCGTTTTTTTTCTACGTCTTTTGTGAAAGAGACGATGAAGGGAAAGCATAGCTCATTCATTAATCGCACTTAGAAGTAATTCGCACTTAATATTAATTAATATTAATTGATATTAAAGATAATATTAATCAATTTGAATTCGTGCGAATAAGTGCGAAGGAGATCGAAGTACGATTCCAAATTTGTATAATTTTAAGTTGAAAGGTAACAGGTCGGTAAAAAAGAAAATTGTCGGTTTTTTAAAGGTTTAGATCCGGCGTAAGAACGATCGATGAATTGGACAGTGCGCGACTCAAGCACCGAAACGGTTCACGAGGAAGACCGGTAGTGCGTCACAAATCTTGGGCTCTATCGAGAACTTAGACTACGTCATCAGTGAAGAACACGATGGACAGAAAAGCATATCTCATTAATTGGCTCTTAATAAGCGCGAAGGAGATCGAAGCACGATCTAAAATTTGTGTGTTTTAAAGTGAAACGTGACTCGGTCGGTAACGAAGAAAATTATCGGCGTTTTTTTTCGAAAATGTTTAAACCCGGGCTAAAAGCGGTCGATTCATTCGACACCGTGAGACCTTCGCGCCGAAACGGTTCACGAGAAAAAGACCGGTAGTCCGTCGCAAATCTTGGACTCTCCGTCGCTCGTTAAAGAAGCACGATATATATAGTACAGCGCCGGGCCGCGTTTATTCCACTATAGGGAAAGAGAGGCGATTGAAAAAAAAAAAAAAAAAAAAAAATTAATGAAAAAAAAATGTTAATTTCCCTAATGACTTATAAAATGTTGATCGTTTCGTGCGAGAGGCTTAACGGTTTAATTGCCGACGCGACGCGCCTCATCGGCCAGTCGATGGGCCCGGCGAGCACACGAGACACGTCGACTCGTCTCGGGAACGTTGAACCCTCGTCGCCGTCGTCGTCCGCGACCGATGTCCGCGGCCCTCCATCGATCAACCAATAATTCGAATCCCGCTTACGATGTGGAGGAGCGAGGAATACCCAGATGAAAGGAGGGAGAGAAAAAGTCGATGACGATGAATAAAAACAAAAAAATAAATTAAAAAAAACGTTAACATTAACCGCACGTAATCCGCCGTATCTTGAACAGAGCCGCCGACTCATCTGGCAGCTGCTATAGAGCGTCGCGCGCGAGCTCCTACTCCAACAGATAGCAGAATCATCGGCGCGTTACGCCAACTTTACGCGGCTAATATTTTCCCGTCTTCACTCGTTTTCGTCCCATTTTTCCATAAAGACTTTCGCAGAAGTATCTGACCGCAGAGCCTCGCCAACAGCAAGTCGATAATCAATAAATTCTTTCAATATTATTATTACTTATTGACCATAATTTATAATATTTTAGATCGTGGCCATTTTTTTCTAGCAAGGTTAAATTATTATAATAATTATTCAGATTTTTTGTTTATTGCATGAACATTATAATACATCGTATGTCAGCGTCTCGGTTTACATTAATCTCTTAGTGAGCTCGTGGGTTATTATTATTACTATTATTATTATTATTATTGTTATTACTATTATTAAAATTCTATAATTTATCTCTCTATGGGAGGATCGTGCGACGTTTATGGCCGTGAAAATCAGCCGTCGTGTGTCCGGCGAGGCGATAAGGCAGTTTCGACAGAATTTCGCGTTATTCGGAATAAAACGGTCGCGAAGCTGAGGGTAAAATTGTGACGGGATGAAGGAGAGAAAGCCGGCAATCCGAGGAAGGAGAACAGGTTGCTCGGGTTGCTGCCGGCTGCCGCGCTTATCTTGGGTTCCTCTGTTCGTAAAGCCCCGTACGATCCTCGCGAAGCTTTTTATTTTTTATTACTGTATCATCCCGTAATGCGCAACCCTCGGGACGTTCCTGCTTTTATTACGTGCCGGCGTCGGCATCCTTTGCTTTAATTACCCGTTTTTAAGGTTTTGTTACCTCGGCCGCGAGGCCAATCGGCCACCACCGATGCCGACGCCGCCGCCGCCGCTCCTACAGTTGGTTATACTGTACCATCGGAAACCACCGATTCTACGAGTCGCCATCTTTCTGCTCGAGCGAACCTTCGACGAACAACAGCCGGAAATTCGGAAGCGGATGATTTCACACCGCCTGGACTTTCGGCCGTCTCTTACAGCCGCGCATGCGCACTGGCGCGCATTGCCGAACAATCGTACATGCTGCACTATCCTCGCCTTTACGAGAATCTTAAAAAAAAAAACCGTCATTGACGAAACAAAGTCTTCGATCGAGACAACGCGACGAGAAGAGCGGCGAGGAACATTTGGCAAAGGTCGAATCAACTCTTTGATAAACGTGTGTTTCTTTTTTATTATTCAGGTGTTTATGTTTAAGGGTCGATAATTTATCAATTCAAGTACCGGAGATTTTTTGCCGATCGCAACGACCATGCCTTCTTTTAATCACAAAAACGACACGGATGTTCGTAATAAATTTCCTTCTGCGTTATCCAAAGAACAAGACTTGAAGGTATGTTTGTGAATTTTTACAGATTTTTTAGCGCATTAACTTGTTATTAGAATCGTTCGAAGTTTGCGTCCTGGCAAATTCCAGGTCGTCGTTAAACAAGGATCCCGCACGTGAAGGTTTAATAGGAGTGCAAATACGGACCGAATACTTGAATCGTTAATTGATAATTAAATTCGGAAGCGCATGCGCACAAACGTGGAAAATAAAAAAAACCCACCATCATCGACAAAACAAAATCTTCGATCGAGGAAACACGACGACGAGAGCTCTGAGGAACATTTAGCGAGAGCCGAATTAAACCTCCCATAAACGTGTGTTTCTTTTGTATGTTATTTTTATTTTAGCGTTCCAATGTTTATCGGTCGATAATTGAATAGGAGTACACAAATACGGACCGAATTCTCGAACGGCTTCGCGTCGTCAGGAGAGCGAGTCTTCGGAGATGAGTCGGAAGATCTTTTCTCTCTCGGGGAGTCGTAAAAATGTAAGAGCGGATAAAAATCGTTTGAGACGCAGCCGGACAAGCCGACGTGGCGACGACAGGCCATTACGTCTGTCTATGACGTGTGGGCTTTGGTGACTGGTTATTTTTCTATTTTATTTTTTATTTTTTTTTCATGAAAATTCCACCGCACAAAACAAGGCGAGAGTTCAAAGGCGGTCCGTAAATTTATCCGCGAGTCTCGACAACATCAACGAGGCCCGCGGAGATTAATGGCGCGAGAGCTATTGGAAAATGATCGCCGGATGAGGTTCCTCCTTCGATCGCAGTCGATCCTCCTTCGATTCCTGATCGATCGTGACCGAAGAATCGTCGGGGCATTGTTGTGGCGTAATAGAATTTGCGCGGGTATTTATTTTTCCAAACCTCGTTGTCCGACCGATCGTGGCGCAAACGATCGATGAACGCCTTCGATCCCAATGATTTTTTTTTTATTTCCCATTATCATGGAGAAATGTGTTTGACAATCGGTCGTGTGCGTGCGTGGGCCGAAGCCGTTCGCGCCGCGTCACTGCATCGGCGGCTCCTTTGGTCCAGCTTCTTTTTCTCTCGCTTCGGGGCCACGGCGTCGATTTTCGGAGAGCTACCTCCGATCGCTAATTGATTAATCATGATCCCTGGAATACGGCACTCCATCCCGCTCCAATATGCCCCGCCGCCATGTTCCTCGCTCGCCGGGAGCGGAAGGACGAGCGAGCGAGAGGCAACGAAACGATCGGCCGAACGTGAGATAGCGACGGGACTACGATAAAAAAATAAATAAATAAAAAATGAATCAGAAACGAGCGAGATACTTTGGTACATCCGAGGCAATCATGCCGGGGCCGTATGGGGCGGATCCACGAAGACTGCCTCGTCGTTCCGAAAGCCGATTAAACATCCTTTTATTAATTCTTCCAGTAATCGATTAACCGGAATTTTTAATTAAGAAATGAAATAAGACGCGAGTTTCAACGGATCCGAAGCAGTTTTCCAAATGACACGAGCTTAACGAGTCTGTATAACGTCGGTCACGCGTATCAGGAAGAGGATCCCAAATGACCCATTGGAAGAAATCAATTCCTCGCGGGACTTCGGCGATAAATTTCATCCAATTGGATCCACAAGCTGTCGATTTATTCATAAGCGGGGCGATATGGAACTTCGGGGCAAAATGGACCATTCTCATCAGTTGAAAGTGAAGACAACCAGCAGTGGACATTGTGGACAAATTACCCCAGCGAGAGTTTCCGTGTCTGGCAATGAGCGTCTAAAAAGGGTTAAAACACTAAATAGATCATTCCTCGATCCCGATCAATTTCCTGGGCGCCCGAGATCGTTTCCTCTTATTCCTTGCCAACTCGCTGACGGACAAGTCGCAGGATCGTCATGAAACGAGAGCGAGTGAGTCATAAGCGGGGCAAAATGGACCATTTTTACCAATTTTCCCTGGGACATAAAAAAAGAAGAAAAGTGAAGACAAACAGCAGTGGACATTGTGGACAAATTACCCCAGCGAGAGTTTCCGCGTTTGGCAATGAGCGTCTAAAAAGGGTTAAAACGCTAAATAGATCATTCCTCGATCTCGATCAATTTCCAGGGCGCGCGAGATCGTTTCCTCTTATTCCTTGCCAACTCGCTGACGGACAAGTCGCAGGATCGTGATGAAGCGAGAGCGAGTGCAGAAACATCGGACGAGAGGGAGCGAAGCAGGAGAGCATCGCGAGAGCATAGTCGGTCGTCGCGGGCCTGAAACCCCTCGTGGGCACGCAGAAAATCTCAATCATCGCGGCGGCCGGGTTTCTTTTGTACCGATCGCTCTAAAGCCGTGCAACGATTGGCCGAGGGGCGTTCAAAGAAAGCCGCCGCCATGACTCGCGAGCGCACGCGGGGCCCGGCCACCTCGCGCTCTTTTGTTTGTGAAACAATGGCGCTCCTCGATGGGGTCCTCACTTAGCAAGCGAGAGCAGCAGCCGAGAGGATCGTCCGACCTGGACCCCGACGTCGCGAGCCTTCAGCTCGCGACACACGGCACCCCTGTGGGTGCTCAATGTATTAGGAAAATTAGCGCTCCCTTCGACATCCTTTAAACCGATCTTGGCGATTTAATCTCCGACCCTTGGGGCAAGACGGCACGGTCGGTCAAGGTGAGAAATCTTTATCGCCTTCTGCCATTGTTTTATAATAAAAATACGCAGTATTTTTATTGTAACAGACTGTATTTAGTATTTATTGTTAAACTTATTATTTATTATTTTTCCGGATAACATTTTTCGGACGGAACTCGGCATTGGAGTCTTCCTTCACCCCTGTTTAACCCTGGATTGGGACTTGGCTATATCACGCGTCCCTCTTGCTATTATTTACCACCGATCATTCTAGGAGGACATTTGAACTACTATGTATTTTTTAATTAATATAAAATGTTATGACTTTTTAGAGCAAAAGAGACATAAAATACTTTAGGTGAAAAAACAATAGGTAACAAAAAAAATCGGTATTGTAGCTGATATTGAGTCCTGCTGCTGCCTGATACTTCTTATCATTTATCTACATCGAAGCCCTGCTCCTATTTTCAAAAAATTAAGATATCGTCTTGGTCAGAAGGTGCTAAATTTTCCGGTGAGTTTAGGGTCCCTTAAGCTCGTAATCCCCGACCTGCCCGGATGCCCGGAGTCGAGGTCGTTCTGGCCCGGCCAGCGCGCAGGTTCGGCAGATCCCTGATCGGCAGAGTGATACCCCTCGAGCCCTAATTAAATAATTACCGGATCCTGACGGCTTCAATTTCCTTGCTATTCAATTCGGCCTAACCCTCGTCCGGATCGGAGCAGATATAGACCTCAGGCTGAGGCAGCCGCAGCGGCTGCCACCGAGGAGTTCGCCCGGTCGATTTTTCCTACCGAGCTTCGTGACCACCAGCAAAAGGGATGATCCAGCCCCGATTTTTATCTGGGTAATTTTTTAACGAAAAATCCTGGCAATCTTCCTTGTTCTCAAACAAAGGGAAGCCTTGATTGGAACCGCGCGGGTCACACGCCTCCGCCGTCTGGCCCGTGAAGTCTCAGCCGGCAAATTTTGATTGACGTTAAGACAACCGCGCGCCACGGGCTGGTGGGCGGTGCCGCCGACATCCAGAGGTGTTAAACGATCGATCAGATAAGCCTTGCCGGCCGTCACCTCGCCACCCTCGACGAGAAAATTCTAGGACCCATTTTCACCTGTTCAAACACTTTGAATTATCCATGCAATTTTGGGATTGCAACAGCTATGTTAAAATTGTATGGATAATTCAAGATAAGTATTTTTGCCCCGGTACAAAAATTTGTAAATTTAATGTACCTTACTGGAAGCTTTTATGCAAAGATACGTACAATAAACTTAAAGTACAATTGTGATGAATCATAAATATAATTTTTGCATTGATATTAAAGTAAATTATACAAAATTTCAAATGTTTTCCAAAGTGTTGTCAATGTTTTTAATACAATGAACATTAATTCATTGTATTAAATCACAATTGTACATGAAATATAATGGACAAGTTTTTGTGTAAAAACTTCCAGTCCGGTATATTCAATTTCATAAGTTTTTTTGACCGTGCAAAGTGTCGTAATTGGTAGGAGATGTAAAAAAAAAGATTTCTGGTAAGTTTTACTTTAATTAACAAACGGCTTTTTTTCCTACGTTGCGTTACAATAGACCCGTTTCTTGAATGAATGTATTCGTGCCGCAGAACAATGACGATCTGGATTGACGGAATTGAAGTTTCACTGTGGTATGAAATAATTAGCGAAGAGAATCGCGTACATGTATTATTTTATTAAGCGGAAAGTCATTCGCCGTCCGGAGAGGTCTTTAGTGCTGCAAGAATAGCCGGGTTGGGAAAAAAAGAGCCTCGGTGGTGGCCTAATTACGAGTCGGAAAGATAATTATTCGATTATTCACACTAGCTCGCTCGAAAATGATGAAAAAAAACTGTTGTTCCCTTGGTTAAAATAAAAATAAATAAAAGAACGGGGATTTATGGGCCATTAGGATTCGTTTCAGGCGCCTTTGAAGAGCGTTGTTGGCGACTTCTGTCGGGACTCCGAAGCACGCTGGTGACTGCAACTAAACTCTGCCTTACCGACCGCAGGTCATTATTTCGTACTGCTCTACAGTCGTTAACATACCTGCCATGGTTCAGTCGGTAACATACCGGCCGTGTGCATGGAAACATCGATGAGCAGTACCAACGAAGCTAAAACAGAACGCTGCAGGTGGTAATCATCTTTTTACACTACGGTCGGACTAGTCGATAATTATCTCTGATTCCGAATCCAGCCGTAAACCGGAAGCAAGACGCAAGACGTTTGCTGGTAAGTAATAAATTCGTCTTTATCGTCGATAACTTTATTTATGCAATACCTACACGGTACAAAAAAATTGTTTGAATATTAATGAACGGTATTGGACATTTTTTTTTGCATAAAGTGTCTCTGAAATTTCAAACGCATGTACGTTGCGATGTTACAGTAATTTTTTTTTTTTTTTTATTGACAATTTTTGTAAATTTCAGGCAAAAGATGTGTAACTTTTTAATATTTGGTATTCTAATTTTACAAAAAAGTACATTCATGTTTATGTTAATGTAAAAAATGTAAGCTAATTTCAAGTTCCAGTCCATTAAATTTAGAATGTATATTTGTAGTGTACTCTATAACGAATAATTTCACGCGAACCGACCACTTTTATCAATTTTTCGCAGGACTTAAAAAGATTTTCAGCTCAAGTGAAAGGCCCGGGTCCGTTTTGCCCCGTTCCAACTCTTTCTCCTTTACGTGTCTTCGATTACATATTTGAATCGATCTAACGATTTTTTAATTATCATTATCGATAAAATTCAATCGAATCATTATTCCCTCAAGCTGAAAACTTGTTAGTTGACTTTGCCAATACTCTGAGCCAGTGTATCGTCTGCCCGTGGCCGAACAGCCGACGAGTCGATGGCAATAAAGAGAACGAGCTCCCCGGCAGGAAGAATACTCGGCAAAGCGTTCAACGACCGTATATCGAAACGAAAACGAAAACGTTAATGTAAATTCAATAACAATCGGCACAGCGGCTGTCACTCCGACGACGAGTTTCCTCGCCGTTCGCCAACGGAGTCATCTGGTTCTAGCCGGGCGCGTCGTTTATTTTTCCAAAATGGCCGCTAAAACACCGCGCTCCGCCGCAGGCCCTCCCGGTAATTTGAAGCCTATTTATAGTATCTCGTTGTTTGGACGTTTAACGAAATAATTGGATACGCCAAGATCCCGATTATTCGAATTGATTGAGTTCTCCAGTACACGATTTTTCTTTATTCAAAAGACACTCCATAAGTCTATAAAAAAAAATTAATTTTATTTCCACCTTTTACAAATTTGGTCCATAATTGATCGACAAAAAAAATGTAATCCAGCGAAACGATCCCAAACTCCCGATCGATTGCAATTTCACTTGTATGCCGCATTGATGGAAAATCAAGTCACTGCCCTGATACTCAATTTTCGAAAAATCACAAAAAATTAAAATACATTTTTTTCCGATAAATATTGGCTAGTTATTTATTTAACTGGCACGACCGCGGCTTTGGCTCGCGTTCTCGGTTCGCCAGTCGAGCCAGTATCGTGGAGAATGGATCGTTCATGAAAACCTTTATTATTTTCCTCTTCAATCTCCACTAATGCTACCCGTACGAGCATCTCCATACACCGAGATTGAAGCTTGCGCTCGAGAGTCTGGCGATGCTCCAAGCTTGCCAACGCGTACACGTATAAATATGTGTACGTATATGTGCACGTACTTTGAAAAGGCACACTGGCTGCTACGTACGTTCTCATCGAGTGCACCACTCATAGTTACACCACTATTCTTACGTAAGACAACACTTTGTTCTCGAGGACTTTTGAATCGGGGAATATCTAGCTGGCTCCTGGAGCTGAGACGAGCCCGGCAGCGAATACACATGCAAAGTGGATATACATGGAGCGTAATAATATAAGCACGCTGCCGATGCTGGAACTATCCTTGAGTCGAGAGCGTGTGCGCGCACTCGTTTGAGTGGCACTTTAAATTTATTTCGGACAAAAAACTATCTGACCGTAAGGAGGTCTACTCGCTCACTCGAACGAATGGAAGACGCTTCATCCGCACTCTCTACCAGCAAGGTTCTTCTTTTTATTTCTTATTCACAAGCTTTTTTACGCCGGGCGTAAAAGGAATGTCGGTGCATGCGAGATTCACGCCAGCGGAATATTTTTAAATGTAATTGTAACGCTTGTTACGGTTTGGAAATTTCACTCCCAAACCGGAAGTGATCTCACACCGGACATCACTTCCGGATGAAAAAATGAGATTGTCGAATCAGAGGTGACGTATTTTCGGTCCAAAAATGAAATTGTCAAACCGTAAGTGACATATTTCGGGTGTGAAGTCACTTTCGTTCCAAAAATGAGATTTGTCAAACCGGATGTGACGTATTTTCAGTATAACTTCAATTCCAATCGAAACATGAGATTTTGAAACCAAAGTGACGTTTTTCTGTACGACGTCATTTTCGGTTAAGAAAATTAGATTTTTAAATCCGAAGTGACGTTTTCCCGTTTCATTTGAAAGATTACTAAAATCGAAGACTTTCGAGTTTACACGTTTAAATTCGCCTCTTGTCGGCTCCCCAAGTACACGATCTTAAGCCGTAATGTCCTTCCCCCCCCCCGATCGTCGTCGTCCTCGTTGAATTACCGGGGCCAAAGAATTTTCCCAGCTACTTCGGCAAATCGTCGGAGCGTTTTCGCATCCGCATGAAACGCTGTTGATTGGCCCCGGTAGTTCGCCAATTTTCCCCCCCGACGACGACGCTTCGCCGCGAAAAATCATCCCAATTGCCTCTTTGAGAAGAAAAACCACACGACGGGAAGAGACGGTAAAACGTTTTACTTCTGTGTCGCGGTTTCTTTATTTTTCTCGTCTTTTTTCCTTCGTCCGTGCGTCAGATAATTTAACGACGAGTTTCTCCAGCGGTGCGAGAACTGGAACTGCGGATAATCGGGCCACAATTCTATCAGTCAAAAGTGATAAAAAAAAACCTAATTTTCTTCAGAGTCGCAAAGTGCCGTCCGCTCCGCCTTTTGGTCCCTCAAATTTATTTTCTCACCTAAAAAAAAACACAAAAAAAGATATCCGAAGCTTCCTCCGCAAGATTCAGACCAGCCATGATGAAATTTTATTCGCGTATCTCTCCGCTACTCTGAAGCACCTCGCGACAATTCTCCTCTTCCTCGTTTACCCGGAGGAACAGAGACACAGCGAGCGGCCGCATCGTCGAGCCACGAACCGAATTGCCGGTTCGAAGTTTGAGATTTTCTCTCGGCGTTCCCACCGAGAGTGGAAGGAGAAGGCGACCCTCTCTCTATATCTCGTCTCATCCCCCCGATGGCACACACCGCGAACATCCACGACCACCACTCTCCAGTCTTCCAGATCCAGCAACACTCCTTCGTTTCTTACCTCTCGTCTTTCCTCTATCTTCTCCCCCCCCCCCCCCCCCGCCGCCCCCCCCGTCATCCCTCAATCTCTTATCCTCGGCTGTACGTGTCCTGACCTCTTAGAGTCACGCGGGGCGCGTTTTTGGTGAAGCTGACCGACCCGGTGCAAGAACTGCAACGGTAATTGTGCGAACCACGATCAACCTCACCGAAAAACCTCGCTCTGCAGCGGTCTATAGATACGAGTCTCTCGACTTGTGACACGCGACTCAATCGGGCTCGTTGCCAGGGAGACCGAGCATCGTCACACGGACTATTGAAGAAGTTAAAGGGGACTCCGAGCTTTATTCGCTCGTTTTTCCTTGGAAAAACAGCGGAGACACGCTTCCCAGTAGCTCGGCGGTGACGAAGTTAACCGGGCAATATAAAGTGTTTAGGGGATAAAGATGGAGGCCCGAGAATTGAAGATGGACGAGGCAAGGTCGAGGATCGGCTCGGGCGTTTATTGAAATATCGTTCGGAGAGCGGCGGGTGTAATTAAATCGGGTCAACCGCCAATTACGCGAGTTGTTGGACAAAAGATACGGCAATTAGACGTACGGTTGCTGATTTATTCCAGCCGCACGACGTTTTGGGAAATAGAGCGATCGGCAGGTGGGGCTCCGGGCTGAACAATTGGTGGTGGGAATTGGGAATTTACGGACGAAGTATCTTCACGCTTTTGGGCAATATGATTTTATTTTTTATTTTTTATTTTTTATTTTGTTAATCGAGTGAGAACGGAAATGTATTTTAACGTTTTGGAGCATGCAGTTGGACGTATGGTTGTTGATTAATTCCATCCGCGCGACGTTTCGTGAAAGAGAGCGATCGGTAGGTGAAGTTCCGAGTGGAACAATTATTGGTGGAAATTGGGGATTCACGGACAAAGTATCTTTACCCTTTTGGGGGATTTAATTCTAGTTTTAATTCCATTTTTTAAATTATTTTTATTTTATTAATCGAGCACAAACAATACTCTATTTTAACCCTTTCCCGCGAAGTGTCATATTATATTTCGTCACGAGATCATCGTGAACTGGTGAACTAGAGGAGGTTCGGTATAGTCGGACAATCTCCGGCAAGGGTGAAGTATAGTTGTCTAGTGCGGAATGAAATCTCGTGCTATACCGTTCCGTATTATACTTTCAAATTCATGCGCGTTTACGATTGGCGACGATTGTAAGAGAGGAGGCGTGCGCTCGGGGAGCTCGCAAAAATTCACGGGCTTTTTTCCCCACCCTTAAATGGCTCGTGTGAAATCGGTAATGGCCATCGCTGCATGAATAAGCTCCGGCATGACATTCCCGTGAAAACCGACAATTTTATTTTTCACTTTTTTTTTTTACTTCAGACATCGAGAATTTTTTTCACGCTACTCAATTACCCGCCGTAATTTCTTACCGGCCTCGTTATAAACGCCATTTTACACGAACAATTTAATGGGGAATCGGCCGAATAAAGTGAGTAAAAAAAAATTCTGATTTTAATCGGTTTATTTGTCTGCACGTACATAATTTTACGCTTTCATTTTTTATATAAAATGTTATTTTTTTACAGATCAATTCGATAGATCAATTAAGGAAAAAAAGACGACTTCGGTATTTCAATGGTTTCTCTCGGCTCGACACTTGTCGAAGCGTTTTATGGTCGTCGTAATTCTCGTGAGAAGTTTCCAGTGCTGTCCTCAGCTATAAGCCCCGGCGAAAGGACACCCTGAACGGGAGGGGGGGGGGGGGGTAAAACGGGAACGAGTGGGACGAGCGAGGGACAGAGCCAAGGGGTCCTGCGCAGGGCGCGCAGTTAACAGCTAATGAAAATTAGCTTCCGTCGCCTGATTGAGCGACAAATTGTTCCTTTCTTGTTTCGGGGATGAGGACGGATAAGTCCGCGAGACACTGGTTATCGTTAAAACGACTATCGACTCGATGAGTTTCCAGTTTCCGAATCTCCGACGAATTTGCTACCTCCTTTCTTCCCCGTTCAACTCCGCCGGAATACCGTGGCGGTCTAATTTGTGGGTTTTTAAAAGCTCCGTGCAATTCCAGTGTGAAAAAAAAAAAAATTGAAAAGGTATTTTTTTCTTCATCCGATTCGGTGGCCACTCCGTTGTATTTCGGCTCGAGAAAGTTGAAATAACAATGTTATCGCTGAAACAACTATCGACTTGATGAGTTTCCAGTTCCCAAATCTCCGACGATTTTACTTCCCATTACTTCCGGCGGAATGCTCTGGCGGTCTAATTTGCGGGTTTTTATAAATCGAATGCAATTTGGACAGAAAAAAAAATATAAAAAAACACCCTGTTATATCTGGACTCGAGGAAAGTTGAAATAACAATGTAACGGCAGTACCGTGTAACGGAAAACGGGGACAGTGGAATTTCTTGAGTAAGCCACAAAACGATATTATATCGGGAAGAGCAGTCGTTAATGCCAATAACTCGTGATACTTCACAGGGTATGTTGCAGCAGCACGCTTTTAACGTCCACGGTGTACGGAGTTATGGCTTCGCGAATGTTTAGAAAATTTCTGTAAACAAGACGATAATGGACTGCAGAAGCGCCAGCGAAGACCATTCTCATCCTCGTCATAAGCTCGCCTCTTATCCGTCACTCTTTCGATGTTAATTCGTAAAAAAAAATCTATCTTAAAGAGCTCGCTCTGCATCCGCCCAATTTTCCAGTCAAATTATCCAATTTTTGTGCAGTCGAATCATCAGATTATCGAATTTTTCGTCCCCAGTCAAATTATCAAATTATCGATTTTTTTGTCGTCAAATGATGAAGTTAACGAACGTTTTTCCAGTCAAATTATCATTCAATATCTGATGTGAATAATGCTTGGCGTGGAATCGAACCGCACGACTTACTGCACTAAAGACGAGAAGCACAGCAATCGAGCGTGGCTTCGAACGCATGGCAATGTAACTCTTTTGTTTACAACAGATGAGTGTCGAGGATCTCGGTAGTATTTTTTTTCTTTCCCGACGAGTTAAGCTGCCGGAGCCTCCGCCGTCTCGTTGTCGGCGGCTCTGGCCGGCCCGTTCAGCCTTTGGCCCTGAATAAACATATCCGATGTCTGTCCGGCCCACCCAGTTTGAACTATTAAAACACTTAGAGGAAAAAAATAACGCCTTTTGCGGCTCCGGGCTCTCTCGGTGAAACCGCCCCACCCCTCCGACACCCTCGATTTTTCGGACAAAAAAGAAACTCTTTCCTCCAGTTTCGCTGGATGACACGGGAACCTCACGAGAGTGAAACAATAAACTATAAAACCCGAGTCGCGCTTCGAGCTCGTCGGGAAGTCAAAGAGAAAAGAGTTTCCTACACTGTCGCGTAGACGGAAACATTTTTCTACGAAGTATTATGTGACACGAGGGCATGGAGAGTCCATAAATTATGTTCTACTAGCAAGTTGTTCTGGTTCGGGCTTCGCGCCCTCCCTATGGATTGTGAAATTCAGAAACCAAAAAATTTTGATTTTCGGAGATTTATCGACAATACGTCGCTTCCGAATTGAAAATCTCATTTTTCGGTCGGACGTGGCGTATTTTCGGACGAAGTCACTTCCAGTCTAAAAATGAGGTTTTCAAACTGTTTGTTAATGATATTTCCGGACAGAACATATAAATTTTCACTTATTGCACAATACATAGACGATAGGTCGAGTAAGCGAGGTCCGTTGCTCTCTCAGCTCGAATCGTCCGCTCACCAACGCGGAGCGTGATTTTATATTCCTTCACGCCCAAACGAATAATTCCATATTCGGTGTAACCATCGGGGAACGATTTCGGTCCGGCTCCGGTACTATAAGCCCTATCAAATGAGTCGCTGGACAGGATGGTCGCGAGGAGGGTGAGGATTGGCGAATTTCGGAATATCATATCTTTTCATGATACATCAAAAGTATGGCAATTTTGCGGACCTATTATGACAGTTTATACATTTATTTACACTACAATATACATTATCCCTGTTTAAGCTATATTATATATAATAAAGTTGGAAGGTCACCTATGGGCTCCCAATGGACGCTCGATTTCGAGAGTCTATTGTTTTACAATCTGTCACCTGTCAATGTCACCTCGACAATTCTCGGCCCTGGCAAATAATCTACCTATTATTGATGGGCCAGGAAAAGTTAGAACATTCTGATTGGTATTTGAAACTTTATTTTGGATATAAAATATTCTCGAAACTTTGGCGTTCATAGCGCGTGGCCGTGAAATCCGAAAAATCCTGATCCAAATTCACTCATGGGAGTGAATTTCGAAAAACCCAAATCCCATATAGCACACGGGCATGGAATTCTAGGAGATCTAGGAGAAACGGGGACACATGTCCCCGTTTTCCTTAGATAAAAATACTCAAGATCTACATCTTCAGACCCCACGAGTACACCTTTAGTCCTTATCTAGGGGAAACGGGGAAATGTGTACCCGTTTCCCCTAGATAAGTGTACCCTTGGTTCCCACGAGTTATGCCTTTGGTACTTATCTAGGGGAAACGGGTACACATGTCCCCGGTTCCCCTAGATAAGGACTAAAGGTGTACTCGTGTAGACCTTGAGTATTTGGATCTAGGGGAAACGGGGACATGTGTCCCCGTTTCCCCTAGATGAGGACTAAAGGTGTACTCGTGTAGACCTTGAGTATATGGATCTAGGGGAAACGGGGACACGTGTCCCCGTTTCCCCTAGATAATTGTACCCATGGTTCCCACGAGTTATGCCTTTAGTCCATATCTAGGGAAAACGGGGACATGTGTCCCCGTTTCCCCTAGATCCAAATACTCAAGGTCTACACGAGTACACCTTTAGTCCTTATCTAGGGGAAACGGGGACATGTGTACCCGTTTCTCCTAGATAATTCTACCCATGGTTCCCACGAGTTATGCCTTTGGTACTTATCTAGGGGAAACGGGGACACATGTCCCCGTTTCCCCTAGATAAGGACTAAAGGTGTACTCGTGTGTAGACCTTGAGTATTTGGATCTAGGGGAAACGGGGACATGTGTCCCCGTTTCCCCTAGATAAGTACCAAAGGCATAACTCGTGGGAACCATGGGTACAATTATCTATGGGAAACGGGTACACATGTCCCCGTTTCCCCTAGATAAGGACTAAAGGTGTACTCGTGTAGATCTTGAGTATTTGGATCTAGGGGAAACGGGGACATGCGTACCCGTTTCCCTTAGATAAGTACCAAAGGCATAACACATAGGAACCAAGGGTACAATTATCTAGGGGAAACGGGTACGCATGTCCCCGTTTCCCCTAGATAAAGACTAAATGTGTACTCGTGTAGACCTTGAGTATTTGGATCTAGGGGAAACGGGGACATGTGTCCCCGTTTCCCTAGATAAGTACCAAAGGCATAACTCGTGGGAACCAAGGGCACACTTATCTAGGGGAAACGGGTACGCATGTCCCCGTTTCCCCTAGATAAGGACTAAAGGTGTACTCGTGGGGACCGAAGATCTTTACCTTGATTATTTTGATCTAGGGGAAACGGGTACACATGTTCCCGTTTTCCCCAGGTAAGTATTTCACGCCCAAACGAAAATTCCATATTCGGTGTAGCCATCGGGGAACGATTTCGTTCCAGCACCAGCTCTCGGAGTCCCATCAAAGGCGTCGCTGAACAGGATCGTCGCGAGGAGGGTGAGGAAAAGTATGTAAATGTTGCGTACATATTATGACAGTTTATACATTTATTTACACTATAATATACATGATCCCTCTTTAAGCTATATTATATTAAATTCTAATAAATACAATATGCTCGAAGATATATTCACATTTAGAACTTTGGTTCGACGAATCATTATATCATTTACGTTTTTTTAATTTCATACGGTTCAAATTATCTATCGAATTTATCTGCAAGATGAAACACTTTTTTTATTGACATCCGGTACGAGTCGCAGAATTAATTTATCTTTGGTTTTTTTGACTTTTTTTTTCTCTCATTCATTACTTTTCACTATCCATTTTCGTGATTTGTGGGTCCCGATGTACTTGATCGGGTAGCTCCGTCGGTATCGCAGGCTGCACCTGTATCTGAGCTCCGTGAAGGGGCGGACACAGCAGAGGATGATAGGGCAGACAGTAGTACGGGAAACCGTTCAGCGCTTTGTTTGCGCTCGGATGAATCTGCGGACAGGAGATCTGTCCCGGAAGTTGGCCCGCGCCACCGCGGAGGGGTAAACCTCTCAAATGCTCGTCCGGATGGACCAGGACCCGGACTGCCACGCGCCTCGCCGTACTCGAACTCACCAGAGCACCCAGCTCCTGCTGTTGACGCCTTTTAGTTTTGTACCTGCAGAATAAAAAAAAAATAACATTCTGTTACTGGGCGATGATGAAGATCAAAAAGGCACGATAAAGGACACTGTAAAAAAAATTATAAATTTAATGTACCGAACTGGAAGTTTTTACGCAAAAACTGGTACATTCAATTTAATGTACAATTGTGATGAAAAATTAATATTCTTTTTCATATTTTCCCGTAGGATACGATGGACACTCCGGATTTTTCCTAGCTCCATTGGGAGTCGAGATAATCGACCTTTGAAAGTCACGAAAAATCGACATTTTTCCAAAAGTGGCTCAGAAGTGAAAAATCGTTGTTCAATCAATGTTTTTTTTTTGTTTTTGTTTTAAGACTACATTCCACGTATTTTTTCCCGCTAATCACGAATATAACAATCATTTTACTCCCAATCCAACATTTTCCATTTAAATCCCAATCCAACATTTTCCATTTAAATCCCAAAAATACGATTTTCCATGCATAAAATCGAAACTTTCGTACCGTCGATTCTGAAACCAAATCTTCACTTGCGTCTCGGTGAGTTTGAGCCCCCTCGCCAGGTCGGCTCTTTCCGGTCCGGACAGATACTTTTGCGCCGCGAACCTCCTCTCGAGCTCGTACACCTGGGCGTGCGAGAACGCTGCTCTGCTTCGTTTCTTTCTGGCCTGAAGCGATTGGCCGTGACTCTGCGCCTCGAAGATGTCATCGTCGATGTCGTCTGTTGACAGAAATAAAAAAAAATCGTCCGGATAATGTAAATTCGTACGATTTCTCCCGAGAGCACGGGTCGCTTTTGGAACCGGAAGTGCGCAAGCGTCTACCGAATCTGTGGCTTTTTCGGTTCGGAGGCCATGAATGAGGGGTGCGAAGTCTAGCAAAAAGACGCGAACGAAGCATTTCAGCAGCCGCGGATTATGGACGGTGATATTCGTTAGGCTTTTGATGTCTCGTTGAAACATCAACACGTGCCACGGTTAGCCCGACATGTGTTTACTTCGCCCTACTCAGTAACTCCCCTTTGCTTAACCAGGCACCAGGTATAACTGAGGACTGCACGTCCTCGTACGTGGTCGAAAATGTGGCTTGTAACGCCGCCAAATTAAATCCTACAGCCATCTCCCGAATTTATTAAATTCGTGAATTGTTTATTAAAATTGTGAATCATTTATTAAAATTGTGAATCATTTATTAAAACTGTTAATTATTTATTCAAATTGTGAATCATTTATTAAATTCGTGAATTATTTATTAAAGTTGTGAATTATTTATTATTATTCATTGAATTACAATTATCCGTCTTACAAGAAATTTATTGGGCTCGATCATCCGGGGACAAGCGACGGATCAAGCTACATCAACCCTCTTCTCTCGTCGCAGTGAATTTATGTAGCATAATGAGAACGGACGCACATCCGAGACCCACGTTTGCGCGAACATTTCGAGAGATCTATATTTGATCGCTTTCAACGTCGAGAGTTGATGGCGTCGTGGCTCGTCTAATGCGTCCGGTCCCCAACGTTCTTCAAACATTCTCCTCTATATCGCTTCTGTTACTAAACACATCGGAAAGTGCCCCTGCGGCAAGTGGTGCTCCTATCACTGACCGCGATCCTCGTCGGATCACTACATCGCTTTTGTCTCATCTTTCGTCGATCATTGAATTGTTCGATCCTCAGCCTCGGCCTAGTAATCCGATATCCAACGTCCTTACCGTACGAACCCTCGAACCAATAATCGTCGATGGCCTCGCTACGGTAAATACAATAATAGCCGATTGATTTTTTTTACCATGACCGATTAACGGCGATTGATTGACGCGGTCTCGCCAATGATCTATCGCGTATATCGTTGATGCCGTATTTATGATTCTTGTATTATTCCTAACGCATGAAATCGATGTCGTGGCCTGTTTCTCTGGAGATGTTTTGAGGGGGGATGAAAGAAAAGAGCACAGACGTCGTACATCAAGAGAGACCAACAGTGTGCGCGGCCGGTGGCTGCCCGACGGACGGACGGACAAGTGCAAGAAGTTGAGTAGCGCAAAGCCACTCGTGACGTCTGCCCGGATCTCGAGTGCCACTTATGCTACTAAAATTACATTCAATTACGTTATCTCAGGCTCGGGTTAACTTTGAGAAAAAAAAAACTCTTGAGGAAGATCTCGTCTGCCCTTAAGGTTCGAGCCTGGCCTCGATCCGCTATCGCTGTATCTAGATCGAATCCGCTGTAGGTAGGAGTACGAGAGAATTTCAGTGGGAACGAAGAGCCAAGGAAATCTTTGATAAAGAATCATCGGGGGAAAAAGTGGAAAGAGGCGCAGATTCGGTAGAGAACTCTCATCGGAGCCGCACCATCTTCACATCGAGAAAATCATGTAATTCCTTGGAAAAGGAGGTGCAAAAAAATTTAAACAAATCTCCAAGAGGCGTGTCTGTTCTCCGAAGATTTCCTGCCAATTTCGCAATGATTCGTCGAAAGGTTTCAATGCTTCAGCTTTTCGATGAGGCAGCAAAGCATTATTTTAACAGCCACGGAACTCTGCTGATGAATAACGGAGGGAAAATGGAAAGAACCACAAATTAGCCAAAAATCCCTCATGGCGGCCGCACCATTTTCACATCAATAAAATCATATATTTTCTGGGGAAAGAAGGTACAAACATTTTTTTTTTTTTTAATCTCTAAGAGGCTCATTGATCTTCCGAAGGATTCTTGCCAATTCCGCAATGATTCGTTGAAACCTGTTTCGATGATCAAGTTGGTCAATGAGGCGGCGAAGTATTGTTTTCACATGAGACTGACGGATCTTACCTAGATATTTGTTTTTGCTCATATCCAAAGCTTCGTCCTGATGTCTCTGGGCCGTTTCCCTGGCTTCCTTGACCTCCCGATGATAAGCGGCCAGGCTGCCAAGGGTCTCCAGGCTCTTGAAACTGGACGGTGGAACCGCGTGCTGCAAGTTCCCGAAATTCGTGAGATTTGCCTGGGTCAGATTTCTCCTCAGAATGTCCAGTTCCCTAGCGACGTTCAACTGGCAGTCCGGTGAGACCGGCAATCTTGGGAACGACACCGGACGACCCGGAAATCTGTGGTTCTGCTCCATCGCCGAGGAACTCCTCTCGTAACTGTTCTCCACGTGGGATCTTCTCGACGCCACGGAGCTTTGTCTTATCTCCTCGGGATGACGGACTTCCGGCTGATCCACGTGACACGCCGACCCGCTCAGTATGTGGTCTATGCTGAACGGCGTAGGCTGGACGGGGTGCGACGCTTTCGGCGAACTCGCGATTTCCATCCTGCTCGATGAATCCTCCATCGTTCCGTCTTCGAGATTAAAAGTAAAAAAGCTTCCTCTGTGAGGAAGCAAAATCACACGCGAACGGACGCAACGATTTCGATCGCTAGTATCAACAATATCCTCTCCACCGGGAAAACCGTTCCATAGAGACGAATCTTTACGGCAAAAAAAAATTGATAATTTCACTGAATTACCGTCACTTTGGGCAATTTTTTGATCTCACTTGTTTCATCGCGGAAGACCGGAAATGTTTATCACAAATAAATCCTCGAAATTTTGGAAATCGGGCTATCGATAACGTTCACTGGCTAACACTCTGGCAATCACAGATTGATCATGACTCGCCGGCTTTCCGCGCTCGGTGCGAATTATTTTAGATGATACGCTTTATTAATCTCGGTATCGAGCACTCGACCAGCCTGGTGCACCCTTCCGGCGGAGTGTGCTTCGGTCAAGTGTGCTTCTCGCGGCTTGGGGACTTATTTTTCGAATTAGTGCGCCACTCCGAGCCCCACCACCGCACCGGAGAGAGAACCCTCGTCTCTCTCTCGCTCCGGTAACGAAAAAACGTGTCCTGCCCCCTCCGACTCTTGGTCCAGGCTCGCGCTCTCTACATGTCGCGGTACTCTCTGCGTGGCTCTCCTTCCCTCGTCATCAACTTCGAGTTCCAGCCCTCTCTCTCCGTCTCCCCTCCTTTTACCACCAACGATGCCGCCAGGGAAGCTGCGACGGTCAACCCCGGCATTTACCCCTTTTACTTCCCCGTCACAAGACGCCAACCTCCGGAAGAACTCGCATCGCTCTCACTGACGGAACATCAAACTCAACCGTATCTTTGCTTTCTTGAAAATCGAATCGCTATCGCCAAAACCTTAAATTTTTATCTCTCCAAACCTCGGTAATTTTTCAACACTCTCACTGACGGAACATCAAACTCAACCGCATCTTTGCTTTCTTGGAAATTGAGTCGCTATGGACAAAACCGTACATTTTTATCTCTCCAAACTTCGGTAATTTTTCTATCTTTGTCTCATTTTTTTTTTCTTACACCCTTGTCCACTTCATTATTTATTTTTATTAACAATCTTTAAATCACTCTAATTAATGACTGGTTGGAATTTTTTTTAGAAGCTTTTTTTCATCGAACCTTTGCAAAGTGGTTTTGATGATTACTTTTTTAACGGGATTTTGATTTCATCCGTGGGACTTTAGTATTATCGATGTTAATTTTTTTGGTGTTTTAAATGCTCTTATTTAGCTCGCAAGCTCGCCGAGGTTTCGCGTAGGTGGAGCTTCGTCTCCGTCGGTTCTCGTCGGACGCGTTGAATCGAACGGTGACGGAAGTCTCTATCCTCTCGCCACGAGCCTCGCCCCCACGTCCAATCGACGAGATTTCCCGTCGGTCGGCTTTTCCCCTTCGGCCAATCCTCGCGGCGAGCTTGAAAGCTCCGGCACTCCGGTGCTCCGATGTTCGCGTTGCGGGCGGTGGTGGTGGCGATGATGACGAGCCTCGCGCGTCGTGGCTCTCTACTTCAACCGAGAGCTTTCGCTAACTCTTCGCTACTCTTTCCCAGGCGGGGTGCAGAGAGGGGCAGCAAGAATCACCGACTTTTCGAGGCCGGAACTCCGAGGCTCCCCGGAGCTTCGAGTGTACGTGAACGGGAACGTCTCGGGCCACCCGAGTGATGCAAAAGCTCAACTTTTTCCATCCCCTCGAGACCATCCCGGCGAAATTTATTCGCGGAATCAGTGAATAAATATTTTGGCGTTCGACAAGATTTCATTTCTGATTTTCTTGGCATATTGATATTGATTTTTTTTATTGACCGTGTAATTGGTACATAAATATCATCGAATTCATCACATGTATTATTTGTTTTTACACATATACATTATTTATATAAAATAATATTAATAAGAATAATAAATAAATAATAAAGGTAAATAAAATTAATGAAATATATATATTTTTTTTTTAGTTGGATTATTTGATTATAATGATCGGTGGTTATTTTTATTTCTTAAATTCAATCGATCGCAAGATTGAAATTGGTCAATTTTTTTTATTTGTACTTTATCGACTTCCGGTTCTCCTGCCGATGGATCTCGCTCGGGACTTCTGGGAGCGGAGTATCCGACTGCTGATGACGAGAACTTTTGATGTCGAAACTTTGGTGAATCGTTGCCTAACGATTTTTGAAAGTTGTCGGTCGCAGCTCCGGGGCAAAATAGCGCGAAGCGACGACAATACGGAAGCGGCGCGTAGAACTACTTCGCCGGTCTATCTCGTATCGAGAAACCGCTCGTTGCATATATAGGGTGTGCTTTACATGACAATCGTCGCTAAAGACTCGAAGCATTGTCCGTGCCACGTGCGAGAGCCCGACCGAGTTCCCTGCTACCGGTTTAATTAAGTGTGAACCACAGAAGCGCGGAGTCTCCTCACGCTTCACTTGACCCGATGATGGACTCCACACGCTCCAGAGATATCGATGGGCGAATCATTATCGCGCCGACCCCCTCCTCGATCCCCCCTCGGTATATCTTTCGACGACTTCGTCATCGCTCAATCTGAGTACCGGCGAATCAAATTGATACTTTGTTGCAGATTTGAGAAAAAAAATAAAATTATATGACATTTTTTTTTTTACAAAAAAATTACATTTTGTTTACAATAATGCGTCTTGAATCGTACTTGGTTTTTTTCCACTAAAATACGCTCAGTTAAAAATTCTTAATAATAGATTAAATTTAAATATATGATTCGGTTAATTAATTAAATTTATAACGTAGTTGCTCTTTCCTTTCACTATCCAAGCCAACGATTAACTAATTCGAAGGACGTTTTTTTTAAACCGAACTTTTATCCCTTTATTTTTTTATTCTTACTCGGTCCATAGAAAGGTCGGGGCACTTATCTCTTTCTTTGAGCAATCCCGAAACTTCGAGGAAGAGAGCTTATAACAGAGATGACACAGCGACGAGCCGTCCTCTTTCCTTTTTCTCTCGATTCGATCTAATCAATAATAAATTATAGGGGAATGGGTGGGGGGGGGGGGGGTGGAATGCCAGTACAACTCCGTCCCCCTCAAGCACGAGGTAAGGTCTGACCCTCCCGCTCAATTGGTCGCAATTCTTAAAGACCTTAATTGGCGCGGAAAATTATACCTTATCTGAACCACCCCCGGTAGAGCGCGACGGCTACACGACTTCGACTATACGCGGGTGCCTACGTAAACCGTTCACCGGAGCTACCCTCTCATCGAATCCCCACTCAGGGCCTCTCTATGACGTATTTCATTCCGTTTAGTTTTTCCGATAATTTAACTTTTTTCCTACATTTTAATTTTTTTATTTTTAAAAACGAATACGTCGAAGACCTCGGCGTATTTCGGGGAATTCGTCGCGAACTCGCAAGAGCTTTACAAATTCAATTTGTAAAGCGAAAGAAAACTAAGCGAGGTAATCACTTCGGTAGGACAGTCGTAATGGAAGAGCAGGACGGGTTGAGATTCTCTATGTCGTTTTTCATTCAGTTCCGTTTAGTTTTTTCGACAATTTTCTTTCCCTTTTCCTCCATTTTTATTTTTTTTTATTTTGAAAAAACGGATGCGGCGAAGACCTCGGTGTATTTCGAGGAATTGCCCGTAAGCTCGCGAGAGGGGTGAAAGCCGATCTTTCGTGGGCCGAGTCGTTTCGCGGAGTCGGAGAGGAAATTGTGCCCGGAGACGTTGAATTTGACGCGAAAGTAAACCAAACGGGGTAATGGTTTCGGTAGGACAGTGGCAAAGGAAGAGGAGGACGGGTTGAGATTCTGGTTCGCGGTGGGGCGTATACATATATATATATATATATCCAGTCCCGGTTTCTACATACGGGCGCTCATAAGAATATAAAAACAAGGAGACCGGATGACTGCTAACTGTTTGTTAGTATTAGGTTTTAAAGTCCGCACGTCTGTCAGTCCGGAGATGTAATATTAGTGCTTAGTATACTCTGCTCCGCCGCTACTGGCACTCCTTGCCCATTCACATTCCCTATCCCCGGACGGTTCGTCGTTTCGTTTCATCGCGTCTCTCGAACGTTACCACCTCGAGCCCCGACCGCTGTAACTCGGTTCAGTAATGCTCTTATTCCGAGCTCGAACTGCGACTTTTCTCGCACATGTACCCGGTACTGTACGTGTAAATCTTCCGGTCGATACACACCGACTAAACTTTCCATGGACTAACTAGAGCAGACGTTACTACGAACCTTGGCTTCCTCCAGCCAGTGGTCCGCTACTTCCTGAACTGTTATATCCAGCGGGCGTAGGAAAAACACGATGATTTATGTCCCCGCACGCATCACCCCGACGAGCCATTCGAATAACGTGTATACCGATTTGTCGCTTTTATAGAAGTCGATTGGTAACACATCGATTTCACGTTTGTTTTCGTAATGGTTTGCGCAAAATTATAACAGGGACTGTACAGTTAATGATTTTTGCATCCGTTATGGATTTCGAGTGGCACTACCGATCTTCGTAGCGATCAATTTATCGAGGAAGTGACATATACGGAAAAACGTCACTTTCGGTTTGTAAATCTCTATGTATTTTTCCCTGGAATGTATCTCAAATGCAGCCACTAACAGAAACATGTGAATTAAGAAATAAAAGAAAGTGGGTAAATGTGTGTAATTCGACTCAAATGTATTTGGACTTCTTCCTGACTGTAAGGCGATCGACAATGTGATTGTTCGAGCTTTTCCTGATGAAATTTGGATTGGAAATAGATGGATGAAGGCACAAAGTGGGAGAAGATGGAAACCTTTACTTGCAAAAGATTGTGCCGGGTTCGTTATTGCCAGATGTTTAATGAAATGATGTTAAATGCAATCAGTTTTTTTCTTTGACAGCTAGATTTCGTGGGAAGACTTTTCAACCGCTGGCAAGCAAAGCGTTCAGCTTTCCTCACCAGCTGTTGATAAGGAAAAGAAGCCTCCCAACTTTCCGTAGGGAATCTGTTATATACGAACCTACCGTCGGTACAACAGTTCTCCTGAAGAGCGACTTCCGCTTTACCGAAAATACTGCCTTTCTTTCTAGCCGAAGAACAGCTGGGAAACAGAGAGAAACTTCTCCCCTGGAGCTTCGTGCTTCTCCTACCAGAGGGCGCAGTCTCAACTTATTTAACCGAATTTTGTGTTCACGAAAAATAAAATATCCAGAAGAAAATATGCGGGTTTATAAAAAATTAACTCGAGGGATGCGAAATTTTTTAGTTTTCAAATTTGTATAAAATTTATATAAAATGTATGGAAAATCATATTAGAAATATATAAATATGTGACGTCACATTATAATTAAGAACGCGATAATAAATAACGAACGGATTTTATCCGCGAAGATTAACGATTGAGGAAATAGAAAAAAAAAGTATACAAGTCAATTAACAAGTTTTATGTGACACCGCGACATGTGCCTTCGAGGCACGCGTGCGGTACAGTGTCCCGCTGGGACGCGGCACGAGCGTGTGGCCACACATTCCCTCCGGTTTCCCTCAAGCTGCTCGCACAGTCAAATAAGGATCGAATTTCAATGTTTGAACGTGCCGTGATTGATTATGCGAATATAACGACCCCGTGTAATGGAGTTCTATTTAACGAAGGGGGGTTGCTCCGGATCATAAACGGACCCATCGTCAAACCCCATTACCTTGATGGTCACTGCAAATAGGATAAAAATGGTCCTCATCGATAAGTCATTACCAACTTATTCAGTACGATCGACATTTTATTATTCATCGTTAAAAACTACAAATTTTTGTACAACCATCGTGTTAAGTACATTCGACCATTTTTAAAAACTTTCATTCGTTTAATCTCTAAATGCGATACTATATACATAAAATCGAGATAATCGTTTTCTTAGAGTCGTACTTTTCGATGTTCTCTTAAAATTATCGTACACAAGTTATTCCTGAAAAAAAAACAAATGTATACATGTATCTCATAATCAAAAAGACAATAATCCCCAAAAATCAAAAATAGAGTTTCATTTCCTTAATAATCATAAACTTGTGTAGCTAAAAAAAATTGCAAAATTACTTCCGAAGGGCCTCACACAAAAATTCCTAAATTCAGACGGACAAGTATCTACCAAATATTCCATAAAATTAAATTTTCTGATATACATTTTTTCAAATTTGGCGAATACTCGATCCCCTTAATTGTATTATTGTACATTACACGATTGTTAATTCTTTCATACATTTTTAGTGCACATGATTTTTTTCCCTCGACTTCCCACGCTCACGCGCTACCAGAATCATCCCTTATCCGTCAGCAGGTCTCCCGAAACGATAGTGTCTCGCTTACAGGTGCTGGACACTCGAGAAGCTCACAGCAGCCCTTTCGCTCGGCACGGTACCGAGCTCGATCGTGTCTGCATGCCGGTTTAATCAGAACTGACATTCTTATCAGCTTGTTCCCATGGGCCTTTTATAGCTCCGGTAGCACCATAAGCGCGATCGTGCGAGCCCGGAGTCAGTCGCGCCGACACGCCGACACGCATAAACCTCCTACAGTCTAACAGCATATTTACTGTATCGTGTGTAATGCTGTACGAGTCTATATGGAGGCTCGGGCGAACCACTTGACTGCCAGATGACCCGTCGTGCTCGCGCGCGATAACCTAAAAGCACCCTTGGCTTCGCCTCAACCTCTCGGAACTCACCTATTTATAAATACTAATTTTCGCTATTTTTTTTTTTTTTTTTACGTCGTCAAATAATTTTAGATCGACCGAGCAACAACCGTCATCGAATTCCAATGAGATTTCGCGAGCCAGAAATTTGTACGAAATGTATTTTGGAATAAAAAATTCAACCCTCGAAATGACTCTCCGAGGCGCTTTCGGGACTCCCGCCTCGTTATCCGGTCGCGTGAGAAGCGCAGGAAAAAAAAGCAGCAAAAATTTCAAGTGGCAAAAAGTTCTCGAGACGTTGGTTCTCTTGGCTTGGGGACGCGGATATTCCAAAATTGATGTTTCCGCAAAAGCCACTCGAAGTGATTTCCGTTCTAGGGGTGCGCACATCCCGGCCACGGTAGCGGCCCACTTCGTCGCCGAGAACCCTGACAAAAAATCTAACTTAACTTAGAAAAAAAAAATGAAAACAGAAAAACAGCTGCCTTGTGGTTTTTTTTCACCCTCGCATCTACCCTCCCATCTCCTGTGCAATAACGAGACCCTCGATTGCACGGTAAAGTTACATAGCTAATCACGTTCACACGAAATATTACAGAATATTATACAGTACTCTCTCGTCCCGCTTGAAAAGTTCGATGGAAAGGATTCAAATTTATCAAACACGAAACTTTTCTTTTTGCTCTACAATTGTTATTGCATGGAGAAAAATGGTTCCCTTTCTTATTATCCTTATTCTTGCGACAGCAAAAAACATTTTCCACTACATAAAAAAAAATTGCTCTCACATCAAAATAGTTTGATGTCCTACATTAAGTAGATAAATTAGTTACGGTAACAAAATCCTCCCTGTCCCAAAAAAAAAGGTTTCTCCATGTTCCATCGGACCTTTCAAATACGAATTCTACGATGAAAAGAGTACTCAACTTAATTAATTTTTGGCATTGTTTCTTTGAATCGTTGATTATTCGCCCTATCACTCTGTCTATCCACAGTTCCCTCGGGAGCTCGATAGAAACATCAACGGTCAGACTTTATTTTGGTAAAACAAACTGTGTATCAAACGCACGTCGTTACCAGAGTCTCTGAAGGCTCTGATCCATAGTCGGCATCTGTTCCATGTAATTTACGTAGGGCATCTGATAGTTCGTACCGTTCATGTAGTTCGAGAAGTTGAAGTCGCCGTTCGAGATGTCCATAACCGTTCGATTGTCGCCGATCATCGGTTTTTGCTCGACGGGCGTCGTGCCGGTGGTTTTTATCTCGGGGGAAAAAGACGCAAGCTCGTTGATGCTTGCTTTGTACTCGGTCTTCACCGATCTGGGGTCGATCGGTTGAGCCGAACGGATTCCAGCCGCGAAATTGGCTCGGTAGTCCGGCGGCAGAACTTGGCGATGAGCTTCGACGTTGAGAACCGTTCGTTGATCGGCGCCGATTTCGCTCCTGTACTCCGAGCCGACGCTGCTTCCGTCGATCCTCATCTCGCTGGGATTCCCCCGGAATTCGGGACTCAGTCTGACGTCGTTGCACCGAAAGTCCGGTTGCATCCCGACGTTCAGCTCCGGTCGGAAGTTGGGCCAATACGGAGAACCGCAAGGCTCCTGAAGGTTCGGCTTGCCGTCCTTGATCAGAACCGGCACCGGAATCTTCTTCAAGGACTGATTCTTCAGGTTCTGCGCCTGCAGCTTCTCCGCGTCCTCGATGCGCGCACGCTTGTTCTTGTAACGACGATTCTGGAACCAGATCTTCACCTGGGTACTCGTCAGCTTCAGGGTCTGGGCCAGCATCTCGCGCTCCGGGGCGCTCAGGTAACGCTGCTGCTTGAAACGCTGCTCCAACTCGTACACTTGGGACTGCAGACATAAAAAAAATCGGTCATTGTTTTTGTTATCATTTACTTGAATTTTAATTTTTAGCCTGAGGCATTGAATAATTTAATTTAATAATTTATGACAACTCACCTGTGAAAACAGCACACGAGGTTTCCGCTTCGTCCTCTTCCCGGTCTGATTCTTTCTCAGTTCTGTTTTACTGGACGTCACGACGTTTCCTTTAAATCAAACATAAACAATTATTAAGTAATGGGTTTTATCGAGTAAAATCGTTAAACAGGTGGTGAAGAAGCTGACGTAGCAGGACATATTGTTCGTAATCTTTTTCACTGAACGATCGATTCAATAATTATAATTAAATTACAATACTATATATAATTTAGTAAATTTGCTCCCAGTAAAAGGAGAAGTCCGGCAAACAAGATAAATTTAAAGAAAAATAGTAACAATAATTGAAATAAAAAGTGACGTACCTTCCTCGACGACAGGATTCTCTTGATACGACGGTACGACTTGGCTCATCTGGTGAACGTGGCTCAATTCCGGGTAACTCTGATATCCGGCCATCGTCTGCTCCTTGTATTTTTCCATGTCCCAATTGTTATCCTGTATGACGTTGTACGCGTAATAATCCGTGGGCACGTGCCAGCCTTGCGGGCTCTGCTGATGGGAACCGTAGCAATCCATGACTGCGAGCTGTTGATTCTCGTTCAAAATGTCGCGAACACTGAACGGGGTTGCCGAAGACACCGAGGTGGACAACATCCTAGAGCATCCTGCGAGGCACCGTTTACTTTTATAACTCGGCAATCAAAAATTTTGTTTCAATTTCAAAAATGCACTTTTCCTTGCTCTTGCCTCGTTTGCACTTTAATTAAATTTTGCACCAGCCGAACAAAAAAATTATCACTCACGAAGCAGATTATAATTTCTGTTTCTTCTCGGTTGTTGAATTTTTGTTTAAAAAAATCAATTGCAGTTCACTCGTCGAAAAAGACAAAAACTGAGGATTAATTGCACTCGCGCGAACAGGTAGGAGGTAATTATCGAGAACAGTTTCGATTTCACAGTGAGGCTAATTTGAGGGATACTTGTTGGATCGTTATGGTTGAGCGGTCAGGTCGGAGGGCAGACGTCTAATGTGACTTGGTCTTGGTTCGGTGAGGAGTCAAGTGTCCGACGCTCGACATCGAGACACGAGAGAGAGTAAAAAGGCTCTGTGTATCTGTGTGCGTTTAAGTGCGTGTATTGGCTGCGCCAGTGGACGCAAGGATTTTTACCAGCACACCCTTGCGAGGAAAGGGAGAGGAGTTTTGGACGGTACGTACTGGATGCTGCTATTACGAGCTACGGTCCGCAGGGTGGTCCTTCGAATTGTTGAAAAATTTGCTATCGAGCCAATAATAAAAAAAAAATGTATTAAAATTAACCAATTTAAATTCAGAAAATTTAATAAACTCACATTTATAAAATGTAATACATTTACATTTAGAAAATGTGATACATTTACATTTAGAAAATGTAATACATTTACATTTAGAAAAGTTAATACATTTACATTTTAAAATTTATAAAATTTTATAAATCATTATTGTCTGGATCATCTCCGACGGACCAACCTTGCCTGGTCTTCGGTTAGCAATTTTTTTTTTATACCCGATATCGTTGATGGATCTAAATTGGCACTGGAATATTTTTACACGCAATTTATACGAGGCAAAACGGGTGGTGTCGCGGGAGCGATGTAGTTTTTTCCTGTGAGACAGCCATGCCGTGAAATGGGTTCGGGGCGGAGGAGAATCGCGAGGGAACGCCTATTCCGACGATTCGAGCCAATGGAACGATTGTGCGTACGATCGGAGTCCTGCAACGCGCTAATAAACATTAATTCGCCTCTTGACGTGCGTGCAAATCGTTGAGCACATAGTTGGAGTACCGAGATCCGAAGAGGTCCACATTATTCGCATTTAAATAACTGCACTGTAAACATTTTTTAATCTTTTGCAATATTGTTATACGGAATTATGAACTTTTGAGCCTAAAAAAAAATTACAAAAAAGGAACAAAAAATGCATAAAAAGTTAGTTTTTATGATAAAGCAAACCCTTTTTGCTTTTCCATATATTGCCTTCAGTTCACGAGCACGTGCTTATAATGAATTACAATAATAACATACCAAAGTCAGAATGTCGCGCGTGAAAATTGCCGCTCGTTAATCAACGCTCGACGGCAAGAGTGTTTGAAATAACGCGAGACCACTTAGTTTCTACATCAGAATGGAGGCCGTTAGGAATCGTGCTTCTCATAAAATAGGGTTAAAGTGAAAAGACAACAATTAATTTTCCCACAAGCTCGCTCGCTCGCGCGCCCTTCATCCGCGTGGCAGTCGTCTCGGTGGTGGTGAGGCCCCTTTTTTCACTGCTAACATAATCCAGACGCGCTTTCAGGCGTCCGGAACCCTTGACGCGGCGGGGACCTCCGACTCTGAGGAATTTAAAATTTCGACATCGAAATGTAGACGAGATCATCTTACCTGAATATTCATTTCAATATAGCGAAGATCCATATTCGGACCACCAGTTAAGTAACAAATATGCAATAAAAGTCAATTAACAAAATATGGCTCAAAAATCATCAATAAAAATCTCAGACGATAATTTTTAAATGCAACTGCATTATATTCCGCGGCGAGACGTCACGTTCGGTCAAAAACCACGATTTTCAAACCGGAAGTGCCGTTACAGCGAAATTATTCAAATTATTCGTCCTGAACTCCGTTTCGGTTTAATAGTGAGATTTGCATAATTGAAAGTGAAAATACAAAAAAATATCTAATTCTTTCTGAATCTAATTAAATCCGGAATTGCGATTGACGAATTTATCTTTTGACGAAACTAACGACTGGTGAAATTTTATTTTTCAATATTTAAGTCTAAAGCTTCCGACATGTGTGGACGAATAAATCGCCGCCGAGAAGGCGACGGATCGGTGATTCACTACTGAATTGGTAAATGAATCAAGCATACGTCAGTGTCCACTAGAACTAATAATCTCCATTCGTCGCCGGCGGACGGTCGTCACGACGGACCAGTTTTTTCAGATTTCCGAGCAGCGATGTGCTATAGGTATAACACATCTCTACGTATACATCATAGAGAGGCGTCGGTGCATGAACGCGCATGCATGCGCTTCGCCCGAGCAGTATGCAGGCGCCAAGAGATAGTAGGCGCCTTCTTAACTGTGGGAAAGCCGTCGGCGTCTGAGACGGTGCGGTCATCGTCGTGATATACTGCGACAGGTCGCAGAGATCTTTGGCGAACTTTCGAGGGAGAAAAACATAAAATAAACACACGATCTCGCCCCGCATGGAAGAAAACTGAGGAAAAGCCAACGATGCGCATATAGCTCGAACGGCATTGCTACACATAAAAAAAGAAATTGTTCAATTAAGCATATGCGCGGTGACATACGTTCAAAGGTGTATTTTGTTGGTCCAACAAATATCTTTGTTTCAATCGACAAATTTTGAATAAATTGAAGCAAATAATCGTTTAACAAAACAATGCTTTATCAGTACCAAACAAATGACAACCATGAACGTATGTCACCGCGACTTTTGGTTAATCCAACCAATTTTTTTTCTCAGTGTATAAAAATATCAGAACTCGGAATACTTTGGCACGTGCATAAACGATGTTTTTAAATTGTGTAACATAAGAATCGGATGAGCATAAAAAAAGGTGAACCTGCAATAACTCATGGCAGTAATTACGTCACGATTGAGATCTCCGTCGAACGATCGTTCTTACAGTAAAGTATATTGAGCGTGGTAGAAAAAGGAGAAAAAAAAGAAGGAATCCTCGCAATGTGGTGTCCAGTTGCAAGACGCGCGTAGAGTTGCGCACGTTGCCCGTGGAACGGGCACAAAAGGGTCCTTTGTGCGCCGGCGCTTGCACGCTCTTCTTTCGTGGGGCCCGGACGAGGCTCTATCCAGCGATGTACAAGCTTTACAGAAAATCCCTATGCTGCTTTTGCCGAGCTGGTGGTATATGTTGCCGAGGCTCGTGGGGGGTCAGATGCCGCCCATGGCGCAACTCTCCGTCTTCTCCGGGGCTTCTGCAGTTTTTCCACCGGCCTTACGTCCACGTCTTCACGTGTCAAACCGTCGGACAATGCTCCTGGAGGTATGGCTAATTCGTGGCATTTGGCCAAACAGACGCGATTCGCATTGTCCATGCGCTTCCTGCTCTCATCCGGAGGACCGGATGAACTTCCGGAGCCTGCGAATCCTGACTGCAGTCCGACCGACTCTTCACATCTCTGTCCGCCATGATGTTTATCCAACGTCGTTATACCTGGTGCGAAATTTGGATCTGATTCGAATCACAGATTACTCCGATTTGTGCTCTTGTTAGATTCGATGAGGGAAGATTAGCGAGTGTCAGATGTTTTCTTTTTAGAATCGGCGCTGCTGAATCGATGTTCGTGTAATCGGACGGTTCTTCAGAACTTCATCGGTAAAATGTCTTCGGCAAATTGGTTGTATTTATAGATAAATAGATAGATAGACTGTAAACATTTTTTTTGGAAATTAATGTACTGTATTGTAAACTTTTATACGTAAAGTGTTTCTGAAATTCCAAACACATGTGGGTTGCAATTTTACTGTAGGTTTTGTGATTTTGTACTGTGATTGTACTGTGGGTAACATTTTTGTAAATTTCAGGCAAAATATTTGGAATTTTAATATCTGGTATTTTTATTTTACAAACAAGTATATTAATGTTCAATTACTGTAGGTAAATTTCAATTTCCAGTATATTAAACTTACAATTTATTTTGACAGTGTAAAAATAAGTAAATAAAAAAATAAATAAATCCCTTAACGACCCAGGCGTACAGAGAGCAATAAAAATCAACTTAAACCTAACTAAGCATAGTCATGAAATGAAACAGAAAAAGAAAAGCGATGCAAAAGCAATTTCGTAATGAGTCTAGGTGGGGTGAAAATAAAGATCAGTTAGAATACAGAAAGCTGATGATAATTATATCACGTCATCCCCCCGAGGGAAAAGAAAAGGTGCACGAAAAGGGGTTCCTTAGAGACCTCCGAGGAAGGAGCGCCCGTTACAGTGGTCGCCGTTCCAAAGATACGTCCCGTTTACAAAAACATATTTGCGAAACTTGGAGATTCGCACGGCCAGCGTACGAAGAGAGTCACACGAGGAAATCCTAAACTGTTTACCGATCCGATTCGGCCGAATGAGATCGTTTAGCAACACGTTTCCGACATCGGTTTACTCGTCTGGGTATAGATTTCCGTTGGTCGGGAGACTCTGGCGGGGGGTCCACGAGGGCCAAAAGTTTAAGAGGCTCATCCTCGTGCATGTCGTCGTCATTTTGCTCGGGCCAGGTCCGAGAGTACAGCATTTCTGCACTTAGAGAGTCGTCGCGTCGGTGAGTCCCGGACGGTCCCAACATTTTTTTTTTCTCACGAGTGCTCCAGACAATTGCTTGGATCTGGTTGTCTAGACTGGCGAGTATCCCCGTAACGCACGCTCGCCTTTTACTTTCTTCTCGTTGCGGGACAGTCCGGCGCGCTGCCAAAGATCAGAACCATCCCTGTCACGCTTGCCAGAAACTCTCAGCGGGTATTGTGGAAATTATTAGGCGCCAACACATCTCGTCCACTTGAAATGTTTTTTTCTGTTTTTTGAGCATCGAAATCTAAAAATTCCAGCGGGAAGCCAACGTTTATAAACTGACGGTTCATTTGTTTTTAATTCTTAGTCGGGTTTGGCACTTCGAGAGAAAATTGTTATTTGTCTTTTAATTTTGTCACGAGCTGCTGAAATCGACTCGATGAATTGTCGGAGTCGAATGGTGCACGAATGGTCCGTAAAAACCCGGGGACAATTTTGAACGAAACTTCAACCAGGCTTTGGTTTTTTTTTTTTTTTTTTTTTTTATTCAATCTCCTAATCTTCAATACGTAGAAAGGAATGGGTACGTGATCTGGACAGCATCACGGTGCCCACGAAACCGGGCGACTCATCGCGGCGCTATATTTGCCCGGCACATCGAGCGGGTTCGAATTCGTTGAATTTATTATATTATTAGACGAGCGCATGTAACGCGATTCTCCAAGCGTGTCGTCAATATTAATAACCCGTAAGAGCGATTAGCGCGGGTCGAGTCCAACCCTCCGTGCAATTCATTGAAGTCGCGCAGATATGTCTTGTCAAAAGCCCGTGCAATGAACGACCGATAATTTGCTGATAATTTGATTTGGTATTAATCGACGAGGTAGGGTCGATTAATAGCAGCCCCGAACGTTTATCCCCCGATGATTATCCAAACCCAATATTTTAGATTTTAATCCCAAAAATGCGATTTCACAGTAGAGCAATGTCTCACTGTACTTTAGCCCCAAAAAGGCCAGCGGATTCGTATTCAGTGGGAAAAAATATGTTGAAATATGTGGCAGTTCATTTAAAATAAAAGACAAAACATTTACTAAAATAAATATACATTACAAAAAAAAATTCATTTCATTTCAAAAAAGTAGATTGCAGTTTTCTATACCGACCGAGTACGGGTTAGCCGAGGAGGAAGTTATTTCCCATATGCGCATCGGTGCTTAGCTGCCGATGGCTATTGGCCGTTCGGTCTTGAAACCCGTCATAGCGGCGCAAGATAAACCAGAAATCGGCTTTACCGACAGCCGAGAACTAACCGATCGCTGTTGCCGAGAGGAAAATCTGAACAGGTATTTTTCAGCACAGTCGGTAAAAGCGATTTTCAGTGTACCAAGAAGTTGCACCCAGGACTCTAAAGATGGCAATCCAATGATAGACTTTCAGCCCTGCCAATAACCAAGACCAATGACTATTGGCATAGGAAATTTAGACGATAAATTATTCATTCTCTCGAATAGAAAAAATAAATATCACAAGTCATTACAATTCGTTATAACATCAACTTTTATTGCCTCTCCGTTTAGAGCGGCTTCGAGCCTCAGGACGGAAGCACTCGATGTCTATTTGACGTTCGATTAGAGTGTGGCCTCGTGATTTGTACCAGCCACAAGTGTTTTATTTTATTTTTCGAGAAATAGGCAATTGAGGCAAAAGCTATTTGAATACTTTATTGAGAATTCACACACAGCCCGAGTACCCAAGTGGACCCGACACGTCACAAATTCTCATGCGCACAGCATCTCGTATCGCCGTAGCTTTAATCGAATTCCGGCTGTGGCTGCGCGCCCCGAGCGGTTCCCTGTATTTATGCACCAGCAAGTCCCAAAATAAGTCACGGCTCGTAAATAAGGATAAGGTGAAATTCAATAATTCGAAAAAGCTCTCCAAGCTCCGGAATACACTTCCCTGATTGCCTCTGACCTCGGAACTCCGAGGGTGTGCCACAAAAAAAAAAATAAAAAAAATAATATTGAGAAAAAATGGAATAAGCAGGCGAGACCGGCCCGTCCGAACGGATATCTCAATCGTGTATAACTTATCGAGGCGCTAATGAATTCTCCGCAACGGTTACGGAACCCTCATTATGAAATTAGTTTTAACCCCCGCGTCCGGCCTGACCCGAACGTTCGCTTTCGTACGAAAAAAAACGAAATTTTTTACTGGAGCCCTGAGATACAGATATGTGTATTGGCTCGCTGCTCCGTGTGGATCAGCGGGCAGAGCTGTAAATCAAGAAAAAAATAGGCGAGAGGGTAAAAAAAAATCTCACGGTGCATTAGAAGAAACCTCACGCGCTGCGCGATCGGAGATGTTTGAATGGTCGAACATTAGATTATATCTTCCTGTGCCCTAATATCCTCGTATTTTCGTATACCTACACGCGTTGAAGATTACGAGGAGGAGAAGGGGGAGGGGATCTCGTTAACTAAAAAGAGGAAGAAGAAAAAAAACTCCTCCCTCAAAACCGATTATCTCATACGAAGTCCAAGGTTTTTTCTATGTTTCGCCGTAAAAATTTATCTATTTTACGACACCGCCGGGCAACTTCGCGTCACGTAGCTTTCTACGAATAGCAATTATATACCATCCCGGCGATTAAATTTAATCGCTCTCATCAGAGCTCGAGCGTCCGGCTCGAATATTAATATTTATCCGGAACGACTTTCGGTGTCGCTGGTTCTTGCCGGAAAAATGTGTGAAATTCGTCGTATCGTTAATAGCAATAAAAAAAAATTAAAAAGGGGAGGGGAGTCCAGCCGAGCGGGATCAAAATTTAAGAAAATGAGAAACGAAGCGATCCTCAAAATTTTGGTCGACGAGCCGAATAAATTTTGACGAAGATCATGCCGGAGTCTCATCATTATCATTATTATCCTCGTATCTCTCGGCTGGTAGCCGCGGTCGGCGCGTTTTTTTATTTTGGGCACTAGGTATAGCGATACGACGGGGTCCGACTGCGAGCCGTGCACCGGAGGGGGTGCAAGGCCCAGGGTGGTCCAATTTGTCTCTACCAGCTCGATATTGTTACGAGCTCATCCTTAATAATGTAGCCTTCTCCGAGCGATTCATTTGTTAGTGGAGTTTCTACTCTCTGCATGACAGAAAGAAAAAAAAGAGACACCGGCGCACAGCGCGAGGTCATTATCCCGAAAGATTCTCGTTCGCGATATAATCCTCGCGTCGGGAACGGCGGCGAGCATCGGCATGTAAGATTCAATTCATTATATTTTTTTCGACTAAACGTTTCGAAAAAATCCTCCGATCTCTTAATTCCCCGCTGTTGCGAGTCGGGCTGAAGAGAGGGTCTTTTTACATTTTAAAGACGGCATATTACAATCTTTTGTAGATAATGTTTATACCTAATTAATGATAGATCACGGATATTTGATCGAAGCTTCGATGTACGTATTAATGGCAGGTTGCTGTGGCTCTGGCACTTAGCGCCCTCACTATGGACTCTGGAATTTAGAAACCGGTGTTTTATATTGCCGGATGTTTACTGGAAATACGTCACTTCCGGTTTGAACATCTTACTTTTTTACCGGAAGTCACGTCACAACTGAAATACATAACTTCCGGTTTTAAAATCCCATTGTTCGACCGCAAGTGACATATTTCCGGTATGACGTCACTTCCGGTATGGAAATCTCAGTTTTCGCTCTGGAAATGACGTCATACCGAAAATACGTCACTTGCGGTCGAAAGCGGAGATTTTCAAACCGGAAGTAATCGTATTTCCGGTAAACCGTCACTTCCGGTGAATCTCCGGAAGTCTAAATTGCTGGTTTCTAAATTCCACAGTCCGTAGCGAGGGCTGGAAGTGCCAGTGCGAGAACAACCTGCCAGTACAAGAAAAAGGAAATCTGTATTAATAACACACTTCGAAGAATCGCGTTATTAGCTACGAATGTCCGTCCCAATTATTACATTCCGGAATGCGAGAGATAGTGAGCCTTAATAAATAAATAAAATCATACGTGTATATAATTCACTGTGTTCTTGCGTTTGCACACGCATGGTTTGTGTAATACGAAGGCCCACAACACCACCGTACGAAATCGAAGCTCGATGAGGAAAATTAATGTATGTGCTCGGAACAATGCAGCCACTCATCGATCACTCTCCCAGCGGCGAGTCGACGACTCTGGAGCTCTTTCTCTCATACTCTCGACGCAATTTTACCGTACGACTGCGATCAAGCGGCTGCGCACTGAGCATTAGTTAACGAACCAACAGATATTGCGCATTAAGATGACGCAAAAGTAATCGCAACATAAATTTGCTCTTAAAAATCAAAAGATATAAATTAATTTCCAATAATAATAATGACAATTAATTTCATTTGGGACAAACTCGCGAGAGGTTCTTCCAACTCTTAGTCAATGGCAATAACAGTGTAACGGATGGATAGACAAACACAACGATCTAGATTACGCAAATGCGGATCACGCTTAGCTAACGTTATACATGTATAGTGTTTATGAGGGGGGAGGAGGGGGGAAGGGGGGGTGGCAAAACGATGTACGAACCGCGATGAGAGAAACGACGATGGGAGCACGAGGATGAGAGGCAGCAGGCAGGGAGATTAGAAACCGAGTTTCAAGCTCGTTTGTAAACGATAATGGCTTATCTAAATAGCGTACATGAATTACACAAGCGCTCTCCGGCGTCGAGGCGGGCGGTATAGAATGTGATAGAAGGGACTGTAGATGACTGACACTGTGGTGCACATCTCTCTCGCGTTATGTACACGTATATTAGTGTATTACTTCACGCCGATGTGAGAAATAACCCATCGTAGAGATCGACGTTATTCTACCGGGGTCTTCTCTGTGCCTCCCTTCACTTTCCCTTATCGTCCCGACGGCCGGAATGTCGGGATATTCACATAAAAAATTATTTTCGTGTGTGTGTAAGGGATTCCAGAATTTTGTTTTGCGACTTTATATTATAATAGGGTCATTTATACTTATTATATTGTATAATGTGTATTAAGGTGTTACTTCATGCTGATGTGAAAAATAACCGATCGTAGAGATCAACGTTATTCTTCTCTGCGCCTCCCTTCACTTGCCTTTATCGCTTTATTGACGCCCGGAATTTCGGGATATTTGAAAAAACATTAAAATATTTTCAGATCTGTGTAATAGATTTCAGGATTTTTTTTCGCTACTAACTTGCAATTTATTTTTTATTGCCGTTTCCCACACTGTCGCTACATGTGTTTGGGCTTCAAACATTCTGAAAAGGCTCGGCTTCAGCTACGAGAAAATAAAATTTCAAGAAAATCTGTTAAAAAAAAGTTTCACCCCTTAAACGAGCCGATTACATTCGATGGATTTTTACACTCTCGGGTTTATCCGGCTCGGTCTCCTCGGCCGATATTTTCGATATCAAACTCTCTCGTGTCTCATCATTGTAGTCATAGACGATGCTCCTTTAACCCGCAAACGTTACAAATTGCTTATCGTCCCGCTCGTCGGCAGCTCGTTCGCCCGACCGTCTTATCGCCGTTGACCTTTCTCTAATTTTTTTTTTCCTCTTTTTTTCTCGTTCGCTACGGCACCGAGGCTTCTCAATGTCGTTCGTCGATTGGACCACTAGCTGGTCCACTATTTTTACGCTATAGTGCCACTTGCACCACGATATTTTCGGCTGCGCACTAAACCGTGCAAGCTCGGTTATCCGCTCGACTCCGGTCTAACTTCCTCGCACCAGCGGAAACCAGTCCGGATTATCCCCGTCGGTAATGTCGGGAACGCCAAGAATGTGACTTTTAGATGGTGTCGGGCGAGAATCGATTCCTTTTCGATGTATAAGCGAAAAAAATATACAAAAAGGTGAAGGAAGAAGAAAGAGTGAAATTTCCGGCATTCTAGACACATTACCGATAATCGGGCAGATGCAAGTCAATTGGAAATTTATTGATTAGCGTACTGACTAAATCATTAGCATATTGACTTTTGCAAAAATCTGCAAGTTTTGAGAGGTCGAATTTCGTGAATCTTCTGACCTACTCACAATTTTTGTTTTGGATTTGCACAGTATGAAGGGTAACTGCTAACTCCTTATAAGGATTGTATTTATATTAATTTGTTTAGTCGCAACCTAGTTAAGTATCGAACGTCGGATAGTTTGAGATTTAAGGAACTTCCTCGGACCAAAGGGGACCAGTCCGGATTATCCCAGTCGGTAATGTCGGGAACGCCAAGAACTCGGCGACTTTTGGATGGTGTCGGGCGAGCATCGATTCTCGTCATTTCGCCTCCCCTTTTCGATGTATAAGGGGAAAAAAAATATATACACACAAAAGGGTGAAATGGGAGAGGAAAGAGTGAGTGAGATTTCTGGCATTCTAGTCTCGGTAACTATAATACGCATATATACGAGGAGGTTTCTCTACGCCCAGCTACTGCTCACTCGCACCCGCCTCGTAAATCCACGTCGAGTGGAGAGACAGATAGCCGAACGCCCGGGTCCCGAGATAAAACTCACGAGAATGTCGAAGGATTATGTATGTGCGCGGGCAGCAGCCGGGGCGACGCGAGTCGATTCCTATGGAGACTTCTTCGATCGGGCATTATATACAAAAAAAAAAAAAAATGAAGCAGAGAGGCGAAAAAAAAATGAAACGATAAGGAGGAAATAAATAAGCATGCAGACAAGCATCAGTAGTAGGGACTGATCAAGAGTTGAATGAATCGATAAATTCAACAGCTTTCGACATTTTTTTTACTGTTCTTTTTTCATGCTGACGCTTTCCTGAAAAATAAATTTGATAATGTTAGAAACAATTTTGGGGTGAGCTCGAAGTGGAACGATAAGCATTATTTGTCAGACTTTATTTTTTCTGTACTGCCGTTCGAAGGGCAAAAAAAATCACAAATGAGTTAAATGTTAGTTTCTATTTTTTAAATGTCGTTTTTTATTTTGCCGATTTAGTGTAAGCGAGCTAGATAATTTAATGTTTTATTGTAAGAATTTGTAGACATTTATTTTTATTTGGAAAAAAAAGGTTTTTGAGTGTGCTTCATGGCTTTGCCAATCACTGAAGGGTCCTCTCGTTATAGTATAACGAGAGGATCGGCAGAGGGACCGGAGCTCACTGTCCGAGCGTATCGAATCGACCTCGTTATTCCGTCGGGGGGGCTCTCTATGGCCGGCTCGGTCCTCACCGGCCACGCTCAATAATCTTCCGTAACGCGGCTGAAAATTGCTTGGGAGCTACTCTGTCTCGTTCCTCTGTTCTCTCGGGGATCAGGTAGAAACAAAAACCCATACGGAATAAAAGAGGCGGTGAATGGTCTGTCGAGACTGTTCGTGACTCTAAAAAAAAGAAGTAACGGGATGAAAAACAAATTAGTGAGAGGAAGATGAATAAAGTGAGCGGAGGAAAAAAAGTGGCGTTTCTTGATGAAGATGACTTCATGGATATAGAAGGCTTCTATACATCATGGTCCGTTAATATTTTTATTTTTTTCCATCTTTTAGATTCTTCACATATCGATGGTTTAACGCCATATCGGCTGTGCGTAAGCATACACTGTAAAAAAATTAGATTGATCAGTAATGGACGATATTGGAAGCTGTTTTTAAAGAAACTGTTTGTTAAATTTCAAATACATGTGCGTTGCTACATTTAACAGTAAGATTTTTATTTTTAATTGCAATTTTTGTAAATTCCAGGCAAAAGATTTGTAATTTTCAATATCTGGTACTATTGTTTTACAAAAAAGTACATTAATGTTCAATTATTGTAAGTAATGTAAGCAAATTTCAAGTTCCAGTCCATGAAATTTATAATTTGTTTTTGCAGTGTATATTAATTCACTAATATAATTTCACAATAAATTCTACAATACCTTCACGAAAATGGAAAAGGAATTAATCCGATTGTCACGTAAAAATATAAAATTGAATTGTTTTTGATCGATGATATCGCATGCTTACGGATTGTGTTGTCGCAGTCGACCGAAGTTCCGTTCACCTGTAACAGAATACAATAAAACAGTTAATATTTGACAATTTACATATTTTGCATGGAATTTATATCTAGTAAAATAATTTATTTTTCAGATTTTGCGATTATGTATACATCAGAAAGTGACTACATATTAAACCAAACCCACTAAATACCATCCAAATAAATGCATCTAGCAATCGTTGCGACGAAAAAAGGGTCTCGTGTGTCTTCCGCACCAAGAGAGAAAATCGTCCGTCACTCTGACAAGGATTTGAGTCCTTCGGACAAGTTACCGACCGATTACGAACTACAAGATTACGAAAGGGAACAGACGTGAAAGAGGAATGTTAAAAAAAAGAAAAAAACATCGAAGAATAGAATCGCAGTCGTGGAACAACGCTTTACTAATGGTTCGGCGCTGAGGACTACAGGATCTTTCTCTGACTTGGGCGCCGATGGTGTTGGGGTATGAGAGGCCCAAACATCTCCATCCGTACGGCCGGAGCGTTTCGTGAGCCGAAGGAACCCCAAGAATTCATAAGAGAGTAATGTTGAACGGTAGAAAATTAATTTAATTTGTAAGAATAAGAGAGACGGGGTGCCGAGTGGTGTATAGGAGAGATCGACCGTAGCCAGGCCAAAATTGAGACGAGGAACGGCAGATGGAGGAGGAACACGTAGACAGTTAGTATATATACACATTTATATATATATACATATATATACATACATACTGCGAAAGAGAAAGAAATAATAGAAAATAGAGAGACGGAGCGAGACGGAGAGACAGAGAAATCGTTGGCGCAAAGCGCAGGCTAGATTCTCGGGGGAACCCCCGCCGCGTAATATATAGCGGGCCAGATCCTTTGAGAGGCGCGCGCGCGCGCGCGAGCTAAGGTCTCGAATCCTTTCGCTGTCTGCGCAGTACTTCGTTCAACTTCTCAGTGAAAAGGTCCCGGTCTCGCCGTATCGTCGAAGCTCGCCGTGCCGCATAATTGATACGGATGTCTTTCGCTCGTAGCATTCCCGAGCATAGTTCGACTTATTTAAATTTTAGAGAATCAAAAAAAATTAATCTTTCTCGTCGGACAATTTTTTCTGTCGTTCATTCACGAACGGGCTTGCGCATTCTTTCCACACTGTTTATCGTACTGTCGACGTCTCGGACGATTTGATATTATTAGACAAAAATAATATATACTGTTAGGTTGTTGTGGCTCGAGCCCTTCATGCCCTTTTTATATACTAACAAAATTTAGAAACTTAGATTTCTGGATATTCGTCACTTAAGGCCGAAATACGAGATTTTCAAACCGGAAGTCACGTAGTTTCGATATGACGTCACTTCTGGTCTATAAATGAGATTTTCAAATCGGAAGTGACGCAGTTTCAATATGACGTCACTTCCGGTTGAAAAATGAGACTTTCAAGCCGGAAGTGAAGTATTTTTGGTATGACGTGACTTCCGGTCGAAAGATGAGATTGTGAAACCGGAAGTCACGTATTTTCAGTCGAAAGATGCATTTTTTTGCACTCGACGATAGTCGACGATTTGCTGGACACAACTGGTAGAACGTGCACGAGTGAGTGTCGAAGTGGCCGTTTCGAGTATTAGTCGAGCGTGCGAAGCCGCAAAATAATTAATTAGCCGATCGCGGCGCTAGGTAGCGCCGGTCGCGGGACCCAAATTGAACGTCTAAGAACGAGCGGGTTCTCTCCCGAGTGCCGGGATGCTGTGCTCTCTCGGCGCAGCACCAGCGATCGTCCAATCAAGGTGTATATAAAGGAGAACGAGAGACGGAGAGGCCGCCGAGAGCAATTAGTACCTACAGATGCAAGCGCAAGGAATGAACCCGCGATGGGTGCTGAGAAGCAACGCCTAATGAGTCCAAAGTCCGGAGAATCTCTGTCTCACTCGCTGTTAGGAGCCTACCGATTCTGCCGGCGCTGCCTCCGATCCTCCACTCGCTAATCGTATGCTACACTAAATTGAACGAGACGCGGATAAAACGCAAAGAAAAAATAAAACTACGCTACCGAGTGCATCCATCTAATACAGTGGTAGAACCTAATTATCGAACTCTAATGGCTTTAAGGGGGTTAAGTCATCCCTTCGATCAGCAAAGTCGAAACGGTCCTTCAGTATCCGTACGGAAATAAAATGTGCGCAGTATAGTTATTTTCCTTAATTTTACTTGCACGTAAAATTCCGCATTCCATTCCTGTGAAGCGCAGAAAGGCACTTTTTCGCATCGCGTGCGAGAAAAATACTGCGCTTGCGTATAAACGTAATGTGCGCTTTTTCTCGCACTAGTGCGAGAAAGTGCTTTTCTCCGCACACTTCCCAGAAACGAAAAGTGTGGGCATGAGTATGTTAGGGAAAGCACTTTGTCGCACTAGTGCGACAATAACCATATTGCATTCGTGCGCAGTATTTTTCTCTCACGCGATGCGAAAATAGTCATTTTCGATACTAGTGCGATAAAACGTTTTCTAACGAGTGTGAGGTTTGCAGCGCGAGCCTTCGGCGAGTGTTGCAATTCCGCACGAGTATTGTGCAACATTTTATTTGACAATTTCTCACCGAGTGATACAAAATATATTCCAAAAATATTGACTTCGTCACTTTCGTTATGATTGCGAAGATTAAAAAAAAAGAAATATTTACACAATCTCCTTCCGCAAAGTTCCGAGGCTCGAGCGAGCTTCGCGCGCTGCTTTCTCGCGGTCGCAATCAATAACGCGAGTTCTCCATATGTATGTATGACAGACGCGAGCACTACTCTGGTTTCTGCACGAGATACGGTTCTCTATACGGGCCGCCCGACTTCGCCGGGAGATGCTTGCCTCCTCATCTCCATCGCTGTATCTTTCTCCCTCGCCTCGCGTTTCGCAGGTGTTCTTGTAGTGTACCTACGCAACGATCCTGCCGGGGTTCGGGACCGATACCGAGCCGACAAAGGCACGCCGGCGATCCACCGAGCTGCATTCGGCACATTTGTTCCCTGAGATACTTAGATCGTAATCTTCTCCTGTGGCAGAACGCAGCAACTCGCAGCATCAGCCCCGATTCTCTCGCTACGATATCTTTCGCGCTCTCGACTTTTGCCTGTCGTCCCTTTATTCCCAACTCCTCCATGTCGCTGGAGCTGTCGCGGTAGCTCCCTTGCAATCGATACCAGAAGTTGTTAAAAAAGAACTCTAAACGGAACAGCGCTGGGCAGTACTCGAAGTACTTTGTAGTACTTCAAGTACCAAGTACAAGTACTTTTTGAGTACACTCGATGAGTAGCATTACATCATGTTTCTGTTAATACATGATTATCTGTCTAAACTTTATAAGAAGTATCATTTTAACGAGGATTCCATTTCGATTTTTTGTATGAAATGTTTTTATGGATTTTTTTTTCATTAAATAACATTTGACGAATAGATTAAAAATACGCTCAAAACGACGAATTATGGAAAGTTCAGTTAGACATTTTTTAAAATAAATCATGAGGTAAATTTTGACCGTGTAAATTTTAGGAAAAGTATAAAAAATTGTATCTTACGAAAAAAGGTGCAAAGCGATTTATTTGCACGTGGCTTCCTCATTAACTACAACTTTGTGCATAGCTTCCTCCATGCGGAAGCCTAAATCGATCAACAAAGTTTTTCATAGAGAAAGCTGTGCGCAAAATTGTAATAAATGAGGAAGCCGTGTGCAGATTACTTTGCAGCGTTTTTTAAAGCCTGGAAAACGCTTAAACTACGAATCTAATTGCGAAAAGTACTTGAGGAACACTTGAAGTACTGAAAGTTCTTGACAGTCTGTAATTAAAGTATTTTTGGGTACTTTGCCCAGCTCTGAAACGGGAAAGCCTGAATCTTTCTTTAATGATGAAAGCAAATTCTTACATGAAAAGGGTACCAACTCCGCTTCGTGTAAAAATTAATTTTTAGTGGTAAACTATCAGCACCGTATAAAAAAATCAATTAAAGTTTTTGTTACCGACCGTCGTACTCCGCGTGCTAACGGGTCGCCCACTCTGCCCCGCCGGTCATAAACATCAAGATCCACTCTCTCACGCGTAGGTAGAACGAGGCACACAGGTATGTGCAATGCACCCACAATCACGGACAAAGCGAGATTCCGTGGTACCGCACGGTTACACCCCTCAAGGGTAAGAGACTCGAGTCTGCGGCTCACCTGTCGATCCTCGCGGCTGGCCGAGCGCCGATCGCCAAGTGCTTCGGGGCTCGCACCTACGCGTGAACGAGCCTCGATAATCCACCTCGTTGTTGCCCTCGCATTTCGCGGCGATTATCGAGTCATGGGAAAAAAAAAAAACTGCGCGCGAGAAAAACGCAACCGAGGATCGCCAAGCGGCAGTTAATGAAATCATGTCCAGAACATTTCTCAACGTGAGAAACCGCTGGATGTTCCTCGAGAGATCTGGTCCACGGTGCGGAGCATTGAAAGATCAAATTTTCCGGACGATCGAACGATCCCAAAGAGTCAACGAAACGTTCCTTAGATTTTCTCGATCTTGTCCCCGAGTCGGGACAACAGGTAGACGCAGAGCCCACGGAAACCCCGCGGCATCCTCGACAGAATGGGATCCCGGTTAAGAAAAATCGTTTTTTAACTCGAACCCGAAGAAGCCTCATCCACCCTCCTTCCATCTCGGCCTCTCGTCCTCCGCTCCCCCGTACTCTCAATCTTTCACGGTCCCGGCATCGGTCCTCGAAGCGACGACGTTTATTCGGGTCTCGAGTAATTTGTATTTATCTTTTTTTTCCTCGTTCTCACCGGGAGGGCGGAGCGGGAAAATTAAATTTTTTCGGTCCTCTCCCCCGTCCCGTCCAGCGCACGCGGACACGTCGCTGGGTTTGGTGTGCCGTGGTTGGTGGTGTGTCCGGCCCGCCGTCGCCGGGAACGCGATCGTTTGTCATCGTTAAAATAATTTCCCTCGCTCACGCTGCCCAGTCCCATAACTCTCATGGTCGTGTACCGATGGACACACAGGTATGGCCGGTACGACACCCGATCGGGATACCTATGAGAATTTCGAAATTCAGAAACTTCGGACGGAGAACGATCCTGCTGGTAGCTGCTAGCTGCTAGGCCTTCACCGGGTGAAGGTCTGGTTCAGGCAGATTCGGAGACGTCATCGTAGTTCAGGTATTCCCGATGTGAAGTCCGAATTTTGGCAAATCTCATGATCGGGCAAGATGTCCAGTTGAACCACAATAGGTCATTTAATGAAGGTCTTCCGACATAATGGAATTTCAACATCCGCCTTAAAATTAAACGCCCAAAAATCGCAAAGGGTAATGCGAGGGTAATTGGTTGAGTCATTTTATCTAGCTCCGTCCTTTTCCCCGCTTAATCCCCTCGTCGTTCCAAAGGTAAATAGCGCTTGCGCGGGAGTCCACGGTGTACCAACGAGGCTGAATGCACACAACGAATTAACGCATTAGCTTTGAGACAAACCGCACGCATACGCGTACGTGCGGCCATACCTGCCTCCAATGACAATAATACCCGCCGTGCGCGACAAAGGGGTTGCGATCCCAGCGCGATATCCATGTAGGTACGTCCTCCATGGCGCACGCCTGCAGCGCACGTCATATCGCTCGCATGGGTTTGTCCACATCGTAACAGACAACAAAGAACCGAGGAACGATATCCCTCGTCAGCTTAATGCCAATTAGCCTGCCGTATCGCTCATTAGGGTCTAACGTCATTAGAGCCACCTGCGGTCCGTCGGGGGCCCCGTGCCCGCTCCTCGGCGCTCTCGTCTGTCTGTTGATGGAGGCGCATCGGGAGCAGGAACACAATGGAATCGGCAGAAGCCACGGAAGAAATATGGACGAGCGACGGATATCGTTCGAACGCCCCCCAGGCGCTGTAGATCCGCCGTTGATCCGAGCGATACCGATCTCCTCATTGTCATTTGTTTGTCTAACCAACCGGCTTTTGATTAGGGAGCCGAGTCATTCGCGTCAAAGGCGGATACCGCCGGGAGGACGCCAGCGACCGTGGCGGGAACAGGTGAGCTCCTCGAGTCGGATGGGGTCGATCTCGTTCGGTCGACGAGAGTTGCCATTGATCGGCCACCGGTGATATCTCGGGAGAATCGATAATCACTTTGTACTCCCGGCTCTCGACCACCCTGCTCGGCGAGGGACCTGGATCTACCAAGATTTCGTTGTAACGGGCGCAACAGTTTAGCAGCTACATGATCCGCGTTGTCCGGCAGAGGGGAGGAGGGATTGATTGATTCATCGCAACTGCTGACGATCTTGGATGGATCTATAGATCATCTCGGGGTTTCCTTTCGGGAGAGGACTCGTGGCGTCTAGATCTTTATTTTCCTCTCTTGCGATCTTGATCTGACCATCGGAATTCTATCATGACAACTCCAATCAGTGCGGCACGAAACATTCTGGTAGTCCGAATATTTCGTAGGTATCGTTCGTCATGATCTTGTTAACAACGACGGCTTTCATGAATTTCGTGGATTTGCACTTTCATACCGACCCGCCGGAGACCGGTCATAGATCTTGAATCATCACCGGGTTTCACACGGGGACTCGCGGCCGCTAGACCTTAATTTTGCCGAAGAGACCAGCTCCGCTCTCTTGATTGCCTATCGCAATTGGATCACGAGAAGTCCAATCAGAGCGCTACGGCCGCTCATTCGTCATAGGACTAGTCCTATCGACAACGAACAGTTCTATGAACTCTGTGAATTTGTACTTTCACTCGTCGCCATGGGGGAAAGATCTTTAAGGATTCCTCAAAGGAGCAAAAAGTGGAGCCCCAAGAATCCGTGCAACAAAGTTCGCGTCCGAGTTGCCCCCCTGTCCGCCGATTTTTAGCCATACACCAAGGCAGCAACCAGTGGCACCAGCCGAGCCACGGCTAATGATACGATCCTCGAAACGTGCACACGAATATCCCCACGCGGTTGGTTCTAAATCCTCGAGACTTAGTCTAGATGCCGAGGAGCGACAGTAGCCTGGACGAGTCCCGGAGGCGGAACGCCGAGGTGAAACGCTCAGGTTTCTCGTTCCCATACAGCCTATTGCCTGTTTCTCGAAGCGGAGGGACCCGGCATCAGCAACAGCAAACACACACACACACACATGCACACACGAGCCCGCTCCGTCTCTCTCGCCGTTCGTGCATACTATAGTAGTACAACATTTTGCATCGAGTTGCAGAGAAGGCGACCGGAGCGATTCGCCCCGACTCTGTTCTCGCTTCTCTCCAGCTTTCCTTCTTACTCCCCCAACCTTCGCCTCTTCTATCCTCGAAGAGTGTCTGTTGCTTTTTCCTTCTTTTTTTTTCTTTATCTTCGAATTCAAATGCGCTGTGCGCTTCTCGAGCAGCGCGCCCCGAACGAACGAGCGAACGATCGCCGAGGCGAAGAACGGTGCACGCGGCCGGGCACACACGGCGTTACTCGTAAATACGGCGCTTCGAAAGCATCACGGACGTACAAAGAGGCCACGACGTCTCAATCCCCGAGAGCGCTCCTTGGAGGGTCCCACCGCAGGCTATACTGCTCACTGTATCTCCACTGTATCGTTGCTACATGTGTGTGTGTGTGTGAGTGTGAGCCACAGTGCGGTGTAGCTGTGTTACACATAAATGTATATGGCGGATCGTTGAATCGCCGGGGGACCAAGCGGGACCGGTCATCGCGCGCGGAGAGCACACCGTAACCCTCTTCGCGAAAGCGTGCAGACTCGCGAAAGGGGTACCACACACCGGGCCTCACAGATCACCCCGCTATCTGCGCGCCCAGATCTCCTCGCTCTTCGTTCTCCTTCGAGAAAAGCAAAGAGGGATCGGAGAAGGGAAAGGAGAACTCGGAAGACCTACTCTCTAGCAATGCCTCTGTTGCTGCCTTTTTCCTCATCCTCCTTCTTCGGTTCTTCTTCTTCTGGTTCTTCTGGGTCTCCTACTTCTACGTATTTCTTGCCCTCTTCATCCTCTCCGCCTTTTGTCGCCCGCTCCATCCTCGCATGCTCGACTCTCCTTAACTTTTATACTCTTCCTCATTCTGCATACCGTGCGCCTCCGCGATCCTTCCGGGCTTCTTTACCGAGGTGGCGTGAGCGCCAATGTTCGCCGATACGGTCCCCGTGATTCAGGCTTTCTGGGCTCAGTGTTGGACGAATTTGTACGCTTCTTGTAACTATTAAGACGGACGCGACCAGCGAGTCGGAAAATGTTGAGCAGAGTTCTTCAGCTATGGTGATTATTTTATAGAAGAACCTGCAAAAAGCGAGTTCCTTGACGTTCCCGTTCGGATGATCCAACAAATTACGTGAGCAAATTATTCGAGACTGAATAAGATCCAAGAAATGTGACGATTGAATACAGAGCGAGCGGAATATCGATGGATTCAGGTAGAGAGCGAGCAGAAAAAAGGCTCCGGAGGAGTAAGAGTCGAGTCACGGGGTCGGTTGCGAGGATGAGGTCCGGCGACCAGTCCTGGACGGTCGGGAGGCGAGCGGAAGGGTCTCAGCTTTGCGGGACCATCGCGTCTTTGTCCCGTACCCCCGAAGGGAGAGTTTCGAGCTACCACCGCCGGTCCCGCGGACATCTATGGTAATGCAGCATGTCATTTGTTAATTTAAATATCACGATAATTCAGTCTGCTTCCCTCACCCTCCGCTCCCATACAGCCGCTGCACTTCTGCCCCGGCCGGCCTCATCCTCTCCTCGCACTGCCAACCGCTCCAGCCCTCGTACCTCTTTCTCTCCAGCCTCGCTCTTGATTCTTCACTGCGTCTTTGTTCATCGCCTGCCAGACGAGAGCTTTAACGATCGTTTCTGCATCTCCGCTCTCGTAGATGTCGGCAGGACGCTTGCTCTGTGTGGGACGCACGAACGCTATCAACCGCTCAGGAACATGACTATGATGTAAAAATGATCCACTCGAACAAGTAAATCACGAAACTTTGGTTGTTGAGGAACGGAAAACGGGATGAATGAATTCGGACGAGCGGAATGACTTTTACTCCTCACTGCCCTATTCCTGAACGCATTTTCGCTGGTCTGTCTTTGTACACACCGTGCCAGTTTTACCGCCTCGGCGCTCTTTTGTTCCACCATTCAACCGAGCCAGGCCAGAGATGCCGCTTCGAGAGCGCTTGCCAAGAGAGCTGCGCAAAAATTTCAAATTAGCTTCAATCGCATTTCCTGCGTGCCGGGGAGTCCGACGATCGGTTGCACCGGGCTAGCTTCGGCGTTCTGTGCCACGTACGGAACACGCGGCTCCAATTGAAAGTCCGTTAAAGTTCCTAGCGTGCTCCAGCAGCAGCAGCAGCGACACGAGTGTGGTCACTGGTGTATCTGCATGATGTCGAGGGCCTAGCATTGGCGTAGTGTCGAACAGATGGAAGCTGTGAGAAACATCACTGGCGTTCATCTTCTGGAGGAGCGTTCGCCAGGAAGATAAAAAAAAATCCGTCAAACGCGAGAGCAAACACAATTAGAGACGCGCCGCGCTTCCACTCCCATCCTCAACCTCTTCGTTGTTCTCCGTTGTTGCTTTTTCGTTTGAACCTCACTCCAGCTACCGCGGCCATTCCCCTCGAATTCCCTCGACTCCGGTCATCGAAGACTTGGTTCGCGTCTTCCTGCTTTCCTCGACCGTGAAAAATCCGCGATAGAAGATCCGACTGGTCGAGTATGGCGGACGAGAACGGCAGCGACGAAGACCCGAGCAGGGTTCCGCGAGCGTCTCTCGATGATCGACAAAAGTAGTGAAAGGGTCGGAGGAACAAAACCCAAGAAGAAGACGCGAAAGAAGGACATCGGGCAGAAGAAAGATCCCGCTGAGGGGGCCCGAGGGGGATGAGGGGGGAGGGAGTGCAGCAAAGAAGAGGACTCAATCCAGCGTGGCAGCGCGGCGGTAACTAACGCAGGAAGGAGACGTAATAGCCAATCACGCGGCGAACGCAAAAACAAACGGAGATCACCGGGATGAGAGTGAACCGAGAGCTCGGGGGGAGCGTCGTAAAGCGAATGGTTACTCCGGGGGGGAGAGAACGAAACGAGATGGAAGGAGGTAGGGAATCAAAGGAGAGTACATACAAGTATATAGAGGGTTCCTCAGCGGCATCGGGCGAGGCCGAGGGCGTTGAAGAAAAGAAAGGAGAGGAAGACCGCGCGCGACTCTGAGACTCCGCGAGGAGGATCTGTTCCTCGGGTTGTACGACGGGAAAAGAGTCTCTCATCGCGCCCGGCGAAGAAGAACCCGAGGATTGGTACCGCCAGTGCACGTAGACGCCGCGCGCACGGGTGTGTGTGTGCTCGCTACGAGGATCCATGTGACCTCGTAGCTGTGTTGAGCACGGTATATCTTGGGTCGGGTATGGTTGTAGTGCAGGTATGGTACATCCACGGATACACGCAGCCGACACCCAACCCTGGTCCGGGAGGGGGAGAGGTAGGGGAAGATATTAATTAGAATAATTGCTGCTAACAGGCTCGTTAGCGTTGGACTGAGATAGCAAACGAGCGAGTCGGGAAGGGACTCGAAAATAAAAGGAAACCGGTGAGTGAGAGGGATCGAGAGGGAAGGAACAGTCCGAGCGAGCGTCTCTTCTTCCTCGTCCGCGCTGGACTCAACATCCCGTCCACTTCTGATTCTTCTTCGTCTTCTTCTTCTGCCTCTTGCTTACCTCTTGTACTTTCTTCTTCTTCCTCCTCCTCTTCTTCTTCTTCGTACATTTACTGCTTACTCCGAAGCCTCTTATACTGCCGATGAAACCTCACTCTCGTTGCGCACTCCAGCCTCGCTCCAACGAGACAACGACGAGTTCTGCCGGAGTACCTCAATCAGGCTCGCCGGACTCGGGAGCCCGGCGTCGTTTGCATATTTCTCGGAGAGGCCCCTGTGTGTGGAATCCATCGCCGGGGCCCGCGAGGGCCCGTCGAGGGACGCGACGAGCGAGCTCCGACGCTGGACCGCGATGACACCTCTTACCATTCCTATCCGCTGATCAGAGATTGACTATCTGTCCTCGCTGTTATACGTTTCGTTGAATCTTTTCGGGACGTTTTGTACCGATGACCCGGGGGGGGGGCAGAGCTTCGACTATTCCTAGAAGACTCAACCAATGGGAGTGAGACAAGAACTCCGTGGCGACTCAGTTATTGTGTCCCTTTAGGTGAATCAACCTCATCAGGTCGAGCATTTGTCGCGTTCCTTGGATGCCATCGAGTGATCAGCATCGATCCCGTTGCGCGTCTCCAATGTCGTGACTGCTTCCGATGACAATTTCGAAGCGCGCGAATATCGCGGCGATAAATTGCACGCGAAATCCACGGGAAGACCTCCCCGGGTCGGTAGGAATCCGTTTCCGAAGAGCGACAGGACGAGGAGGCCGAGAAACGTTATACCAATCGTCGAAGTGAAGAGCCGTGGCATTGACAGCTGGCGTCTTTGGCGTTCCCGTCCCATGATTCGTAGCAACGACCTCGCCGGCTCCGGTGCTCCTTCTCAACGGGAATATATAGTTCGCATCTACACAGAGAAGTTGCAAAAGTGCAAGCAAGAAATAAAGAAGTGCTCGTCTCCGGCATTGATTTTTCCACGGTGAAGCGGATGAGCCGCGGAGGGTGTACCAATACACGGACGAACGGAGGATCGAAGGATGAGGACGGCGAGAGATCGAGCCCGTTTGGCTGTGTGTTGCGTGTACGGACGATCGACCGTGGGCCTGTATGTCCGCCCGGTTGGCGAGGAGCGCCAGAAGGCAGAGAGCAATTCCGTCCTTATTCCGCAGTGGCGTTCCCTCCGGTGCTCGCCGGAGCAGAGCAGCCAAGGGGCCCTCCTAATCAATTCCAATTAGAGAGCGGAATATTTGCGGGGCAGTCAGGCCACAGAGAGACTATTAGCAGTCTCTCTTACTACCGGAGAGCGCGCGGGGACTCGTCGAGGCAGAGCAACCCGGCCTCTCCTCGTCGTCGGCCGTAAATCAAGCACCGAGCGCGCTCGCGGGCGCGCGCGTCCCATACGGCATCGCCGGGGACTCGTCGGGAGGAGAGCGCGGTGCCCCTCGCGCTAGGCCGCGGGCCCAACGGGCTCTGGGACCGTTCCCCCGCGCGAGCCGGCCCCGCCGCCGAAGAGGGGGGCGCTCTCTTCCCCTGCGCACGCAGGAGCCCCCGGACTCGAACCTCCCTGCCTTCTTCGTTCCACCCTTCCATCCCCGTCTCTCGCACTGGGCCCGTCGCCTATATGCCTGACTAACGAAGCGAACATAACTCGGCCGATACAACTCAATACCCGATCCGCAGTGACAGTCGGTAAAACAGCCGGGTATTTCTAATTGGCTGGACGGGACGCATGCTGATTAGGGCTTTTCTTTGCTCGCTGGGAGATCTCCCGGGCCCCGGAGACTGGCTGGCAAGCTGGCAGACCGGCAGGCAGGGACCCGGGGCGGCCTCGCGGTGGCCCACGATAAAGAAACACGCTGATTGGACACGTGGGGCCCACGCCGCGTCGTTACGCGCCGGGGCCCCTAACCGACTACCGTATTAGCCGGACGCGTCTTTCGCCTATCCAATCTCCTCTGTACGTTATGTATTATGTACGTACCTGTGTAAGATGCACTATCCTATAGTTACACATGTGTGTCTGTGCCCGCGATACGTCGCGTGACGGGGCCCAGGCGCACGGGGCCTTCTTCGGGCTTTCGACTTTCCGCGATCGGCGCTGCAGGGCCCGTCGTCTCCTTACCACGGCGCTTTTCGCGCTCTCTTTGCAACGAGGATCGCGGACCCTGGTCGCTGAGAAGAGAGACCGAGGAGCGAAGGAATCATTTTATTTTGCCATTATCTTCCGAGTCACCGGCGAAACACAGCACGCTAAGGTATCCCGAGGTTCCTCGATGACGGACGCCTTTACGCCCTTAGCCGGTTTCTATGGTACCGTTTGTCATATTTGCTTGGAACCGTCGACCAGCGCGGCAAAAAACAAACGCGCCGGAAGACAGAATGTTGGTTGCTTTTTGAGGTACCTCAGAGTCCTGGCTCTGCCCTCTTTTCAGCGTCCTCCCCGATACCTGTTCGAGCGACCTTACACACGCGTATCGGCCGGTACTCATACTATCGCGTGTCCTGTGGAAGTAGGTTTGGACAGTCATGGCTTAACGCATAGCCGACGCGTATATGGCACAATGGCCGTTATTCAAATTCCATCGGTATCCTCGCATTTTATGTGTATCCAACAGGAGCACAGCGGAGAACAAGGCGACACACCGGGACCAGAAACAGTAGTGGTTCCTGCTGGTCCGCCGTTCTCCGTACCGCGACGACGATGAACACCACCCGATCCGGAGACCCTGCGACGGCCACCACCACGGCCTGCATGGGCATCGATCCACCCGGGAGCGAAGATCCTCGATCGAGATTTCGAGGGAATTTCAACGCTCCCGATCCTCACTCCTCCCTTTACCGATCTTACCTTTTTTCTCCCCGCCCATTCGCTTCATCCCGGGCTGATTCTTTCGCCGCTATTGCTGCCGGTGTTGTCGCTATTTTTCTGCCTTCGGGGGAGACCCCCTCGACCACGCGCGCTCCCTCGGCGCCGGCCATTATATAGCCGAGAACAACGCGTACCGCGAGAAATTTAAAATTCTAATCTTATGATTTGTGAGTATGGGAGCAAGAGTCGCCCGAGGCGGAAAGGATTGCCTGGCCGATATGAATGTGTGCACGTGTGTTTGTCGCACCGACTGCACCGGACGGAAACGACTCTATTAGCGGAACTTTGGCCGATGCCGGCTTCGCGTGTATATTCCTGAAACTTAAAGTCTGAAAACCTTGTTTTAGTTTTTTGTTGGGTATAGAGCTATGCATTTGTGATTGTTTTTTTTGTCTGCGGTTTGCGATTAATCGATGCGAGCGTCACGTGCCGAAGTGGCGAGCGGCCGAGGCGTCTTGCAGGGTCGCGGTGTGAAAAAGGAAGTGGATATTGGCTCGACGCCGAACGCCGCCCGGAATCATTAGAGGGAGCTGGCCGAAGGCGCGCCACGCTCTGGTCGGGAATGTATAATTATGTTATTACACGGGGATCGAGGGTACCGGTCGGGGAACAGATTGTTAATTAAATTTATTTTCGAGCGAATCAATCAAATATTTGGACACACCGGCGCGTACCGTGCTATTAACTGGAGGGTGTTTAATTATCAGATACGGCTCGAAAGTCGCCTCCGGATGGTCAGACTCTACCGCGCGTTAAATATCACCGGTAATAGTTGATTATATTTTCAATTAGCGAATAACAAAAAAAATTATAATCTACAAATCGCTGAAAATGTTGGACTTTTTTTGGAGACCCGTATCGACTATTGAACATTTATTTATTTTAACTAATTCTCCGAGGGTTTCGAAACTGTGATGACTCTCTGAGGAGAAAACGGGACGTGGATGTTCTTTTTGGCCAATTTAAATACGGGTATATCCTCAGGCCAGGCGGCTTAATTAGACCTATTTAATTTACTTCGGGGGAATGAGACTGAGCCAGGCTGCGCCAATGTTTCGATGCGCTCTCGTAATTAGTACGGGCGTGCATGCCAATCCACGCGAGCTCCTCTTCGGCGGCGGCGGCTGCTCGCCTCTTCGTCTTTTTCTGTTACTTCTTTTTAACTTTTTTGTTGATGTATTTTTTTGCTGCTTTTATTGCTACATCTATCGTAGTCTTCCTTAAGGGTAGGCTAAACACGTATGAGTGCGAGAGAATTTTCAGGTTGTGTTGATTTTTAGTCCCACTATTTCCCCCGTACTTTTGCACCCAGAAAAATAATTTATTTGACGGTCGCACGCAAATACATATTTAAATCAATTAAAATCTTTAAACCAAATAAATATTTGGTTGCGAGTGCCCGTCAAATAAATTATTTTTCTCGTTGTACTCACTTTCCTAAATTTCTTAATTCGCATGTTTTGTCACTGGCCGGAAGCGAGAGACATTCCAGAGAAAAATTCAACATTTGCTCTGGTCACTTCCGGTTTGAAAATTCAATTTTTCGATAGTGACCTTACATCGAAAAACTTATTTCCCGTCCGGCACTAAACGGTATTTAAATAAACGTAATTTCGCCCCGACGAGTCGTTCTACGCGGCACGGGTTGCTCTTTTCCTCGCGACGAAAAGAACAGTGAACCCAAGAGAAAGACCAAGACAGATAGGATCGAGGCTCTCGGTAATGGTTGACCCGAGACACACAAGTCTGGATAGCCCGTGTGCGCGCGGACGCGATTTCTAAATGACTAAATGACTAATGATCCTCGGGCCGGAGTGGCCGGTAGTGTTGTCCCAGTCTGTCTGTCGGTCTGTCGGTCGCCGCTCGGTCTGTCGCGAGTTCCCGCGCTCACGCAAAGGACATAGCTGCGCCGTGGCAGTTAGCGACGGAAAAACTTGCAGACTCTTAACTGCTGCCTCGTCGGGTCGACCGCGCTCGCCGTACCATACGCTCTTGAGAAAAAGCGTTCCAGATCTTGCACCGTTGCTATTTCCCTCGGCCACGGCTCCGCGCGACACTTCGCCGCTCGGCAACGCGATCGCCGACAGTGGCATATCGTGTGTCTTCTCCTCATCGGCGGAAACACTTCACGCCGCAAGAAACCCTCGAACCTTCGCGAGATAGAGCCGAGTGCGAAGTTCGACGCTTTTGCATCCGGCTCTGGATACTTAAAGAGTGGCAACATTTTTCTTCTTTTTTTTTGCTCCAGAGAGGCGATCATCGCTCACTGAAACTGGTCATTCAAATCGGCGGCTTTCGAGTGCGCGCACTTTAAACAGGTGGCAGGTCTGTTTTTGCCTCGAGTATCGAAGGACAGCCTGAGAAATCTTTAAACGAACCAGTCCACCCTTGAATGGACCGTCATCGAGAGCAGGTTTTTTTAATTTGTTGCCAAGATCACTGCGGGAAAACACGCTAGAGTGGAACTTAAGAGTTCGAAATTTGGAAATTTTACACCCTGGGCGAAGTGGATCTACCGATGGAGGAAAATAATCGTGAACAATCTCGATAGTAAAGATTTCACACTTTTCGGTTTTTTGCGCATGCGCTGCGCAGCTTTATCGTTTATCATTTTTACTGTGCGAAAGGCAAACAACGATTCTCCTGACGAATTCTCGACATCCCCGCGAGAACGTATTAGACGCATGTACCCACGTGGTGGGTGAGAGTGATGAATCCCCTTTTGACTGTTTTTGCGCGAACGCTCCGGGCAAGCCCGCGAGCGATCGCACGCGCTCGACGCGCGATATCCGACGTTTTAATCGTGTTTACCAGTCGGTTTAGTCGAGGATTAACTCCTGGGCCACTTTATACAGCCCCTGGCTTGATGGGGTGGGAAGTCGGGCCCTGCGACAAGGGGCATAACGCGGCATATGAATAGAAAGGGAGGCCTGGACGCACGTCATGTTCTGCATAGGGGTGCACTGTCGCATTCTTCTTGGCGGATCGCCCGGGTACATGGAAAAAAAAATGTGCGAAAGTTCGAAAGGCAAATGTCAATCGAGAATTCAGCACGAAGCTTCGATCGAGAAAAGTGTTGAAATTTGAGTGATTTTATTTTATGGAGGGTTAAAATGGTAACTTGAAATTCCGTTTCGATGGAGATTTTTTTTTTTTCTGAAACTCATTTCCTACATTTTTGTCGCTGTGGAAGCGGAAAAGTTCGAAAAGACATTTTCAGTCGGGAATTCGGCACGAATCATCGATAGAGAAAATTGAAATTTGAATGATTTTTTTTTTTTTTTTATGGCGGGCTGAAATGGCACCTTGAAGTTCCGTTCCCAAGTGGATTACTTTTTTTTTCTGAAGCACCTCTCCTACATTTTTGTCGCCGAGCGACCAGAAGCGCACTCCCGTTTCCAATTCCTGTCGGTGGGGAGTCGGAGCATATGTCGTACGGCAAACGAGGATAACGACGGTGCAGAAGCGACGTGAGCAGCGCGCGTGCCCCCGTGCGCACGAAACAAGGGGTATAAGGGGGCAACATGGCGAGATAGGGCAAGGGAACGAGAAGAATTCCACGGGGCACCCGTGGGTCCGCCAATTGACTCCCATTGTTGGTAATGTTGGGCTGCGGTATTTTCGATCCAATGAAAGAGAGAGAGGGAGCCAAAGAAAGAAGGGGGTTTCGATCCGAGCGTTAATGCCCTCGTTGGAACTCCGATTCCAACGTCACGATAGCCTCCGCAGGGATCGGAAGAGCCCTTTCAAGTGCCACGAGCCCCGCTTCAACGATGTTTGCCTTTTTGACTTTTTATTAAACAGACCGCACCACGCATCACAGCGAACTACTAGGGAAGTCGCTTCGGAAAGTGACCTGGAAGTAAAATCGCCAAATGGTAAGTTGGGCCATTTTTGGACACTAAACACGGCCCCAGCGGTTTTGGTACCAATTTTTGGACGCTGCGCGATATCATTGATGGATATCGCTATCTTAGCCAATTATGGCCATTTGGATGAAAATGGCCCATTTGTGCCCACTCGCTCTCCTAGCCCAATATGGCCATTTGGATGAAAATGGCCCATTTGTGCTCACTCAATAACAAACTTCCAATAATGACTTCCATAAGTTTCGATCCGAGTGTTAATGCCCTCATTGGAACTCCGATTCCGGCGTCATAATCACCTCCGCAGGGATCGGAATGCCTTTTAGGCTTTTTATTCAACAGATCGTACCACGCATTACAGTGAATTACAACGGTAATTTCGCGGATGCAACTGTGCGGAGCAATTTTCTTAAATTGCCTTTGAAGTTTGATGATTATAAATGCGGGAGTTTTCGCGCAATAATGGCGGTATGTGTGATCACGTGTTACAGCATGCGTCGGGGATATTTATTATCAGCGAGATTCGCAAATAAAAGGTACTCGGAGGCGTGGGTGAAAGAAGCAGAGACGGATTACGGTCGTGAAACAGCGTGGGCAACGATGTACTAAGGAGCAGGTAATCGTATTCCCGATGAGAGCCGTACGGAACGAGCCTCGAAGCTAAATCGCAGGAACACTCTCACGACGCCACGAGAGTTATTGCATATTATATAATTTTTCGATTCTGGAAGTATTTCCGCGAGCAGTGAATTTTTTTGATCGCACAAAAAGTTTCTCGGATTGCGTGGGTGTCGGTTACGTTATGGATCGGTGAGGTAAATGCCGGAGCGGCGAGATTCCATGTAAAACAAAAAATGAATAATTCTTTATTAATCTTTTTTTAATAACGCGGGATATTTAAATGAATTTTTATTAAAGACCCTACGCATCAGCAGTTTATTGGAGATCGTATTAAGCGTACCTAAATCGCGTGTCACATCGACGATAGGCGATATGAATACGAATAACCAGAGAGTCTATCTTAATAAGAAATTAATAGCCACTCGCCCCGCTTCCCTCGTTTTCCCCGACAATAAGCGACACGATGAATTTCTTTGTGTATCCCACATGCATAATAGCCGAGCGTATGTCCCGTGTTCTTATACCGTGTATGCAGATACGCCTCCCTCAATGAATTTATGATCCGCGCCCGAGTCTGTGTTTCTGTATAGTTATAGATACGCCATATATATATATCTATATATATATATATATATATATATATATGTAAATTGCACGATGTCGTTACAGGAAGATTACACGCGGTGATTCGGGCTATGTATTTTCCCACCGAGAAGCCCCAGCGCGTCGTTCGACTGGCTTTCTCGCCTCGGAAGTTTTGGGGTCGTCGAGAATCCGTAGACACGAGGGTGGAGATTATTAAAAAGGAGGGTGCAGAGGTTTGGTCGATCCGGCTCGGCGTATGACCGCCACCCCTGTATCAATAATCGCCGGCCAGTATCGCGATACGATGGATAAAGTGCGGGAGCGACAGAATCGACTGAGGGACGAGAAGAGAAAAAAAATCAGGGTTGAGGCGCGCGAGTGGCCACACTAGGGTCATGTTTATTTTATTTATCGCACTGGCCTTTCACATCTCGTCGTGTCTTCGTCATTCTCTCTCCGGCGAGCGCCGCTTCTCTCTCGAAGATTACCGACGTCAGATTTTTATTGGAGTTATGAGATATACACAACCGCTTTCGCCCGCCTAAACCCCCGGCGCGGATCTCCCGGGCTGAGGAGAAATTGAGGAACGTGGGACTCATAAAGATTAATCGAGGCCCCGTTCCCGATGGATACCTATCTGTGCTGCCATTGTAGCGCGGAGGTTTGTTAGTGATTCGAAAAGTTCCCGCTGATCCCCGTCATCCGGTGAGGGAGCCGACTTGGAAGCCGAGTTCTGACGGAAAATCATTGAGGAGCTAATGGGAGTGCGGGTTGTTGCGAGATTCCCGAAAAAATGGTACTTTTGGCTAGGTAAGTAACTTCGGTAACTTGACTGCAGGCAAACTTGCCAATGATAAGTTGGATCATTTTTGGACACTAAACAAACTTCCAATTATAATTTCCATAAGTTTCCAATTGAATTAAGTGCAGCAGGAAGTCTAGAATCCTTTTCCGTAAAAAAATGGTCAATGTGGACCATCATGCAGAAAACCTGAATCTTTAAAACTGAGAACCTAGCTGACGGTAAATTATTGAGGAGCTAACGGATTTTCCAGATTTCCGAAAAAATTCTACTTTTAGCTAGGGAAGTAACTTCGGAAACTGCAAGTAAACTCGCGAAATGGTAAGTTGGGTCATTTTTTATTGACGCTGCTCGATGCCATTACTGGACATTGCTTCTTTAGCCAAAAATTGCCGTTTGGACGAAAATGCCATTTGTGCCATTTTAATAACAAATTTCCAATAATGATTTCCATAAGCTTCCAGTCAAATTCAGCGCAGTTCTAGGTCCATCATCCGAAAAACCTGAATCTCCAAAATTTCGAACCAGCACATTAGTGCCCTTTTCGTTCCAACAACAACGTACTCGTCGCGGATCGGACGAGCTCACGAAGCCTCGAAGATCGGAACGATTCCCTGGAATTGATTATCGTAACTGACGTTGATACCGAGAAAACGACCGGCGGATGGAACGCGGTCTACGTTGTTATGATCGAGCGAAGTCAAGAGAGTTATCCCGGGGATCGAGTGCACGCGGAAGCTGCCGGTTAGAGCCAATTTTTCGCATTAAAATTCCCGCAGTCAGGAAAGCGGAACACACGGTTGGTGGACGGCGTGGTTGTGGTGGTCTTCGGAGACCTGGGCCGATGTCGCTTCAGCCTCCGCGTTGGTGGAAGGCAGAAGAGCGGGGGTGGGGCATCGTGGGGCACCGTTGGGCCCCACGGCGGTGCTGGACGTGGACGCGCAGAAACGGTGAGGCCCCGTCCGGCAGGCCCTTATACAGGTAGGCCTAACAAGGCCCAATACTTTTCCGTCACTGCGACCAATGGCAATATATTAGAGTCCGAAGCACGGGGGGCCGTGGCATTGTTGCCCCGCGTCTCCCCGACCAGCTTCCACGACAAACTTTTGTCTTACTCTTGCCTCCTCTCTTCTTCACGGTGCATCCGACACTCGCGGCCCCCTCGAGCATCGAACGGACGCGCAAACGTTCCCTCTTTTCCATTAATTTTTTGACTATCGCACACGAGAACATAAATAGAAATAATGAAGCCCTGTTCAATGTGCTGTCGACCCCGAGACCGGAAGCCGCACTATGCAATTGACACTTTCTGCTCAGAAAGACTAAATGCACACTGTTAAAATAAATTGTAAATTTAATGTACTTTTTTTTGGAAAATGTTAATAACAGAAATTAGTTATAAATATTTTGCGTTAAATTTACAAAAATGTTCACTAAAAAAAATGAAAGTTTTACTGTAAAAGTGCAACACACATGTGTTTGAAATTTCAGAAACAGTTCATGTAAAAGGGTCCAATACGGTTCATTAATTTTCAAACAAAATTTTAAAGTGCACTTTACCAGATAAGAAAATCTTTAAAAAATCAGAACAGATTGGATCCATTGCTAAAGCATCACATTTCGTTTTAATAAAAGTTTCCCAATATGGATATTCTTTCAAAAAAATGACAGAAATCAAGCGACCGAACGAGGAAAAAACAAGACAACACATTTTCAATTCGTGTCAATGCGAACACGAATAAATTATCATAATTGCCTTATCTTAAGAGAAAAAAAGTTCCATGCGTGTTAAATATTTTCCCGATAAAATGGCTCTCTCTTGGCCGGGAGTTAATTGGCTCAAGGACAGCGCGTCGATGGTCCATTAGCAATCGAACGAGAGAGAGATAAAGGTCGGAAAGGGGGCAGGGAAGGGTGGGTGGAGGGTTGCATTTGCGTGTGGTGGCCATAAAATTTGTTTGCCTTGCCTCGAAAGGAGTGAGATAAATGGAACATCCGAGCGTGCGTGAAAGAAGGAGAGGCCCTTTGAGGGGCGGAGAGGGGGGAGGGGGGGAGAGTTGCAGCGAAATCGCAGGGGGAACGACGATGCAGTTGAAATAAAAAGAAATCCGAGTGAAAAAACAAAGGTGAGTTCCCCGGGCTCGTATGCCAGCGTGGCGGTTATAGTGTAGGTGCAGTGTACACGAGAAGAAGGCGCGGTAAAGGGAGCAACGCGAGAATGGCCGCGAAGAAGAGAGGGCCGGGCGCGCAAGGGTAAAAAAAAATGGAAAAAAGAACGTTTCGACAGGGCTGCCTCGGTTAACGGATGATTTAATTAAGAGAGGCACAAATTACAGACTCGCTGGATGCTAATGCCCGTCCACGCTCGCCTCCGCCCGAGCTCCTTAATTAGACGGGGCACGTTCCCCCAATTCGCGCTGAAGAATTAATAAAGACCGCGGCCAACGCTTCACGATTACCACGGGCGAGTATGGCAATTAACTAATAACAACAATTGCTCTCCGGTCAACTTTTTTTTCAAGTACACGTAATCTCAGCATGAGAGCACACAATTATCTAAAATTATATATTTTATAATATATTATATAATATATTACATTATATATTATATTATATATTATATTCTGTTGATTTATCGTGTGAGAAATGGTATTTCGATAAAATTGTGAAGGGGCAAAAAAAATTGGATGACGACAGTGGTTTGATAAAAATGGCGATTTTTTTTTAGGAAACTTTAAGCGGCGAACATCGCGTGTTCCGTTTGATTAATTTATTTATCCGATAACGTTTGGACGGGCTGTCTATATACGTATAGTCGGTTTGGCTTCGTTAATAACCCGGCAGTCGAGTTAAATTAGTAAACTATCATCTGGCGAGTGGGTATACCATAATGAAGCGAGAATTTGAGCGAGCGTCGGCCGGGTACGAGGGTTGGGGGTTGGGCGCTCGGTCGGCTCGCCGTCACGCGAGTGCCGGTGACTCGCCAAGTCGTTTCGCGGCAAGGGAGCCGGGCATCGCCGAGGCTCGGAGGAAAGTCTGAACGAGTGGACCGTAGCTCGCTGGTGGCGAGTGCGTTAATTAGCGGGATGCTCACGCGAGCCAGCAATTAAAACAACATCTTCATTATTAGGTGTATACCGGTGCGCCGAGCGAGCGGCACTCGCGGGACGAGGGGGCGCATGCACCGGCGACGAGTCTATAATCGAAGTAGCTTCCAGCGTGCACCGAGCCTGAGTACCCACATGCCAACCTACTGTACGAACCTCGACGGGGTGACTCTCCGAGCTACCTCGAACGACCTTCTTGCAAGAATCCGTGCAATCCTGGTTTAATTAGTTTCCAGTTTGCACGGGCTACGCACCATTTTCAATCTCGTTATTTCACATTCTCGCGTGCACCGCGTATATTCATGCCTGTCGTGTCGTTCGGCGTTCGGTTGGAAAAACTAAACGGGAATGCGGTATACGATGGACTTGAGGTTTATCGGTGAAATTGAGGAAAATACCGAAAGAGATGAGCGGAAACCGCGAGTCACGTTCCAGAAAATTTATTAAAACATTACATTCCAGAATATTTTTTAATGCTCTCTTTAACGGCGCGCAGAAAAATTTTAGTTCCCTTGCGACGTCACTTCCGGTTTCCAAATTCCAGTTTTCAATCTGAAGAGACGTATTTACGGTGTGACGTCACTTCCGATAAAAAAATGAGATTTTCAAAATGGAAGTGACGTGTTGACGGTATGACGTCACTTCCGGTAGAAAAATGGGATTCCCAAACCGGAAGTGACGTCACTTTCGGTCGAAAACCATGCAATTTGAAACCGAAGGTGACGATTTCATAATTTGTGTATTCCACTTTATATTCACCGTGGAGTAGAAGTTGTATAAAAGTTTTCACATATTGTATATTTCTGTATTCTCAGTTATAAAAAAAATTCAATTGTGCGCGACGAGTCTCCTGAATCACGACTCTCCGCCCTTTAGGTCGGCCCGAGCTAGATTGCCCTCAGTGTGCGGCTGTGAAAATATAATTTCCTTTTCTTATTTCTCGCGACGATTTTATGTACCCAGTCGCCGTCCAGAGAGGTGAAAACCGCCCGCGGGTTTTCGCGGACGAGAGAGCGCGACAGGGTCGGAAGGTATGAGTGCTCGAGGCGAAAGAGGCGGAGGCTGTGCCAGTACCATCAGCGAGCTTAACCAGAAACGTTCGCAGTCGCGGCGTATATTTTATTATTTAATTTCACCGGAGAAGGCGTTATGAGACATGAAAAAAAGTCTTGGGCGATATTGTAGATGGATTTTCAGTGGGGAAAACGCTCGGCGACCCCCTCGAACAACCCCGGCCAGCGAGGCTCGCGTCTACCGGGACGCCGGCAGGCAAACGGCGCGCTGTTCCGTCGACGTTGGTTCGCCTGTGTGCGACACCGCCCGCCAGCCACGCTTGGTGACATTATTATTCGTTATGAACGGGTTTACGAGGCCGCAAATCATGCCCGTGTTCATATTTCGAACGGCCGCTCCTCGTTATTCAGTTTAATGGCGCCGGTATTTGAATTTTCGATCCCAGGCCCATTACCTTACAATGTTACAATAATAACGGCGGTACAGTGGTACAGTTATGCGAAGACGGCGACCATTATTCGCGATATACAATGGCGATTCCCTTAATATACTGTGATTGCTAAATTACACGACTCTGCCAAGCATTTACTACGTTTTTTTCCATCATTTTACGATTCGAGTTATTAAAAACGTAATACACTGATAAAAAAGTACTGTTGAATCAACTAAGATCCGGACAGGGACGTTCAAATAAATATTTTGTTGGTCGGACAAAATATTTTAATCGCTCAAAAATATTTTAAATGTACCAACAAAATATTTAGTTGAAAGTCCCTGCCCGAATCTCAGTTGATTCGACCGTATTTTTGCTCTGTTCTATGTTGGACATTCGCAGAGAATCCTACATGCAAGGAAATTGATTTTTTTTAATGTTTATTTTGTGATAAGCGCATTGGTCAGATCTCGAAAAGCTGGAGTTATTTTTGCGACCTCTGGCGCGGGCTTTTGTGTTCCTTGGACCATTTTCAATTTTTTTTTTTTTTTTTTGCTGTTTTTTTTTCTGACGGGCTAGCGAGCAACCCTTTAAACACAGCTAACTCGACTATAATGAGTTCTTTTCTTTCACCGCCTCGAGCACACAATGCAAGCGAACTTGAGTCGAGGGGCTCGCGCCTTCTCGGTGCGTGTTAGGAACCGAGGAATCGGGTTACCGTGAGCGGCACTCTTGTGAAAGACAGTGAGACCGCGCGCCGCGCTCGGAAGACCGTGGGATGGAGAGAGAAAGACGAGGAAAGAGAGAAGCCAAAGAAACAGTGAGTGAGTCTATTCCCGGGGGTTAAAGGTGCCGACAAGCATCCCTGTGAAGTGCGTGTACGACGCGCGTCGCTATCCAAAAGAGAGACCGGGGAAATGGGTTTGGCCAATGTCACGGGAAAAGCTTCAGCACCTGGCATTAGTCACAGTGGGGCTTTGAATTCTAATCCGGTGCGTGGTTGCTTGTATTTTCTTGCCAATGGAAATAATACCCTACGAAGACAATTTGGACCCTCATGCGCTGCAGATCTTCAGGAAAGTTGTAAAAATGAAAATATTGATCACACTAATCAACGTTCCGATCAATAGTTTTGTAAAACCTATTGCACATACTCCTATTTTTTTTGTAACTTCTATTCTTAGAAAAGGCAATTGATTGATCAGTAATATGGCCCAAAAATGGTTCAATCGTTATTGGATTTGGTGAATTGGCCAAAGGTTTGGCGATAAATGGGCGTTGCCCATTCGTTCGATCGCCTGAGCCCAAATGGGACAGTAATTTCAATATCGCTTAAAACGATCCGCACGTACAAGTTATTAATCTGCTTCGCTAGCGTCGCAATCGATCAACGTGTTTCTCGAACACCCTCACCTCGATAGGCAACTTTGCTTATCAAATTGAATTTCGCTGGAGCGTTCATCATAATTAGTGTTGCCCGAGATCGTCCACGTGTTGCGAATCTGCGCGGGCTGAATCGTAGCGAGGTCGCCGTTTAACATGTACCTCCATGAATATTAATGAAGTCATTGCCGCGGGGCGTGCGCCTGCGTTAACGGGCCTATTAATCCGGCGGGTTAAAATATTCCATCTTTAGCGCCAGTTTTATCGGCAGAACGAACGGCGTGGCCGCCGGGTGGATATTAGTCCTATCAATCATCGGGGAGGGACTACACCCTCGCGGGATCTCGCTCGTACGGAATACAGAAAGAAAAACGAATAAGGGACCGAGGATGGAAGGACCGAGAGGCCGACTTAGAGCGCCGCCCTATAACCATTGCACACCCGAAGCGTGCGAACACTCCACCCGTACCTCTCGTCATCTTTTATTCATGCCACTCCCGCCCAGCATCAGTCCAGTCTCACTCTTGCATTCCGACTTCTCTCGTTGCTTCTATCGCCAGCCCAACACAAACACGCGAACACAAACGCATATCTGCACCCGCATTCTTCTTCCACGCTTTCTTCATACCGGACACGTCCATAAGGTGTCGTCATTAGGCGGCAGACGGAATTACGTATTCAGCGCTACCGGTGCATGTCCTTCCTGCATGGATACCGACAGTATGGAGATACCATAATGTGGCATTCGATGGAAATTGGTACCGAGGAGGGAAAATTACAGACTTCGGAATAGAGTGGAAAAACATCCAACGATCCTCTGCGGGATTGGCATGAAACTTCGAAGGAAGATGCATCAGCAATAACGACAGCGAACTATTGGCCAGAAGCATGATGTATTCAAGAGAGCTTCTTCTATCGTGAAAAAAACGGAGACTTCAATCCAGCCCGGATTTGCCGTGGACAAGGGCCTATTCCGATGCTTCCATAAACAACGAGTCGAGTATATAAACTTCGGTGAGGCGAGGAGAGACGCAAATCCTGTGCGTCCAGCGGCGAGGCATGATAATGCGTAAGCTCTTTTCTGGACTGGACTCAATCCGGGATGGCCATGGAGATGACCGGCGTCGCGAACGAGGCGTCGGGTAGAGAACCCGTACGTAGATCTCTCGATCCTTCTTCATCGGAATTCCAGATCGTTTCGCACAGGAATCGCTGAATTACGCTAAAGAGCGGGTCCCGAACGGATACGAAATTGCGACGGTCGAGGCTGCAGGACTCGAGGATCATCGAGAATGCGCGTACGTATGTGGGATTCCTGACACCCGGCTCTGTGTGCACGCCACCACAGTTATGTCATCCGGTGAACATGTACCGTAAGGTGAGAGCCGGACTGCTGGTGCTGTTTACGTTTGCGATTTCCTCAGAGTTAACACGGCGCTCACCGTTCTTGTCAAAGGTCGACGTTTTTGCTTTCCGGTGACCGTTCGGTACGGTTTTAATGCATTACCTTAAGGTTTGGTAGTCGATCAGATCCATGTGTGGTCATCTAGGATTAAAAGTTCTTATAAAATATTCGGATTCGGAGTAATAGTGGAGCAGAAACGGGAAATCATCAATTTCCCAACATCCAATAAAGTTTCTGCCAATGAGACTTCATCTTCTGCGACAACAGAGTTTCTGCCAATGTGAATTCATCTTCAATGACAACAGAGTTTCTGCCAATATGACTTCATCTTCTATGACAACAGAGTTTCTGCCAATATAACTTTATCTTCTACGACTATAGAGTTTCTGCCAACATGACTTCATCTTCTACGACAATAGAGTTTCTGCAAATATGATTTCATCTTCGACGACAATAGAGTTTCTGCCAATATGACTTCATCTTCTATGACAATAGAGTTTCTGCCAATGTGACTTCATCTTCTACGCCAATAGAGTTTCTGCCAATATGACTTCATCTTCTACGCCAGTAGAATTTCTGTCAATATGACTTCAGCTTCTACGACAGTAGAATTTCTGTCAATATGACTTCAGCTTCTGCCAATACGACTTGAAGCTTCTACGATACGATTCGCTGAGCCTTCCGTGAGAGCCACCGTTCCGTGAGCCCTAAGTGCGTCCAACTATTCACCGAAGAACACGCACAGAATACCGGGCAATGCTGTTGCTCGTCCAATAACTATCGTATAAACGCCTTCATCCGGATTCGCAGATCAGAAGCTGCGAGCAAGGCATAATATATTGGAAGCCGAGGGAACGCGATCGCGCGTGTGTGAGCTTTCGTGCCGGAAGATCGATCGGTCTGGAGTCACCTCGTGCGTGTCCTTCTTGTTCACTATTTTACCCTCGGCCGTTTAGCCGGCAAAATATAGTGACGCGCCAATGATCTCCGGTTGATCGACGAGGACTCCCGCCGCGCGGCGCCTCCCGCAGTTTTCCCACCGCTACACATAATAACCCGAAAGTCGACGCACTTCACCGTGCCATAATAAAATATAATGCTACACTGTATTACACCGTTATTATTTGGGGGTTCATGTGTTTCCTGTGCATTGTAGGACACACAACACGTGGTCCTTTATATTTTATTGGGCGAAACCTCATCGAACGAAACCTTTCGCTCATTCACATAAGAAAGCTTTACGATCGTGAAATTTTTATACCGTTCTGGATATCAAAGCCCATTCCTCGGAGGGAGCCGGGCTAGAAATGAATCCTGAGAATCGGACTTAGGATAACTTTCCCTGCGTCAGAAATGCTTGAGCAAAATCACCAAGGAAGAATTTTTCCCTGTTGCAGTCGGGTCGCCGAATCGTTGGGTCTGAAACTTCGCGCACTTAGGCGAACAGTCCAGACTCAACCGGAAACCTTCTTTTCCCAATAAGGAAGGCAAAGGTGTTGGAAAATTTCCTCGAAATAAGAAGCACTCGGTGAAAGCAGTTAGATAAGACGAGCTAAAAAGAAGTGCTAGGAACCCAGAAGGAGCGCACGTTGGTACTTTGGCGAATGTGCGGAAGACTCGATAGTGTGCGATGCAGACGGAGTACAAACCCAGGGCATTCGCGCACCCGCGTCGAAATCGGATTCCCGAGGAACGCAGAGAGCATCGAAGGGATACGGTTCGAGCGTTGCCGAGAGTGAGAAGTGGTGTGTGCTTATAGCACGGGTAGATGATCTCGCCGGTGCTATCGCAGTGCCCGAGATCGAGTCGTTCCGCCGGAACGAGGTTCCGCGAAAGTGAGAGCCTCAACCGGCGAGGACGGGAATCGTATTTGAATATTGATTCGACTTATTTAAATTCTCGGGCTTATCGTTCGGCGGCGATGGAGTGTGGGAGAGGTTTACCGAGTTGGGGTAAGGTGCAAACGCCATTGGAAAACGAACGCCCGCGCAAGAGTCCGGATATCTTCGGGGACGAAATTGGAAACGATAGCAAAGACGAAATAGCGCGAGCGAATAGGCGCGAGCTTATATCTCGAGGATCGCGGCATTGCCATCCGGCGAGGAGTCGGGCTCCGCTGGGGAGTCAAAGGAACTGAAAGAAACGCGTCTCGCTAGTACAAAAGCGCCAAATGCAAAATCCAACGGCGAATGGAATTGAGAAAAACCGATTCCTCTCTTTCAATCCTCGGGGCGAATGCTCTCGGCGTGTATCGTGGAACACGCTTTTTCTGGGATTTTCCGGGTCGTTTTATTGTACAGCTGGAGGCGAAATAAAAGGAGATCGAATGGTTGAGAGAACGCCAGGTGAGAGGCTGCACGGTCCCGAAGGACCTACGCGCAGCCTGGCGGGAAGGAATGCATGATAAGCCCTTCGTGATTCTTGAACTGGTAGATACAAGGTAAACAGGGAATAACGTTAGCGCCGATAGCATGAGAACATTGCCGCTTTCGAGCAATCTCGTGACAATCCTGTAACACCAGCAGGAATTTTAGAACGTTACATTGGGGCCTGATGAGGATCTGACTGAGCCAGGGCCATGGCAGGTCTTGACGCAATGCTCCAAAGTGCCTGCACTGAAAAAAAAATCGCTTGCGGGCTGCCAAAGAATTTTTTAAAATTTCAATTCTACTTTCAATTCTTACAATTCCATCTGATATTGAAACAACGGCGATAAGACTGTCAAGATGACCTGTTATCGTTTCAATCCTGTATGGAATTGTAATAATTGAAAGTAGAATTGAAATCACACTTTCATTCAAAATATCAATAGTTATTGATATTTTATTTTCCGTGAGGGAATCGGTCGAATCATTCGAATCACGTTTACTCATCAAGTTGATCGGGCAATCAGCAGAAAGGTGCTTTTGCCCGAGTACCAACTATCGTTCGAATTATCGAGACGTCACGCCGAAGTGTACCGAAAATTCGGGAATTGAGCCATATGCGCGTTTCGATTTGGTCTCACCACGGACACTATAATAACAGAGATCGCGAGGGTGCGGTGTAGCCCGGTGCGGGAGGCCGAGAGAGAACAGCGGTGATGGAAGACGGGGAGACGCGTTCGACGAAGCCAATAGGGGGTGTTAAGAGCCGGAGGAGGGTGAACGCGGGCCGATTTCACTCACACTCGGTCCCGCGATCTCGCACGATGTTAGGAATAGGAGCTAACCGAGCGTGAGAGATTAACCCCTCTAACAGCGGCCGCCCAGTATATCAAGGCCCGTGATAAAACGCCCTGGCTCCGGCTGTGTTGCCACCCTCTAACTGCCTCTATTGACTACCAGAATCCAATATATTCTGCCTCTGTGCGCGCTCGCGGGGCCTCGCTCGCGCCAACGGCAAAGTAGAAAACCGACTGGGAGGCGCCGGAATTTCATACATCTTTCACCCCGGTCCTGGTACACTGTGCGACGGGGTCTGGTGCTGCTCCACCACGGCCCAACCTACACCAGCTACACGCTCTCCACAGCCAACGCACCCCCAACCCACCCTGACTGTACCCTAGCTCTTCTCCGCGGAAGCCCATTCACCAACTGCTTCTGGTGGTAGTGGTGGATACGATAACACCGATCACTCGGGATTGAACGTTCCTCCTGCGATTCATCCTCTTTTGAAGAATCCACCGGTTTCTTGTGGCACATATAGACCTATCCGCGCGGACTGGCGAGACGAGAATGTCGGCCTATTGAAAGGAGATGTCCGATTCTTCTTGCATTATACAGAGAGATGGCTCCGAATCTCGTGACACATAGTTGTGGGGGTGGTTTTTTTTCGGACTACGTGCAAGTTCCGAGATAACCGGCAACAAGACGTCATCCATTGATGACGGTTCTTGGTAGCAATTTTGCTTCATCACAGAGGAAGCTTTGTTTTGCAGGATTACGTCAAGCCCTAACAAAGCCTCTCCAGAACCGCCCGACATGACCAAAATTTCTACCGAAGTTCATGGCGGAGGAATCGTAAGATGGTGAGAATCTTCGTCCGTATCACATCCGCCAATTTTTCCCCGCTGGCAATTTCACTCCTGGTCGTAACTCTCCATTCTTAATCGCTCGATGATTTTTTGTTGCTTAAACGAAGAGAACAGCAAACAATAACCGAGCAGGCTGTGTTTCGTGAGGGCAACACCGACGAGTGAATGTGTAATCCCGGTAAGTCGGGTAAGAGGCAAAGCTCTCGGGACTTCGTCGGGGTCGCATATTACAAACCGGAATATCCACAGAGCGGTCGCTGCCACTGTCGGTGATGGTTATGAGAGCAGCCTCACCGGCGCAACCCCCTGGCAAATGCCCAAACACACTAATAGCTACGTAAACAAGAGTCGCCGGCAGGGAAGTTGAATCGCTTTGAAGTCGATGCGGATTTCCCTATCCTCGCGGCGGACACTTGGTTGTTCTCTCTTTCGTCACAACCCGACTGTCTCTCACCGATACACAACCAACGAGATTCCAAAATCCGAACGGAAAACTTGCGGGACAAACGCGCCCGGCGTTTGACTTGTAAGCGGATAACGTTGTGTCAACGGCTTATTGTTTCAAGGATGGAATGGAAAATACTTATGGTTTCGTAGCGGGGATCGGAACAGTTTTAACCGTGTCCCCGTGTACGTGAGTTTCCCTGGTTATCGAATCGGCGGCTTTCCGCGCTGTTTGCCCAGTTGCACCAATATGCCGCCGTTTCTATTTTTCCCCCCCATCCGTCCATTCTCCCCTCCCCGCCGAGTGCCCGGAAGCAAAGAGTTTCCAGTGTATATTTAGAGCGACAAAATTTTACCGACACTTTTCCAATATCGCGAACGAACGAGTGGAGCCTCCCAACGCCCCTTCCAATAACCATGTTTCATTTGTATTTCGTAAAAGTCGCTTCAGCCGCAGATTTTAATAATTTTCGATTACCAACCCCGATAATCCGACCGTTAATCGAAAGAGGACGATAATTGTAAACTCGTTCGGCTATCCATGGCAGATCAATGGCTGATTATGTGTACCCCCCATTTTGCGAACAATTTTGTTATCGACCGCTCCCCCCCCCCCCCCTCCGACGTTATCACGCTGACGATTAATCGTTTTTCCGAGATCGTGGGGGCCGGCTGGACGCGGCATCGCGGCGGGCAGGGAGAGATTCGATCGAATAACGATTCACGCACACTGCCAATTTGGGAGGAACGTCGGCCGATTACGTGGGCGTGCGGCGGGAGAAGTCGCACGTGGGATGGCCGGCCCCTCCGCGCAGCGGGAAACAAAAGAGGACTTCGGAGGACCGACGAGTTCCGGAAGCCGCGTCCGCTCGTTTCCAAGGGTGTGCCAAATTCGATTTTCGGCCACCGCGCATATCCGAATCCAGAAACTCCTTTGACCCGTCATCGGCACATCGCACCCAGAAAAATAATTTATTTGACGGCCACCGTTTATTTAAATTAAATAAATATTTATTTAAATTAAATAAATATTTATTTAAATTAAATAAATATTTATTTAAATTAAATAAATATTTTTTTAAATCAAATAAATATTTTTTTAAATCAAATAAATATTTTACTTAAACCAAACAAACGGTGGCCGTCAAATAAATTATTTTTCTGGGTGCGGGCAACCGGCCAGTTTGCCGAACTGCCAATGACGGAAGGATGTTCGTCACGACAAATGCTCGTGCATCGACTGAGTTCCATTCAATGACGTTGGATCGTGCGGTTCAGCAAGAAACAACATCGGCGATCCCGGCCGAAATAAATGTCGATGCAAGCGCGTCGAGAGTAAAACATCCCGGCGGGCGGAGAAGAGGGGATGGCTCGATAGGGAGGAAAAGAGCGCGTGGACCGGAGCGCGAAGCTGGGAGGGGGATGAAAAAAAGACACAGCGAAGCGTTGCTGAAAATGAACGTGACGGAGGGAGATAGATGTAGGAAAGGACGGAAAGAGGAGGAGCGGAGATAAAGGGCATTTTATCTCGCGGAATAACGGTCGGGGCGGGCGGGGGTTGGGGATGCGAGAGGCGCGGAGGAGTCGCTGCGAGGCTCGGTGTGTACGTGTGTGTGTGCGCGATGCGCGCGTTTTTTTTTCCGTCGTACCCAGAGAAACGCCGCTATCCGGCATCGAATCTTTCAATAAAAAATTTTGTAGCCCCGCGGAGTCAGCGCCATTTTGTGAGTTTAAATGGAAATCCGGACAGGGGTTGCGCGGCCGGAGGGACGCGGGGGGGAGTTCGGGGATAGGGTGGCCATCGAGCGGAAAGGGAAAGGAGGAATCGCGAGAGCGGCGCGGAAAAGAGAGAAAGACGGTGCATGGAGAACGCGTCGAGAGGGTGGCGTGGGCGTATCGGGCGGAGCGGCAAACTCTTAGCATGCAAATTAAAGTGCTGCCATTTGAATGCGAATAAAACGCGGGAGTCGAGCGGGTATCCGTCGCGAGGAGGCACGAGTGAGGAGTAGTGGTGTATGCAGGGTGGAGGATCAAACGCGAGCGAGCGAGAGGGGTGAGGCTTGACAGATCGGGTGGAGTAACGTTAGCGCGAGTTGAAGTGCCACTGGAGGACTGTTTAGACAACGTGTGCCCAGGGTCGAAGATCTTGGGGTGCACTCGACGTACGGAATGGTGTAGAGATATGTAGATGGCACATACCATTGGGGGGGAAATGGGTGAATATGGACCGGTCCATATAACATTGATCTGGGTACTAATAGGGTTGGACCATATTCACCACTTTCACGCTGCAGGAGAACAAGAAGGTAATTTCCGGTAAAGACCGTAAAGCGTTACATTGGGGCCTAATGTGGGCCTACCCAGGCCTAGTCTAGGCTTGATGTAACACTCTGCAATCTTCCTCCATCCTCAGCCAAAGGGTATGCAACAACAACGGGGCAAGCATAGTTCACCCATCCTGCAGGAGCTCTAAAAATAGGGGTGGGCCATATTCACTGCTTTTACATTGTAGATAAAGTACAAAGTAATCCCCTGTGGAGACCTTAGAGCGTTACATCGGGGCCTGACGAGGCCCTACCTGGGTCTTGTCCAGGGCCCGATGTAATGCTCTGAGATCTTCCTCCGTCCTCAGCCAAAGATTATACAACAGCAGAGGCAAGTGTAGAACACACGGATGTTCACCCATCCTGCGGGACTGAAAATAGGGGTTGCAACTTTCTTTCCAGAAATCGCCGAAGTTTTTCATACTGACTCAGACTAAGCGTTTCTACGGTGGAAAGATGGTGTTAGGAAAAGTGGTAACACCTATTTCCGTGTACAGCTGGAGGTCCTATATACGTAGTATTCCGCAGATTACTCCCACGCTCATGACGGACGTGCATGACTTTTGATGGCTCTTCCGAGGCTCAAAGAACTTCGGGGTTGGCGCACAATTTCAATGAGCGCGAGAAAGTGATAAAGCCCTTTCTCCCTTATTCATCGCAGTTTTATCCTCAACGGGGAGAGCGGAATTCGCGTCGTCGTTCGCGATTTGATTATATCCGCGGGTTCCCCGTCTCATCCCTTATCGCCCGGCGATATGGCGCAACCCCGACATTTTTCCGCCTCCCGTCGTCATCATCCCTGCCAGCTGGGCGGAAAGATCCTCGGACAGTTATATGAAATTTCGTTGGAATTATTTCGCTCGCCTAAATGCCTCCTCCGCAACGGTCTCGCTGGCGAGGAAACGCTCTCTTCACCGACCCCGCTCCACTCCCGCGATTCTACCCGCGGAATAAGAAATCATATTTATTTCCACCGTTCCGTGTGCCCCCATCATCGCCGCGCGGGGCTATCACGGTCGGGAGGAGCTCGGTAAAACGCAGAAAGAGAAGAGTCGTGATTCACCTGGGAGACGCGGTGAGAGAGCGTCTTCGCTCGGGATTTAGTGCGGCTTTGCGAAGGCCACGGGGACGACTCGTGAAAACTCTTAATTGCCCTCGGGGGACTGGGAAATTATGCGGCTTATAAAAGAAATAAAAAAAGGAGGAAGAATGGACGAGGAAATGTTGGGCGAGGGGTTAACTCCTCTACGGGTTGAGGCGGGGGTGAAGGGACTGAACCCCTCTTGTCATTGTTATTATTATTCAGGAAACATCAACGATTTTCTTCGCAGCCCTCATTCTTCCCACCTTTCGTTTACCGGTGTAATAACCGACGGAATATGCCAGGAATGGCGAAGAGCGAAATACGCGCCATCCAACCTTCGCGTATTTCGTAAGCTATTGCGCACTGGCCGATGACCGGACAACCTCGAACGATCGCGGCTCTGTTCGAGTAGGATCGTCGAGTTAGCGCGCAATGAGCTTCGGACAAAGCGCTCCAGCGAAGCGCTGCAGCTTATAGCCGAGGAGAAGTTGGAAGACGGAAAGCAAGGAAGTTTAGCCCAATATGGCTCCCTGCGCACCCGCGCACCTACGTTGCATTCACTGATTCCGGCGCGTCTGTGCCCCGCGGCTCGTTGCAGTTTAACCGCGAGTGAAAAGACGCGGTCAGCTTTGGCTCTGTGTCTCTCGCACTGCGGCGACCGCGTATAACCCGGAGAGCTGGAACGGCACGGAGGCGAGAAGTCGAGTTAAGGAGCGTATAAACCGGCCATTAGTATCGGCCGGCTACTGTCCATTGTCTCGGTGTTTGCTGAAACAATTGACGGGGCCCCGGGCGCGGTGTTCGGTCGTCTCGTTAGCGCGAACCGGGCAACCAACAGGGCACAGCATTGTCCCCGACGGTTAGCACTCGCGGAAAAATCCTAACGAGCTCTCAGCCACCGTTTAACACCTACCCGCGCCATCGGGCCCCGTCGGCGAAACCCCGACGCTCTTGGCTTACATTCGCGAACGAACCGAAACGCGCATTGCTGAAAACGAAACTCACCGATTAGCGATATCCGCTAAGCTCCGAGAAACGGCATTCCAAAGCTGTTGCGCCAGAACGGTCACCATCGCTGGGGCTTTGATTGCAGCACGGTAAGAGAAGAGCATGCAAAAGTGGTCATTCGTATCGACCACTCTTAGCCGAGGAACAGCTCTGACAATTTTTTCAGTGAAACTCAAAATCTGGGAATTGTGATAGAGTCTAATCTATGATGGAAAAAACAAATCTCCGACATCTCTAGGAATGTCTGTGGAACACTTTCCGAGGGAAAATATCGCCAAAACGCTCTCTCCACTGAGCTCAGAAACAATCCAATCAACACGGTCATCTTTCCTTATTTGGATTACTGAGATAGTAAAATCAGCTCTACCATTGAACATTTTCAAAACTCGCCTTTTCGATGGCTTATTTCGGCAGGAACTATCAAACGAGGAAAGATATGGTTAAAATCTGTCAAACAATTACAATGCTGAAAGTGCACATTGATACTATCTTTTAGCACTCTCTTGTCTACTTACCACAATATTACACGTAAGATTATTAGTAAGTGTTACTATTATATTATTAATATGATATGTTACTATTTGATTCCACGACAATTATTACATTCTCGCAATTATTACATAAACTGTATTTACTCATATTGACCCATAGTTCAATTAGAACATAGTAAACATACCAATACCAACACCCTGTCACCATATTACAGTTGAAAATTCAACCATCGCGGTTGAATCATCGCTCGGGTGTTACTGCGGACCCGGCATTAGCTTATGAAATGCGGCCCTAATAATCCGCATCAGTAAGCTCATTTAGCTCCTCGGCGAGTATCAATAATGAGCGCTTTACCATCAACGTTTCGTGGTTTATACGCTGAATCATCAGTCGCTGTTATTGCGTCATCATTAGCTAACGAAGCATAATAACATGTTAATCACGGACGGGCCGGGGGGAGCGGGTTTGGACGGAACACGGGGCAAAACGGAACCACCGCATTAAATCCGCGGTTGGTGCAGCGGGTGTTGCACTTTAATGCCTGCATCAACTGCAATGCTTCGGAGTGCCATAATCGCCGGACAAAACTCCGACCGATTTACCGCGGTCGTTCCGTCCTGCCCCGTGTTCCGTCTTGCCCCAGCCTGGCCGACTCGTTAGCCTCGAGCACCGCGGCGCTTCATTAAGTAATCATTAAATAGCCCGTTTAATCAACTGCGCGTTGGCTCTTCAAGTTCTCGGAGCTTTCCACGGGTATCTGCCCCGAATTTCCTGTACGCTCGCGCTGTGATAATGCGCCGGTGGTGGCTGCACGGGTATCTCGACGGTTCAGCGTCTGGAGTCACGGAGCACACACCGGGCCGGTTTCCCGGCGGCGGGTTTATGAAGTGACGTGTCGGACGGGGGGGTCACATGGGTCGCTTAGTTATCCGGTGAGCCAACGGTTACGAGCAGCTGAGAAATTTGGCTCTAATGAAAGGTTCCCCCTGCGGAAGCTCGTGCGGATCCTCCCGAAAGTCGGGACTCGCTGTTGCTACATATGCTGATGGACCTTCGCGAGGCTTCGTCAATTCGGAGCGCAAACGACGACAACGCTTTCCAGCGGTGCACTTGCATTCGGAACGTTCGTCGATATAATTGGACTATAAATTTCTGGCTCGGATAAGTTGGGTTGTTTCTCTGTTTTTTTATTGACGGAACTTTTCGACGGATAATGAAATTCGTGCCTCGAAAGGCATGACGCGAATACGGAAGCCGAGACACGGGACTTTTCACGATGCCAGGTAAATTTCGAATTCGATCGGAGTTATGATCGACGCGCAGGTCCGACGCATGGACCGCGATGGCGGGAGATGCGGGGCGGGTCGACGATCGCGTCTTGGTCGTCTTTTGCCTTCCGGCAAACGCGGGGAACGTCATGCGTCGCGAAGTTACGGGGAGCATGAACACGCTCCGTCGACGACTACGGGGGCGAGTCAAAGACCCCGCTCGCGACGCCGTGCCGAAAGTTATTGCCGTGTGACGAAAGTCGATAATCAAATCACACACCGGGCGACCGTTACTAATAGCGGGCTCCTAACCACCACAACATGGCGCCTTAACGCCGTTTAAACTAAAAATTCAATGATACCGAGAAAATAAATGTCTCGAATGTTCCGTGCTTTGTTTCTGTGCACAGAATATATTGTATATGTATAATGAAAAATAGTATTTTCCAATACCCATGTGTAAAAATGGACAAATTAAAAAAAATGAAATAAAAAAAATAACAAAGTCACTTATGGCCCAAGTTCTTTTACCCTCTTTCCTGCATTCCTTAATTTACACTATTATATCACTGGATTGCTTTCGTACATTCAGAGAAAAATTATAAATACACCCAGAAAAAAAATTTATTTGACGGCCACCGTTTATTAAGATCAAGTAAAATATTTATTTGATTTAATTAAATATTTATTTAAATTAAGTAAATAGTTACTTAAATGAAATAAATATTTATTTAAATCAAATAAATATTTTACTTAATTTTAATAAACGATGGCAGTCAAATAAATGTTTTTTCTGGGTGTATTCTCTGAAACGTCACTTCTGGTTTTAAAATCTCATTTTTCGATCGGAAGTGACTTCACACCGAAAATAGGTGACATCCGGTCAAAAAATGAGATTGTCAAACCGGAAATGACGTTTTTTTTGTTCGTCTGCAGCCAGCTCCGAAATTGTTAATAACACTTGAACCCTCGTAAGCGATAATAGCCATACACGGCAGAAAGATATCGCATCGCGCATTACCATGTGAATATAGTCGTTTCGCGATAGGGTTCGCCGAAGGCTCGGGGTGTCGGTGTCGGCGAAGTAGGGAGGGGGGGGGGCGAGATGGGGTGGTGCTTGTAAGCAGATATATTATTCTATGGGGAGTTAATGTAATATGGGGACGACCGTCTCTTATCTGCCTCGGCGATAACGGAACCCCGCCAGTTATCCAGTTAGCGCTCATTGTTCGATGATTTTAGATCGCCGACGCGATACACCAGGGGGCTACGGACGTCTCCCTCGCGGACCGTACCGTACGCCTCGCAGCTACGAGCAGTCTACCATACATACGCGCCGCGCACGAGTCATCGCTATAATCGACGTACGCACGTGGCGAAAAACTAACGGGACGCGATGACAAATGACTCGGGCCGATCCGTTTTTCTTCCGGTCGAAAGATTTCTATCCGCTATCGCTCGACACTTCTCCGGCATTCGACGCACTTATCGGTGATACTTCGGACGACAGGGAAAAAAAAATGAATTAATTTATTTGTTGCCAAAAAATTTTATTATTAAACTAAATTGTTAATTTCCCAAAAAAAAATCAAACATTTTGAACTTGGATTCGAATGACCCAAAAATACATTTTAGAGACATGCGCGGTCCTACAGAATCTTGTTCTAAAAAAAAGTAGGGAAATCTGAAAATCCGGATGTATAATTTGGAAAAAATGGGACATCCAAAAATGGTTGAAAAAATGACGATTTTCTCGTGGTTCCGTTTTGCCCCACTATCCCATTTTGCCCCACTCGCCCCTGTATATAAAAATGTGTTCTTCACCAAAACTCTCGAACAGCCCGTGCGCGAGAGAATCGCAAGATTCCTCGAGACGAGAAAGAAAGCAAAAGATTTTTCATATAGGTGTATAACGACGTATGGCAGCAGGTACTTCTATAGGAACTACTATGCTCCCCTATACCTCGGGGCCCACACAGAGACAAAGTGCGCTGCGGTGCTCCGCGCGTTCCCCGCGAGGCCGATAGAGAGGTAGAGAGAGGGAGAGAGCGATAAAGAAAGCAAAAGCCGAGAGTAGAGCGCGAGTATAATATGAGAGGTCCCGACGATATTTATGCGCCGCATTGTTTCACGGCGTTCGCTCCGGCCGCGAGAGACAACGACAACTTCATTCGTGCTGGTCCCGCGAACGGACCCGCGGGTCCGCCTTCGCCGCCAACAACAACGGCGGACAGAGGCGCGCAGACCACTTTGACTCTCTCTCGCGCGGCCGATGCGCTCGCGCGTTCTCGTCGAGTTATGAACAGCGTTGCATCCGCGATGGACCGAGTGTGCATGCTGCAGCAGCGCGGCAAACAGCGCCGCACCGACACAGACCGCGCAAGATCCGAGAATCGTACGGTGTGGACTTACAGCCTTCTTTCGTTACCTTCCTTTTCTTTCTCTTCTTTTTCTTACCCTCATCTTCCCTCATGGGACAACCACCGTCGCCTTACATCGCATATAATATCGTATTATAGATATGTACAGTGGAGTCACCCGTAAGTTGACTTACAAGCTGGCGATCTCTTCCAATGTGCGATTCAAGCGCAACGAGACTGTTTCGTTCGGTCGTGACGAGTCCGTAGGAGCAGCGGAGTCAAGCGATATCAGGAGATACTGCTAGATAATGGATCGAGGATCAAATTATAGAGATATGGAGATTTCTTGAGAGATTGAAGTAACTTATGTCAATAGCTAGGTATCGTTGCAAGCCTATAGCGTCCCAAAGACTGGGCGTTTTGATCTAAGTGGCCACCCAATGAACACAGCCCAGGTTCTAGACGAACCTGCCACTAACGCGCATGCGCCGGATCAACTCTACTTTGGCAATCAGGAGGTACTGCGAGGTCATGGATCAAGGAATAAATAGCAAGTCAATAGCGCGCCAAAGGCTGGGCGTTTTGACCTAACTAGCCACCCAACGAACCTGCTACTAACGCGCATGTGCGAGATCAACTCTACTTTGGCCATCAGGAGGTACTGCGAGATAATGGATTAAGGATCAAACTGCATGCTCACCAACCGCTGGACGTTTGGACCTAACTAGCCACCCAACGAACCAGCCCAGGTTCCAGTAGAACCTGCGACTAACGCGCATCTGCGATATCGACTCTTCTTGGGCAATATCTGGAAGTACTGTGAGATACTGGATCAAGGATCAAATGAATCAGATGCAGAGATTTCTGGTGAGACAGAAGTAACTCACCTCAATAGCTAGGTATCCTTGCAATCCAATAGCTTCCCAAACTCTGCGCGTTTGGACCTAACTGGCCACCCAAGGAACGCAACCCAGCTTCCAGACGAACCTGCCACTAAAGCCCATGTGCGAGATCGACTCTACTTAGGCGTCTCGTTACCTCTTTGTTGAAATCCTCTTAGTTATACGAAACAAATCCTTTCTCGTCTTCGACGTTTATATCGCGAAATTGGTGTTCGCAAAGACCGGTTCTGAAAAGAGCCAGGGAGAGAGTTCACCGATATCGTTAGGCAGGGGATGCAACCCTCTTTGATCCTGCGCAAAGAGGATGGAGAAAGTTCGGCGCAACAAAGGCGATGCCGGGGGTCGTCGCGACTTAATGCCCCTGGCTTCCACTGGCCGGCATATCGGGGTGAGTCTCGGCGCGGAGGATTTTCGGCGGACGGGAGAAATATCCAAGCAACCACCGAACCATTTTGCTCTCACTCTTGCGGCATGTAGAAACAAGATGGCGACCAACCGCGAGAGCCGTGCCGCGCCACGCGGGCCAATTAAATGCTATAATGGCGTTAATTATCATAGAGCGCCGGCAGCCTGGGATAGTTTTGTCCCGCAGACCTTCACGGAATCCGGATGAGTTTGGTTATTCCTGTTGTGACGATCGGACCGAACGTAATATCTCGCGAATGGAATCAAACTCGCTTTATAAAAAGACCTGTATTAAAAAAGTTTGGTCATAAAATGCGATTAACGACTCAACAGGACTGTGCAATGGCACGAATCGAATGATGAGAAAAAGTCGTTTGGGTCTCAGTCTCCGTGCAGCCGGAGCGGCGATGCAAATGGGATTACATAGGATCGAGTTGGACACCACCCACAGCACTTCACGTAAAAAAGTATTATCAATAAAAATACCTTTAAAAAAATGTCAAACGAGAAGAGCTGAAAATTTGATAATCTTTTCGTTTATATAGTTTAAAAAATCGTAAAATCGTAATAGAATGTTTCGTAAAAACACTTTTTGTATGCAAATGGCCTTCTATTACCCGTTAACAATGTTAGTTTGTACTTTTGTTTGTACAATTAGGGCTGAATGGTGCGATCGGAAAATAAACAAATAAAAAATGGTGGCCGTTTGTGGGCAATAAAATTGTTGTAAAAGGGACAAACTTGTTTTTTCTGTGTAAGGTCGTCTTTAAATGCCGTTGCAATCGGACGTCCTAACTTCTTCGTTCAGCAATTCACCGAGCACTAAATATTGAAGCAACGAAACCAAAACCACGGTGCAGAATCCAATGGACGCAGCGCGCAAGGTGGGTAACAAATTGTTTCAAACAATCCGATCAATGTGCTGCGGCTTATTATCCTCGCCAGTATATCCTACCTATAGGTACATATCGTGTCCTTCCGCATGGTAAAGCGGACAGAACTTTGACCACCGACTACGGTGAGCAATTTTGGTCGGAGTTTAATTACAGCAGGTCCTCTGGAGCGGACGGTGAGCTGCCGCAGGGTTTGGCGAACGAAGAACAATCAGATAGGAGCGGAGGCGAGCTGCTCGACGGGAACCGTCGGTGCGCTTCTCTCTCGCCGAGCAGCATAATCCGCGTGCAAAGTGCACGCTGCCGGAAATATAGGACACCGACCGTAGTGTCAGGAAAACGTCCGTTTTCCAAAAACTTCATTTTTTACATCCAGTGAATCCCCGATTGGCAATTTGAGATCATTTTTCTTTTCGGAAACGTACAAAATAATCAAAAGGGCAAAAATAATCGAATCAAGTACTTTCCCTGATTTTGCCCTTTTTAGTCGAAAAATATCGTAACCCTGAGGATATCTGCATGAGACTAAATTCCATCAATTTACAACGGCTGTATTTTGCATCGCCCAAAGTTCGCTCTGAGAACTGCACTTGGAGGATAAAATTCTACAAGTGAACAATTTTTCTTCTCCCCAAAGCTGCGCATCGATAGCGAATTACAATTTTATTATTAAAAAAATAGAGCTCGAAATTGAGACTCAGTTCTTCATAGATAAACAGTCTCATTATCTCGACGGCAACGCCCAGTGAGAAGATAGCAGAGAAAATTACAAAACACTGGCGCCAGAAGGAAAAGCGCCGTGGCAAAAAAAAAAGGTAAAACGACACGGTAAAAAGGGTGTATTATATAAACCCCACTGGGAAACAACCCAGCCATGCGCCCGGCCAGACGCCATCCAAACGTAATTAGGAATTTTTCTCAACAAATTTTTAATTTAATCTTTCGCCCTCCCGGCGCACAGGCTCCTCGTTCCAACTTCCTCCGGGCTCCGGCCGCTTTGTCGCGGCAGCGTTCCCTCTCGCCCTCGGCACCGAGCGCCCTCGGGCTTCGGCGCTGGGCGGCCTGGCCCTCATTCGCCCCCTTTGTGCGCGCGCGGGAGTTAATTGACGACGGGCGAGTGCCGGTTTACGAGCCCGTTAAGACTGAAAGCGCCACGGCGAATGTACTGTCGCTCGACCGGCCACTCGAAATTCTTATTTTCGTACCCCGCTCGATCGACGGTTATTCAAATTTTTTTTCACCACCTCTTTTTCGTCCCGATAAAAAAAAGATCTCTCACTTTTAAAGAGCTTTAAAAATAAAATTAAGCTCGGCGCGAGGGGCCGCAAGGCGCCGGGAAGGGTCAATAGTTTCGCGTTCGTTTAATTAAACGACGTATAAATAACGCGAATGGGCGCCGAGCGGTTAGAATTCTGTCGTTCTGTACCAAAGCTCTCGCCCCTCCGTCCCTCTTCCTCTCTCGCTCGGAGCTCTCGAGCTCGGAAAATCTCGCCTCTTCCACCAGAAACTTTTGACTCCCACCCCATCCAAACCCTCCGCAGCGCGAAAAAGGAAATTAGCAAGTTCATACGGACTGTTAATAATTTGAATGGGAATATAAATGAAATTAAACGCGCGATAGTCAAATGAGTAAAAAAAAAATTATAAAAAAAAATCAAATTATAAAATTGCGTCCAATCTCGACAAACTCCATAGCGCGAGACATAATAAAAAAAGGGCTGTTGGGTTGTGCAGGGCGCTATAAAAAAAGGTGCTCGGTATCTATTTTTTTTTCCAGGAGCGGGGATTGAACCTCGATTAAAAAGCCATTCGAACGTGCGAAGCGTGAAGATCTTTCTCGCTCTCACGAGTAGGAAAAAAAAAAACTCGTTTCATCCAGAATCCCCCTCGAGTGTCGCTCCTCCCCACGAATTTTCCTCGGGATCGGAGCGCGCCCGAAAATTCTCGGTTCGAAATTTCTCTCGATCGGTTGTAAAGATACCGGATCGCCATTTCGGGTGAATGAGTAAGCATTGTGAGTAACGCGCATCCCCTAAAAAAATTGAGCGTCTCTCCCTCCAGTTCCACCGCCTCCAGAGCCTCCGGCGAGCTTTCGGGGGTGTTTTTCGTGAAAGAAAAATACCGAAAAATAGAATACATCCTCGGATATTAGGACACCTCTCACTCAACTTGATATCTCTGTAGATTCTTATAGGAATATAGTGAGGAAGCGTTCCACGGTGGAACTGAAAAAAAAAGAAAAATCAAAAAGATGCGCGGTCGTTCACCGTTCCACGAAATAAAAACGTTCTCGAACTCGTGACGGGTGATGATTTAATTCGGTGAGAGGGAGTTATTGTGCCGCAATAATGGGCCGCAGTGTGTGCGTGCGTGGGACATCCAAGAGTATAATCGGGCAGCACGCCTGACTCCGCGTCTCCAACTTTCGCCTCTCCGAAAAGTCGAAAAGTTTTTAGGGTTTGTATTTTTATTTTTTACGTTTTTTTTTTCAATAGAAACCTCTCGGACAATGCGGATATATAGACTCGGGGTACAACACCGTCTGTGAAAAGGTCGAGACACCGTAGCTTTTACGAGGCCCTTTTGCCTCCTCGCGCAGACCTGCTGCTTTCGTTCTTTCTCGAGGTTTAGTATACCAGTACAGCTTTGTGCCGCTGAACCTGCTCCCGGACTTCGGGATCGGGATCTAGCATGAGACCCATTTTCTCGCCTTTTTTTTCTCGAGTCACAAGACCGCGCGGCTACCGGAGGCTTTTTAATAGGAGAGCACCTCATGCGGCTCTGCACTGTGATTTAGAGGGTCTCGATTGAGAAGTCTATTCGAATTCATCATGTGGGTAACAAATAAACTTGTATCATGTGAGAAGTGTTTCTCACAACAGGGCACGATATTTTATACCTCTACTACTATGATTATTGTGATTATTGTGATTATTGTGATTATTGTGATTATTGTGATTATTGTGATTATTGTGATTATTGTGATTATTGTGATTATTGTGATTATTGTGATTATTGTGATTATTGTGATTATTGTGATTATTGTGATTATTGTGATTATTGTGATTATTGTGATTATTGTGATTATTGTGATTATTGTGATTATTGGCGTGACTTTTAACATTTCGCATTTTGCGCTGTGTAGCCAATGATCCAGCAGTGATTCGACACGTGATGGCATATGTATGTCACGGAGGCAAGCTTTCTTCGCTGGGAAAGACCCGGTGTGTTTTCTCGGAAAGGTAATAATGGTGATAAATTTCGTTTCGGTGTACTACATACAAACAATGCGGAGAGATGGTGGCGACTGAGTACGCTCTATCCGTACGTATCGTATCGCGCACTGGAACTGGGCTGCGCGGACCACCTACGGTCCCGCAAACACGGGCTACCACTTTGCGCTCACTTAGCGTTACACAAACAACTATTTAGTTGATCTTTTAACCGTTCGATAAATGGGTGAGAAATATGGCTCGGCAATATCGGCTACGCGTCCGAACTGTGAGAACAGTCGAACGATAATAGGATGAAAGGGAAAGACCAGGACAAGATCGTTCAGCCAGGCTGACAATCGAAAGAATAATAATAATGATAAAATCATAAAAGTTTCAACACCGAAGTATTTCATGTCTAAAATATTAATTTTCTTTGTAGTGACGCAGTATCGGAAATACGTCACTTCCGGGTTGAAAATCTAATTTTTCGACCGGAAGTGACGTCATACCGAAAATACGTCACTACCGGTTTGAAAATCTAATTTTTTCGACCGGAAGTGACGTCACTTCCGGTCGAAGAATGAGATTTTCAAACCTGGGAGACAGAAGCGCGTCGACGCAGCTATTAATACGTAAAACATAGTAACAGTCTGATGTACATCCAATTGGTAATCAAGTCGCTATATAGCGTAATTATTAATAGACAACGACGTGGTGATCAGCTTTTATTTATCTTCAATTTTTATTATGTCTGAATTTTTTTTAATTTGTACTTATCTCGGCATGCGGCGCGCCGAGGAAGATAAGACGATGAATTATTCCACAGATCGTAGGAAAAGGCGAGAGAGCCGGTCAGTATGATGCGTCCCTCTCTCTTTCTCTCCAGTCTACGATTCGCCGCGACTGAATCAATCAACCCGACCGAAAATCGTTTCGGCTTGGGTGCTGACTTTTTAACATCTGTGCGGCATGCGGCGAGGCGGCACTCCTTGTACACGAGTCGTCACCCGCCGCGGCAATCCGTTATTAAATAAACTTTTTATGTACGGGAGAATCTCAACGATACGCGGCATACCTGCCTATGTTCGTTACACAGTCAGAGGTAAAATAATAAAAGAAAAAAAAGGAAAAAAAAAACATAAAAATACAGCGTCGTACGAGACTCGCCGTTGGTTTTATTAATTCAAGCGATTTAGCGATTCCCCGATTAAATTGCGTCGAAATTAATTAACGTCTCGCTCTACGGGTCAAATGCTGGATCTTCGGAGACTCGTAAGCCGACTATTAAATTTATTTTTTATTTTTTATTTTTGTGTTTTTTAAGTACACAGCTATAGTGAATCCAGGGGGTCCCGCGGGGCACGCACACCGATGTTGGGCTGCACGCGCTTCTCCCGGGACAGAACGACGAGGCTCTCGCATGCGAGGAACCGTGCGCCTGTGTCTCGAATGCCTCGCCACAGAAATCTCAGCGAGATTCTACGGTGTATTCACGGATAGAGCGTTCAGTTCGCGGGAGTGTGTTTGGTTTCGCGGGACAGCGGTAGAGAGTCGGGGTCACGTCGTGTGTGGAGGGACAAGATGATAATCAACGTGTAATTAGCTCCTACCGTTGAGACTCGGTAAAGGATCCCTCTATGGCTCGTTTACGCGAGACTCGTCGTTCGCGCGGGTTATAAGTGCCGCTCGCCGACGGAGGCCTCCGAACGATCTTTGCGAAAGTTCTCATTCGTTTAAACTCTCAATTTGTTTTGGCTTTTTTTTTTTCTTCGTTTTTACGGTGGATAAAATACACTCGCATGGAATTTTTTTTATTATCTGACATTAACGATCGGGAGATTGGGAAATTGCGTTAAATTGGCTTTACATGACTGACTGACGAACGGCCCGACAGACAGGAAAAAAATGGGCTGGGGTATTAAAGTACACCGTAAAAAAAATTCTTATGAAATTTAATTTACCGGGCTGGAAGTTTTTATGCGAAAAATGGTATATTCGATTTCAAGTACAATCGTGATGAAAAATTAATGTTCTGTGTATTAAAAACGTTGGAAATACTTTGTTTTTAATCGTTTTCATTAACTTCGATGAAAAAGTATATAAATTTTTCATCACAATTGTACATTAAATTTAATGTACAACTGTCATGAAAAGTTAATGGAATTTTAGAGTAAAATTACCGTAAATTATTAACAGTACAATAATATGGCTGAATATTATCGATTTATTTTACAAATCGATAATAGATGGAAACTTTTGACGGCAAACTCGGACCTTTTAACTACTGGTGTAATTCCCGTTGTTTTGCACAGAAGTGTATTCGGCCTATCGTGCCGATTGTTGTTCAGATCGCCGCTGCGCGTCACACGTCAGTTTCCGGCTTTTAAATTTTTTACCATTTTTTTACGCAAATATTTCGAACCGTAAGATTCGTCGCTGCGGTGACGAAATTGACCTCGGAATTTTGCAGTACAATATATCACGCCACAGTATTATATCTACGGACGCTACAGTGACCTGAGTGTCGGACGGTGCGGCAAAAAAAAAAAAAAGTATCGGCGCTAATCTCCCTTAATTGCCGTCCAATCAATTAATTAGCCGAACGCTCGGGCACGTATCGAAACGAAAGAAAAGAAATATCGTGCAATGTATATAGTTATACAGGGCCGCATGTCGGCGCTCCTCGGCCGATGCGGTATCTATTCGCGAGTGTTGATTATAAATATTTGAATTTATAATTATCGGCGAGCGGCGCGAAAAGGAACGTTCGCGCGGCACGAACACTTGCCGTTGCGTCATCGCGCGGGGCAAAGAGAGACGAGTCTGGAAATTCTCGCGCCGTCGAGTCTCTTGCACAATACGCAAATTATATCATCCGTGGAAATTTATGGGAAAGCCGCGGAGGGGCGAGCCGGCGGGGGGGAGGGCGTTAATTACCGAAGAGTCGTTATTCGGCTAACAAGCGTCGACGAAGCGACGACGACGATATTCCGCAAGTCTCCCGAGGAACCGAGCGCGCGCGCGACCACGGCACGCAGCAATTTCGACGACAACGACCAGGGAGAGTTACCAGCTACCGGGACTCTCGAGGCGATTAAAATCCAAACGCGTTATATTCCCGAACGTGGCGAAAGAGACCTCGCGAACCGACGAAAAAATTCGTAATTAAAATGTATGCGATAACTATCGCGAAACATTTATATATAAATTACGTTTAAAGTTGAGGATAATTGTTTTTTGTAACGCGATACTTTATTGTATGGAGGAATCTTTTTTTCTTCAACGGAAAAATACGAATAATTGTACGAGCAATTAACGTACGAAATTGTAGTAATTTTATAATTAATTTCATAGAAGAAGGGACCTTCTGAACCAACGAAAAATTTGTAATTGAAATGTATACGATAACTATCGCGAAACATTTATATATAAATTACGTTTAAAGTTGAGGATAATTGTTTTTTGTAACGCGATACTTTATTGTATGGAGGAATCTTTTTTTCTTCAACGGAAAAATACGAATAATTGTACGAGCAATTAACGTACGAAATTGTAGTAATTTTATAATTAATTTCATAGAAGAAGAGACCTTGCGAGCCACCGAAAAATTTGTAATTGAAACGTACACGATAACTATCGCGAAACATTTATATATAAATTCCGTTTAAAGTTGAGGATAATTTTTTTTATCGCGACACTTCATCAACGCCTTTTTTCAACGGAAAAATGTAAATAATTGTGCCATCAATTAACATAAGACATTACGGTAATTTTATAATTAATTTCATAGAAGTTCTTTCATACTATTTCTAGAAAAAGAAAAATCTTCGGAATTTTAACCCAATGTTAGTTCTTTTATACACAGTAGTATTTCTCTGTAACTCGTTGAAGTATTATATCTCCAAAACGGCAGAGTAAAATGTTACAAAATGTTTATGACTTCCTCAGAGGCTTGATACGAAAGTTCGGATTTTTAAAAATATTGAGTAATCTTTTCATCGGTGTAATTGTCCGTTTCAATCCCATCGAATAGCGAAAGAAGTGCCCGAATTATCTAAACTCAAAGCTGTTCGATATAATCGTTTTTTTCTCCTAATATGAAGCAAACATATAGTGTATAAAATTCTGCAAATAAATGGTGTATACTTAAAGTACTCTCGTAAATTTTTTTCCGCCCAAAGTTGTCGACGATGTAGCGAGAATTCGGGCGCTGTGGGCGAAAAAAGGTAAGATCCGAGAACGGAGCAAGAGGTCTTCGGTCCTAATCCTCCCGGGCGGTTGCCCGGGGAGCGAGCGTGAGATAAATAAAGAAAGCCAACGGTATAAAATTGAGTGGGTGGGGTGAGGTGGACCAGACGAAAAAATGCCGAATATTTATGTTTCGTATTCTTAGCGTGCGTCGCTGATATCTCGGTGGGCATCGCTAATTAGCCAGCAGCAGCAGCAGCAGCAAACCGCAGAGGTCCGCGATCGCTAGGCCTTTCGGCAAACAGTGCTCGCTACTGTCTTGAGTTCCCCGGTGTAGGATAATCAAGATGGTGGCGCCAAGCCGCCCGGGGCGGTCGATTCCGAAACTAATTGCCACGGCTAATTTATGCCGCGACATACGCGACCGCGCGATCAGCGCACACACAGTGGCTTCCTTCTCTGGGCCCATCTTATTTCTACTCGCTAATCTACCCATCGAGATCTTTTTGAACACTCGTGGAAAACCAGTTCTCGGCCCCCCTCGGCCGATTCGGCTTTTGAACCAAAATTACACACCCTCGCGATATAGGACGGGAGCCCGGAAAATTGGCAGCGCCCAAAGATCGGCACTCCGAGATACCCGATAATGCGAACCGTCGTTAAAATGTCCTGTCGTTAATTCTTTTTTTTTTTTTTTTTGGCATACATGTAACGACTCGCAATCTCTAATTTTTTTGGACAAATATTATAGGCACTATCTGTCACTTTTGGAAAAAATAAAAATAATTTTCGGGACTTTGTAAGATTTTGTGATAATTAGGTGAAACAAGTTATTCGAGGAATTCAAAGCTTCGGAGATCGAACGTCGTTAAAATATGGTTTGCTTAAATATGACGAGTCTTGATCTTGATTTTTTTTTTTTTTCCAAATATCATTGGCACTATGTGGCTGATTTTGAAATAATTAGGTAAAACAAGTTATTCGAGGAATCCAAAGCTTCTGAGATTGACCATCGTTAAAATATGTTCTTCTTAGATGTAACGAGTCTTGATCTTGATTTTTCTAACAAATATTATAGGCACTATCTGTCGTTTTTGTAAAAAAAAATATCTCTCGGTACTTTGTAAGATTTTGAAATAATTAGGTAAAACAAGTTGTTCCAGGAATCCGAAGCTTCGGAGATCGACCGTCGTTAAAATTTGTCTTTTTCTTAAATATAACGAGTCCCGATCTTCATTTTTTTTTTTTTTACGAATGTTATAGTCACGATTTGTCACTTTTTTTAAATCCTCGATAATTTGTAAAGCTTAAAAATAATTAGCTAAAACAAGATATTCCTGCTATCCGAAGCTTCGGATAAATGATTAACGTTCTTATTAGCATAGGAATTATTATTGTTATGATAGGAATCAAAACCGCTTATCCGCGCGTAAATAACTCCGAAGCGTCCCACCGGCGCTGTCGTCGATCCAGGGCTCGCGCACTCCTCGACTGCAGCAAGCCCATAAATATAATCCTGCGAACGTGTCTTCGGGCGGTAATTGCGAGACGTCGGGAACTGTATTGCACAATTAATCTACCAGATCGCATTTTATCTTGTCACATTAAGTTTTATTAAATATTCATCTCTGATACTATATTAACGACTGTTTTACATTTATACAAAAAAAGAAGAAAAAGAAAACAAAGAAACAAATAAAATAATTGTCCAAGTATTCTCGTGTGCTCTCGCTGCGTGATAATTATCTTCGATATTTACAGAATATATATATACATTTTTTTATCGATCGTTCAAAGTTTTCACAATTATATACATCTTATTTACAGGATTCAGTGATCATCACTGCCATTTTTTTTTGCTCGAACAGTGAATCGACTTCCGTTCCATTCTCGTCGAGTTTCCAAAAATTCGAATGTTTATCCGAGATGGTATTTTTTTTTATTTCCGTCCTTCCGCGGTTCTCGACTTTTGCTCCGGATTCGCTCCCGAAGCGCCCGCAAAGTAATTCCCCGTCCGGCGGCCCGAATTCTTCCGGAAACTCGAGCGATCCGGTCCTCTCGCTTGGATCTCGATCTGACCTCCAAAAAGAGTCCGCCGAGTGGATTCATTCCCTGGATGGATGCTGACCGACCACATGATGCGCCGTCAGTCCCGGATGCGACAGCATGCTCACCGGATAGAGCCCGGCGTGACCCAGAAGACCGTGATGAGAACCGTACAGATTGTTGTGATGCTGTCTGACCGCGGACATCCGCAATTTCTCGATCTCGGCCTCCTGAAGACGCTTCGCCTTGGCGCGTCGATTTTGAAACCAAATTTTCACCTGAAGAACAAAAAACATCTTAATTAAAATCATGTCAAATTGGATGTTTTTCTAAGTTTTTAGTTCAAGCAAAAAATAATTTTTTTATTTAGGTATTCTTTAATTTATTACTTAGGCATTTTTTAATTTTTTTATTTGTTAAATTTGCGTTACTAATTTATCAATACATTTTTATTTATAAAAATGTTTTACCTGAGTCTCGGTGAGATGAAGGGACGACGAGAACTCTGCTCTCTCAGCGACGCTGAGGTATTGCCTCTCGCGGAACTTCTTCTCGAGGGCGAGCAATTGTTGGGTGGTGAACGGTGTCCTGGGTTTTCGATTGGGCTTGTGTTTCCTCAGATTGCACTTGATCTTGGCTGGTTCGCCGTTTTCTACAAAAGATAATGAAATAAAAATAAATGAAAAAATTCGGCAAAAAAAACAAAATTAATTTGGATATAAGTGGGCTTGCGGAGCTGTGGGAAAAAGGGTACAGATGGATGGATGGATGGATGGGAAGGGCGAAAGACACGAGAGTATTGCTCTTGCGGGCTACCGGTGGTCGCAACTGTGCGCTCCCTATTTTTTTGCCAATCGAGGTACGAACCTACAGCGTTGTAACTCCACACTTTGCTAAATATATTTCATAAAGGCGCAAGTTTTTTTTTCGGTAATTTTTTTTTTCGGTAGCTCAATTCATAATTTTCCGGGGGAACGGCGCCGCAAACGTTGCCCCATTAGGCGTTTTTTGTCAGGGAGGGCCTGCTGCAACTCGGCGACCGCAGAATTCCGGCCGGCACTTCGCGTCCCCATCTACGTCGCCGTTTCGCTCGCTCTTCCTCACCGCAATTTCTCGTACCGCATGCTACCGATACCGGTGTACTTATGTGTACGTATATATATTGTGTATCAACACGCACCGATACGTGTTTCGGTTTTTCAAGGCTCCTCGTATAACCCGGATAATTATTGAATGTAAACACTAATGAGCGTTCGTTACATCAAACGAGAGAGGAAATCATCTCGTTCCTCCTCATTTTTGCCGCAGGTCGTCTTCTTCGACCAGAAAAATAAACGCAATTTTGCCTCGACAATGTGAGGGTGCGCGAGGCCGAGGGACGTAATGACATGAGCAAAAAGGGTAATTACGGACAAAGATATCTTTTTTTTTCATTACAATTGCCTTCGGAAAAAGATGGATAAGAAGGAAAATTAACGAGTCTCACGAATAGGTTGGAAACTTTTTGAAGCGTTACATCAGGACCAAGCCGGGACCTAGCCAGACCCTAACCAGGGCCTAACCAGTACCTAGCCAGGGCTGAAGTCAGGACCTGGCCACGCCCCAATGTAACGCTCGAAAAATATCAACCAGGGGTGTAATCAGAACAATCAGTTATCGCAAGATTTCGACGTCAACGACCCATAATTCCAGCAACGTGTCTCTTCGAAATAATCAAAAGATATCTCACAAATCTTCTCGAATAAATTACAAAATCCTCCCGACGAAGAGTTCCGAGCGAGGTATCGAGAAACACAGAAACACCCCTAAAGAACATCCCAGAAGAGTCCCACGCGCGGGACTCCGCGTCGCGAGCTAGGATATTCGGAAAGCAATTCCGAAGTGTATCCTCGGAGCTCGTTCGGGTTGTATCGGTAGATTTGTCCCGAAACAATTGACAGATTTGTAGGCCCGGGGAGTGGAACTTACGGCGGAACAGATCCTCGGCAATGGGAGCCAAAGCTTCTCCGCCGCGACGCTCCGGACCGAGGACAAAAGGCCGCGGAAGCGTCGGGGGTCGTTCGTCGTTTCTGAATTTCAAATTCGGCAGCCGCTCGTCCCGCTCCGCGCCGGTGAAACAACGCGGGGAACGAGGAGGGCGCGGGAACGGCGGAGACGGAAAGTGGCGGAGGAGAGAGGCGAACTCTCTCTATACGGGCGGGTATCGAAAACACACGCGTATACCCGGTCAGCGGAAGAGTTTCGAACGGGAGAGAAGCCGCACCAGGTCCTTTGTGAAGTCCGGTGCGCCAGCGGGCCTCGGCCGTACGGGACCCACGCTAAGGGTCCAATTAGTCTCCGGCATTCGGAGACTCCCGGGCCACCGGCCAAAAACGTCCCGAGACGGATTTTAATCCGTACCCCGATCGGGAATCCATTCGAAATAATTAGCTGATTTCCCCGAGATAGCGTTCCGCGAAACCGCGACGGGAGAGACCCGAGTCCGCGATCCGTTCGGATGCGGCTCGAAACCGCCGGATAGAAAGCCCGAGCGCGCGGTGCAGTAGCAATGATACCTCGCAATTGTGAGGGTCGAGACATTCCGGAATGGCAGACGACGATTCTCGCGGCCGGTACTTATCGGTCCGGCAAATGCCACGGTCATTCGACTCCAAATGCACGCATGATCCATCGATCATGATCACTTTAAAAAAAAAAAAAAATACTCGGTAGGGTAGATTGTACGCAGATCAATTATTTCTGGAGAGGGAACTTGTACATCAATTTTTAATCTTGGCGGTAGCGACAATGTGAAATTTTTTTTAATGACTGCAAAGTAGGTATGATTTCTATTTTTTTTTTAATTCAAAGAAATCAAGTTAAGACTGAATAAATTTCAGCCTCAGTCAATTAAGAAGTGAAGGCAAAAAAACATTTAATTAAGTTTTCTGGACTTTTGGTCAAAGAAGCGAGGCTGAATCATGAAATTAAGCTCGTGGAGCAATTACGCTCTCGGAACGACAAGATAATGCACCGAAGTGTTTTTTATCCGCGACAAATGAAGCAATCGAGAATCGTTCGAGTCCTCGTTTCGCGGGGCATGGGAATATAAAGAGATTCTCATTTTTATGGGCTCCTATATTTTTTCCCCGAAGAGGAGGGCCCACTCGAGAGAGGATTTCGGGGGAGTGAATGATGACGCCGTGAAAGTTTCAAGTGATAGCGAACGGGGGTTGTGTGGAGTGCGAAAAGCTTTGCGGTCTATATAACCCAAGTGTACTTTGCTACTCTTTCTCTCGCCATAACCCGAGAATTATTGCGTTCCACCCTCGTCTCTTAGCTGTTTGCTGTACGCAACGAAGCCTCGCTATCTCTCGCGGCCTATAGCGAATCGCTTCGCTCCTGTAGGTGAAAAATAAGAGACGAGCATTCGTGACGAAATAGAACGCGATGAGGAGAACGATCACCGGTTGGCCGACGGTAGGCTATCCGACTCGTGCCGGTGAATGGAATAGCTTGTGCTGATGCCCTCCCGAGACTCCCAATCGATTCCTTTTCTCATAAATAATAAACATTTTTTATAAAAGGAATTTTTTAAATTAAGTCAAATATAGTCAAGTCTCGATGCTCGAAACAATTGCTCTGTTATTATTTGTTATCCGATCGACTTTACTTGCTGCTAAGCGCCCTAAAAAAAATTGCTCCTCTACCCAGTTTAAGCCACATTAATTTATTTGTGTATTTATTTATTTATTTATTTATTTATCAATTTATTTAAATGAAATGCCAGATGGCGTTTCTCGGTACGAAAATATAATGAAAGCACAAAGTTTGTGCGCATGAACGTTGCACCAGCGAAAGACTCGCGAATCGATTTTAAGCGTGATAGATTCGAATCTCCAGTTTGTAATTCGCTGCAAGGAGTAATTCGTTCTACGCGAATTACTAAAGCGTTCGAAAGAGTGTAATAACGTCGAGGGTTCCCGACGTCAGCGCGTGCACCTCATTTCCCGCTCGAAGATTAACGGTCCGGGGACCCACATCATTAACGCTAATGATCCATTTGCACACGAGGAGACCGCGGCCGTTCGCAATTCCACCGCGCTCTGTTGTACCGTGGCTCATATATACCGGTCTATAACCTAAACGCTCGAGCCCCGGCTGATGATGGCTATGAGTTTCTTCGGCGTATCGGCACCAGCACCGCCACCAGACCAGGACCGAAACTGATCTTGCGCCGGCGAGTCCGCGAACTCGCTTATCGCGACCAGGAATTGCTCCATTAGGCGCGGAGCTCGCGCGAAAAACGAGAACGGTCAACGTATCGACTCGATACTTAACATACCGAACTACATTCCCATTATACAATAACCCGAACTGACCCCTGTCGTCAAAACAACATTCATTCAGACATTTTCTTAAATTAGACAAAATGTAAACTATTGCTTTTTGCAATCAGATGAAAATTACAGAAATACGCGCCCTCTCAGTCTTCCGTTCGAAATTTGCCATTAGAGAACGAAATTAGGATCATAAAAACCACAGCAGCAAGTCAATGAATTCGAGCAACAACAATCCGACTTTACCCAATCGTCAAAATAACATTGAGTCATTAAAAAAAATTCCTTTTGGCAATAAAATTAAAATTGTCAAAAATACGCGCCTATCAATGTTCCACCCTAAACTTGCGACCAGTAAACTAAATTAGGATCACTGAGGCGATAACACCTCGTCAATGAAGAGAGGGTAAAAGGATAAAAGGATTCGCCCGTATATAAACAAAAAATATTGTTATTTATAGTAATTCGACTTACCGTTGAGTGGTCCATGATGAGAGAAGTGTGACGGAAAGTAGCCAACGGCAGCGGCAGCGGCGGCGGCCGCAGCAGCCGCGGCGTTTTGATGTCCCGCGCCCCAAACGGCAGGATGCAAGCTGGCTGATAGACCGGATATCGAGCCCAGGGTGGAGAACCCACCGATGTAGGCAGGAGTCGGTCTCACTGGTGTGGGGCTGCTGCTGTGTTGCTGAAGGTCTTCAACATCCACGAGGCTGCCCTCGTCCTCGTCGTCGATGTCCTCCAGTTCTGAGCATCGCGAGCGGACCTCTTCGTGGGAGCTTCTCGGCGAATGAGCGCCGAAGTCTTGTGCGAAACCAAGACTGCCAGGTGCCAGTTTGGGTGAAGTTGAAGCGGCGACTACGGGGCTCTTGGTACCGCAAGAATTGACGGAACCCGAGCTGGAGATCCGATGGTCGAGCATGTTGGAGACGGTGTGGCTGGTCGGCGAGGCGCGGGTCGCTGATTCCAAGACTTCCGGATACTTGGAGGAGGTCGTGAGGTCGGACAACGATCTCGGCGAGCCGCCGGTCGTCATCGGGTAGTGGGAAGGTATTCTCTGCTCGCTGGTGAGGTCCTTGGCGGATTCGCCGTGGGCGCAGGGAGCTGGCAGCAGATCAGGCAGGTACTTCGGCAGGTTGGCCGGAAGTGGCGGAGTTCTGGAGTAGTTGCTGTGATGGCTGGTGTGGTTGCCGTGGTGAACCGGTGGATAAGGCGCGACGGGCGACGACCTCGGCGACAGGGAAGCCAGCCTCGACGGCACTTCCGGACTCTTCCTCGTGTCGGCGAGCAGAGCCGCGACGGAGAAGCTCAGTCTCTGCTGAGCGGGACGCGCCGAGGGCTGCGGGTGCTGGGCCTGCTCCGGCGAACCGGGACTCGTCGAGGGAGGCGTCACCGGCGATGTCATCCTTAGCACTGTCATTATCGAACGATCCGAAGAGATCTCGTCGTCTTTCCTGCGGACTCCTCTTCCTCACTGCTGATTACCGGATCGCAGGGTCGGAACTTATTGAAGATCCTCGATGATGCACATTTGTTGATAGTGTTGTTTACCGATGATTGTTCATAACTGGTTCACAAGATACTTGGAGCGTCGCGGTTCACTGAACTTCAACGGCGATAGAGGCAAAGGCTCCTCCGATTCACAGAGGTCGATTATGACTCAAACAAAAAAGTTGCTCATTCAACACCGCTGACACTTCGTTCCTCGAATGAACATTCATCGACCCTCGATCGCCACTTCACCGGAGATTCATGAAATCGGCGAAGATGAAACGATCGTTGGAGGGTGGATTTTTGAAAAAGATTGTTTTAAAAAAATTTGAATAGTTTCTGTATTTTTTTTCCCACTGAGTCAGGGCGAATGGAAAAAGCTAGATTCGTCGTGCCAGTCGGTAGCCTGTTAGCTGGTCGAGCTCTCCGAGTGGACTGACTGACCATGCCGTTGAGGCCGAATAACTTTTTCCTTCCACCGACAGAAACGGTCCGGGTGGTGGGGGAAAAGTGTTCGCCGAGGGGGCGTCGCGCGGACCTTAAGGGGGTGTGTTCAAACGCGTCGCCGCCTACGGGGGATCGCAAGGGAAGAGGCAGCTCTGCCGGGTCGCAGTCTTCGCGTACACGCTCGCGTTTGCGTGTGTTGGTGGGGCATTATTTTTGCGGGAAGCTAGCGGACAGCCCGCACGAAAGTTACATGCAAATCCACCTCCAGCGGTGCACACGGCGACCGGGGTCGACCTGGTGGGGGCAAAAGCGGCGCGATGAAAGCGAGCGAGACGGACGGATGGGGGAAACTTTGGTTAGAGCGAATCGGCTAGGGCGGAAAAGTGGGGAGGGTTGCAGTCGGCAGCGCCGCAGAGGCGAAGCGCGAGATCTAATCGCGCGGCTCGCCTTCCTACATCGGAGACGTTAATGAGCGTAATTGACCAATTAGGCACCGACGATTGCGAGATCCGCGGTAAAGAAAAATAACCTATCGGCGGGAAAAAAAATATATAAATAAATAAAGATTTTCTTTTATCAGAAATTCCATGAGAGAACGGGGGGGTTCCGGACGGGCATGAAATTTCTTGGGGTTAATTCGCCTCGGGGATGATTGATCGTGCAGAATTGGACGCTCAGTGAGTTAGAGGATTGCTCGCAGCCCCGGCGTTATCGGAAAGGCTGAATGGTAAAACGTAAAAAATGCATTGCGTTTCTGAGATTTTTCCAAACTATATGTTGGTTTATTAAAATAATGCATGTTTAATGCATCTTTTGGTTACAATAGTGGAACGTGCGAAACGCTTGACCCCAGCCTGATCAAAATTTGCACTTCAATATTGCAACACATTTTTGGTTTTTTTTTCAATGAAGTGATGCATCACGAGTATCGCACTCACTTAAAAATTCATATTTTCGATCATGTGGATGATTTTCATGATTGATCGATACGCGAATTGACGCGGTACAATTTTTAAGACGGGTCAATTAAGGCATTCTCATAGTCGATGTTGCGTGCACGATGATGTAGCGATCTATACAAATTTTTTATACATTCTTGCTTACGATAGTGAAACTTGTAAAGCTCTTGACCCAACCTGATCAAACTTTTGGCTTCAATATAGCAAGAGCTCAATTTTTTTCTCGAAATAACGAAATACATAACGAGTATCGCGCTCGTTTAAAAAATATTTTTTTTTCAATTATGTGGATGATTTTCATGATTAATCAACACTCACATTTATGAGGTACAATTTTTTAACACAGTCAATTTATTATTATTATTATTATTATTATTGAACTTTACAGAAAGGAATTGCAACTTTTATAAATTAATATGCATCATCATAATCGATATTTCGATACCTATACAAATTTTGTATACATTTGTTCTACGCTATTCAAACGGTCTTCAATATTTAAAAATTTTCAATTTTTAGTTGAAATTTGAAAAGTTAAATAAAAAATGTAATAAAAAAAATTGCAACTCTAGTTCGATTTCGGTAAACGACATTAAGGAGATTGAACCGATGAAGCATGATAATCCATGGTTAACAAAATACTTCGAAATTGCGATTACCGATCGCCAATACTGTCGTAGGCGACAACATTTAACGACGCGATAATAATTGTTTTTTGATTGATTACGATTTCGCAATGTTGCACGAGCCGATTCCGCAGCCGCTTAATTTTCATGCTCTCGCGAGTCGCATTAAGGAAAGCCGAATTACAGGCGCGCGGCGTGAGGCTTCGTTAAATATACATGTAGATCGATTGTAAATTCAGGGTCTCGTTTTAATTAGTTTTCGGGCTAAGGTCAGAGTCAACTAATACGCGACTTTGCATACAAAGGAGTTGCACTTCCCGTGTGGCAATCGCGTCCTGTTCTCCTCCTCGGACCCTCGTTGCGTGTCTCTCGCGCCGGGTTAACGACGACACGTTAAATCGCGGCGATCTCTCAGCGACGACCGATTTTTTTTTTAGCTGAATGTTCGACACACTTGTCGAAGCGTATTGAAGTCCAATTTGGAACGTCATGCCGGTTACCGTTCCACTGCACTAGGCGAGTGAACCGTACACTATAAGCTGTTTTTGTGTTTCATAAGCGCTGTTATGTTATAATCTTAATAATCTAAGCATTACGTGCAATATCGGCGCGTCGGGCCTGAAATCGTGTCAGAGTTCACGAACAACGCGCCATACAGCCGACGCAATAGTTTATACCGGATATGAGTATAGAGAAAAAAAAAAGAAAATATTTATAAAAAAATATGGAACAAGCGAATAATTAACATTCTCAATTAGAGTTTGCTTGCAAGTTCAAGAGGATGTCAATTCGGTGAATTTATTATTATTGCAAGGCTGCGCGGGACTGCGATCCGCGATATTGGTTCACGTTCGATTTGCATGTGCAAATTCACAATATCGAGTATACAGGCCTGGTTATGCATAACGGAACTCGCACACAATGTGACTTCAGTTTGAGCCCAAAGTTTCGAAACTCGGATGATAAATTCGAGCGCAAACATTGTCGAACCGGCGGTATGGAAATTTAACGGACGGACTGAGAAGTTTTGAAGTTTTGAAGTTCTGCGTCAACTCGGGACTTGACGATTGCGGTAATTAGGAATAATCAACCAAAACGCATTTCTGATTCCATTTACCAAATATGTCAGCTTGAAAAGTTATTATCCTCCCGGTGGACAAAAATGTCTGAGCTTTTTTTTAGTTTAAATCATGCAGAACTGTCATTTTCACCATCTGAATTCAATCGAAATTGTCTTTTCTATTTCAAAAACTGATCAAACGACTAAAAATAATCATATTGCATTGAAATTAATCGCAAAAAATATCTACCAATCGGACAACGTATCCCGATCAGAATATGTATTTATAGATCATACAATTACACGAGTTCAGTAAAGGCAGACATCGTTCCGCTCGATAAAAGTCCGGAGCTTTCATCGGCTGACGTATTGGCTTCCTATTTCAAAAAACCCGCTTAAGAATAACCACATTTGCGTCAAAGCTAATCGCAAAAATGTTTCCCAATCGATCAACGCATCCTGCTAAAAATATGTATTTATAGATCGTAACATTACACGAGTTCAGTAAAGGCGCCCAGTTGACTGCGAGCATATTTTGTTGTCGCAGATATCGCTCCGCAGTCGCGCGATATCAATTCGCTCCATAAAAGTCCTCAGCTTTTATTGGCTGACGTAGAACGTGTTTCTGCCGTCAGCACATGAGTGATTTTTTCGTACCACTTTCTTTTTAATTATCCTTCCTATTAAAAAAAAATCACGATAAAAAATGATCCTATTTATGTCGCAACTAATCGCAAAAATGTTTACCAATCGATCAACCCATCCCGATCAAAATACGTATTTATAGATCGTACCATTACACGAGTTCGGTAAAGGCGCCCAGTTGACTGCGAGCATATTTTGTTGTCGCAGATATCGCTCCGCAGTCGCGCGATATCAATTCGCTCGATAAAAGTCCGGAGCTTTTATTGGCCGACGTGGAATGTGTGTTCGCCGTCAGTGCGCAAGTGATTTTTTTCCTCGTTCGTGTTTGCGAGACTCACAGACGGCGAGTCCGCCGCTGCAGTGTGGCGAAGGAAGGGTGGAGATCTCGTGTGTTTTTCGCACACCCGCGGACACCCGGACGGACAGCGCGGGTGTCAGCGTTACAGCGAAAAAGCTCGGTCGGCTCGAACGTCCGTCATCGCGCGTTTACATGGGGGTTGCATTGACGCGCCTCTGGACAACCCTCGCAGATAAGCAAAAACAAATGAGTCCCCGATAGGGCGCCTCCGATAAAAGCCTCGTCCTGCACTGGACCTGCCGAACATTCGGTCCAGAATTCAGCAGGAAGGCCATGAGCTATTCTTCCACTGGCGAGCGCGATCGAGCCTTTTTCCCGGGATGCGGCGCGACAGTGCGCACACATTCGTTCGAGGGATCGAAACCAACTACGGCCCGTCCGATTTATCGCGGCTAGTTCTGTTCTCTCCAGCGCGAAAACAAGAATGAAAAGGGACGAGCGGCACGGTGGGAAATGAATTCTGAAACTGCCACTCGACTTTTGAGTGACGTTATGTTTTTTTTTTTAGCACACTTTTTCATCGCGCTTTCTGCATTTCGTCGCGCGAGCTTAGTCGAGTATTTATTGCGCACGAGCTGGACGGGACCGTCATTTACCATCTATCAGCATGGCGTCCAGTAAAAAGTCGAAATTTAAAGACATTCCAGGACATTTCCAAACTTCGCACAAGGCCCTATCTTGTGTATTTTTTCCCGTAGAAGACTATGGGCACCTCGGATTTTTCCTAGCTCCGTTGGGAGCCGAGATATCGACCTTTGAAAATCACGAAAATCGCAATTTTTCCAAAAATTGCTCAAAAAGTGAAAAATCGTTGTTCAATCGATTTTTTTTTGTTTCAAGGCTGTATTCCTTGTATTTTTTCCCGCTGATCACGAATATAACAATTATTTTACTCCCAACCCAATATTTTCCATTTAAGTCCCAAAAATACGATTTTTCGCGCATAAAATCGAGACTTTCAATGTCTCACTGTTTAGCCCCAAAAAGGCCACAAAGGATTCTTGTGCAGCGAGAAAAAATACGTTGAAATATGTGCCAGTTTTTCACCAAAAATTCCAGATACAACTCGGTCGGTTTCATCGTACGAGCGTTTCTGCGCAAACACAAGCAGGGCTCGAGTTTAACTCACAACGGCGAGGAAAAAAAAAAGAAAGGACATCAAACAGGCGGGCTACAGCGAAGTCGTTATTAAATATCATCTTACCGATAATTGCGAGGGACACGGGTGCGCAAACGGAGGCAGATCGTTCCGGTGACAGTGTATAAAGCTCGCGTGTGTCTGTCTCTCCGTGCCGGGATAGAGGAGCGAGAGGGATGGGCCAATTTGGATGGTTACCAAGGCAAACGATACGTTAAATAGATAGGACACGGGCGGAGGGAAACGAACGGTGGGTAGGCCAAGACATAATGAGGACCACCCGCCAGCAGCTCTCCTCTGCTCCTCGCTCTTAGCCCGCGTAAGAACGGACGGCGAGCTCTGTACATGTACTCGGTGTCACCCGGGGTTATTTCTTCCACCACTCCACGCGAAATTTATCAATGAGCATCATTGAAATAAATTAAAAAAAAAAATTAATAAAAATCTTTAAAATTTCATAATCGATCCTTAATATTGATAATTTAAAAAAGCGCCGTTCATCCTGTTTTGACGACAAATGTGAGGAATCAATCTCGCAGTAAAAATGGAATAAGACGACGATGAGATTTTTTTTCAGCTACACATGCTTGGAGGACCGGCGATTAGTTTCTTGCGAAAACCCTCCACATCTGGGGGGGGGGGGGGGAAGAGAAACTGATGTCCCGCCGGAATTTATCAATAAACATAACTGAAAAAAAATTACAAAATTAATATAAGATAAAAAAATCTTATATTCGAACCGTAGTATTGATAATTGAGTTTAAAAAAATCCTTTCGTCCTGTTGGCAGAGAAACTGATGTCCGCTGGAATTGATCAATAAACATAATTGAAAAAAAATTACAAAATTAATAAAAATAAAAATCTCATAATCGAACCGCAATATTGATAATTAAATTTAAAAAACCATTTAGTCCTATTTTGACGAGAAGTATGAGGATAATCAATCTCGCAGTAAAAATTGAATAAAACGACGGTGAAGACTTTTTTTTTTTGTAGCTGCACATATGTCTTGGAGGACCGGGGATATTAGTTTCTTGCGAGACACCCTCTACATCCGAGAAGGGGAGGGGGGGGGCAGAGAAACTGATGTCCCCACCGCCCGCGCTCCCGATCTATGGACCAGCCCGTTAATTATTAGCGCGCCGGTATATTGGGCATGAAACCCGTATTTCTTTCGGCGTGGAGAGATTCAAGTCAAATTGGCGTTAAAATTGCAATCACGGTGGTCCCGGATCCCCACTCCTCTCGCTCCGTCACTTTCGCTACACGAAATTCTCCTTCCTCGCGGGCGTTTCTCACTCGATCCTCACGAGGCGCGGAATACACGAACGGAGGCGAGGGCCGGAGTGTCCCGGCACTATCCCATCTTCGCCGTCTGACTCTCCTCCCGGTTCCCGGTCGACCACGGAATTAGCTGGTCTATTCTCAGAGAACGCATCGGCCGACTGCGGACGACAAGGTTAAGCCGAGGCGTCTCTAATACCTTCCGATGTCCAACGATGGATCTATATGTCTATACGTTCTCCAACCCTTTTCTTGCCTCTTGCAAATCATCGATTTTCCACGTACCCAATTCCTCGGAAAATTCCCTCCTGAACACTTCCGGTCGGCAAGATTGCACCTATCGACGGTACAATCTGTCATTAATTATTGAAGAAACCGAAATTCATTTTTTGAATGTACCCGAAAAAATAATTTATTTGACGACCACCGTTTATTTGGTTTAAGCAAAATATTTATTTGATTTAAATAAATAATTATTTCATTTAAGTAACTATTAACATAATTTAAATAAATAATTATCTTAATTTCTTATTTAAATAAATAAGTATCCGCATTATGCGACCATTTGCTTTCGACCGGAAATGGTTACGGCAAATCTTACGCCGACAATTTACTTTTGGCCGAAAATGGTTGCACGCAAAAAAAATAATGACTGTTAATTGCGGAATATATAGTTATCATTTACGATGGTTAGGTGAATAAAAAAAAATTGTCGATTCAGTTTTAGAGATTCGAGGCAGAAAAATTGGGCGCGCAATCGGATCGTAGTAGTCGTTCGGTAACGGAGGCCAAAGCGGTTTGGTGAGTCCAGTGGGGATCAGAGAATACCTCGTTTGTTTCACATTTCCCTTTATACGAAACGCACGTAAAACTGCACAGCCGATTGAAACAGTGAGGCTAAAGGGCTTACCGCTGTGTCGTTTAGAAACTCTGCGGCAGACACTGTAGCGAACCTGGGTCAGCTTCACTATTTCAAGCCCGTATAGCGAATACGTTGTATCGTACAGGCAACGCCTCTTGTTATATCCATCTATAGAAAGAAAACAGTGCGAAGTGTAAAACTCACAGTGCTTATGTGTGTAAAACCTCCGGGTATTGCCGTGCAATACTGGTACAGTAGAATCTTTCATCACTTTCCTTTTAACCATTCAGAATTATAATAGTCAACATAATAGTCAACATAATAGTCAACATAATAGTCATCATAATAGTTTGAAATTATCATCCGGAGATTTTAACTACCGAATATTTTAAATAGCTGTACGAATCGCAACCAAATTTGGATAAATTCGTCGAAGGGTTGATGTTCCCAAGTTTTCTGAATTTTCCCCAACTAATATTTTTTCGGTAGGGCAATTTTTTTACATCACCTTAAGAAAGTGTAGAGTAAGGTGTCTCATCAATCGCGCGTGAGTGGCAATTTTGCCCAAGGAGCTAAGATGAATCGACGTGCGTTCATAAAAATGCGCCCTATAAAAAAAAAACCTTCGCGATGAATAAAAGTAAAAACGAACTTGTCACCAAGTGAACCTTACAAGAGTTTCTACTGTACCGTTCTATACAGTATCAATCTCAACCACCACTGTACAGCAGTCGCTCATCCCTTTGCTCCCCCCAGTAAAAGCGACTTCGTTTCCCGGTTTTTGCCAAAGCCATCCCTGAGCCTCTTTGCCTCCGACTGCGCAGTTTTACCGCGCAGCCAATAATTGAATATCGGAACGGGGGGCGGAAGGGGGTGGCGCGGGTGGAGGAAAAAAAATGGTGTGCGTGTATAAAGACCGCCGGAGGGAAAAGAGGGAAAAGAGCCAGCGGCGATCGCGATGCGAAGTGCGGGGAAAAGGGGTTGGGGCGCAAAGAGGAACGGGGGAAAATGGGACGCGTGGGTGTAGCGGAGGGTGGTCGACGCAGACGCGTCGAACGGCGAGGAGGATAAAAGGGGAAAAATATAAAGAGGAAGCGGAGGAAACCAACCATCCCTCCCCCCGCCCCGACAACAGCAGCAACACATAGCACACAGCGATGGAGGAGAAAATCGATATTTTAATTGGACAAAATAATTGGAACGAACGAACGAATGGAAGAGATCGTAATCGTTCGGTCTCCCCTTTTGTATTGGCGAACACGCTCTCACTCGGTTCCCGGCTCGCGATCTCTTTCACCCTCCGCCAGCACCTTTTGCCTTCGACGTTCCTTCTCCGTCTCATTGATTTCTATCTATATATGTATTTACTTCATATATATATATATATATCTTCTTCGGCGTTTCCGCCTTTCTGCCATTCGGCGGAGAATATCCTTTCGCCGGTTCGCACTTCTTTCGATCGGAGCGTCACCGGTTTATATTCGTAGCTTGGGCAAGGCAGCGCCTTCGACGACTCCGAACTGACTCGACAAAGTGCATATTTACACTGCTATCTCTTCACGTATCTCAGGATATCAGTTACTTAAGTTTCATAAATATTAATAAAAAAATAATGGTGATTATAGTAACGGGCGAAGACACTCTCACTCGGTTCTCGGCTCGCGATCTCTTTAACCCCCGTTCAGCACCTTTCGCCGTCGAAGCTCCTTGTCCTTATCATTGATTTCTATCTATATATGTATTTACTTTATTTATATACAGGGGAGAGCGCGGCAAAGTGGGCTAAATGGGACAGTAAGCTAAATTCAATTTTCCAATCTTTTTTGGATGTTCCATTTTGCCCCACCGTTCCTTTTTGCCCCGCTTTTCCCCACACATACATGTATATATATATATCTTCTTTGGCGTTCGCAGTTCTTTCGATCCGAGCGTCACCGATTTATGTTCGCAGTTTGGGCAAGCCGGACTGACTCGACAAAGTGCATTTTTACAATGCGATCGCTGCACGCATATCTCTCGACGCGAGTCTCATAAATATTAAAAAATAAAAGTAACGGTAATTATAGAAACGTCGTATCAGGTATCCGACGAGAGCGAATGTATAAGCGGCAGCCTAATAAGCATACCAATGTGTCATTGAATATATCAATTCAGAGTTGCGGACTCGATTATTCGCGTGCGCGTCGCGAGCTGCGCGACTCATTAATTCCGATATCGCGCGGCGAATTAGGAAATTCCGAAACATGGATCATTGTCGTGGCTGTCGTGATTATAACGGGTCCGGTGTTACTGTTAAGATATTGTTGAATCGCGAACGTTGGAAGCGTGTGTCCGCAGATGAATTTCAGATACGGCCTATCCGTAAATTGTTTTGGCTCGCGGCGTCGTGGTTGCAATTACGTGTGACGTATATACGGCGTGTGTAGAATAGATTGATATTTAATCTGCACAAACTCGATCGGTACGGCAGGGGGCGCGGGGTGGAGGGCCGCGTAATGTCCGATAATTTCCCCGATGTTTTCGGTTAATTAAATTTCGTTTGGCGGGCCGCTTTTCCCCGCCCGGGACCGCTTTTCCAGCCCGCGGATAATCCCGTTGCCGGGAGTCAATTGTCCTGAAGCCTGGAGTTCTGCCAACTCGTCCCTCGGGTCAATAGATGAGCGGTTGCGTTGGAATTAGAATACTCGGGTGAGCAGGAAACCACCACTGTATCGTTGTTCGTGTGGCGCTTTGACCAGGACGCTACGTCCCTATCGTCGCGATGCTGGCACTTGCTTCCCGTTGATTCTTTTGTTCTCCTGCTGACGAGCTCGTACGAATGGCATCAAAGTATGTTCGGCTCTTGTGCAATAAAACGAATTCTGTAAAGCGAGTTGTTCCCACATAGACCCGAAAGAAGAGGCAACGACAATGAAGAAAGCGCCATCTGGCGGACTTCTTGCTGGACCTAAGATAACAAGGATCAGATTTTCTGATTAGAGCGCTTCTGATTGCCACTTTCGATAGAAACATTGCCAGATTCGTTGATCTGCTTGGCGGTCACAACCCAGCACTGGCGCAACATTGCGCCAAGTCTGGCCAGTCTTGTGCCAGTGCCGACGAGCTTGTACAAATGGCATCAAAGTATGTTCTGATCTTGTGCAATCAAACGAATTCTACAGAGCCAGTTGCTGATCCCACATAGACGTGAAAGAAAATGCAATGGCAATGGCAAAAACGCCATCAAGAGGACTTCTTGCTGGACCTAAGATACACCGATCAGATTATCTGATTTTCTGACATTTCGATAGAAATGTTGCCAGATTCGTTGATCCAGTTGGCGGACAAATCCCAGCACTGGCGCAGCATTGCGCCAAATCCGACCAGCCTTGGCGCCACTGCTGACGAGCTTGTACAAATGCCATCAAAGTATCCTCGGCCCTTTGTGCAATCAAACGAATTCCGCGCACCTAGTCGTTCCGCGGACCAGGATCAAATCCCACCCGGCTTCCCACGATCGAATCGGATCTTGTCTGGCCGTCGAGACTGTTTTGATTCCCGACGACAGCTCCAGTGGCAACAGCAATCAGCTCAGATAGGGGAAAGTAACGGAAAGAAGTCGAAACGCATGAGCGACACCTAGTCCCGGCCAATTACGCACGGGTCAAGAATGTTTTCTCTCCCGTTTCATGCCGCGTGAAATGTCGAGTCCCCGCGGGTCGAGCCGTCGAACGGTCGGACGGGTTTAGTGTTACTGTCGGCGGGACGCGAAGTTTGCCGGTCGGGCGTGCGGCGGGGAAACTTTAGTCTTGGATCAGAAGTTTCGGCATCGGCGACGGAGTTTCGGTAGCTTGTACGGTCGTCGGTTGGTCGCTCATGCTGGACCCCAGTCGACACCTCGAACACGTGCGCGCCATGCGCGGCTAGTTAAGTACCGTAGAGGCGCCTTCGCGATCCTCCCACTCTCGGAGGAATTAAATGACCCACGTTATACCGCATAACCAGTCCTCGAGGGGTTGCTCTCCTATCGGTTTACCGACTTTCGTTGGTCCCGCCATACAGCGATACCGTACACACACGTCGCATGGTGCAGCGTCGAGCCGGTTCGCACGAGGGAGACCTTTCCCGGTCGGATCGCGCCGTTCCCTAATAGTTCATTTGTTTCTCGAAGGCGACCGGGGCTTCCGGTCCTAAAAACCAGGCGGTGACTGCAGCGAATGTGCAACCGTCTACTCCGATGTCTCAGCCACGGGACTAACCGCTCGCTAACGAGAACGGATGGGACGATGTGGCTCGCAGGATGGAAAAATTGACCTTCGCGGTTTCGTCTGGTGTACCGATTAACTTTTTTGGACATGAAAGATCTTGGGAATTTGGCACTACTTAGATCGTCTGCAATCAGTGACGGAAGTTGGGTTTTTTTTTTTTACTATGGTGAATTTTAATCTGTATTTATTTCGCAGAGAAATAGGTGACAAAAAATGTAATTGGCGGGAGTTTTTTTTTTAGTTTGGAGGTGTTTTTGTTCGATTTATATTTAGATCGCCTTTGTCGATCGCGATCTTATAGGCCGTAGGGAAATTACACTGTACCGGTGGCGGCAAGCGCGATTCATTGTACAAAAAAAAGGTGAAGTGTCGGTTCCGCTCGGTCGGGCAGCGAGAGATGCACGAAATCACGAGAGCGTCGTGTAGGACCACTTAACGCCGAGCTCTTCCGTTGGGCTGATGGTTTTGTTTCGATGCTTTTTAAGCGAACGAGAGCAGAGCGCGACGCGGGCCCGCGGGAGCCCGAGAGGCGGAAGATTTATCGCGTGTTTAGATCGGGCCACGCCACGGTGGATTAAAGCGTTAAATAAAAGTCGGGGTGTGTGTGCCGCACACGCCGCGTGCGGGAATCACAAACTCCGCTCAGTCGCGAGCCGGGAGTACAAAGAGAAGAAAAAAAAAGATAAGTAGAAAATTGCTGGTAGGCTGTTCGCGTTAATCGGTTCTCCCTAATTGCCGATGTAACGATCGTAGACGATTTATCTCTCGGGGGAGATAAAAATTCATCTAAAAATATCTGAGGTGAAGATCAATGGGCTTTGACATTTTGCTCACTTTTATGTCGATTATGAGAAATCGACATTGAAAAATTAATCCATAATTTTCAGCTCTTTCAAAATCTATGTGTATTTCTTCCTTTTTACTAAAATTCATAAAAATAAAAATTGATGTGACTAAAACCAGAATATATATATTTTTTTTAAGTACGAAAAATAAGTTCTTTTGACCCCAGTCACTTGCTCCAATTTCGTCAATATCAGTGCAAAAAAAAAATCCAAAATACCTACTATTTTGTCGAGTTTATTATTGAGGTTGAAGTTGCTCTATTTTGTATTCATTCAGAAGCAATTCCGTACATTTGCATAGAATTTATGGAAGCTCGCGAAATTCAGCGGCCATAAGGTACGGACCACTTAGGGAATTCCACGTCGACGGTTATCGGCGTGCGAGTCATACTCTCCGGGGCGAGGGCATATTCGGGTTCGCGTCGCGAAACGAACGCGCGGCACTTTCGCGGTCTCGCGTCTCAACTCCGAAGGACTATGTTTAGCGCGGAGGATGTTTTAAAACGAGATAGCTGGAGGGACGGAGAGGAAATGGTGAGACCGCAGTTCTTGACACTGGAGTAGATTTTTCTCCGACCATTATGACTCGCCCCAGCCAGATAATCTTTTATTCGGCAATTCGGAGAATTGTGTCCATGCAATTTTTTTCATCCCACTCGATCCTCGGTATAAAAAAAATAATTAAAAAAAGAATAATAAAGTGTGAGAAGAGGCCCCAAGGGGAGCGAGCAATGATCGAAATATGTATATCGTGGACGTGTAGAGGGGGCCGAAGGATACGCATAAACGCGAGCAGTTAAACCGCTTTTTAACGACAGGAAGTGTTAGTCGAGAGGAACATGTGTTTCGGGGGTTTCGCGGGTGTTCGTAATGATTTTCTTTCTTGGGGCTCGGGTGTTCGATGGGTTATTACGTCTGTGGTTAATTAAAGGTCCGAAGTCCCTTGCAAGGTGCTCCCAACGACGTCTGCAAGGATGGACTACGGCAAAAAATTATTCGACCCCAAAAATGCAATTTAATGTGCAAACAGACTTAAAATATCACGAACGTTAAGGGAAATTAGTTTTCGGCTGATAACTCGTTTGCGGTTGATTTTTGGGCATAAGACCCCGAATAGAGAATCAACGAGGACAAAATTCTGCGCAAAAAAGGTCCCTAGACATTTCATCGTAGGAACGATAGTTTCGAAATTTGAGCGCCTTGAAGTACGAGCATCGTCTCTCTGGCGCGAACGCTCGCTTGCATTCCCATACAGAGGCTCCCGACTCGAGATCGTCTTTCACCGTTCCTTAATTCGTCCCGCAAATTTCCCCTCCTCGAAGAATCCGCGAAGCACCGTGCGATATCTCGGCGCAAAATTAATTACCTCTTTATCGTCCGCGTGTAAGCCGAAAGCGATTCGACTACCGTGCGTTTCGCGAGAATGAATGGGAGAGGACGAGAACCCGAGACAAATAAAACAAACGTGACTTAAAAAAAAAAGTATAAAAGAAATACAGAATTAACAACCGCGCAGCACTCGGAGTTTAACCGAGAGTGGTTTAAAGCTCTCGTTCTCTCTTTTACAGAGTTCCTAATTTTCCTTCTCACCGAGAGCGGAGCGAGCGGGACGGAGAGACGAGAGGACGAAACGAGACCGAATGGTCCATGCACAGACTCTCTTTCTCGCGCGTGGTTTAAATTCTGCCAGACACCCTTAACCGGCCGAGGTTGAAGAAAAGAGACGAAACGCGCGAACGCGCGCGGATTGCGAGAGCGGGGACGAGGCCGTGGGAGGGAAAGAGTCCGGAACGAAGAAGACTCGAAAGCAGAGCGAGAGATGCTGCGAGGTATAGTTTACGGGCTTGGCTCGTCGTACTCTCAACGGCGACAGAAGTTTGTTTTTTGAAGTCTGTATTGCTTACAAATGTGCCCGGTGTAAAAAGCGAGGGCTGCGGTCCTAATGAGTCTGGTTGTTAAAAGATCCACCCCCTCCCCTTCCCCCGGCCGCCCAGCTGCGGATCTTCTTGTTGCTCTCGATATAACGTTATGAGCTACGCACTACTCAGACCGCTGGTAATAGAAGTTAATCGGTTTACCGGCACATTTGTATCTTTAATAACAATATCTCAAATAACAACTCCGCCGGAAAACATCGTTACAACAAGTGCACCGGATTAGAAATCTCGCAGAAAAAATCACTAACCGAACAGTTCTATCCGATCAGAACTCTACCAGATAACAACGCTACGAAAAAATTGGAGCGCTAACAACTCTACCAAATAACAACTCGATCAGAAAAGATTACAGCGCAGTTTACCAAAAAATGTTGCCTCTTTGCCCGGCAATCTTTACCAGGCACTACCGTAAGTCGACACATTTATGTCTATCGGACTCATCACTGACAACTCTACTAGAAAACATAACTACCCGATCAACTCTGCCGGATTAGAACTGTACCAACAACTCAACCAAAAACATACAGCGCATACAACTTTATCACATAACAACTCTACCGGAAAACACGTCTGCCATATTACAACTTTGCCGTACTAAAACTCTACCCGAAATCTCTGTCATAGTGTGAAAAAAAATCTACCAGAGTGAACCAGTTGCCAACAACTCTATCACATAACAACTCTACCGGAATATAACCACCAAAAAAAATCTCTACCGGTAGAGTTTTTTTTTGTTGTTTCTTCTGATAGAGATTTTCTTGGACGTTTATATTCCAGTAGAGTTGTATGTGCTAGAGTTGTTGGTGACTGGTTCGCTGGGGCAGAGTTTTTGTTATACTATGGTACAGATTTTGGGTAAAGTTTTAGTACGGTAGAGTTGTCATATGGTGGAGTTGTTTTCGGGTAGAGTTAGCGCTGTCTTTTTTAGATTTGTTATCTGGTAGAGTTCTAATCCGGTAGAGTTGTTCGGTTAGTGACGTTTTTTAGTAGAGTTGTGAGTGGTGAGCCGGGGAGACATAAATGTGTCGGCTTACCGTAGTGCGTGGCAACATTTTTTGGTAAATTGCGCTGTAACCGCGCCAGCCTCATCTTTTGCTCCATAGCCTATTCGGCTTCCATCATCTCCCTTCTTTCCCCGCGGAAACCGCCTGCACTCTTCTGCCGGCACTGAAGTGATTTCCGCAATCTGTTATTAGCTCCAGAATCTCTCCGCACTTTCTTGGAAGTTTTGCGAGACGCGATACAGTTACGAGTTGAGAACATCGGGAGACTTTTTTTCTGGTATTTCCATTTGGACCGAAGTAAGAGGAAGTGTCGCGGCGAGGATGGCAACGATAAAGGGGCAGCTGCAATGATAAGGTTACTTTTATTCCCGAACAGAGATGTCGACTTATCAGAAATAATAATTAAGAGTTCCATTTGCTGCTCTTTAATAAACATCGTGAATGAAATATCAACGTATTTACTTTTTATTAACACGTAACTTTTTTGAGTTCTTTAATCTTTTTTTTTTAATAGTCATTTATTATTCGGAGAGCACGTGCACCTCATCACAAGGAGATAGACGTTAATTCCCGAGATATTTAGCGATTACGCGGGGCCCGTCGCCCGCGTCGCGACGGGGAGAGCGACAGGATCGAGCGATCATGTCCGGGAGGGTTGTAAATGGTTCGTAGGTGCACACTTAAACGCCCATTTCCACCGAAATCCGCCCAGATCGCTTAGCCGGAGCAAAGCGTTCCAATTAAGAGGTATGCGTCGCTGCTTCTGGCATCTCTGGCAACGAAACATTTATTTTTCTTTTTTTACATTTTTTTTTCTTCTCTTACTTTCTCTTCTTTTGCCTCCTTCCATTCCGCCCCGATGCTGTTACTGCTGTCACGGAGCGCCGTATCTTATTCCTCTCGCGATGCGCTCCGCGCACTCAAACTTTCCGCCTCTCTTTCACTTTCTTCCCTCCTCCTTCGAACTATCTTCGTCCATTCATCCTCCTCCTCGCGACCGAGGTTCACGGCAGCGAGACGCGCCCCGGCTACGCAGACCCTACCAAACAGATGAGCACCTTTCGGTCTATTAGTGGAGCTGCCAGCGTCACACGAGTAAAGAGAATTGATATCTGTCCACGGTCTTCGCGTGCCCGAGCTCTTCTGTACCCCTTGGTTTTTTTTTTTTTTTTTTTTGGGATTTTTTTGTTTCGTGTACGACGGATACGCTCCGGCTCCGAACGCACTCGCCTGATAAATTCGCCTCACTCGAGCGTCAAGAGAAATTGAACGGCTGCGGGAACTGCGCGACTGTTAGATAATTCATCAGCTTTATGAGGAGTTATCGAGCGGCTAAAACATATCGTGCAATTTGCAACTTTTTTTGCTGTTTGTACCAAAATTATATCTAAAGATATTTTGGGGAAATTGGAAAATTGGAAACGTTAGGATGAAGAAAAAAACTGCTTAACATTTTTTTCGAAGCCTCGGTGAGGTTGTTAAAATAAGACGATTTTCTATATTGGAAATCCTAAATTACGTGCACTTACTTTTTTCCTTGTGAGACTTGTAGATGATTTATCAGCTATATGAGCTACAATCTAGTGGCTAAAACATGTTACGAAGTTTTTATTTTTTTGCTGATTGTATCGAAGATCCAAACATCAAAAAATATTTTCAAAAAATTGGCGGCAAATTGGAAACGTTAGAATGAAGAAAAGAAAATAAAGTTCAACATTTTTTCAAAAGCTCTCTAGCCAGTAAAAAAAACGTAAGAACATACATTTTTTTTTTTTAGAAATCCTATATTTTCGTTGCTCACTTTTTTCCTCGCGCAATTGCTCGTCTCACGGTCCGCCAAACCGTTCCGCAGGTGGGGGGGGGGGGGGGGGGGGGAGTCGGCGCGTAAAATTTATTCGTATCAAACGAGTATTTTTCCGGGGGCTCCGGTGATTGTATAATGCCGTAATGAAATGATAGGATTTAACGGTGTCCCATTGAAAATCTAAGTTGCTCCTCACCGGCGCGTCCCCGACAATGAGAAATCGTGATTCAGTGGAGTTGACTAATACTAATGCCGTTGTTGGCGCATCAACTGCGCGCGCGGAGAGTTTTGACGGCGATGGTTCGTCCCACGCGAGAAACTCGTTACCGGCGTGGTTTATGCATCCGCGTATAAATATCGAAGCACACATGTAAGACGGGGCGTACGATGCGGCAACGGCGAAGGTGCACACGTGAACGCGGTAACGGTGTCAGCGCGTCCGCAACGGGCCGGTATAATCCGTGAATGGGTATTAGTAACAGACGAACGTACACACAAAAGACTCCAAATAATACACCGCGGCGCGGAGAGAAAGAGAGGAGCGAGGGGGGAGGGGGAGAGGTTGGGAGGAGAATAGTACAGAACCGGGTGCAGGATGCCAAGGAGAGACGCGGAGAGACACCTTAAGCCCGAGAAAATTCTCGTTCCAGCGAGAGCCGGGCATTCCGGGCTGCATGCCTCTGTCACTTAGGCGAGCGAATGATTCGTAATTTATAACGCCGAGGAGCTTGCAGCCAAATGTCCCGTGGAGGAGGGTCGTACGGGGTTACGCGGCACGAATGGGAGGAAGATGAAGAAGAGGAATAAGAACTAAAAAAGAAAAGCCTAGAGAGCGAGGAAACGAAGAAACGGCTAGGAGAAATGTACGAGGCGAGCGGAAAAGTTACCAGCATTTTCTGGACCGCAGTGGACCTTTGTTGGACCTCGTCAGGCATTTGCTGGGGCACATCAAAACTAAAAGAAATCACCAGGGCTAAAAATCATCAGCGCTAAAAAGTCATCAGGGCTAAAGGATCATCAGGGCTAAAGAATCATCAGGGCTAAAGAATCATCAGGGCTAAAGAATCATCAGGGCTAAAGAATCATCAGGGCTAAAGAATCATCAGGGCTAAAGAATCATCAGGGCTAAAGAATTATCAGGGCTAAAGAATCATCAGGGCTAAAGAATCATCAGGGCTAAAGAATCATCAGGGCTAAAGAATCATCAGGGCTAAAGTATCATCAGGGCTAAAGTATCATCAGGGCTAAAGTATCATCAGGGCTAAAGTATCATCAGGGCTAAAGTATCATCAGGGCTAAAGAACCATCAGGGCTAAAGAATCATTAGGGCTAACGAATCATCAGGGCTAAAGAATCATCAGGGCATAACAATCACTAGGGCTAAAAAAGATCCGCGCTTTCGTCCCAGAGGCGAGTTGAAGGCAGAGCCAATAACGCAATGAAGGGGCGAGGCGAAAAAAAATGGAAAAAGAAGTGTACCAGCTGATCAGCGAGGAGTAAGCTGATCCTGATACGAAAACATAATAAGACCGAGAGAAAGCAAGAAGAGAGGAGCCGAAGAAACAGCAAAGAGCCGAAAGCCGAAGAAGAAGAAGAAGGCCGAAGGGGAATAGCTAAGAGGTCTCCTCCCGTGGCCCTCGGAGTCTAAATATCGAGCACATGTCGCGAGCGAAAGCGAGCCGGGTTCTCTCCCTAAACGCCGCCAACGAAAATAGAATCTCCGAGTCCTACCATACGTCATTTCGTGGGGGCCGGTTCATGCGTTCTCGTGTGTTTGGTGTTACGCGGTGGTGTTTCACGCCAACGAAGACCGAGCCTCTCCGGATACAAGAGCGTGTGCGATGGACGCTTGGGAGAACGTGTGTACGAACGTTGAAGACGACCGTACAGTGCCATATAATGTGGCTCGGTGTAGGTGACGTACCGAGGGTGGAGGAACTGCCACGCGGCCCAGCGAGACCGGAGAAGATCTGAAAGCTGGAAGCTGCAAGGGATCGCCAAGCTACATCCCCTAATAGGCCGGCTGTCTTCTTAATTGACTAGGTGGTTCGTCGCGTTCACTTACGTGACGGCTCGCGCCTATCCGGAGGGCGAAACCAAGGCGCCGGCGTCTTCGTCTTCCCGGTGGAAATATCGGTATGTTTCACGGCTTGGTTCCGTCCGCACGTCCGTGTGCGTCAGGCAAAAACACACGAGCACCTCTTCGCATGCTCGCGCCGGAGGAGATATGACAAGAAAAAGGAAATACGAGACGTCGCAATGGACGGTGAATATACGTCCAGCGAAGGGAATTAATGAGAGTCGATCATTTATCTCGCGCCCTCTACGCTCGATCTTTCCATGTGCAATTAGAGTCAGCATTCAGCTGGGAGGGCTCCGCGCACGACCGACCGAATCAACCGCGCTCGGCTTATCGCCGGTCGAGTGTGAAACACATGACCCGTTTCACAATGGTTTACAATGTAAACGCGTAATGTGAAGAAACTTTATCCCATTACATGGGATTAATTTTCTAATGGAATTGAATGTTGGGTCGTTGCATGAAATGTACTTCATACTGTAGGCTAAATTTTGTTTTCGCTAAACTTCCAAACTAAAATCTTCTAATGGCGAAATCTTCCAATGTCCAAATTTTCCAATGGCTAAATTTTCCAATGGCTAAATTTTTAGTTCACAGCATTCGTACGAGCCCACATATTTATTGCCCGCGAATCGACTTCTCGATTCGAGGCACAGATGTTCCATCCCGTCCTTTTCCGCACCGGAATAGAAGACTCCGTGCAACAAGAGTCTCGGTTTCCTCGAGGATTTTAAGGTCTAAGTTACAACTCTTCGGGGGTGGCCCCGTCGCGCGGTGCCGCACGACGATCTTCGGTTACTTTGGCGATTTCGAGGTCCCCGACCATTGCCGGTATCCATTGCACTGGAAACGGTGCTGGATAATGGTACAGCGAGCTTCGCCGCAGGTAGGCGGAACTTGGCCCACGCGCGTTTTACCGGACGCACGCTGCCACCGTACCGGTTTATATCCCCGGTACACCATTATTCTCTTTCACCGGCGAAAATGGTGTACGCGCCGGAAAATGGTCCGCGGAAGGGCCTCACGCCCTTCGACAATGCGAAGGATATTCGTTTCTTGTCCGGAGAGCCCCTCGAAAGATTCGTCCCGGTTCTCATTGTCGCTCCCGATTCGCCTCGGCGCGGTTCGTAGTTTTTGAGCGGCTCCCTGGAAAATGGAGAAAATTCCACCTCGGCACGACTCACGCCCGGGACTGCGCCCTCGTACCTATAGCCCGGTAATTGCGATTTAAAAGGCAACGGATACACCTACAATATAGGCACTCGAAAAAAAAAGAAGGAACGGGACATCTGCGACCGCATGACAATCGGCGATGCAGCGTTCACCGGCACTCGAGACTGACAATCGAACGATTTGACTCCCGCTGTCAGGTTGTAAAAGAAACTTCTCTCGGGATTTTTGGGAAAAAGCCCGGTTTGGGGAAAATCTCTCGCGGAAGCTGCACGAACAGTGGCTGTGGGAGTCACTCCGAGCCGGGATATAACCCACTCGGTCTTGGCGACTTTTCCGCAGTCACTTTATTCTCTTCATATTATCTGCGGGCTTATAATAACGTTGTAATCCTATATCCCTTTCGTTACCTTATTCCCGGTGAAAATAAATCTCTATCGCCCGCAAAGAACGTGAGAGTTTTATTTCGCAAGGGCAGTGCAAGAGGGATTTTGTCATTACTCGATGTGTTTTGTAAAATATAAAAATTCTAAGATTTAAAAATATTAATTTAAAATATTACAATAATATTTTGTATTATGATATAACACAAATAGATAAATAAATATTATACTATAATAATGATAGTTGAAGATGATAAAATATAAGAAAAATGAGAACTGTGATTTAAAACGATGCAACGCTTCGAGAATTCTTGAAGAGCAATCGGACGCGAGACTTTCGATGAACCGGCTGTGAGGTCAAAAATTTGGACCTCCGGGTCCAGTGTCCTTGCGAGATTCCATGGGCCGAAGAAGAATGCACTCGACCCTCTGTAGACTATGCCACAGTATATCTGCAGTATAAATGCAATAGATCGCTCCGTTAAAGTGTGCTGTAGAAAAATATATATATATACTACAAGGGCGGATATTTCCGAGAGTTTCTTAACACTGCCGTAGTCAGGAACAGTGCAAGGCACCCTACATTGTACCCTCACTTCCGACCCCCTATTGGACTGCCTATTCGAAGTTGCTTAAATCCTTGTAAAACTCGAAGAAATAAAAGGGAACGAAGATGCGGTCTCGGTGTCGCTTTCCGTTCTCGAGTGGGTCCGATTGTCGACTCCCCTGAAAAGAGTGAAATTGAGTCCGACCGACGGGACGGTCATGGATACATACGCTCCGAAAGTCAGTGAGAGGATCGAGGCGCGGAGAACCCGAGCAGGTGCTCCGAGACTTTTTCTGTTAACCATTTATATACGGCAGGGGCGAGAAGGAACCTTAATGGACTGCGTTCATTCTTCCCCGACGCAGTTCGGGAATCGATTTATCCAACAGAAATATGCATATAATTAATGACGGTGCGGTTAACGCGGCAATTTGAAAGTTCCAACGAAAACTACCAAAACGAAATGTTTTTTTCCTACCATTTTGTGTCTTATTTATACGTATTTTATTGCCATTGTGTTAGAGCGAAGAGTAAAAAATAAATAAAAATTTGTGACCGAAAGGATGAAATTCAAGGGGCTCGGAGATTGTTGAAGAATTTTGTCAAGCATTAATAACGAAAGGGACTTTTGGTGTGTCGTCCGCGTGTCTCCGACGATCCCCGATGTATCGCTTTCTAGAGACTAATTTAGCCCCATAAAAATAGTCTCAATAAGGCAAATTAAGGTAACTATAAATATACATTATGCCCGGTGTCCCCGGGCAGTGAAAATGATATACAGTTCTGTAATGGTGCGTGCGCTCGGGTCGCCTCGGAACTCGGGGATTCTCCTCTCCCCGACACCTGGCCCCGTGTCCGTAGCCCTTTGTGAACCCGGGATCCCCTCGGAGTCCGCGCGAGAAAGGCCCACGCCGCGGGTAAGAGGCCCATAAACTCACGGGCCACTCGACTTAATGGTTCTAAAATACGCTTCGAAATTTCTGGTATCAAACGCGTATTGTTACGCAACCGGTCGACATGAGCGCGAACGTTGAGGCCTCAGTTTGCTCGTCACGAACGACTTCAGTGATAATTTTTCCTTAATTGAATCTGAATGACGCTACTTAACATTGCCGACTTGCAGCTCTTTGGGCAGAGCCTAATTCGACAGTTTCAAATCGAGTGTAGGTTTTTGAATGGGTAATTTAATCCATGATCGATTATGCTTTTTTCGCTGTTCAGAGGGCAATGAGTTGACTCTTGGTGCAATAATGGTTGGACTAGAACATTTTTGTGACCCTAAATATCTCATGAACGGAAAGTCATGTCAGAAGTAAAAAAGACTTGAAGAAAGTAGACTGTTAACGTTGTCGTTTTGCCTACACGCAAAAAATGTATGTAACGATAACGATGTAACAATAAAATGTGCGAAAAGTGCCCATTGTCCTCTGCCGCAGACTCGACGGAAAATCTAAGACCCTCGAGTTCGCGTGGGTGTAGGCTACATGGCGCGTATGCATTCAATCCTGCTCCATTGACTCGGAAGCAGCAGCCACAGGTACAGGTACAGCTGCCACGGCAAACGCGGACTAAGCTTGTACGGTGCGGCACCAAATGCCCCGTAGCGTCGTGCCATCTTCAGGGTTACTTTGCCTTGATTATCTCTTTTTCTCATGGTTTCCTCGCGAAATGCCCAGACATCACTTGCTATACAAATTTTAAAGAAAGCTGGATTGGGAGAGCTTTCTAACATTTTTTTAACGACCAACGGATGACCCTGTACATTACGCCATAGGGGTGTTTGCCTCGCCTGCCCACTTTGAGGATTGTATGCCCGCACGATTATATTCGAAAGAAGAACGAAGCACGAGCCACCCGAAGGTAAATACCACTGTGCGCCGGTATTGGTATTCCGCATGATTTTTCGACGAGGCTGTACTACACCCGGTCCATCCGTAAGGAGGTGTGACTATGTTTGAATACACTGTTGATTGGGCCATAAATGTGTCTCTCGCGCACAAACGTGCCTCTTTCGTTTCTTTTGGTCATCCCGGACTCTCGAGGGCCCCGGAGAGGAAACCCGAGGGCCACACACGAGTCTACGCTCGCATGCAGCTAGTTGCCGTACGTGTTACCGCGGAGGTACCACAACGATGACCACTGAACCGTCTGATCGATGCTCTCGGGAAGCGTGCTACCATGCACCGTGACGCAATCGAATTCCCTTCCTTCCCCGAGCATAATGCCCGTAATCAAATCACTTCATCGCCATGATGGACGCAACTGTTTCGCCGAGGAATCGGTTCGCGGTTCAAAGTTCCTGACCCAAACCGGTCGTGCTTCATTTTTGGTGATCCTTTGATCCTGCCATCAAACTTACTTCATGTGGAACTCAAATTGGACGCCATCTGCAGCTTCCAGAAATGTTGGACCTGGAATCACATTTTTGATCAAATCAAAGCGATGATGGAGGCAACGATTTCGTTAAGATATTGGTTTGCGGTTCAAATTTGTTGACCCAAACCGGTCTTGATTCATTTTTTTGGTGATCCTTTGATCCTGCCATCAGCCGTATTTCATTGAGAACGCAAATTCCTCAAATTACACTTTTGATGGTGGTTTGATCATGTTCTTTGAAGGGCCTCTAACTTGGAATTCGGAGTTTTACTGTGTAAACAGTACCGGAGAGTGCAGATGCATAAATGTAGAAGAAGACCGGTCATCTTCCTTATGGAAGATCAATTTGGGCTCATTGTCTAAAATATCCTGCGCCGTTCCGTGACGAATGCAATGCGCAAAGAGAATCAAATCGAATCTTTGACCGCGAGGACACCGCTGCACGCAGGGAACTCGGAGTTTCAGATGGAATGCCAGGGGGGAAGAGTCCTAAGGGATTCCTGGAAGTCTTCGACAGTCCTGTGCGATGGGTGGTCCCATCAGGCGTACCAAACATACTTTATGGTCCCCGCCAGAGAGACCTCATCCGACGGACTGAGATTCCTGCTATTCACGATTTTCCACGTGAAAATCGCGACGAACAACGTGAAAGATTAGTGAAACATGAATACCAAAAAGCCCCAAACAAGATGCCGTAACCGTGAGAAAAGAGATATTAAAATTGATTCAATAATTCGTCAGCCCCGTTGTTGAGGAATCCTGAGGAGTTATTCCAGCCGCACATGCAGCAGTTACATCGTGACTCTGCCGGAACGAAAAGATTTTCATCACCCACGATGACTCTCGGCCTTCGACAGTGCCCCTTTAGCTGCATCCCCTTCGTTCGAGACTCTCGTCGAATCCCTCGCTCTCGGTCCATCTCAATCTCTTTCATCGTTCCTTCACCTCTCCCAACTCGAGATTTATTTATGTATATATTCACGAAGGCTCTCCTGTCAGTCCGCGGGTTCCAATTAAGCGACCCCGCGAAGGTCACTGGCTCATTAGGCATCGATAGGCCCTTCTCGCTGACTCCTCATTCTTGATGCACTACACCCAATCAAAATACATTCTTCGAAACTCGGATCCAAGAATCGCCCTTTCTCTGGTCGCTCGCCCCCCTATCGCATTTCTATGATCCCAAAACCTGCCTGCTTGAAGGCACCTAAGTAGGCAAAAAGCTCACATGTTCCTCATCCTGAGATACATGTGTTGCTCTGGTTTGACAAATTCCTTTCTGATTCAACACTTTTGGCTAGAAATTTGATGTTTTTGTTGATCTAAGACGTGCATCTGGGTTAAAAAAATAATTATGTCTAATATAGGAACATATTGACGGTGAGGCAAATGAAGAATTAAGTCCCAAGTCTTAAACGTCTTAAACGGATAATCTGTACCTATCGAGCATACAATCGAAAAAGAAATGCAAGAAGCAAGGGATATCACGTGAGAGTAAGGCCCGCAGGATCCTCACCGTGGGCCGAAGAGTTCCCCGCTCTCCGCCACTAGTTAGCACCTTCTCCGGACCATCTTCCTCTCTCTTATTCGCTCGGATCTCGTTGCGAGGTACTTCCACCAAGGGTTCTCTCGAATCAGTCCTCGCATTCTACCGCGCAACCGGCGCGGACCTCCGCAAGACCCCCACAATGGCTCATTGTACTTAAATCAGATTCAATTTGGGGCCCATTGAAAATTACGCTTAATAAATTATTTGGGCAATTCATAAATCTGCCCGGAGCGCGGACCTCTGCCACTCGGCCACCGCCGCGCGCGCGGGAGAGCCCTCTACTCCTCGGTTGCGGTATTATTGGTACGCATTCGTGACGCGCCGTATTTCGATGTCTGCGCGCCCCGAGCGTGTTTTGTGTGCGGAAAGACTCGACGTTGACGAAGTCCCTAATGGACTCGCGGCTCGGGTTTGCAGGCCCTGGGGCTTCATTCATCGACTCTTGGGAGTGTCTGTGTCCGTGTTCGGACCAGAACTTGCATCGTGTGTGGGTACGGGACTGCATGAATCGGTGAAACTATATGGATTCGCACAAACGCAACTCCCTCGAAACCCGCATACAGTGTTGCGGTCGTTTGTGCCGCGATGGCGTGCCGTGCCTAAAAGTACCAACTATAAATACGCTCGCGTGTGAGTCTACTACAAATTAGTGGGCAGTTATAAACGATCCGGTCCTACTTCGTCATCTTTGATTTTTTCATCCTCACCGCCGGGCAAACGCTTTTTTATTCACCGGCGAGCCGCGGTCCGGTGTGTGGGATATTACAGTCACTCCTACACAACCCTACCAGACGTAACGGCTGCTAGAACTCACCAGGGGACGCAAAGTGTTATCGGTATACATCGCGCGGCAATTGCTTCTTCCACTTGGAACTAACGGGTTTTTGACAATGATCTTCGTTCCTTTGGTCAACCGCGCGTTTATAGTTGAATCTTTTAGGAACTTAAAATTTATCTAGATTGTACACTGATAAAAAAAATGCGGTTGAATCAACTTAAGATTCGGGACGTTCAAATAAATATGTTGGTACAGCTAAAAGATTGCTCAGTTCAACATTTTTGGTTTTTTTTTTTCACAAAAATATCTTTGAGGCATTAAAATATTTTGTTCGACCAACAAAATATGTATCTGAACGTCCCCAATCTTAAGTTCATTGAACCACATTTTTTATGAAAATATCGTGTAAGTTGTACCAGTTACAAAATATATGGTTTCTTTTTTTTCATTTTTTTTTAAGTGGTCTGGAGCGTCTTCTGGAAAAGGCAGCCGTCTTCTGGAGTAGCCGAACGAGGCATCGAAAGGAGGACAGGTCCTTTGACAACCCGCAAACAAGGGGCCGACACGTTCGGAAACAATCGTCGGACGACGACAGACGAACCTATAATTAGCGTTAGGATCCCTTCGGGTTGCTTTTTCACTTCTGGTCCTCGTTCCTTACGGCCATAAGTTTTCCTCACCATTCTTGCCGGTTTCCCTCGTTCGACAATGGGGGATGAGAGACTATGCCGTAGCCGCTGGTAAAAGACACCCGCACACTCCGCCACCATACCGTCGGCCCTTTTTCTTATTCCTCCTCTTCTTTCTTGTTCATCTTCTTCTCGGTCGTTGCGCGGACCCGATCGCTATCCCGAAAATCCAGTTTGCTCCCGACGGGTATTCGACACTTCAGAAGTCACCGCTCGCGCACCATTTAGCCTCACCCGTTTTATGTCCCAAGGTAGGCAGTAGGTAGCCGCTGCGTGTTCCGCGACGGTGGGGCAAGATGGAACAGTTGGGCACAAATCTTATAATTTCCCTAAAGAAAACATTATTTTTTATTCACTTCCCAATAATCAAATTCTTTTAGGGTGTTAATGATGAAGACAAAATACCTAATAAAATAAGTACCGAGTTTTCTTTATCCACAAACGTCTGCAATGCTACTCTAAATTTTAGAAAAAAAAATTTTATCCCCTTTCCAAAAAAGTCTGTTAATTTTACAAACATTTTTTGTAAAATGAATAAGAAAAAAATGGAACATTTGTGAACAAAAAAGTTTGTAAAATGTAGAAATATTATGTACTGTGTATGTTTCCTAATATTGGTCAGACGGTCTTAGACCATCTTGCCCCACCTTTGCGTACGTTCCTACATTCTCGCCTACATGCACCGCAGTGTGAGCTCCTACAGAATCATCGGATCAGGAATAGTCGGAATGACCGTTCTTTCGTGTAGTTTACCTGGTTCTTTATTAACCGCGCTTTTCACGAGAGAAACCACGATATCTTGACGGGTGCGATCGTTCGCCCATTCTATAATTATCCGGTGACAGTCATTCGGCCTCCGACGTTTTCTCACCAACGATCCTCGCTCTCCGAGTTTCTTTCTCGCGCCCCGCGCCTTCTGTTTAGTCCCGCGTAGGCTCGGATAATTAAAAACGTTCCGGGGGCCACGCCGAGTCCATTAATTTTCTTTCTAATTGAGAGGAGCCACCGAGAGAGAGCACGTTCACGCGCTGCTCGAGCGAGATTTTTTTTTTTTTTTTCATCGGAACTCTGGAAACTCGAGTAGCCGCGGAGAACAGAGCTGTGTATAACAAGTATAATATCAGATCGAAGGAATAGCCGGCGATCGCCGAGCACGATTGGATACTCGGAAAGTACGGTCTTTAATTAGTTAGATTAATTGGCTCGGTTGTTAATACAGATATTCCGTTGCTTTTCCTATTAAAAAAAGGATTCGATGCTTGTTCGGACAGCACACATTTCTTTTTTCGTCCGAAGCAATTAAAGACGAAAACCCATTGATTTTACATTAACAATTAATCGATGTCGAATTGTCGAAATTAATCGATGTCGAACCCATTGATTTTACATTAAAAATTAATCGATGTCTCATAAATATAATCAATAATTTGAAAATTATTTTTAATAAAAATAATAATTTGCAAATCACTTTCAACTTGTGTAATAATTTGAAAATTGTTTTCAGCTCATATAACAATTTGAACATTGTTTTCAACTCGTATAATAATTTGGAAAATATTGTCGTTTAATATAATACTGTGAAAATGTTGTATGTAGCTGTAACTGAATGTCAGTTTTGGGAGTTCTTCGAGAATATTATGTGAGCCGGCTGTCCTCAACCCCCCAATCAATTTCTGAATGTTACACTTTTAATCAGAGCCCGGCACGCAAGGCCGATCAAGCGTTGGAAGCGACAATACGAGTAGAGGATAGAATACAGCTCTTGTGCCTGGCATATAAACGCTTAAGTCAGCATCACAGCCGGGTATCCGTGGTGTCCGTAGTCTCGAGGGTGAGTATAGTTATTGTGCACTCCCACGTTTCGATCGGGTCGAACAACGGCGCTGACAGAATTCCATCTGTGATCCTGTCGCATTAAACGCCGACGACACGACATAGATCGTGGAGGGTGGGACGAATCTTTGCAGAGTTAACGAGACGAATCGACGAAATTGATTAACCCTCGACTGGATGGAAAATTTACTAATAGCGGACCTACGCGGCGAAGATGTACGGCAAACGAAAACGTATAAACTCTCCATTCCCAATTGGCAATTCTATAGTATATTCATTAATGTCTTTTAACGCACAAGTCTGGAAAAATGAAAAATAGTGCTGAGAAGTTGCCGCGCAAATAAATTTTTATTTAATAAAAATAATTATTTATATTATCTAATTCATGTTTAATTTATTTAATAAAAATCAATATCTATTTGCGGGTCAGGCGAGGAATTCACACTTATGCGAGTATCGAAGAGGAGCGCGTCCATAAATTTGACTCATCAGTTCGCGTCAACAATTTACGCTCGTTTGGTTCAATGTTTCAAACTGTTGCGTGTCTATCGTCATCCCCGATGCCATGCGAGCGATCCGTGTGTCGCAAAAAACCATTAATCTCCGGACAAATCGAGTTACTTCCGTGTTGTTTGATCAGAAATACGGGTTATATATATATAGGTACTTAATTATCCACTTGTCAATACTGACTAATGACATTGCGCGTCCAAAGTCGGAAGGGCGTAACTCCCTCTCTAATATATTCGAGATCCGATCTTGTGGTTTTTAGTCATCCGACGATACTGTATCAAGCTCTCGTTGCGCTTGCGAATTGAAAATAAAAAAGCTTAAATGACACAAGCCGACCGGCGATAAAGTAATATCCCAACGCGATCTTCCCGGCGAGCGAGCGACGTTGTTATTTTCCGTCTATTAATAAAATAATAACGATCTCCGAGCTGCGATTATCAGTGCCAATGAATTCGTATCGAGCCACGGACGAGCTAACGATCAAACATTAAAGCTGGTGTAATTAAGAAAGTGACTCGACCTACGACCGACGATGTTGAGGCTCGTTTGCGCATCGATGCACACGGCGCAATCGATGCATCGGCGAAGTCACGCACGACCTAGCGCCGGAGATGATACACGCGAAGAGTTTTCGCTGCATAGCTAATACACACGCTTATTATCTTAACACGACGATACAATAAATGCATTCACCGAGAATAGACGCGTTCCCATCCATTGCTTCGTGTCGAAGCGATACGGCGATCGATAAAAGACATCGCCTTGAACGGAAAATCCGGAAGGCGCTTTGGCGAAATTGGAATCAATGGTTCGCATATTTATCCTAAACAAAACACCTTCAATTTTTTTTTAACAGATTTCTTGAAGTCACCGCATTAATTAAATGGAGGTTTTTTTTCATTTTCAATCAATTTTGTCGAAAAATGTTCAAAAATAATTTACTGAAGATATTGTGTAATATTTATATAGGTAGACTAAAGGAGCCAGTAATGGTTGTACCCGATAATAATACGAAAATGTATATTATTTTTAAGTCAAAGGCAAAAAACTTGAAAATTGGAACAGCCCGAAGATTGATCTTTTCTTGGGATTTGAGTCGGAGCAAAATTGTAATTAATATTTCAATCGTAATTAAGAGGCTTCCGAGCGATAGTATCATATTCAATAGACACGAGGGGAAACCGCCGAGACACGATATTTATTGTCGATAAAATTCGGGACAGATACTTTCGACTCGAGGACTCGACGTTTGATTTTTTTTTCTCCTGTATCCGAGCGATAAATTGGAATTCGTGGAACGCGGCGGTAGAGCTCATCTACCCTTATCTAAGGGCATCCGTTCAACCCGCTCGAATTTCGAAACGGTCGTCTCACGCACATAATTCACGTATTCGTTTTGGGCCGTGTAGAGCTCCGCTCCTCTTATCACTAGCGAGGCAATGGTTCGATTGCAACACCGGCCAAAAAAAAGAACGATAAAAAATCTGGACGAATATGTCAGCGAGCTTAATATAGTCGACATCATCGTATCGGGAATGTATTAAAAGCGTGCTGATAGCGAGGCATTACAATTACAGTTTTATCAATTATATACGACTGCACTAAAAAAAAAATCTCAAAAAAATTAAAATCTAGTATTTTGTCCATAAAATTTCCGGAGGACCGAAAAAAAAACATATGTGCAACAAACTCGAAACCGGAAAAAAGGAAGGCCCTCGATCAATTTTATGAATTTTATCGATTTTATGAATTTTATCAATTTTATCGATTACAATTTTAGCAATTTTATCGCTTACAATTTTAGCAATTTTGTCGCTTACAATTTTAGCAATTTTATCGATTACAATTTGAGCAATACGACTGGGGTAAAAAAGTCTCACAAAAATAAAAATCGGGAATTCCGCCCATAAAACTTCCGGAAGACCGAAAAAAATATGTCCAGCATACTGGAAACCAGAAAAAAAGAAGGGCCTCTCGTTAGCGCGGCGGTTTTCAGAATTTGGAAGATTAATTCATTTCTCGTTTAACGCGAAAAAGAAGGAAACCGAAGGGGGCTTTAATTTCTCGTCCGGCGTTAATTGTGGTACGAGGGGGCAAGTCCCAAAAACGTGGTCGACCCGGTAATATATCTCGAGTTTGGCGCGAGACCGGCAGACGGTCGAATTTCGTGACGGGCCCGGTGCGACGCCAGGGCGTGGCGGTCCAAACGGTTCGGAGCACGGGCGGATAACCGTCGCGAATTTCCTTTGTCTTTCACATGTTTTTTTTCGGTCCATCTTATACCGATCCACTGTTGGGTTATAGGCTGCATGGAAGATCTCGCATCTCCGACACAGAAAATTTCTTTCAACCCCCGGGACGAAATCAGTCGTCGTCACGCCCTCCCTTTTCCGCCGGCGCTCCTCTATCGAAAATACGATACTCTGCCGAGAGTGTCCGAAAGAAAGTCGACCGGACCAATTTGCATGAAACCGATGAGGGCCGAACGGCCCATTGCCCACTTTCGATCCCTTTCTCGAGGTTCCCTATGTATACCTAAAACAGCCCTTACACGCCTTCCAAGCATCCCTTCCGCACTTTGTTTTTCAGATTTTTTTTTCTTAAAATTCACCCCCCCCCCCCTCCCGTTACGCCCTCACTTCCGGGTCTATCGGGAGATCGCAAACGTCGACTCGCTCTTTTATGCGGTACACTTCGCTGGATTTGGTTGCTTCATTTTTTTAAAATACTAAAACTTTAACCCTTCCAAGCATTCCTTCCGCACTTTATTTTTCAGATGTTGTTCCTTTACGCCCTCGCTTCCATTTCTATCCGGAGATTGCAAACATCGACTTTTTCTTTTTTGCGGTACGGTCGAGTCGACTTGGTCGCTTCTTTTTATTTACGCTAAAACTACACCGGACAGCGCAAGCTGAACTGAGAGAAGATATTTCATTTATTCAATTAAATGTGACTCATTTATCCAAATAAATTTGATACATTTATCAAATCTAAAAAAAATGTAGTTTAATCGAAAAAATCGCGAAATTGTGCACATCAAAATTTCAATTTTTCTGATGTTTGTGTGCAAAATAACAAGTGGAAATCGTTAGCGAGTCGCGTGATCCTGGTCTCCGTCTGTCTACTTCTTTTTCTTCGTTTTTTTTTTCGTGAATACTCATAGTTTTTATTATGCTCGTAAAAATGGTAACGCATGCGTTTATATCGTTATGAGGTAGGTATTTGAGATTGTTTGGGCAGATTAGCATGGAAAGTAGGCTCCCGGAGTCGTTACACAGTGAATAGGTTGGCTCGCTTACGTGCCGTACGTTCGGTGCACGCTAAAGTTTCTTGCTGAAGCTCACCGGCCGAGGAGGAAAAGAAAAAAGGAAGATCGCAATTAGTCGTCGCGTGCATGGCTCGCCGGTGCTCACACGCGTTAATGAAACGCGAGCTCCGTGTTACCGCGCTCGTGGAAAACCCGGCGATGAACCGAGGATTCTCCCACGATAAGATTAAAGTAATCCGCTATCTCGTGGAACTCTTGACGGATCGCTCCAATTTTCCCCGCCGAGCATTCTAGTACAAATTCGTCGAATCTTCCCGGCGATCCGTCCGCGCAGCATTCGTTTTACGCAATAAAACCGTACGCAGCGAGGGGTAAAGAGAAACATAATTCTCGCTAATTCTCGCGCGAGCGCGCATTACACACTTTGTAATTGCGGAATCTCGCTCGGTGGATCTTGTGAAACGATACATAAATAATTCCGCGCCGGTATCGCCATTCCCATATCGCACGCTATATAGCAACATCGGCACGGAGAAAAGCGGATTAGTATTTACCAACAACATTTATTTCTATGTCAACGCAATTTTTTTTTATCGCTTTCATAATTTTATTTATATATTTTTTTTTAGTTATCTATTAGGATTTCTCGATGGATTTACCAGTTCGTTAATTAATATCAGTATTAGTTATATATAATTAATATTAATAGGGTAAATCAGGGTGAATTAACCACCCGTAATATCTTTTAACGTAATAAACGAATTTCGCCGCTGCTTGCATAGATTTTAGTATATGTGGATAAAATGCGATGCAGACAAAATTTTTAAGTTGCAAGGGTCAGTACGAGCCGTTAATCCCTATTTCGAGGTAGCTAGAAATTTCTCGAGCTATATTTCTAGAATTACTTTAGTTTGAAGTTTCTAGAGTTGGCTACAACAAAAATGTTTTTATTTTTTAAAAATGTTAAACCCCCAATTTTCGTTATTTAAAAAACCATATCACCCCGACTTACCCTGTTCATATTTCTTGAAATTTTCATGTTTTTTTGATATTTGTTTTTGCGACTTTACGATCGAATTCTCGTTTCCCGGTAAACAAAAATATATATTTGGGAAGATTTCATTGTTTATTTTTTATTGAACACTTTTTTAGGACGTGAATTCTCCGTCACGCGATCGAGATTGCCGTCCCGTCTTCTCTCGAAAATATAGCACATAGTTGTGTTGACGCGGGAGAGCGAGCTCGCACAGCTTGAGGTCGCGATAATTCCCCGATAACTTCTCGCAATTAGTCACTGCCAATTAACGGCCGCTTAAACGGAAAACAACCCGGCTCCGCGGAGTTCGCGCGTTACGTCAAGCGAGTCATCATCTTATTCGATGATTATTATATTTATTATTGGGCCCCGACGCTAAGATAACAAATTATATTCCGTCTGTGTGTGTCATAAATGAAGACGAGCTCTTGTAATCGAGACGGTTCACCACTCGCGAACATCGAACATATTCTTGCAATAAAAAGTATATAATCGACGAATATTATTCGTCGAAAAAAAAAAAAAAAACATGAACCGATTGATTGACGCGCAACTCAATAAGTCAATGTGGGACGTCGTTTGAGTAATGGAAAAAAACTTATCACGCGTTTCGCGCCGAGCTCATTTATTTTTTATTTTACTTTTTTTTATGCAATAAAGACGTGTGAACGATTCGCGCGGTAAATTAAATTGCTCTTTCTCGGAGCCGTGACCCGAAACGACCCGTGTCGCTCACAATGAATAATTAATATTACTTCGATTTATTGTCTCGGACAATAACGATTATTATCATGAAAACTCACGCCAACGAAAACTATTCTGTTTCTCACGAACCGATAAACAACCTACTGCGCAATTCTAAATTTATTCCGAATCGAAGCTTTGAAAAACATAAAAAAAAAGAACATTTCTTTAACGTAAATTCCCTCCTAGCTCCGCGCTCATTTAAAATATTAATAACAATGAAACTAAAACGTGAAAAATAACAAAAATAAACAATTTAGAAAAACAAAAAATTCTAATATATCCGAGCTAAAGGATTTCAGCTATGGATGGCAGCGAGAAGGAGCGAAGACACGAAGTGAAGAAAAGGGGAGTGAATTCTAAATTTATTACGAATCGCAATTTTGAGAAACATACGAAAAAATATGATCACGTAAATTCCCTCCTAGTTCCTGTCCTCATTTTAAACATCAATAACAATAAACGTACAACGCTAAAAATATTACAATAAAAAATAATAAAAAATAGAAAACAAAAATGTTTAATATATCCAAGCAAAAGGATCTTCCTGGCAGCCACGGGTGGCGGAGAGGAGGAGCGAGGACGTGAAGTGGAGAAAAGGGGAGTGGATCGTAGCGCGTACACAGTAGGGCACCGAGGTCTTGCAGTCTCGCAGTCTCGCTGCGCCAAAAGGGGGGAGAAAGTAGTTAAAGGGAGCAAAGGGGAACTGACGATGGGGTGCCTCCAAGTTTTTTCATCTTCCTCCATTTGTTTCACGCGCGTTGAGCGGCGAACGCCCGGCGCGGGACGTTATAATTAGGCCGCGGCAGATAAGGCACGGTCCACTATCTCCGTCTCTCTCTCCCCCCCCCCTTCCCCCCTCCCCCCGCCTCCGGCCGGCGTCGACTCGGCGAAACTCCAACAAAACAAGTTTTTGTAAATCATTAACGTATAATTTTAATTGCCAGGGGCGAGGCGGAGCGGGAAGAAGTTCCCCCGAGAGACGAGTCGGGAAATTAATTATGTTGATTGCGCTTATACGAGGCTTTCGCTTGCGCTGCTGTTCGGCGCTACCGCTCGCTGATACCCACTTACGCCACGGACAGACTCCCCGATATTGCGCTTTTTGGTCTTGTTGCGTCGCCCTCCGAGCAATAAATGTTTACTCCGCCGAGCGAGCGCCGCGCATATTTTTGCACATCCTTTGGAACGGCTCGATCTCTTCCTCTGCGCACACTTCGACGGAACTTGTTTTCCTTATCTCGCGAGCGTTTACTCCGGCAATTTTGTGCTATCTTGTTTTTAACAAATTGTGAGCGGCGTAGTTCAGATATCGATAAAATTCTATCTAGCGAATTGTATTATTTTGTCGCGCGGCGGAGAACGATTGAGACATCGTGAAAGTTTCGTTGCTAACTTACGCGGGGGTTTACTGTACGGGTTCGAAATGCTTTTCCTTCGAACTTCGGCGGAAAATCGTCACTGCAATATTTGTTAAATATTTTTTAAATATTTGTTAAATGAAATAATAAATTGCCTAACAAACAAAAATTATATTTTATTTGTTAGCCCGTTTATTATTTTAATAATGAGTTATCTAAGAAATAGGGGAAAAGTGGTGAATATGGCCCACCTCGATTAACACGTAAATCAATGATATATGGACCGGGCCATATTCCCCACTTTTACCCTAATATAAATAAATAAAATGAATTTCTGCTGCCTTGTTTACAACAAATTGTGAGCGACGTAGTTCGAATATCGTTAAAATTCTATTCAGCGAATTGTATTATTTTCTCGGGCTTCCGGCGCGGACTATTATTGAGACATCGTGGCAGTTTCGTTGTTGACTCGTGCGGCGATTTGCTGTACGACGCATTTCCCTCAAACGTCGGAGGAAAATCGTTGCTGCATAACATTTGTTAAACAAAACAATATTCCCAACAAAATTTCCTAACAAAATAAATAATATTTTAATTGTTGGCTCGTTTATTATTATAATAAATAACATAAAAAATTAAATAAATAGATAACATAAATGATTTTCAGGAATCGCGGGAAATTTAATTGCGGAATGGGGTTTGTTCGGTCCTGTGAGAAAAGAATTCGAGGCTCCGAGTTAGGGAGCTCGTTATTTCTTATCTTATTCGCTTCTCGTGAGATTTAAGCCGTTAATGTTTGGGGCACGGATCATCGGGCCCGTTCCGACGAGACTGGCGCAAGGAATCTCGTAAAAATATTGGTTAAACTCGGTGTATACAAGTATCGAATTATCATGAGAAAGAGTGTTGTCATCGGATCATCGTATTATCATTCTTAACCCCTCTAGCACTCTCGAGTGCGCATACTCGAGTCTCGCCCGGCAGACTCCTTATCTCGCCCAACACCGTACATTCCCGTCTCTCTTTCGCCTCGTAACTCTCGAAAAAACGGGAAATTTTTTTCCTCACGGTATTACAATTAATTAATGTTAAGCCTCTTTTTTTCTCGAAGGTCTCTGTGAAATACTCGTCGAGCCTATCGGTTATCTCGAAATTTATGGGCCTCGAGCTGTTCGACTGTGCACCAGCGTGCAGTGGTGAAATTTGACACTATTACGTCGTGAGCCATTTACGTCCCATAAAGAAGGGCTGTTGGTGTAAAGCACCGGTTTTACTGATCTCAAAATAATCATCGGGAAATCTAAATTTTTTTACACGGCCACCGTTGGCGATTGCCACGAACTGATAAGCATCCGGCGTCCGGATGATACAGTGAAATCTCCGTTAAACCGGCCCCGCTTTTTCGAGAGTTATCCGAGACGCATTTTTTCACTTCTTTCGAAAAGTTACTTGGGGCATCTGCAATGCAATTTAGATGGTTCTTATTAATTTGTACAAATTTGTAAATTTAGAAATATGCAAACTGCAATAAAGAGGTAGCTTAGGCGGTTGACTTAAGTTAATCGGTTCGAGTTAAGAGGAAAGGAAAAAAGGGTGAATATGGACCGGACCATATGTAATTAATGTACCTGGTAATTGGAATTCAACACTTTCACCCCAACCAAACCAGTTGCAACCCGGAGATTTTAGAGCGTTTTATCGGCTCCTTGCCAGGAATTCGCTGGACCTAATCACGACCCGCTGTAACGCTCCAAAATGTTTACTAGAGAAGCTGATAAAAATTTTCTCTAAATTCATCCCTTATCCCACCCAATCAATTACTCACACAAGATATATATTTATTTATTTATAAAATTTATAAATTATACGATATAAGCAAACTGATTGATGTAGTAACGAAGGAACTTAAGAGGACGGTTCAGTTAAGTGAAGTTAATCGATGAAATTAGTATAAACATGTGCACAAATCTATGGTTGGCATTGTGGCGAGTTAACTTAAACTGGCAGTTGAATTAAATGAGGCAAAAAAGAAGAGGAATTCAACTCTAGAAGCAAACCCGTTGCAAGCTGCGCGACAGGATTTCATCCGTCGGTCCTCCTCCCATGGCATTCAACGCGCAAGATGCATATAGACATGGGTACATTGTACATATTCCGAGCTACGTTGTACTTACTTTCCGCAGGACGAATTTTCATCTGAAAACAAACTAACGGTCCCGAAGGATTTACAAATTGGATTATGGACGAGGGACCAGAAGGGCGCGTGTAAAATAACAGTGCAAGTCCCGGTCGAGCGACGAGTTAAGTCGCCGCCGCGTAAGTCGGGTCATCGAGGAAGCGGCGAGTGGCTCGACCGGCCGGTTGTCTTCTGACCTGAAACCGCGACGAGAAAACTACGGTGCAAGCGGATGAGCGGAGTGGGAGGAGGACCGAAAATTCGCGATCCCGCGTGGATCAAGACGCGTCAAGAAAATCGAAAGAATTAATCCCGTGGCCGGGCCCGGCACGGTTGCGGCGACACCGCCGGGAGACGTAAAACCTCTGAGACTAACCTGTTAATCCTGCCGGATTATCCCGAGATTAGATGACTCGTACCGCCCTGTCAAAACTTGTCACCAAGTCGGGAATCACGCTGGGGAATCCTCGCTTTGTCGATCGTTTTCACGGTGCTGTTTCCTCTTCTTCTGATTCCTCTCCGAGCCGAAGACTCTTATTCTGTAAGCATAAAAAGAAAATTGAAAATTATAAGCCTTTCATCGGACCTTTATCAATTGTCGGACTTCGGCACTGCATAAAGTACTTCCGTGCAATGTTAGTTATTAATATTATAAATATTAAAATAAAAATTATAAATATTAGAATTTATATTATAAATGTTAAAGTTTATATTGTTGCTATTGCTAAATATTACAATTTACATTATTGCTATCATTAATATTATAAAATTACTTTGCGACATGAAAAGATAAACTTTCACGTGGTGCAAATGTTTACTGTGGTCATTTCGCTCACTCCGTCCACGTTACAAAATATTTTGCAATTAATTACAAAAATTAAAGTAATATTAATTTAATTTTGTTTTCACATTATACATTTTTAGTGTATACAAAGCTGTATGTATCACTCGCTGTTCTCGTGCGTGTAAGTTACCAGGGGAGTGGAGACGGTGTTGTCGACAAGATACACGTACAACACGAACGTCATCGTCGTCGTCCGCCGGGGGATTCTCGACGTATATGCCGAAAACCCTCCCTCCCGGTATCTCTCACGCTTCGCGGCTATTTCTATGGGAACAGGGTCGCCGACGTAGAGGACTCCCGTCTAATTTCCTGTCCTGAATTTCGAACGAGCGTGAATTTGCACCCTTGAGTTCGCACCAACGAAAGATCGACTCGCCGATACCGCATTGACGAGATTAAAATTGTTGGCTCGATTTACGGCTACAATAATACCGTCATAGCGTACACGTGTACGCTTTTACTAGCTGTTCTCGAGTTACAAACCCTCCCTGTAATCTTCGAACTTCTTTTCCAATTCACGCTTCTCATTCATGAATTCATTTTCATGTGAAAATTTTTTTTTTTTATGAATTAGGGTCAGTTTCTACCAGAAGAGTTTAATTTTATCAGGACAACCCTTTCACTCACTGAGAACTTAATTTAACATCAACTAAAATTCTTCATTCATCTGCAAATAAGCGCAGCTATGTTTTCTTTTTTTAGTTTTTCCCGATTTTTGATTTGAACAGTGCACCCAGAAAAAAAATTATTTGACGCCCATCGTTTATTTGGTTTAAGTAAAATATCTAACTTAAATATTTACTTAAATATTTATTTAAACCAAATAAACGGTGGCCGTCAAATAAAAATTTTGTCTGGGTGTGGCAAAAAGCCCGACTTCGTGACCCTCACTTTTATAAGTCCAGTTAGAAAAAAGATATATGAAAAAAAAGATATATATATACATATAAATCAAATGGACACTAATAATCCTCGAAACGTCGATCCACGCGACGCGGCCTATCTATTACCGTGCACCGGTGTGACGCAAGGGTCGCGGTTCAGAGAGCCTTGCCGTCCGCTGGTTCAGAGAGGCGTGGAAAATATCCGGGGAAGATCCTATGCGAGAAGCGCGTGGACCGTGACGACAGGACATATTCGATGGACAAGGACCCTCGTCGACAAAGAGCCCCACATACCCGTGAGCGTCCTCGGCTCCCATTATGTGATTGTTATGAATTTGCTATTAATAATAAATAAACAAACATAATAGGGAGTCGTCAAGGTGCGTTAACTCCCGGATCCATCTGGTTTCTGTAACCGATGCGCGTACGCGATGAGAAAAAAAAAGTCCCCGGACTCGCTCTAAACGGTCTCCCTCTCGTTCGCACTGGCGGGGAATCCCCTTGCGGCGCAGTCGGCGTGCGAATGCGCGCGCACACGCTGGAACGAGAATACGAGACGAGGAGAATCGTCTCGATTGGTCATGAATCGGAGATGGATCTTTCCCCGCGATTGGACAAACCCCTGACAATCGAGACCCCGAGAGTTACAAATCATTCGACGAAAAGCATTTTTGGTATCCATTATGGTGTAGCTGGATGCGTTTTTTTGTTATTATTATTTTTTTTATTCTTCAGTCACTGGCATGATCCAAGAGCTCGTTCCATTGCTGTCCAGGGTCACGTATACTCTGCCAAGTGTGTATAAAGAGCGGTTAAATTAGGACCTGTAAGTCATCCTCGAGGGTACGGATGCGTGCGCAGCTTTTTGCGCGCTCTGGCAATAAACTCACGTTTTCATCGATTTATAATGGACAGGGGGAGAGTGCGCGGCACGCTGACAATTGGAACCGGGCAATAAACGTCAGTCAATCTTGACAATCGTTTCTGATACCAAAGTTTATGCCGCGTGACAATTTGCTGGGTTACGCTATTTTTTATTCCGTACCCAGAATACTCGCTCCTTACCCGACCTTGTTTGATCCAACTGTATTTTTTAACCCTTTTCAATTTTGACGCTTTAACAAGGGTCGATGAATATTTTTTTTAAGTTCCCAGGGTATAAATAATGTTTATAGTGCTTTAGGTTAAAAATTCATCGTCTCATTTTGCCCCATTTTCCTCCATCCAAAATTAATCCTTCGCTTAACCTAATAATCAAACCTCCTTAAAGCCCCCACAAGCCGCAAACAAACAATTCAACCTTAATCCTTCAACATGGAGAATACATACGGAAAGTCCTGGATAGTGCGACTGCGCACTGGTATTCCCAACACCGTAAGAAGTAAGTCGTAAAGTCAAGTTTGCGATACAGGTAAACGGTTTGCGAGCTCCGTTGAGAATCCGTCGTCAAAATCAGCATCAACAATAACAGCGGAGTCAGCGCTGAACGAGGTTGAGCGTAGGGCAGTCTCATCCAAAATCCTCCGACTATACCTAGAAAACCTGCGGGTACAACTACAATATACCAGTGCCTTATCTCCGGTAATCCGGTTTGCGGCCAGTTCGACCCGCTGGCCCGTTAAAGCCGCGTGTTTGATATTTTAGGATTGACCGCGCTCATCGTCGCGAGGCAAACTGCCCAGCTCCGGAGATTTGCGCTCGTTTTTCCCACTTTGGCTCCGGAGCATCGCGGCGGATCTCCGACTACGGCTACGGCGTTGTCACCGGACGACGATAATCTCGCACTTTCGCACGCCCACACGACGAAGAAGTCTCGCGTTTATCGAGTTCCCCGCAGAAACTAAACGACTCCACAATGTGTAGAAAGCAGAAAAGGAAACAAAGGGTGGAACGGCGCACCCTTTGACGATCCTGCAGGATGGCGGAGAGCGAGCTAATCCGTAAACATCGTGAAACTATGGACGGGCAAGGAGCGTTGCAGTGACAAACGAAGACCTTAAGTCCTGACCTAGCGGTAGGAAGAGAACCCTCGCCTTAGCCTCGGGCGGACATCGACCGCGCGCCAAAAACTCTCATCTTTGTCTCTTAGGTTCTCTTTTGGGTGTGCGAGTCCCTATCGAGTACTAGCGCTGTGCGCACTTTCGCATCGTCCTGGTTGTCGTCCGTTCTCGTGCGGCGACGTTTCACCTGTGAGGCCCAAAGAAGCCCGCCTGTCCTCCGCCCACCCGGGCCACCGGTATTTAAGTCCCCATTGTCAGCCATAAACGACCAGCATTATTTCCCTAAACTGTAGGCGTGGTGCAAATTTCGGAATCTGACGAATCTCCGGGGAGTTTGGACGGGAACCTCACCGATCCCGAGATGAGATGTTTCGCTGACCTGTCTCTATCTGTCCTGTAGCTCTGCGCGCTTCAACCCCGTCGGGAGGATTTAAATTTGACGACCGGTGACGACGACCTACTGCGAAGAATACTTTTTACCCATTGCCGTGGCAACGGCGAGACTTTGAACTATTGGTTGACGCTTTGCCCAGTGACGAAAAGTGGAAAAAAGTGTTTCTTCTTGAAATCTCCGGTTTCTGCTTGAACGCCGGTTTACAGAAGTCCTTCCGCAGTCAAACGCTTCAGGCGATACATTAAGTGTCCAAAGATGACGTCCAATATCCTCATTCTTCCTCATAATTCCACCTTAATTTCACTCTAAATCCGGCGACCTACTGCGAGAATACTTTTTACCTATTACCGTCGCAACGGCAAGACTCCGTGCCCTTAGTTGACTCTTTGCCAAGCCAGGAAAAGCGAAGAAGAAAAAAGTGCTATTTCTCAAAACCTGCGGTTTCCGCTCCAACGCCCGTTTACAGTAGTCCATCCAGAGTCAAGCGCTCCAGGTGAGTCGGTGGAGGAGGCCATTAAGCGCCCAAAGATGTCATCCAGCATCCTCATTCTTCGACTCGAACTAATTCCACCTTAAATACACTCTAAATCCCTGTCGACGATTCACCCCGCTCGGGATCTCATCTCTCACCCCGGCTGCCTCCCCGTCCGGGGGTCACAAAAGCGTTGACTGAAGTTTAGGAGTCGTTTAATCTAAGCTCGAAGTGGATGCGTGAGGATTTCCCCCGGCTCGCTCCTGCGCGATATGCCGACTGCCGGTACATAAATACATAAAAGGCAGGGGAGTCCAACCGAGCGTGAAACGCCATACTAAACGGCCGACTCTCGACTCCATCACCGAAATAGTATTAAACGCACTCACACATTCACGATCCGGCGGGACGACGGAGGGGTTGGCCATCAACCCTCCGACCCATCCACGTAACGTAATATTCCTACAAACACCCAGCCCCGGGCTGGTGCCAGTCTATCTGGCTGGATTCGTGTAGGTATCCTCGATGCATCAGCTCCACATTTGAACCTCCGATATAACCCAAACATTATACACTCCAGCTACACGCATCGGCGCTCCAGTATGTGTGCCGGAGTCTACGGCAGTGGATACAGCGTTATAACGAGAGTCGCGCAAAAAGGGGGCGCATAATGGTGCCCGTAGTCAGATAGGTGTACATAATGAGGTTACAGGGTGGAGGGGCAGAAAGATCCCATCCCGCCGAACGCATCTGCCCCATTATCCTCTGCTCTCTGCTCTGTTCTGCTGCCACTGCCACCGCTCCTCTGTCCTCCCCCCCCCCCCCCCTCTCAATGGCGGAGCTATATACCTACTCACTCAGGCTCTCTTGCTCTCCTCTCTTTCCCTTCCACTTTCCTCTTTCTCCCCCCGTGGACCATTAATCCTCGCTAAACGACAGCCATTTTGTATCTAAACTGGATTGCCAACTCACTAACTGGTTTTGAGGACGCTTAATAGACTACTCGGAAGCCTATTATGGCGTACCTCACGCTCGCCGTGTCATTCTAACAAACCCCCCTTTTGCTTCCAGCATCCACGTCCTCCGCACACTGCGCTTACGGTTACTACTGTGTGTGTGTGGATGTGTGTGTGGGCGCTTGTGTGGATCGCGGTACGAAGCACTCGAGAGAGAGAACTGCCCGGTGAACAGTCGGGACTCCATTGTGCGGGGATTGCACACAGTTACGGTGTATAAGTGTCGCAACGACGAGTACTACATCGCTTTGTTCCATACTGGATCGGGTGTATACCTGTATTCCTGCACGAGGGATACTGTATCTACTTGACTTCGCATTTCTCGATGCCAGCGCCCCCCTTTCTCGATCTGTCGTACACTAGGCGTATCGCTAACGAGGAATTCATCCGAATGCAGAAGAGACGGGGTATTGAGAATGGTGTTTTTTGGGTTATTTATAGGGCTTTTGGTTTTGGGGATCAAGTCGTGAGAAACATTAAACCAACTGGGCACCAAAAGTGAATAAACACACTTTTTATATCTGCTTATGCACGGGTCCATTTATCGTTCACACGAAAATATCTGTTTAGAGGTATCGATAGACTAACGTGTTTGCAGGTTTAGTTTCCGAATGTCAAAACATGTAAGATGACATTTTTTTTTTGTAATTCTATCGTAACCGGAGTGGAGGACGCTAACGAAGGATTCATTCGAAGCCGGAGGAGAACGAGGTATTGAGAATGGTGTTATGTGAGATCAGTTATAGATCCTTTGGTTTTGGGGATCAATTCGTGAGAAAAACCAAACCAACGCGTCACCAAAAATGAAAAAACTGCCATTAAAAATATTTTTTTTATATCTGCTTATGCACACGTCCATATATTGTTCAAATAATAATCTCTATTTAGGGCTATTGGAACAAATGTTTCCAGTTTTAGTTTCTAAATGTCAAAAAAATGTAAGATGACATTTTTTAAAAATTCTATCGTAACGGGAGTGGAGGACAAGGGATGCTGGTAAAATGGTACACGCCGGAAACACCGACGGTTCCATTGCCGTGCCGGTGTGCCCATGGCTTTTGGACAGTTCTAACGAGATTTGGATAAGCGGCTTGACTTTACCCCGAAACTCAAAATCCTTCTTTTCTCTGTCCTCATCCCTCGTTTTCTTCCATCCCCAGTTCTTCTCCTTTCTCCCGAGGGAAACCCGCTGACATTATCATCCGTGCGTCGCGTTTCCACTCCCACCCTGCGGATTAGTCTAATCCTAAAATATTACCAGTCCCCCCTCCCGCCGGCCACGGAGACGGGGCAGAATCCCGCGCAGAACTGTAGTTGGGCTTTCGGCAATATATCGCGGGAGTCCGCTCCAACACACGATCGTTATTATACGCACGACATCAGCCAGGGTTGTAGCACTCAACTCTCGCTCTCATTGGCCTCCATCCTCCAATTATCTCGTTTCGTGGCCAATAGCGAATTCGTTCGCCCTCACCGAACGACCTAACAACCCCAAAGTCCCTTCCACCCTCTTACCGACGCCGGGGCTTATGGGAGCCACCGAACTCCATTAACCTACGAGATCCCTCCGCAGTTTCTTGATATCATTATTATTTATTAATATTATTATTAAGGAACATAAAGTCTCGATGAGGATCAACTTCATTCGCTCACGCATGAGTAAGCGAAAAACATTGGCTTATAAAAAGATGACGTTATAAGTTATGTTTTAACGATTCTTTCAAAAATTGAATTCTTTTTTCTCTATCTGGTAAAACACGAAAACACAAATACAGAAATTTCCTATCTTCCGTGCCGGTTGATAAGACGCATGAGTAAGTTAAAAAACACTTTGTTATAGAAAGGTGATGTTATTACTGACTTATGTTTTAATGACTCTTTCAAAAACCGACATGTTTTTTCTCTACCCAGTAAAACACGAAAACACGAATACAGAAATTTCCTATCTTCCGCGCCGCCGGTATTGTAAGACGCATGTATTCCTCACGGAACGGGCCATGATTAATGATGCCCCAGATGCGATTTCCTACAGAACATTTCCAGCACCCGGAGGATCTTGGGAGCTGAATGCATCCCGTCATCTACATAAATTAGCAATTTCCTCTCCCAGTGCAAACGTTGCTTCCTCGATGGTGCGTAGGCCCCCGCCTGATTTACAAGGGCCACTGCGTCATCATTACCGTCATCATCGCCACCACTGGCCCGGAATAAGCCAGCATCTGTTTCCGAGACTGTACACAAATCCCACCCGGGAGTTTGCGATTGCGAAAGTCTCGGAAACTCTGGAAATGCCCGTTGGCCGGGTTATCGCGAGCCATATTCGCCGTTCGATGTTCGACGAGCGATCCATATGGGGAAGAAAAACGGCGACCATGCAGCGCAGCCAACCATGCACGCCCAATCAATTCCGAAATCGCGGGCTACTGGAGGAGCACTCGTCTATGCCGCTATATACGGGCGCATTATTCCCGGGAATTAGACAATTAGGAGTCGTCACGTTCGCGGGGACGAGAGGCAACCGGTGGAGGGGGGGGGGGGGGGGGCGGTTTGGACCAAGGGATGTTGGAGCGCGCGCACGATCACCCCCAGCATCAACCGAAGAGGTTTCATCCCTTCGTCCCACTTACCCCGCCATCCGCGGCTCCCACCAGTCTTTCCCGTCCGACGCATCCCCTCCACCCGAAGCTCTCTAACCGGGAGCACAACACGACCCCTTCGCCGGCAACCTCCGCCTCTCCTCCTCGCCCATCTTCGCCAGTTAAATCAGCAGATTTCGTCGGGCGAGAAGCGCGCGGCCACGGCAACCGCGAAAGCGTTCGAACGGAATAGGAACATCGGTAGGTACACCAGCGCACCGATAGACGGAGTGGGGGAGAGGGGTGGGGGGTCGGGAGTGGGGGAAGATACCAGAGTCATCGTTCCACGGTGGTTCGAAATCCGGCCGCGGGTGAGCCGATTGGCCGGGACGGATCGGGGGGAACGCCCATTATCGAAACGCCCGTTTGCCCGTTGCGAGCGTTCGCATTGGTCGCCGGGATTCCCCGGTTTTGCCCGTTGGAAACTCGGTACCGGCGAGGTTCGCGGGGGCGTCGCGCGTCGCCGAGCGGGTCAGGCTTTCCGCTCCCGGCGGCGGTGAGCTGGTAATCAGTGCCGTTTCCGCGGCAGCAGCGGCCACCACGCGACCAACCGTTTCGAAAATCCGCGTTCTCACTCGCACAATCGGGAGCCTATCTTTAACTATTTGTAATCCCCCACTTGTTCTCCGGCTCGGTACCGCGATCGCCGCACAGAAAGCTGCACTGCCTTTATCGTCGGATTTATTTACCTCACTCCGTTCAGTTTTTGTTTCCGCAAGTGCGTGTGCGCGAGAGTGCGCTCGTGTGCCGCTAATTGTCGTCGGTGTTTTCATCGGCGGGTTCGCGCTGGGGTATGAGATGCAAATTTTGCCGGAAGCCGCGGCACATTCAGCCGGTAATCCGCTAGGGTAGATCGGGCGAGGGATGCAACAGTGTATCGCGGAGTGCGACGATAGTTTCGATCTTCCGTCAACGAGTCCTGCGTAGTGCAACGGGCGAAACTGTGAAACCGGCCGGGAATAATCATGAGAACGAGGAGGAGGGTCGAATCATCGAGATCAACGATCGCCGATATGCTGGCAGAGTTTATTGTGTTGATGTGATGACAATAGTTCGCGTTGCAGACACTGAGATAACGAGGAGTTTTGGGTACCGACGGGGATGATCGGGAGCCAAGGAAACCGGAAGTCCTGATCCTTTCGGCCCAACGAGCGTCATCGAGATCGCGAAGAGGGTGAAGACGATTGCGCCAAAAGTGAACAAGATCAACTGCCGGAAGAGCGGTGGGGTCGGGTTCGGCAAGATCGGACGACGATCGAATGCGGTTGGATCGGTGCGGGGGTGGCGTTCGTCAGTTGAGGAAGAGGAAGCCCCGCCGAGGGCCTCGTCCTCAGATCGGCGAGGCCCGATGAGCAACGCCGCCGGCGAGACGGGAGTAGCGATCCAGCAGGCGATGCACCAGGCCGGTACCGGAAGCGGCGTCGGGGTCGGAGGAGGCTTGTCCGAGGACGCCGACATGGCAAGCCCGACCTCCGCCTCGGCGAGTCTGAAGCCCCGCAGCGGGAAGATTAGCTTCAGCGTCGATTCGCTGCTGAGCAGCACGAAGAAGTCCCCGGTGAACTTCGCGCGGAGAGCGTCGGCCGCCGGCAACGAGTGCACCAACAACTCCGAGCACAACGATCGAATAATGCTCGAGACGTCCGACAAGAACTGCGCCGGTTTGGAGATGGAGGCGAGATACAGGGAGTTCATAATGGAGCAGCAGAGACTGCAGAGCAGGGAGCTCCTGGCGAGACTGAGTCCTCACGGCCTCAACGCCTTCGCGGCGAGTCATCACGCCCAACAGCAGCAGCAGTCAGCGAGCGAGCGATTGAATCAAGCGGCGAACGACAGACATCACCATCATCATCATCAGGAGCTCATAACGGTCAAAGACTTCTCGAGATCGTCGGTCAGCAACGACAAGTCCTCGTCGCCGATAAGGATGGAAACGGAGAACGACAGGGAGCGGGACCAGCAGAGACAGGACGATCGACTGGTGGGTTGCGGCTCGCCGAAGATCAGGATGAACGAGCTTCGTTCCAGGGATCGCGAGCACGCTCAGAATCATCGGCAGGACGACGACAGGATCGGTCAGAATCGCTCGGTGTCGCCGATCCGTCGGGAATTCGACGAGAGGAGCGACTCCGAGGCCAACAGATCCGTCGAGGGCGACGGCTGCACGTCGAACGATCATCTCGACGACGATCAGGACGTGAGGAGCGTCAGCCAGTCCGAGGACCTCAACGTCATGGACTCGGACTGCGAACTCGAGAGGGAGCTCGACTCGTCCTCACAGGAGAAGGAGAAGTCGAGCCCGGTAGTGCCTCAACCGATTCATCCTGGGGTCCAGAGGCCCTCCGGTCCTTACCTCGGCGGACCCGGCGGCGCTGGATGGAATCCCGCGGGATTTCCGCATTCCTTGGCCGGATTCGCGTGGCTGCCCCCACCACCGCATCCGCACAATCCTCACGGACACCTCTACACACCTCATGGCGGACCCACCAGTCCAAACGGTGCGTTGTACTGCACTCATTAACGCCCCATTAATGCTCGTACGTGAACTTAATGGGTAGCGCACATGCGGGCAATAACGCTTGTTACGAACTACACAAACGCGTGTCAATCTTCCATCAAAGTCTAGGGCTGGCTTTCGCTGTAACTGTTCACTCCACTTCGCTCTTCACGCTTTCCTCACACTTCGTGACTTTCACGCTACTTGGACGAAGTTGGAAGCCAAGTGCACGGAAGTCACTTTAGAAGCGCGGAGGAAATTTGATCAGTCATGTTGTTATTTTTGTTATTTTATTAAAAGATCAGAAGTTCCCGATGGCAGCTTTTTGCAAGAATTTGGATGTAGATGAATCGCGGTTTTCCAATCTGGAGATTTAGTATTCATGGCAAAAGTACCACTAATATGAATAAATGGTGTTGAAGCCTGCGTGCAAAAGCCGACAAATGCACGACCAGTTTTGCAACACTCCATTCGACATAATTACAGGGCAAATTTTTCTCCTAGTCTCCTCCCGCAGCCGCGGATACAATCAGACATAAAAATCATAAAAAAGCAGAATCTTTATTAATTCCTAATAAATAGGTATAATTTATGAAAACGATGGCAATAAATTTCGCTGGTGGACAAACCGGTGGCCCTCGAGGCTTAAGCTCTGGATTCAATTTAACGCGAGCTTTGACTGCCGGCGGCAATTTAATCCCCGCGGATGTGTACGATAGGAATCGACGGAGAGACCGGGAGCGTCAAAGCTCGGGGATGCGACGCTTCCGACGCCCACTGGAGAGCGAATGGCGCGGGCACGCTTCTTCCCAATCAATTTCGATCGCTTCGATACGGCGTGTACGCAACGCAGCATCCTAATGTTATTCAGGTTTATAACTCAAATCATTGGAGGCCCGTGCGTGCACAAAAATATATGCACATTAGTTTTTGACCGGCGAGAGGCTCGAGTCATCCCTAAGTGAGATATCTCGGGTTCCGCCGGTTATCGATGACCGTAATTCCCCGTGTAATTACCGTGAGTCCGCTGACCGTTAATACTCGACTTCGTTTAATTCGCAGACGTTGCGTACCCACGCCTAATTGATGCGAGTGATTCGAGCGAGCGGCGCTTCGTTTGCACACGGTTTGTACACACATCGACCGACACATGTGTTCCGCACGTATGTGCACATGTGTGTACAGACGGTCGTGTATTATTACGCTCGCGCCGGGCTATATAATACTACATGGCCAGTCGATGAAACGTGTCGCGGGCATCAACTGCCCCCTCGAATTAGATAAGCCGTCGTTGATAAGGCGAGCTCTTCGTTCGAGCTCTATTTATTTTACCCGCGAGAACGATTATTGCCTTGGCAATCGTGTTTCGACGAAGCTACTCGCCGAGTCAGTTTATTGCGATGGCTAAACTGGACGATCCCTCGATTGCCCTGTAACGGAAACGATTCGCTCGGACGTTTGTTAATTACTGTAATCAAACTTCGAGAGGCAACGAATGCGGGGGTATTCGTATTGTATTATACGCAGGGTTATTTTTTTAATTACTTCTTTTATGTACTCGGGCTTCTTAATTATCGGACCATAATCACGAAAATTAGATGCCGGTGTTAATTACCGTAATCTGTGGGACACTGGTGGGAGGCAATGACACTTTTATTCCGGATTTGATATTGGCAAGAAAAAAAAATGTCTGGTTTTATATTCAGTGTGTGAAGATTAATCCTTTAATTGGCGCTGGGGAAAAAGGTACTTTGTTGGAATTAACGTCTCCGCGGAAAGTTATATTTACGACATTTAAATGGCGAACGTGCGAGGGGAAATCCCTCTAAAACGAAATTATAATTAAATATAAAGATCTGTATCAAATTTTTATTACAAACCAAAAAACTATCTGGACAATTTAATGAAATAATTTTTTTATTTTCACTGACCATCGCGTTATTATCGCACGGAGCAGGATCGTTCGACTCAATCCCACCGACAAACAATAAATCTCATCCCGATTTTTAATCCCCACGAATCATCAGAGTGCGTTTTTAATTCCCCAACATCACGAATTATTATTTGTCAATTATTATCGCGAATGACAATTAAAAAAGTGTTTGCGGGCTTCGCGTCTCGGGTGGAAAAACAGCAAAAAAACAGAAGCTTTCAGCGAAGCCGAGAAACAAAAGGCGGACGGAGTAGCGAGAGGACTCGAAACGAGAAACTCGCGCCATTTCCGAGAAAGAAATCTCTGGCCATTACGGGACTCTCTCGTGCGGCGGCGCGGGATATCTCGGAGCGTGCGAGAGAGTCTCTCCCTCTCGGAGATGGAACTCTCGCGGACGGAAGAGGCTGTGAACCCGTCGAGAGATCAGCGCCGCGAGAGTATCCGCGGAGGTGCGCTGGACAGCCGCGGGATCGGCATCGGCTATCGCGCTCCATGCCGGACCGGCCGGGATGCTGCTGAGAGTGCGGAACCGTCCCCGGCTCTTCGATATTGCGCGCACCTCCGCTCTGCGCGATCCGCCGGTTCGCCATCGTTGTGTTCTCCGCGACTCCTCGTCGTCGTGGTCGTCGTACCGAACACCCCCTCCCCTCCCCCCAGATAGAGTCATACATAACTCGGAGCATCCATAATGCATTCACGATTCACGCAAAAAGTCCTGTAAAGTCCCCCCCCCTGTGTTAGTTTCGTTCGACACATGCACCGCATCACTGCGGGACTTTCTATGCCTTTGCATTTTATTTTTATTTATATACATATAGATATATATATGTGGATGGCTGAGAAACAGAAGGGCGTATCACGCACCATTTACCATGTAAAACTATGTGAGATATGCACTTTTGTTTCTTACAAATCGATAAATAGATACATCTAATATATATACATTATAATACAGTTCATGTCCATTGGATACTCATACTCGTACTCATACTGATACTCACATATATACTCACAGATATATTCACAGATATATTCACAGATATACTCACAGATGTACTCACATATATACTTACAGATATACTCACAGATATACTCATGGATATACTCATGGATATACTCATGGATATACTCATGGATATACTCATGGATATACTCATGGATATACTCATGGATATACTCATGGATATACTCATGGATATACTCACGGATATACTCATGGATATACTCATGGATATACTCATGGATATACTTACGGATATACTTACGGATATACTCACAGATATACTCACAGATATACTCATGGATATACTCACAGATATACTCACAGATATACTCACAGATATACTTACAGATATACTCATAGATATACTCACAGATATACTCACGGATATACTCACGGCTATACTCACGGATATACTCACGGATATACCCACAGATACTTTCACGGATTCTCACAGATACTCACAGATGCTCACACAGGTACTGCGAGCGCGCGAGCCAACATGATTCCTAATATATATCTATATATATGCCTTTAACCAAATAAGTAGTTGTCAGGATTCTCTCTCCTGCCATCCTTTCGCTTCTGCCTTGGATCGGTTCGCGTTTTGATTTATCCAAAGTCGTCGAGCCTCGCGGAATCGACTCGCGGTGTTTACCCCCTCATCATCATGCGGGGGGGGGGGGAGAGCGAGGGGGAAGATCGGCTGCAGTTGTACCAGCGTGAGAAGCGATGTAATTAAATTGAATTTACATCGATCTCGGATGCTGCGAGCGTTCCTCCGCAGCCAGAAACGAACGGGTATATAGATTGATCGCGTGAATTTTGTTGAGGATTCGATTCCGCGAACGCAGCCGCACGGCGAAGAGACGGATCGAACCGAGTCGAGAAAAAAAAAATGCGTGGCGGAGAGCGAATCAAACGGGGAAACTTGCTGGCCGGCTGGACCGTACCGAGATGCACCGTCAATTGAATGGGCTCTTTATATCGAACAAATACAAATTACCGGGCAGGACGCAAACCGATCGAGAGCTTCCTCGAGCTACCTGCCGATACGCTGACCGTTAGGAATGAATCAGCATTTTTTTTTTTTTTTTTTAATGTCCCATTAATCACGGCAAGTGTATCCTGACGATTAGGATAGATCGCCAGTGTCATCGAGGAAACCTCCGGAAGATCGCTCCGCACGGGTTTCCGTAGATCGGTAGATCGATCACCCGTTCGTGAGAAACGCTCTCGCAAAGATCCTCAGAGTACGGACCAAAAAATAAAAACACAAAAAAATGGAATTCGCAAGGTTGATCGCGGATGCTCGGCAAAGTCTGAAAACCGTCCGATCGCCGGTTTATCGAGATGTCGGGCTATTAACACTCGAGCGACGGAACCGCGACATGCGACCGATTATCTTTGCCATTTTATACGTTTCTCCGACGCTTCCGATGGAAGTCTCTCTCGGTGTCACGAAAATTACGAGCTCTAAAGTCGTTTGTAATCCCGGCGGATGGTCCACGGTGGGAAAGATGGATAGAGGATGAGCTCTGCGAGGCGGCGCTCGGGTTTCTGGGTCCGGTCGTCATATACATGTACGTATACATATATATATACAAAACCGAGAATAAATTAACGGGAGAACGTCGCTCCGCACGCGCGTTCTTCCGCCGGTCCGTTGCAGCGTCTTCCCAATGCCTTTAGGCGCACACAAACGTCTCGGGAAATCTCGGGGACGATTTATCATTTCGGTCGCCGTAATTGCCCGGATCGTGAGATCATCGCGCTTGTTACGCGGTATATTGTAATATCGAGCGTGTCTCGGCGGTTCGATATTTCCGAGGATTATTAGGCTTGGCGCGTGTCACGCGTTAACGGAAAGTACGGATGCTGCGCGTTAGCGGTACACAAGGTAATAAATTTTAACGGGCTTAAAGAGGCTGCCAAGGAACGCGTACATCGGACGTTTCGTTCCCGTTCGTTGGGCGGAAAGAAAACATTGACGCAGTTTTGGCAAAGATTAATCGCAATGGTTGCTCGAGCGTTTGTCTCGCGCACCTGTTGACCCGTCAATCATCTTTCGAGTTATGGACATCGGTGCTTTGTGGAGTTAAATATCTGGACGAAGGAGAAACTTATAAAATTACCGCGGTCGGTAACAAAAACTGTAACCGACTTTTTTCACCGATGCCGATCTTGGATGACCTGAAACAAATTCTTACATGATTCTGAATTGATATCCGCGTGTCGTGAGACTTTGCTTTTGACCGGAAACACTTGGCAAGCGTGACAAAAATCAGTTACAGTTTTTGTTACCGACAGGAAATTTACCCGGTCGGTAAATTGCAATTTTTTTTTTCTTTAAAATTTGAATTGGACAGACGTAAACTACTTATTTGGCTGAAGAATGGAAGCGAATGAGCAGAGTTGCTCGGTACAGATGCATCCAACTCTGCAGCAAGTACATTAAAGCGTTCTGATCGATTTCTCCGATTTAGGGATTTTTCGAATCGCTTCCTCCATCCGCGCGACATTCCACATAAGAGATATGTTTTTTTTTTTACCGTCGAGTAGTTTATTTTTCATTATAGCAGTTACCGGCTCGACGGATGCCGGTTCGAGCCAAAGGAGAGCGACGAAAGTGCCCGGGGGCGAGATCGAGCGCGGCGCGCGTTGCGAGACGCTCGTCGCCCGGCAAAGATCGACTTCTCGCGTGTGAAAATACAATTTGTCTACTGTACCTCGTTCCCGTGTACGCCTCGCGTTCGCACGTTGAAAATCTTTGATATTCAGCGCACGAACGTTTGCGCGTATAGCGACGGCTCCGCTATGTGTGCGGCTACGTGCGTATCGCTACTGATACGGCGCGTCCGAGTATTATACACTAGAATAAAAGGAGCGTTGAAAAAGGCTCGGAGCGAGCGCGACTCGCGGTGCAACTGCAACGGCGCGGAGCGATGCTGCGGCGATGCAGCTTCGTTCTGCCAGTTTTGTAAAACACGTGTAGAATACGTACGGAGCGTAACGCGGAATAGCGCAAAAAAGTTGTAGTTTAAAATGCATTTTTGCGATCAACGATCAGCGCCAAAAGCTGTGGGCAAAAAAATCGAAATTGATCGACGATTCGAGGTATTGCGTGCTAAAGTGAGTGCTAAATTTTTACAATTGTTTGTCCAAAATTGTATGGTAATGGAGGTTGGTTTTTATGATTGCGTGCGCGCTCGACCGAGAGAAATATCAATCACGATGGTCTTGCAAGAACAACAACTGGTTAATGCAAATTTATATGGTAGCAGTTTTTGTTGGGTTTTTTCAAAGTAAAATCCGTTTTTTTTTTGCCGTTTTTGACGTAAAATGGCTCATTTTGTTTCTTAAACGTTGCTCTACGAATTCACCAAGTACATTTTTTTTGTAGGTTTGAACGTTTGATAAATATGAGCCATTGTTTAAGCGGTGAATTTTCTTCCATCAACAAACTGCTGTCATTTCTAAACGGCCAATACAATTCAAAAAAATCTGCTCGGTGAATTCGTAGAGCGACGTTTGAGGAACAAAATGCGCCGTGGCAGATTAAAATTGGTTGAAAAATAAGGATTCTTCTTTGAAAAAACTCAACCAAAACGTGTCGTCACGATAATTTGCATTTATCAGTTTATGTATTTGCAAAAACATAGTTTTTGCAATAACACAAATGGAAATCCGCTACTGTTAATAAATGCACAATATTTTGGATAAAAATATTGAAAATTTGGCATCGTTTGCATTAAAAGAATACTCTAGACACTCATACAGAAATGTGTGAAAAAAACTCACTGGTTGGAACTATGATTCAGAATTACTATTGATAATTAATATGAATAATACAATTAATATTCTTGACGGTAACAAAAATTGTTAAAAAATTTGCTAAAAAAATATCTCTCCTCATATTTAAAAAAAAACCGATTTCCCGGTACCGTGCACGATCCAATAAAGAGCGGAACGCCGGAATCGTTTATGCGAGACGCAACCCCCGTGTAATTTGTATCCCGGATGAATCTCGCAACCGGATCGTCGTACGGTCGTCGTCGTGCGGACAGCGCTGTGCACCGGCCGATCGACGACGACGTTTCTCCCGCGCGCGTCGTCTCTCCTTCGACCGGGAGAACGCTCGCGGGTAATTAACGGGAATTAATTAGCCTTCGGTAAAAAAAAAAAAAAAAAAAAGAAAGACAAGGAAAGAACGAGGGTACGGATCGGTTATGCTCGTTGCGAACGCCGCGCCGAACGAGACACGTTCGCTCGGCAACGTCGATTCGATGAAACGAGACCTCTGCCTCCAGCCTGTACTCCATCGCCGATCGCTGCCGCAATACTCCCGCAGATGGAGGATTGCTCTCTGCACTTACCTCTGTTCGTGCCTTTTTTTATCCGCCTCTCTGTACGTCCGTTTGTCCGTCGCGATTTGATAATGTACAGCGAGCACTTCGTATATGGCCAACGGATATTTATATACATGTATGTATATATGTAACTCGAAGAGCTCACATATGGGGCATTTCACGTCAAATCAGCCGCCCGTGTGATTTTATTCATTTGGAGTTATGACGAGGTTAGCGACCCGTAAGGGTCTTGTCATTTTTTACCCGATTTTCTTTACACCACAAGTCAAATTTTTTAATACTCAAAAAACCTATTCCGAAAACGCGGTTTTAACAAATATGAAAAAATGCACACTGATTCTATGATTTGAAATCTGAGTTTTAAGCACCAGCCGATATTTAGTAGTTTATTTTTATTTATTTTTTTTTTTTTACTGATATCGATTGTAACCTTCAGCAAAATTTGAAATCCTTTGATATTTGAAAAAGTCATCACCGATTGAAAACTGAAAGAAACCAAACACGTACAAAGAAATAGTAAATATTGAGACTCCATTATTGTGTGGTGCTTAAAAATCATATTTTAAATCAGAGAAACAGTGTGAATTTCTTCAGATTTTTGAACGTGGTGTTTTCGGAATTGGTTTTTCGAGGATTAAAAAATGTCACTGGTGGTAACAAAATCTGAAAAAGTTTCCAGATCTTTACGGGTTGGTAACACCCGTACTAAAGAATGAACAAAATCGACGGCGAATCGACGTGGAATATCCCATATATATGTATATGTATATATGCCTCGAAGAGATTTACCGATGTCACGACAGATAGCTTGACATCGCGCCTTCCCTTCTTTTACCGCAGTCATAGACCGAAGTGTATACGTGTACCTGTACCGCGGAGTACAGTGCGCTCGACGTTCCAATCGTCCGGACGTTAATTGGCGGCCTCTCTACTTTGTTATAATTGATATACCGATTCGCCGGTATTGTAACTACAGAGCGGATCAACCGACGAAGTTCCCTCGGCACTACTTGTTTATGGAATTTATATTGTACCGTCGGGAAACTCGGCTTCATCGGGCCGAAGCTTTTTCATTCTTCCGACGTTTCTACTTTGTCGAATCGACGCGCATGCGCGATTCGTTGCGTCGCGCTCGGTTGAACTTATTCGCGAATGAAATATCGTCGGAAAATTCTCTTGTAACTGATATGATAGAATTATTCATTTAGTCATTTATCTTTCGTTATTAATGTTAAAAATGTTTAAAATATTGATATGTTAAATATGCACAGTAAAAAACGTTTGTACTTTTTACAACTTATTGTCCATAACAGCCCACCATTTTTTTTTCCGATCGCACCGTACGGCTCTAGTATTACAAGCAAAAGTACAATCTAAAAATTGATAATGATACAGGAAATGAAAGGACAGCTTTGTATACTCAAAACCTTAATAATCGAGTCTGTCACTTATTTCAAAAATTATTTTTACAAAACTTCGTATTCTGATTTTACGAAATTAATTTTTAATCTCTGCTTTATGTGCTTTTAGCATTGCCTCTTAGTTTGGTCTCATTTGCATCTGGAGTTGGCTCTCAAGGGACACCGACCCAGAGCTTCATTATCAATGAATAATAAAAATAATAATAATTGTTATTATCCGAAATATTTGAAAAATGTTAATTTATTTAATTTTTAATTTATTTTTTTCGTATTTCAGGGGATCTGCGATTACCCGGTCCAGGGCCAGGCCCGGTAAGATGCACCCTGAGGAAGCACAAGCCCAATCGAAAACCGAGAACGCCTTTCACCACCCAGCAGCTACTCTCGCTCGAGAAGAAGTTCCGGGAAAAACAGTACCTCACCATCGCCGAGAGAGCCGAGTTCTCGTCGTCCCTTCATCTCACGGAAACGCAGGTAAATTAAAAACAAAAAAATCTATCGTATAATTTGAGTCCCGAACGTTTTCGGAAAGAGCCTTTCAATTTAGAACTCCTCGTAAAAGAAGCCCCGTCCGCAGTGTCCAAAGTCCCGTTCACGTTTCCTTTAAACCACGACCGTTAAATTGTGTCGAGCGACGTGCAATTATTTTCGGTACTCTCGGCTCTATAATCGCGCCCTGCAACGCCACCAGCGACGGAGGATCGTTTCCGTAGCGTGCCGTATTTAGGGACAGCGGGGCAAAACGGCCATGCGTTCCACACCGAAGATGGGACTTTTTTCATGTACCGCTAAAAAAAAATGGTAAAAATGGTCCGTTTCGCCCCGTTCACCCTCCTGCCGTCCCGCTGTACTAAAGAGACCGTTATCGTGAAGAGTAGCCGAGGAGAAGTAGGTGCGCGACGACAATGGCGTGTCGGCGTACACTTTGCAGTTTCGTTACAATGCATCAGTCGCGAAATGAAGCTTCGCGTAGCATTCATTTGCTTAGATAAGCCGCCTGATCGGCCCACCCCGAACGTCGCTCTCTCTATATATATATACATATATATATGCATATATACCGGCACTCTCGTACAGTATATGCCGTGTATATACGTATATATGGTCATAAATGCATGTGTGTAACTTGCTGTATGTCGTGAACCAGTGTACTGCGCCCTCACACCCTCCGGACATTATTCACGCGGCCGGACAAAGAGGCATGTCCACACTTTAAATCCCTATACCGGCGAGAAGGGGAGGGGGGTGCTATAATATATACTTGATTTCGCTTCGTTCCTTTCAAGTCCCGTCCCATCGTAGCGTGTAATTTTATTCCCTCCGGTTGTGTCATCGAAAAACGAAGAAAATGAACGTTTTGAACGTCTAATGGTATAAAAGTTTCGGTAACTTAAGCTCCTTTTTCTACACTTATTTTATTTTATTTAAGTAATAGTGGTAGGGAATTTATTGGCAATACATAAGTTGGAACAGTTTTTGATACATAAGAAATTTAAACCATAAATATGATTTCAGTCAAGATTTTTCTCCATTTTTTTAAATATTATTTTAAGTATTGATACTTAAAATGAACTTCTTCATTTTATTTTTTCAAACATTGGGGGTGTTTGAATTTATGTATTTATATTGAATTTGGTGTACCTTGTATGCATAATGGCTTGCATACAATTTCATACAGCAGAGTATTTTATTCAATTTGTTTTATTTTATTTTTTTTTATTTTATGTTAATGATCGGAGTACCAGAGGCGATAGGAAAGGCGGTCGATGAAAGAGAAGACATTATTCTCTGGAAATTACATATCATTAGAGGCTCTTTCAAAAATCCGAAGGAATTGGAGAATGTAGGTAACAGAATTCTCTCGCAGCAATCGATTTAACTTTTTAACATCGTACAGCTCACGCGGGCCAATCAGTGTAAACTGATAACGATAAAAGAAATACTATAAACAAGAAATTGTTATTGCTGATGGAGGTCCATTCGTTTCGTGACTGCGGCCACGGGGCGAATCTGGTCGGATCGAAAAGACCATTACTCGTTCGCCGATCGCAGACCGTTCGCCTCTGCGCCAGCCTATCGAGAGTTGGCAACGCTGAAGAAAAAGAAGAAAAAAAAAATGCGTCTCGTATCGCGATATCTCGTCCGGGAAATCTCGCCTTTTCCATCTGCGGGGCTTTAGCCTTAACCAACGGCGGAGTGTTGAGTGCTTCGTATTCGAGAAGTGACGTGCATACCGGCTACCAGTACGCTTCGTCAGAACCATATTGCAGGGCGACCGAGGCGCTCGATATATCTCGCTACATCCCGAGAGAGAGAGATCGATCGGTGGCGGTCGTCAACCGGTCGGTCACGCCGCGTATATTTTCCGATCCAATTTATCCCCCTATAACGCTCGAAGCGGACACCAACGGCAGTGGTAAACGACACACGTTCGCGTGACATAATTTGCTTATTCGACTTCCCACTAAAACCGTGTCGGATAACTGGCGTAAGGCACTGTCAAGCGGGCAGTACTTTGCGGCGCGTATTGCGCATGCGCAGTAAGGAGCCGCGACTAATAAGCGGCGCACAGTCGCGGAGACGCGTAAATTAGTAATTACGCACCGAATGCTTACGGAACTAACGACCGATCGTGGTCGTCGAGTTCTCGGGGCGATTGACGCTGATCAATCGATAAATTTCGAAAGCCGCTGGCAAATTTCGAAAAGGTGGTTAAACGGCGAATGACGACTGCGTGGGAGAACGATTGAATTATCTGGGGCGCGAGGTTTGTGGCATTGTTGACAAGGGATTGGGATGAAGCCAGAGGGCAGTTTTGGGGCAAGAAATTATTTGGAGAAATGTTGTTGATATAAAGTGGAAAAGGGTAAAAGTGGTGAATGTGGACCAGGATTAACACGTTAATCGATTAACCTTGAATTTCCCCCATTCTGATATAATTTGGGTTGTGCAGAATGACACTTCGGGATTTTTGAACGAAAGTGCATCGTTACTATCTGTAGGGTAAAAGTGGGGAATATGGGCCGGTCCATATATCATTGATTTACGTGTTAATCGAGGTGGGCCATATTCACCACTTTTACCCTATGCAAATAGAAAGCCAGTGGCAAATTTTTAAAAACTGGTCAAATGAGACAACGATTGCCTTATAGATGGATGCGAGGTGTGTGACATTATTGGTAAGGGACCGAGATGAAGCCAGAAGGCAGTCTTCGGGGTACACAATTATCGCTTCGGAGAAATTCTTTCGATACAAAATGGAATATGGTTAATAAGGTAAAAGTGGTGAATATGGACCACACCGATTAATCATGGCCAGCCATATTCTGATATAATTTGGGTTGGGTTGGATGACACTGAAGATCGGACGCGAGGTGTGTGACATTATTGGTAAGGGATCGAGATGAAGCCAGAAGGCAGTCTTCGGGGCAAACAATTATCGCTTCGGAGAAATTCTTTCGATGCAAAGTGGAATATGGTTAATAAGGTAAAAGTGGTGAATATGGACCACACCGATTAACCATGGCCAGCCATATTCTGATATAATTTGGGTCGGGTTGGATGACACTAAAGATCGGGATTGTTGGACGAAGATTGTTGATCGTTGCTATAGCAGGCTGACTGGTGTAGACGGGTGAGGCGGTGCGGTGGTCCGGCTGCATCCTCCGCGGCTCTTCCAGCACGCGGACCGTATTGATTTCCGAGCGGGGGCGGCTGCCGCTCGCCCTCGCAATAGCCGATGCTCCCCCGCGCTTTCGCACAGCTTCTGGAGGCGACGGTGCGGTCGGGCAGCCCTTTCACCTGTTCCCACCGCGTATAATGGCGGAACCCGGCTCGCTAACGCTCCAGAGGCCAACACCATTGTTCACCGTTCGACGTCGAGTGATCGATGATCTCGCGAGGGCCCGGACGCGTCAATTAATTATGATCTACCCGCGACTTTTTCCCAATTTTGTAACTTAGGAATGATGAATTAAGAGAAATCAGGAAAAAAGCTAATGTGGTCCTAAAAAGTCAGCCTACAGTTAATGCTCAGTTGATGCGACTAAAAAATAGCTCGGGTGACATTGTTGGCTACGAACAACAGAAATGTTTTTCCTACTAATTAAAAAATGATGCGATGTATCAATTATAAATTAAATTTGTTCTTCCAATTTAAAATCCATTTGTTGTAGCAATTAAAAATCCATTTGTTATACCAATTAAAAATTCACTTCTTGTACCAATTAAAAATTCACTTTTTGTACCAATTAAAACTTCATTTATCTGACCAATCAATAATTCGTTTAAACGTCCATGAACGACAAAACGATAGTCCAAACGCAGTATTTTTCCCAGTGCAGATAACACGATTATTGAAAATAAAGTGCCCGAAATTCGTTCGACGACCGAATCGCTGTCGCAAATTTTTCATTAAAGCTCCACGATTTTTTGGTTGTTCCAGGTGAAGATATGGTTTCAAAATCGTCGCGCCAAGGCGAAAAGGCTTCAGGAGGCAGAGATCGAGAAGCTGAGGCTGTCGGCAAGGCCGTTGCTGCATCCGAGCTTCGGCACGGGGCTCATGTTCTCGGGAGTGGGGCCACCGGGTACACCAGGAGTGCCTCCCTTCATCGCGGCGGCCATGGCGAGGCACACCCATGCCGCAGCGACGGCGGCCATGTTCATGGGGCCCCCGGGACACCGGCCTTAAGGCATCGGAAGAGCCCCCTCGTCGTCCGGAGGATCGTCCGGTGTGTCTTATGAACGTCCAAGAAAAAAAAAAAAAAAAAAAAAATCGATAACAATTCTTGAGAGAACTCGACAGATTCACCGACCGACCTCGGTTCGAGGAAAACCCCCCAAAAAAAAAAGTTCACGCAAATCCCCGAAAACGTTCTCAAGACAGCCCCTTGCGAACTTGATCTCAAAACACGACGTACTTTCTGTGTAAATAATGTAAATAGAGGATAACGATAAGAGATAAGCGAGATGCTATACGCCGAAGCGTGTAACGACGGCCCGCGGGTAAACGGCACAGTCATTGGCCACACCGGCTCCAGCGCAGTGCAAAAGAGATATTTAAATAAAATTAAAGTTGTATCTATGAAAAAAAAAAACTATAACAATTATTGTCTCCTTTGCGAGCGTGCGAGGAAGCCCCTACAACCTGCCTCACCTCTGCCATCTCTGAGCATAATTTTCCGACCTCAGCAACATTTTAAAAGAAAAGAATTGCCTACCCAAAGTTCAGAGAAAAAAATCCTGGAATTATCTAAAATAATTCTGTCTCCTTAAAAAAAATCACACATCACGCAAGTCCTCTGAGTTATTAACAGAAAATAAAAAAGCCACCCTAAATAGTCAATAAAACGTTCGACTCCCAAAACCGATCGAGGATTCCCCAAACCTGCCAATAACTGTGCACTTTACCGGCAAGCGTCTTACCCTCGATACCTGTAAAATAATCCGTGCAGCATTTCACACGAAGACATTGTAAATACTAGAACTAAAACAAAACAAAGCAGCAAAAAAAAAACGGAACAACAGAAAAAAAAATAAAGAAGCGCAGTCGCGTCCTCCTCTCTGATCTCTCCTATGCGCCTCGCCATACGCTGAAGATTATTAGCGCTGTGGGCGTGTACCGAGCGTGTGCATTTAATACGCAATCCCCGTTGGGTGCAACGCTCCGCCGCGTTGGCCAACTTGGAGCGTAGAATCATAAACGGCCGAGGATAAAAGATTTTTGCCACACTGCGCGCCGGTTTGTTCTCCACCGTGCCGGTACGGCGCGCAGTGTCGGTCTGCGCGTGTGTGTGCGCGCGCAGCCGCCGGTCGTGCGCCAAAGCTCCGCGGGGATCGCCGCGCGCAAATTAATTACGTGCAATATCTTATCGCACGCATTAATCGGTTAGCAACTGCGTGTATACGATGTACCCACCTTATAGCGCATAAAGTCCGCGGTGGACAAGCCGGCGTTGACTGCGGCCCGACGCTATCTCAGCCGTTTCATCGGCAGATACAAACGCACACGAACCGAACGGCGGACGGTGTCGGTCCGGGCTCGATTGATTGAAACTCCGCGCCGACCCGTTCGCGGACGCACACGCGTAAATAATTCGGAGAAAAGAGCAAATATGCAAATTAGCGCGGTCGAACTTAACTCCGCGCCGGAGCGATGATAACTTTGAGTTACACAAGAAGCAAATAAACGGAAAGGAAAAAAGACCGGAGAGAACCAGAGAGGGCAGACACGACACGCTCACGATATGAAGTTATGGGAATAATCGACCGTCGCCGATGAAAATTTTGTGGCAGTTAAAGAAAAAAAAAAAAAAGAAAATAAAAACACTTCTGCATGCCCAGTCTGTATAAATGTAATAGGATAATTTATCCATGGAATTACGTTATAGCGAAATAAATTGCGATTTCAATATTTAAACGAAAAAAGAAACTTTTCAATTTATCCTATTTCTGGGTTCTTCGAGAAATTATTTATTTTTATTTCATTTAAGAATAAAACAGAATAAAAAGTAAATAAAATTCATTAGTAATGGATAATCGATTCATAATTAAAATAATAAAATTCAATAGAATAGAATATTTTGTAATATTTTATTTTATTGTTCATTTTTTATTTTGTCGATGGTTCGATGATGCATCGGTGTGGAGCGAGGTGAGGAGATAGCTCGGAATACGGCACACACGCCGGTGATGCATTGCCTTCTCATATTCCCATGTCATCGTTTAAATAATTTGCCACTATTTTACTATCTGAAACGCTGCGGGTGACCTTTCGATTATGGTAAGTACACAGTGAGACAATCTCCGCGTGCTGCGGGACGGTGAAACTGTTCCGTTGCCACGCTTCTCTCCGTCTCGCACAATAGCTTCTCTAATGTTTCGCCGCGTCGAGATATTTGAACTCGTGCGCGGTCCCGGTCGCAGCAAGTCGTTTATCGCTAGGCGAGATAGACGGCAAATGGTCGGGTAGGAAAGCTCTCGTCACGATTGATCGATCAGCGGGCCATTATGGTCGACCTTTTCGATACTCCGTACACCGTGTACGGAGTCGTACCTACCCTTATCGATGCAACGAGAAATCGCTTATTGTACAATGTAAACGGTACAACAAAAAAGGTTGGTATATATTTAACAAACCTTTTCTTAAATTTATTTTCCCCAAAGAGCAAAATAGTATTTTATTTCTTGTTAATTTTACCATCGTTTTTGTCAATTTATTACTAACAAATATATTTTTTTATTAATTGGATAGTTTTTAAAAAATGATAAAAAAAAGGTTTAGACATTGTAACAAACCCTTTTTTTATTTATTTTCCATAAACGATCACAAATTATATTCTTTCTTGTAAATTTTACAATCTTTTTTGGCAATTTATTATCAGCAAATCAAAATTGTAAAATTGATAAGACATAAAAAAAAAATGTTAATATGTATAAATCTTTTTTATTGTGTAGGAGCGATAATTCTTGGCGCACAGTTTAGCACTCCGCACCTACCGGGCCATATAGCACGGGCTCTACGGCGGGTAAGATTTCGTTCGTTAGTCCGCCAATGATGGATGAAGCTGTTTCGCGCGCTCCCGTAATTAAAAATATGTTAATGCGAACCCCGGGACAGCTAATTGGTTTTTGACGATTTTTTTTCTATATAAATATTTTTTTTTGTGGATCGAGAGGGTTCGAGTTTGAAGCGCAGTGTGTATCGAATGTGTGATGCCAGCGAGTTGATTTATCGACGAGTCATCGGAGTGGGCGGCCACTCCAAGCTAATTATAAAAGTATCTATGAGACTTTCTGTTTTTCTCGCTTACCCACAAACCTGCTCATCGTGACTCGCGTCAACAGCTTCGTTTCACGGGTCCCCGCAAATCAATTAAAAAAATATTTTTTTATTAATTAAACAAGTAAATTATTTCATAAAAATAAACTATTTTATTAAAATAAACTATGTTATTAAAACAAACGATTTTATTAAAACAAATGATTTTATTAAAAACATTTTGTAAATAAACATAAACATTAATCTGCGGGGCACGGATGAAATAAATAGTTTTTCCCGACTGTTCTCAGGATCGCGACTAAAAGGTCTCTCGCGAAAAGTGTCCCCGAAGTACCCATCAAAGACACCTCAAACCGAGTGCATGCGCGGAGTACACTTTTACCGTTAAAGGGCCCCGGCGACCCGAGCCGTGCATCCTTAACGTACGGCCCATTGTGCATTTAAACTCCCTTATGAATAATAAACCCGAGGCGCCTGGCGCGCTTGTGTACGTTTCTGCTTATCCACGACCTCTCAGCGCCCATTCTTCGCGTCAGCCTCACAGAACCACGTACATGCATCCATACGCGATTGAATAAATATGTATATATAAATAACACGTACATAGCAGTACGTAAGTCGACGCTCTCGCGGCGCGGTCTGCGCATGCGCGCCTCCGCCTTATATGAAATTTATGTACGCGCACCGGCGCGCACGAGAGATCCCCGGTATCGCGCTCAGGAGCGAGATAGGCGCTCCTCTGACAATTAATTAAAGAATAATTTCTTGTCTTTGGTCGAATATATCCGTGGCGGTTGAGCTGTAGAGCGACGGAGCAAGCGCGGCTGCAGTTGGCGGCCAATTATACTGCGAGACGAGAGCGGAATACCAAGCAAGCGGTAACCAGGAGCGCAGAGCTGACGGAGCGCAGTGTGTGCAAGTTTGTACGAGCGGAGTTGGCGAAGTTCCCTGTGTGCGGCCACCGTGAAGAGAGGCCGGCGAGTGGCGGACGACCACGGGGCCGAGAGGAAGAGGAGACGAACCAGAAACCCCGCGAACGCTGCGCGGATACCCGCTGGAGCCGCGACTCTCTCTTCTCTTGGGCTTCTGTGTCGCTGCGGCCTCCGATGGCCTCTTCGGGGCTACCGTGCGGGTTTCGGAGCTTCCGTTGGGCCTGCGCAGGGACTCGGCGGGAGGCGACTGGACGGATGAGGGCAATCGTTCGATTTACGGGGAGGCATGTTGTGGGACTGTTGGCGCGTAGTGGGTTGATGGGAACGCTATTTCACTTCCGGTGGCGACGAGAAAGACGGTTGCTGGCTCCGGATTAAGGCGAAAGTGCACCGATAAAAAAGGATGATTGAATCAACTGAGATTCGGGCAGGGATGTTTCAAATAAAAATTTAGTTGGTCGAACAAATTAAACATTAAAATGTTTACAAAATATTTTAATGAGTCATCAAAATATTTTGGTTAAATCACCCGACAAATTGTTGAACCAACTCATTTTTTAGCTGTACCAACAAAATATTTAGTTGAACGCCCCGACCGAATCTTCGTTGATTCACCCGTATTTTTTTATCAGTGTGGTAATGAGCTGGTAATGAACAATTTACAAGGTATGAATTACCTCCCGCATCATTCCTAATTTTTCTGATCGTTTCTTTTATTTCCTGGTATTTTCAGGGTTTCAGGGATTTTTTTGACCGGGTGCCATCATGTCCAATCTACTGAACGGTAACTACCTTAAGAGTCATTCATAATTTCCCTGATCACTTATTTTCTTTCCTGGTATTTTCAGGGTTTTACCGATTTTTCTGACTTCTTTTATTTCCTGGTATTTTCAGGGTTTTACGGATTTTTCTGACCGGATGACGTCATGGCCAATCGACTGACCGGTAAACACCTTGAAAGTAATTTTGGTTTTCCATATTTTCTTGACTGCGATCGCTTCTTGCTGCAATTGAGTCTTGACTGCGATTGCGGAGAAGAAACAAATCTTTCCCCTCAAGTAGTAACTTTCCTCGGCGTGTGAAAAATATAAAAAATTATTTCCAATGGCTTCCAATCAGGCAGCGGGCACAAAACTCGAGCGGAACTCTCGATGCCCGGCCCCGAGCCGACCATCATCATGAGAGGAAGGATGGACGGTGCTTAACACACGTATGACACGGGCTCGCGAGGGCAGACTTCGGTCGACTAAAGGGACTCGGGTAAATAAAATTCACGATTAACGCGCGTGGAGTCGAAAAACAGGAGGGCGAGCGAGAGGGACGGAGATCGTCCTCCGGCTCCTCGTCCGGGTTTATCCAAATTAATTGGTCGTAAATTAAGGTGGCCGGGCGGCGCACGGTGCGCCCGGGATCGGAGCGGGACGGGGAATCGGGATCTCACTCGGCGTGTGTGTCCAGAAGAACCGACGGGGACGCTTCGCTCCGTAAACCGAGGCGGAGACCCCGAAGAGGGAAAGAGGGAAAGTAAGAAAGACGCGAAAGGGAAGAAAGCGAGGAAACAAGGACGAACTCATTGCCCAAAAATCGACGAGGGAAAAAGAGAGCCGAAAAAGCGAGAACGAAAGAACGTGGAAGCGAGACAAATGGCCGGGGGAAAGGAAGAGCCTGAGGACGATGGAACAGAAAGAACACGAAGAGAGGTGAGGAAGAAGAAGAGGAAGAGAAGAAATGCGCCAAGTTTGGGGACAAACGAAGAGAGAAAGAGGGACCGTGGTATATGATAGCTAGGAAATATGGAGCTTGGTCGGTACAGCGAACACATGTGTAGGGAGCAGCGGGGCGAAACGGAACAGTGGGGCAAAATGGGACGATGGGGCAAAACGGGACATCGGGCAAAACGCAATGTTCGAATCATTTTTGGATGAGAGAGAGGGGCAAAAAGAGACGGAAAAATCTGGATGTATCGATGGGGCAAAATGAGATATCCAAAAATGGTTGGAAAATTAAGTTTTGCTTACTGTTCGGTTTTGCCCCACGGTCCAATCTCTCCCGCTCTTCACCATATACATCCCTGTATACATAGGTGGCAAAACGGACACTATTGATAAAAGACGTCGGCGTGTCGTGAAAAAGTCAATTGAGAAAAAATAATTCTTTTTAGACTTGGTGTCCATTTTGCCCCAATTTTAATTATTATTCCAGTTGCCTGTCCCCCCCTGCCCGTTTTGTCGCCATCTATCCTACATGTGTCTATGTGCGAGTGTGCGAAGAAGTAGAGGAAGAGCCGGAGGAGGCTGAAACAGAAAGAACAAGAAGAGAGGTGAGGAAGAAGAGAAGAAATGAGGCAAGTCCGAGGATAAACGAAGAGGACACAGTGGTGTATGATAGCTCAAAGACATTGGGCAGGGCTCCTATAGCGAACACACCTGTACCTGCTTTTATATATACGTATATGCGTGCATGTGCGAGTGTGTGAAGGAGCAGTGGGAAAAAGCAAAAAAAGGTGAAGTTGCCATCGACCGGCAGGAGGAAGGGTTAGGAAGGGAGGGACAGTAGCGCATCGACACGCCATTATGTGGCGGCTGGGACTAATTTATACAAGAGAAAGACGAGGAGGCCGCGGAAAGTCGATCCTCGGAACGAGCAGAAGGGGGGGGGGGGGGGGGGGGACAGTGGGATTACTTAAGTGAGCGAGCGAGGAGAGGAAAGGAGAACCGGGGAGCGAGGGAGAAAGATAGGTTCCCTAATTGGAAGCCAGCCACTGTTTCGCGGTGTGTAACGATGCTCGAATTCATGTCGCCGCGCGGAATTAAGCCGACTACGGTGAGGTGTGTGTGTGTATGTGTGTTTGAGGACTTCGGCTCCCTTGTCTGTACGTGTGCGCGCGCGAGGGAAGCGGCGAGGCCTCGCGAATGGCAAAGCTCTCATTTATACCTTTTGGCTTTGTACCTAGCATCGCGGTGTTGTTAGATTATAAGCGATGACATATAATGGCCCGATTGCGTAATCGCTGTATGGGATCTTCGCGAGGATGATGCAAAGTTAATACCTTTTCGTTGATGCTGAGATTTCAGACGAAGGGTTGGATCCGCTTTTTGGTATAAAATGGGCACTTGAAATATATTTGGTATGTAAGAAATGGTACTTTAAGGCCGTGCGATAAAAATAATTCGTTATGTTGATATAATTTACTTTAAAAATATAAGTTATCTATATAGATACATTTTTTAATATATAGAGTATATATTTATTTATTACTATATGTTAGATTATAAGCGATGCTATATGATAGCATCGCGGTGTTGTTAGATTATAAGCGATGACATATAATGGCCCGATTGCGTAATCGCTGCATGGGATCTTCGCGAGGATGATGAAAAGTGAATACCTTTTCGGATTGTTCTGAACGATAATGCGGGGAAAGTTGATGCTGAGATTTTAAACGAAGGGTTGGATACGCTTTTTGGTATAAAATGGGCACTTGAAATATATTTGATATTTAATAAACGATACCTTAAGGCAGTGCGATAGAAATAAATCGTTATGAAGATATAATTTATTATTAAAATATGTTATCTATATATATATATTTTTTGAAATATAAAAATACATACCTTCTTATCTTATTCTTTTAAGTATAGTCATTTTCTGCATTCATTTACTGCCTCAAAATTATAATTTTCAGAACGATTTTTTTAACCCATCACACCGTTCGGTAATTGTCGATCTGACATGACGTCGGTGCGGCTGTGTAGCGTCACGCGTGTTCAAATGAGTTTCCGACACTTTTTTCCCTACGCGGTCGGCGAGATAAAAAAAGATAATAATGATAGACAAAAAAAAGTTCTTGACACGAGAAAAATAGGAAGCGAAGCAGGACTCGGAACGAAAGCGGGGTGAAGGCGCAATCGAGCAAGGTGCAAGATTTTCCCTCGTTAAAATCAAAGACTCACGTACTCGAAGAAGGAACGTCTCCCCGGCTCGCCGTGGCCGCTAGACTCTATAAAGGTATAGAGCCGGGAATACAACACGTGCCCCGTCGGTGCGACGAGCATTTACGGCGAGAAAGTTTTTCCTATCGCCGACGCGCTCTCGCCCGATCCCGCGGCTGCGCAGTACACACTGTACCGGAGACAGTTTATAGGACTCCGGGTAGAGACCGCGCTTCCGCGGAAGGTCGAATCTCTTTCTAAATGACACACGCGAGAGAGGAGAAGCCTAATTGGCTACCGGTCTTGACGGCCGATCGCTTACTAACTTCTGCTGCTCGGCTTCGCGAGCGAGGCTTAAACCCGCGAGAGGGGAATTATCGTCGTAGATCTCCGGATCCTCTGTCTCGCTGCCCGCCGACTCGGCCGTATCGAAAGCGCGGACCGCTTTCAGCACCGCTTTTAAACCTGCGCGCGTGCGTGTGCAGGATTGATGACCGAAATATTTTCTCTTGTTATAGGATCGAGATTTTTATTTTTTTTATTTTTTTTTGCATTGATTGTGCCAAAAATATAGCGAAGCTTCTGATGTTGATAAAAATGGGGTTTTTTGTGCCCGAGGTATTTGATAGCAATTTAGTGACTTTTGCGTCGGCTCTCACCGATCGTTCCATAATTGGCCATTTCGAGACGATTTTAAGATGAATAAGGTTAATATATTTATATAAGATGAATTTTGTGATTACTTTATCGAATTTTGTAAATCAACATTGCCGAAATTATTTTATTTTTTAATTCCCTTTTTTAAAAGTCTCAGCGTAAAAGTTTTAGATTCGCTTAAGCACTTAAATGTAATATCTCAAATAATTTGATCTCCCCAGTAAACTCAATGTTTAACCAATCCCCTAAAAGCTACAATTTTCCAATCAAGAAACCCCACTTCGAGTCCCCAAAATGTTTGTTACAAAAAAATAAGATAAAAAAATAAGAACCCACAAGTAAAATGCTCGACGTCGATTTCCGAAATCTCGTCGGCGGGTCACGTTCGCTCGCGCTCGAGTCTTTCCCCGTCGTTTCCGATATGCTCGCCCCTTGGCCGGACTGGACGGGACGGAGGCAAAAAATCCCGAGAGAATCCTGGGGCAATTAGTCGATATTTTAATGCGCAAAAAAATCTGGCCCTCGTTATATACCGGTCGAGAGGGAGACAGAGGGGGGAGAGTGGGGTGCGGGGTGAGGGGGCGAGCAAGACCGGGGAGGATCGGCAGTGGGCCGAGATGGTTCGAGAGAGGAAGACGAGGAGGATGAGTATCGCCACTTCCCAAAGGACGGGGAGTAGAAAAACGCCGCTCACTCGGCCACTCGGACGGCCGAGAGCGGCACCTTGTTAGCGCAACGATTCTTCGCTTGACGCGGGCCTCCGAAAAATAATACGGACGTTAACCCGTTCCCGGCCGGCGGGTCGGTCCGGCTCTCGGCCAGAGGCGAAATAAGGCGGGACAGCGGTAGCGAACGGAAACGGCATCGGGATGCCGGACGGCGAGCACTTCTCCGTCGAAATAATAATACGGGCGGCGTGAATCGATCCGGGGAATCACGATCCTCGACGATCTCGACCCCCCCCCCTCCTCCACGGGGGGGAGGGGGGATCGCTAACAGACTGCTCAAAGATCGTTCGGCCGGGCGCGTATCTCGGAGCGAAATCGCGAATATTTTGTCAATAAAAATAAAAGGAGCGTCGGGCTCTTAAGTATCGGGCAATTATGACTAATAAACGCGAATGGAGACTATAAAGCTGTAATGTTTATTAGCGAGCGTGTAGAGGTTCTTGAGGACCGGCATTAGGAACCGGCGAACCGACCGCGAGGATCTTCGAGTGATAGATCGGAAATGAAGACACAAATATAGAGATCGTGGACTTCTATTTTTAGGGGTCATCTTCTTTGAGTTTTGTTCTTGTCTTTTTGGGATTGTTGCTTTTCTTATTGTTGTTTTTGAGGGAGGAGGGAAGATGCTTTTCATTGATTGTGATTGGTTGGTGGGATTGATTGGATAGGTAGGGGGTAGTAAAAAATGTATGGTGGGAAGAATATCGAAGGGGGAGGCGGGATTTGACGTCGATAACGACGAAAATTGTTTTCAAATCGAGTGGAGTATTGCGTACCTCTATCTACACATAGTCCAGTTGACATTGCAAAAGATATCTAAAGTATAGATCGTCTTTACAACAAAATGAATGTTTAATAACAAAATAAATGTTTATAACAAAATGAATGTTTAATAACAAAATGAATGTTTAATAACAAAATGAATGTTTAATAACAAAATGAATGTTTAATAACAAAATGAATGTTTAATAACAAAATGAATGTTTATAACGAAATGAATGTTTATAACAAAATTAATGTTTATATCGAAATGACTGTTTATAGCGAAATGAATGTTGATAACAAAATGATTTTTTATAATAATCGGAATTTTTTAAATGAATTATTACACAGAACGAATTTTTATTTAAAAAAGTTTCGTCGATCGCCCGCGCGCTTCCATAGAGTTTATATCTCGTAGATGCGATACGCGACCGGAGCATTCTGTGAAGCGATGACAATCTCCGTGCGGGTCGGGGGGGGGGGGGGAGGAGGGGAGGAGCAGGACCTGAGCAGGAACAGCAAAAGAGGAAAAGAAGCTGAGAAGGCAGAAGCAGCGGCAGCAGGGCTAGGTGTGGTCCGAACGGTGAACACCGCGGGTTTCCAGGAACGCGAGCCATTAGACCTTCCGGCTGGTGTTATAAATTGTACATCGTTTAATTAGGCTCTACTCTCCCGTGGCCGTTTCGTGTCGGAGCCGCGCCGGGTTTCCCCTCCCTCGGTTATTTACCATTTACTCACCGAGCGCGCCTCCCCCGTTCGCTCCGTCTGCCTCGGACCGTCGATTCTTATTTTATTTATTTTTTCGCTGGTTCCTCCACGCGCGGGGCGCATCGGCGGGGATGCTACCGCGCATCAAATTGGGTCCGGGACCGCGAGGCCCGTCGGACAAATCCTTTCTTCTCTCGCGCTATTTACCGATCTGTTTACACGAGGCGGAGTAACGCCTCTCAGGCCAAATTTCGACGATACTAGAGTTATTCCGGTTATGTTAAGAGTACGCGAAATACCACGGTCGGTAACGAAAACTGTAATCAACTTTTTTCTAAACCGTTGGCAGGTACGATGAAATGAGACGTCTCATCTAGAGCGGATGTCACATCCGCACTGGATGAGACTTCTCTTTTGGTCGTGCATGCCCAAATATCCACGAAAAAATTTGATTACAGTTTTCGATACCGACTGGGTTTTCGATCGGTACCGAAAACTTTAATACGAAGTAAACTTTCCCATCGTCTATGACTGCTCATAAAAAAAAATTATATCCAACCTCCGAGAAACACTGAAAAAGACAACGATTCGCTAATTGCCGGAATTAAGTTGTCCTCGGTCGGTAACGAAAACTGTAATCAACTTTGTTCAGAGTGGGTCACAGGTACGATAAAATGAGACGTTTCATCTAGAGCGGATGTCACATCAGCACTGGATGAGACTTCTCTTTTGACCGCGAATGCCCAATATACATGAAATAATTTGATTACAGTTTTCGATACCGACTGGTCTCTTGATCGGTAACGAAAACTGTAATCAACTTTGTTCAGAGCGGGTCACAGGTACGAAAAAATGAGACGTTTCATCTGGAGCGGATTTCACATCAGCATTGCATGAGACTTCTCATTCGACCTCGCATGCAAAACAAAATTTATTACAGTTTTCAATACCGACTGCGCGTTCGACCGGTAACGGAAACCTCAATTGAAAGTAAACTTTCCCATCGTCGATTATCCACCATAAAAAAAAATGATATCCAACCTCCGAGAAACACCGGAAAATACAACGTTTCGCTAATTGCCGGAATTAAGTTGTCTTCGGGTATTTTATAAAGGTAGAGAGGCGAGTCTATATAGCATCGATCTAATTATGCATGATATTCCGATAATAATCGCGCTATGGACTCGAGTGCCGAACCGGTGGCGAGATCGCACGCGAACCTGTAGTGCCTTCCTACCAGTTGATACATACGGACATACACGCGTACATACAGTTTATACGTACGAGCGCATACGTATGAACAGAGGTATGCAAGCTGTACGGAATTCTCTCAAGAAAATTGAGAACTCGACGTCGAGGGAACGATAGTCCCTCGTCGATGTATATATAGGCGGCGGCGGCGTTTAACGGACGGTTCGATTCTCGGTTTCCCTCGCGAGCAATCCGAGCGAGCGGTGGCAAAAATTCCACTCTTATCTCGACTGATGAAGTAGAAATTAGTAGCCGCTACCGTACACAGGCCGCTCGAGCGATACTGGCTCGCACACAAACACATAAACTCTCACACACTCACACACTCACACACTCACACACTCACACACTCACACACTCACACATGGATGCAAAGTGGAAGAAAGATAGCGGCGAACGCTGGAACTGAGACACACCAATAAGAACGTTGGCGAATGCATCTTCGATATATCTGTATAGCTATATGTACACTTTACGGGGAGATTCAGTGAGGTGTATATCCATGTGTGTGTGCATGTGTGTGTGTGTGTGTATGGTGGAATAAGCGTTCTTGCTCCGTCGCACGTCTCGACACTGCGCCCCGGTCGAGCCGCATTCGAACAACCGTAAGTGTTGGATTCTCGACCGTTGTTAAGTAAATTGGGTCCCCAACCGGTTTCTTATTTCGTGGCCACTGTCTTACTCCGGCCTGTGTACGCTGCCGGGCGACCGGCAACCGGGTCGTCGGATGAAACGATTCGGTGGATTTTTGGTCACTTCGCTTATTTATTTTTCTTACTATGATTTTTCTGGTTGCTATTTTGGTCGACTGACCGGAAAAACAGTAACAGCAAAAAATCGTAGATTCTAAAAAAATTTCCAAATTTGTGAAAAAATTTTAATTAATATTTTGCAACTATATCAGTGTTGCGACCGAATTTGTGGCTCTGAGGAAATTGTAAATAACAAAAAAACGATCGAGTCCTATTCTATGAACCAATTCGGTGGATTTTAGTCACATTGGTTCTTTGTGTGAAAAACAGTGACAGTAAAAAGCGAAAATTGACCCAAAAAAATGTCTACATTTGTGACAAAATAAAAAAAATGTCAACTTTACAGGTGTTGCGACAGAATTTGTGGCCCTTAGGAAAGATTAAATAGCAAAAAAAAACGGTCGAGTTCTATTCAGAGGCAGCGAAGCGTTGCCAGCGTGACGAGTTTAGCCCTTTTTTCTCTCAACGCCGGTACAGAGGAGGGACGAGAAGGAGAAGGAATCGCGGGAGCTGCCCGGCACTCCGAGTAGGTTACCGAAAGATCTCGGCTCCCGATATCCCTCGCTTTTTTTTGTCAATTTATAAGGATTTATACTCGCAGCCTGGTGGCCGAACTCGTGCCTCTCCTCGCCCTTTGCCTCCGTCCCCCTCTTCGTCCGCTGTGCTACCGCGGCTTGTTTCGGGGATGGAGAAGCTTCTTTGCCGATGGCGATCGACGATCCGAGGCGTCGTTAAAGTTTCGAAAAAAAATATCTACTTATCAATCATAAATAGCCGGTCGAACTTTTTCGGCAGACGATTTTTTGAAACTCACATAAAACGGGAAAACACAAATTAAATTGTCTTTTTTAATGACCTTTTAGAAGAGATCGGATCGGAAAGATCGAGCCAATTAATTCCAATTACCCTTCGATACCAATTAAAATAATTAATCCAACAAATCTGTACCAGCATTTAATAAAAGAGGGAAAGAAAAATTCCCCTATCCGGCGTTACTTATCATAAATTCTATCATAAATGGCCGGTAGTTCAACTTCCTCAACAGATCATTTAAAAAAATTCGCATAAAACACGAGAATCCAAATTTATTTATTTTTATTTTTAATGATTACCTTTCAGGAGAGATCAAAGAGAAAAGATCGAGCTAATTAATCCCAATTACCGATCGATGTCAATTAAAATAATTAATCCAACAAATGCATGCCAGCATTTGATAAATCACAGGAAAAAAAAAGTACATCCATCCGACATTACTTATGAATCACAAATTGTATCATAAACGGCCTACTCCAACTTCCTCGAAAGCCAATTAAAAAAAAAAGCACATAAAACATCAAAATACAAATTAAATTGTCTTTTTTGCATTATGTACCTTTCGGAACAGATCGGAGATTCAAGATCGAAGCAATTACTCCCAATTACCGATCGTTATCAATTAAAATAATTAATCCCACAAATGTGCAGCATGGATTAATAAAACCAAAAAAAAAAAAATGATCCAACAAAAAAGCGATCAATTAAATTTCATCGAACAACGAGTAACTGCGGAAACGTGAAAAGAATAAATCGTGAAAGAAGCGACGAGTGTCCGAGAGTCGTCGCGAAGGTTTCAGGGAGGGAGAGCGAGATAGAGGAGAATGCGCGGAGGCGAGGGAGAAGCGAGTCGACCTTAATGATATTGTAGTGGACGTGGCCGCGCGCAGGCCGGCTCTAATTGCGCTGCACCGAAGCGGCCATGTTCCCGGGTCGGGGGTGGATGAGCCCGGAGGAGAAGGACGGACCACGCGCGCGAGTGATAGCCCAGGGCGAACAGCGGGGAGAATCGACGACGAGAGAGGAAGAGGCTGCGCGCCGTGGTCAAGGAGGACGGCGAAGGCGCTCGGTTGGCTCGGCCAGAAAAAGATGAGGAAGGGCCGTTGAATCCGAGAAACAAAGGGGGTATTGTAACGGAAGGGAGAGCCGGAGGCAACCTCACTGTTCGACTCGATTCAAAAGCGAAATGACGTTACCTATCAATGATAAATCGCATCACAAACCGCCGGTCCAACTTCCTCGACGCATCATTTTTTTTACACTCAGGTAAAAGATTTTTTTTTTTTGGTACCTAAGAGGTGAGCTCGGAGAGAAAAGATCGAAGCAATTCGTCCCGATTACCCATCGGTATCGATTTTTATATAATTGATCCAACAAATGTGGAGCAGCAATTAAAGCAGAGAAACAAAAATCTCCCCAGCCGGTTACTTGTCAATCGCGAAGTGTGTCATAAATGAGCGGTAATCCAAGTACCTCAACGCACCATTTTTAAAAAATTCACATAAAAGATGAAAATTATAAATAAAAAAAAAAAATTCGTATGAAATTTGATGTACTAGTACTGAGACTTTTTATGCATAAACTGGTATATTAAATTACATGTACACTTGTGATGAACAATCAACGTACAATATATTTAAAACTTTAGAAATACTTTACTTTAATTTCACTGTAAAATTCCATTACTTGTTCATTACAATTGTACATTAAATTTAGTGCACAATTTTTGGCTTAAAAACATCCACATCGGCGCATTCAATTACATTTTTTTAAAGTCTATTCTATTCTACATCGACTGCTCGGAGGCAAAAGGGCGTATGTGCAGTGCTTAAGCGTGCGCGCTACGCCCTTTTGTTTCTGAACGGTCGATATAGACCTATAAATCGAGGGCGACTGAATCGGAGCGGTTTATAGAGGCGGAGAGAGAAAAGAAGGACCATCGAGGAGAGAACGGAAGAGGCTCGAGAATGGAGGGGCGAGACGAGACTAACGAACGGGACGGGTCACGAAAGGCCTTCGAGGTAAAAAAGCTTAAAATGCCGCACGGTCGTTGGGAATCGGTAGCAATTATTGGGACGGTATAACGAGGCCGAAACGCGAATCGTCGCTGCGGGTATATCGACTACGAACGCGAGGTGACGAGAAACCCTGCCCGATGGGACGCGGCGAGGTCTTCCGCGTTGGGAGCGATCGTTAGTGCGAAACGGTGACGAGGGAGAGGTGTTAAAGGGTCGATACACGCGCACGGTCTTGTCAGGCACCTGCCTTACTTTGTCACTGCTTGTACATCAATCTACACTTAAAAAAAAAAAATTCTTTTGGAGCAAAGAGGCGCAAGAGTGAAACTTCATATCCGCAAAATCAAATCCTCGTACACAAAACGGAAATGAAATACAATTTCAAGAAAATTAATTAATCTGTTCAATAAAATGATAATTAAGTAAATAATCCTTTTGACTATCAATGCAATTTAAATAAACATCGTAAAGAGTTTTAAACTAATCTTTCTGGAGCGGCGATTGAAATTTTATAAACGGCAAATGTAATTCTGATGCACCAAACAAAAATTAATTACAAGAAAATTAATTAATTTTAGTTCAATAAAATGAAAATTAAATAAATAAAAAATTGCAATTAAGAAAAAAAATAATGCAATTTGAATAAAAATCATAAAGAGTGAAACTTTGACTTTCTCCGAGAAAGATCTCCGAGATCGATTGAAATAATGCAGAAACGTATAGCGTATAAAGTTTCGGGCCGATAAAAATCGCTTCCTAGTCCAAGCGCCATTGCCCGACGGCTCCCGAAAATTCGACTGCGGGCTTGTATTATAAATTCGTTTTTCTTCCGTCGGCCATTGCAATAAAGACGACAGTGAAAAGGAGCTCGAGGGAGGTAGAGGAAATACTTATCGCAAAGTGCTTACAAGAGTCGTTCGGTACTTATTGTCGAGTGGCGCTTTCATTTTTTGTCGGACATTTCCGTCGTCGTCGCCGTCGTCGGTCGCCATGGGACGTGGAAGCATAACCATCGCGCTTGGCACGACCCGACGAGCAACCCCCGCGTCATCCCCTCGGCGCGCGCTTGCCGAGCCTCGTTATACTGGCTAGCGGAAGGTACGCTGTACCGTAGCTTCGGCGACCACCGCGAGGCCACCACCCCCCCCCCCCCCCGGTCACCCCCCGAGGGTGCGGAGGGGGGGAGGGTGAGTTTAGCGTGGGAGGGCGGTTCAAGCGAGGGTTGCTCCACTTGGCGCACGCGTAACCGCTGCCAGTCAATATTAAGCGCCGGCATGAAGCTCCGGAGCCCCGAGCGGCAGCGAGCACAGGCGAAAGAACCACCGACTCTACCCAGGCCGAACGGAAGAATAATCCATAGTGCGAGATGAAAAAAAAATAAAATAATTAAAAAACGTTGCAGTTATCTGGTGACAAAATTTTTGGGATGAAACGGACCTCGGGTTTAGGTTTGGTTCGGGGCAATTAATGGATTTTGAGGGGGTGCAAATTTGGAATTGATGAGGCCATGCTTTTGAGGGTTGCGGATGTGGAAATCGAAAAAGTTGTGCTTCATCGAGGGCGAAGAGAAAACTATGGCTCTAAGGGTTAAAGGGACAGACCCTGGAAAAATTTTGAAGGACTAAATTTTAGCATGCCGTTTGAGGGCGTTGAAAAACGCAGAAAATGGACTCGAAAGGGGTAGCCTTGCGATTTTTTGACATTTTTTTTTCTTTTTTTTAAATGAACTGCCACGTATTTCGACCTATTCCCTATAGCATAAAACGATCACCTCCAACATCCCGAGTCGAATGTTTGGAGTATTAGTACGGGGCCTTGTCAGGGTCTCATTGGGTCTGTTCCGAACCTTATAGGGCCTTTAAAAGAATTCTTATCGGGTGCGCTGTTCCCAATTTTTATAAGCAAATTTTCATCAAATTTTCTTCATACCCTAATCAGATCAGAATCCCAGGAAAGAATCCCAAAAAATCCCGCAAAGAGGCCTCGATATCTTGAACAAGCACTCTAAATCTCGGATACACCCTCACACAGATTCGCATGTTAGATTCTGATTGGGCCTGTTCCGAATCTTATCGAAGCCTTGTGCAACCCTCTAAAACACCGTTCCAATGTTTTTTCAAAATTCTCATCAAATTCCCCACGTACCCAAATCGGATAAAAATCCCAAAAAAAAAAATTCCAAAAAATCCCGCTCGGAGGCCTCAATACGTAGAACAGGCGCTCCTCAGCACAGACGCGCAGCCTCACACAGACGCCCGTGCATGTGCAGTATCTCCCGCCTATTATAGCGCGTGCAGCGAGTGAGAAAGTGAGCGCGCTCGAGATCCGCTCCCCGCGCTCGGCCTGACAACTTCTCATTGTCCGCGATTCAACCGTCGCCGTTGTGACGCGGGGCTCATTGTTAATTAAACTACGAACGGTCCCCGGCTCGCCCGCTGCCTCCTCGCCGGTGTATTCACCGGCGCGGAGCAAATGTGGAAGCGGAGTACCGCCGGTACCGATAAGTATAACCGTACGACCGAGGCGTCGAAACCGCACTGCGAACAAGCCAACCACTTTCCACCGACACATGGACGGACAGACGCGCGGTCTCCACAACCGAGGAACAGTTCGTAAAGCTGCAATCTTCGCACACGCTAACATCGCTTATAAACACGAACCGTACACACAAACACACAACCACTCCGGTCTGGTCGACGTGACGTTTCATAGAACTGTCGGCAATAACGCGGCAGTTAATTACGAACGCGAATTAATGCACGGTACGGAGCGAGTATCGGGGAAGTCGAAGTAAACGGGCAAATAAGTGTGGAAGCGTCGAGAAATACGGCGAGCCCGATGTATATAACGTATTATAAATGGAACTGCTGTGCGTGTATCCGTACCTTCGGCACTGTCTATACTTCTTATTGTTTATTGCAACGGCGGAGTGTGAGTTCGTGAGAGACTGTAAAACGTACCGGGTAGCGTGTGCGCCGGGCATTGATAATCGAGATTTTAATGCGTAGATGGAACGCTCGCCGGAACTGTTGCCGCATCGCTTTGGAATGCCCGTCGGCTCGCTATTGGAAAAAGGGGATTATCGGAGAAATTTCGAAGCAATCATTTTATTGATTTTTTTTTTTCTTCTTTTTTTTTGTGGATCGTTAAGACACTTTATCAAAATTAATGTACGGGAGTTGTGAAGCGTTTTATGCATGAAATTGAATGTTTTTTTTTTTTGGGTTGGATTTAATAGAGGAAAGTATATTAATACGACCGGTTTAAGGATGCGAACTTCATGAGATGGTGGTTTATCTTGGTAATTTTTTATAATTTAATTCTAAGTATGAGAGCATTAAAAAATAATCAAAACATTCATAACGGGACTTTTGCCGTTCTCGTTCGTGATTTATTGAAAAGTTTGTTTTATATATTGTAATATTATAATATACGCGAACATTCTATCACTGGGCCCGTAGAGGGACGACGCGTTTGCGACGCGAATAAGAGAATGAATGTGTTGACATGGGTGTTTATTTTTAATAACGTTACTTTCTATCGGAATTAAACGGATCGATGACAACTATTTTTTTTTACGTTGAACGCACTTTACTTATAAATGGCGTTGCGCTGTTCGCGTTCGGAAACGCGTGCTGTCCATTGATTAACAAACCCTTCGATCTCGTATTGAAATTACATTGAAGTATTAAAAAAAAATTGCTCGATCAGAATTTTTTTTTTTACACGGAACGCAGTTTTCTTATAAATGCTGTCCAATGGTGAATAAACCCTTCGATCTCGTATTGAAATTACATTCAAGTATTTTTTAAAATTGCTCGATCAGCAGTTTCCAAATTTTTTTTTTTGTCGTTAAGAAATTCTATAAGTCCCGGCCATCGGATTTGAGATGCAGATAGCCGAGCCACCTAATTCTCTCGATCGTCAAACTACCCGTTCCCGCTCGTCGCCCGGGCCCCTGCGAGCGCGAACCGAGCGGGGCAGCCCCCATAAAACGCAGGAAATTACCGGGTAGAACGCTTCGGTACTCTCGATATCGGGAGCCCCAGCAGCCCTTATCGAGACTGCCTCCTCGCCTCTCCGACTTCCCGCGAGCGAGCACGCGGACTCCTCGAGCCGGGGGCAAGTCGGGGAGGCAGAGTTCGCTCGTCGCCCGCCCCGACATCAGGAACGTCTTCCCGGGAAATAACTAAAAAAGCGCTTCGAGCATTTCACGACTTTTTTCTTATTTTTTTTTAAATTCGCGAAACCGCCGTCTTAGATCGCATTGCAAATTTTGCATTCAAGAAAAGTATTTCGTCATTACTTTTTCGCAAAAAAATGTGTATAAATGAAATATACATAAATACATGTTTTTAATCCATTTCACTTTCAGGCGTCGTCGAGCCATCAATGATGTACAGCGAAACCGTCAAATTTACTACACTGAGAGAAGGATCTAGTAAATATTACTATATCGCTTGAGAGATATTACCATAGCCTACCATAGGATAAAACCCCCAGAAAAAGACCGCCTCTACCCCACGTCCGATTTCATTAGCCTCAGTCTTCCCAGGACCTAATAAGAGCGCCTATTCGGCTCCGCGGCCTGGTCGCCGCGATGCCGATGGCGCGACCAGCAACGCCGGAGGGGGAAAAGTGTCAGTACTTGGATGGGTGACCGCTTAGCGCTTTACGCAAGTGCAAAAATTCAGTGCAGCTTTCAGTGCAGCTAAATCGGCTACGGACGCACTGAAAGTTAGGTGGCTCAGCTGAGTGCGGGTAGGGAGTGCTAGGGGAGAATCGTAAAAACCCGGAAGAGCATACGGTGGAAAAAAAATGGAACAAATATAAAAAAAGTACCCATCATTTAATCAAAAAATCCTATTTCCTCCATTGCCTTCCAGCATATTCTCTCTCAAAACCCCCAGAAAAAGACCGCCTCTACCCCACGTCCGATTTCATTAGCCTCAGTCTTCCCAGGACCTAATAAGAGCGCCTATTCGGCTCCGCGGCCTGGTCGCCGCGATGCTGATGGAGCGACCAGCAGCGCCGGAGGGGTGAGAAGTGTCGCAAAACGCGACACTTCTCTTTGTCGCGGGCGAAGTTTGGGAAAGAGGAGTCGGGCTCCGACCCGGAGAAGCGGCGAGAGAGACGCTGTGTGTCGGCCAGCGGCTAGGGGTTGATGCGCGTAGGTGGCGCGCGTTTGTACTTCATCGCCGGGGTGTGCGGCGAGCGTTCGAACGGCAGGGGCGGGGGGGGGGGGCGTCGAGGGTTGTGGGTGTTTATAGGTATATGCGCGAGAACGGTAAAGGGAACCAAGCGCGGAGAGGCCGGTGGATCCTGAGCACGTCTGCGGATGATAGGAGTAGCGCCGCGGCAACAATACCCAGGAAATTACATAACTGTTGGAAATATCAACCAATACCAGTGACTACCCCAGCAGAGCGAGTGGCGTGCGGTAACAGTGGCTCGGAGTAGCGCGAGCCGACGGCGGGGCATCAACACCCGCTATGGACCACCGGCAACCCAAACTCCCAACCCTCCGCACCCCCCACCCCCCACCCCTCCCCCACCCGCCAGCCCGCGCACATCCTCCCAACCCCGCGCGGCTCGTCGTATTATTATAACTGGTAGGTGGCGTATTATACGCAGCCGTCGGGAGAACTCAGGCGGGCGAACGAGATAGCGGCCCACCGTGCTGGAGAATGAAACGAGAAATTGAGTTGTGCAGAAACAGGGAGGACGAGGAAAAGCGAGAGGGAGCAGAATGTACCGGGGATGCACGATGGGTATGAACTGGAGTTGGGAATGAACAATTTTTTTTTTTTTTCTAACGTGAATTAACTTTTTAGGGTTGTGGTTTGAAATTCCTTGAGGATGTTGTTGCGTCACTTTGTTTTTCACCAGGTCATTTGGTTTTGTTATTTCTGAACCGATTTTTTGAGCCCTGAATATTTTGAGAGGTTACCAATTTTTATGATGCTTAATGAATTATTGTAATTTTTTCTATTTACATTGGTTAACGTTTTTTGTCCATCTGTTTATATTGAAAAGTTGCATGCGATGGGCTTCGTAGAATTAATATGACCGTACATTATTTATTTATTTATGAAAAGTATTGTAGAACGGTTGGAACTGTTTTTTGAAAAAAAAAAAAAGTTGTTGCGTCCATGAGCATTAATGTCATGCTGTATCCAAAAAATGATCTATTTATTTTTATACATTTTTGTAATCTTCAGAGGAAAGAGGCAAGGCTGAATTATGCAGTTTTTTGTTGCCAGCATTTAATTCCGATATTTCTAAATTGGATTTCAGAAGCCCGAATTTTTTCCACAAATTCTCATTATTTATTATGGTTAATGGATCATTATAATTTTTTCTATTTGAAATGATTTCATAACTTAAATTTTTCTTTATTTTCCATCTATCTTGAAAAAGTAGCCTTTGCAGAATGAATATGACCGATAGTTATCCATTTATTTATTTATGAAAAAAAATATATATATATTGTAAAAAATGTCCGTTTATACCCATCGCTAGCGGGCAAGGGTAGACACAACGAGAACGAGTAAAGATATCGCCGCTCTAGTTCCCGGTACAGTACTTGCCCGTGCCACACTCTCGCGGCATCGGCGTCGACTGCCAAGTAATTCACAAAAATTAATTACTAACTTGTTCGCGCGAGAAGGCCGTGCGCGGGCTGTGCGACGAGCGCGAAAAGTGTGAGGGAGGAAAACGCCGAGGAAACGGGACGAGAGCCCCGCGAACGAGAGCGACGAAGACGGGAGACCATCGGGGATTTCTCGCCTCGACAGAAAGTGCGAGGACAAAAGCCTCGAGCAAGCACCGGCTCGCTCGCAGTTTCAGAAATCGTCGAACAATGAAACACGCGCTGGCGCGAGCTGATTAAAATTAAATATAATACACTCTTGCGAACGAGTCTCACGACGCAGCGTGGAATCGATTAATCCCAACATTCTCCCAGTCAATTTTTCCAAGATCAAAATAACCACGATAAATCTCCCCGCACGGTAAAACAGCTTACATGGACCGACAAAAATTTTTAAAAAATGATTTCATTTATATTATTATTATAATACTATATTGTCAGTTCTCGTGGAATAAATAACGCGCGTGTTAGGTTTTGGGGCGGATATTATTAGTACAATCGCAGCTACATATCTCGAGCACGAACTGTCAAACGTCTGTTCTCTCTGAAGGTCCGATCAAGACTGTTGTCATCTGGTCAATCGATAATCCGTACGTTTGTCATTTGTCATACCCAGCTATTCCGGTCATCTACGTAATATCGTGTGTCTCGGTCAATCCTCTTCTCTATGTTGGTTGCAATATTAATATTATAATTATTGAAATAATAATAAGCTAACAACTCCAAATTATTCATATCCGTGAATATGCTGTTCTATATATATTGTTTTTATGACCTACCGACCTTTTTTTACACCCCCTCGTCGGTGTTCTCAGAAGCCGTCGCTGTTACAGCTGCGTGAAACGTACAACGATTTTATATATCGATAAGTATTTTAAAACATTATTTCGGCTAGATTATAATAAAAATATATTAATTTTATAATTACTAAAATATTGATAATGAATTATATATCATTTGAATTTAGCATTGTATATTATTAAAATAATAATAACAAAATATTAATATCCGTGAATATGCTTTTGTATATACATTTTTTTTATTACCTACAGACTTGTCTTTTTTTTGTAACCCCTCGTCGGAGTCCGGAGAAGCCGTCTCTGTTGCCGGGGTGTGAGAAATAAAACGATTACATAAATGGTCGTTTAATGCCACGTAGTGGGGGCCAAATTGAATCTCAGCCAGCCAACTATCCGTGGACCGGGCCCTTGGGGTTCTCGGGTGGAAAAACTATTGTCCAAACGGCGCTGGGAGCTTCGATAGAAAAGTGTGACGTAACTTGGGCAAGGAGGAATTTCTCCCCTGGGCGCAACCCCACGCACGGCGTGCAGGCTCGTTTCGCCGAGTGAGATGGAAAAGTCAAACGCCTCGATGATCGACCCCATACGCTCCCTCTGTTTGTCTATCGCGTATGGTTCGCCGTGGTTTACCAGGGGAATAACCGAGTGCGCTGGGCGAGGCAACGTGTCAGGAGGGGGGGGGGGGGGGGGGGGGACGAAGACATCCCCTCGAGATACTCCGAACGGTGATTAAGCGTGACGTACGATCGCGATTCGCCCATACATACACTATCGGTATAAATAAACTTATGTCGTGTTCGATATCTGCGCCTATGTATGTAAAATTTCATGAGCTGTCGAATCTATTTTTACGACTCTGATTTTTCCACCTATTTCAATCTTTTTAATTATGCTTCCTCAAGCGGAAGTCAGAGTACATAAAATAGTCCGAAACGTCGGGAAATGCGAATTTTAGCCGGCGTCCGGATGTTTTATTTATTTATCGCAACTTGGAGAGCCTTGGAATCGGAAATATATCGTTAGGCATTATTCCGCTGTTATTTCACGCCGGCTTGCTTTTTTGTAATACTTTTAATTATTTAACTCTACAAAAAAAAAGTAAGTATTTCCATCACCCTTTTTTTATTTTCTCACAATACAATTTCCCCTCGAGACACTCCGAACGGTACTAGTAAACTTATGTCGAAAGGTTTCTGTGCGTAAATTTCTTCAGACTATTCGTGAATCGCAAGCGTTGTCGAGTCCACTTTTATGACTCCGATTTCTCCCCATTTTAATTATTTTAATTTTGCTTCCTCATACAGAAACCTATGTTTTTGTAAAAAAAAAAGACTTTAATTTCAGAGCATTTAAAATAGACTAAAACGTCGAGGATGGGGATGTTTTATTTATTTACGGCAACAGAATTATTTAAGGCGAGAGCCTTGGAATCGAAAATATATCGTCGGGCATAATTCCGCTGTGACTTCTCGACGACTTCTTCCGCGTTACGGATACGAATTATATCATCCTTTTAATATGCTAAGGTGTCGATTGCTAAAGATGTTTTAATTTCTTTCTCACAAAACACGGAAGACCTTCGCGATCTTAGACCTAAGCTGATATATTACAAGTCTGTAAGGTTGAAATCCGTGGAAGGCGAATTCCCCGTACATTGGAGCAAACAATTCGACTCTATGTTATCCGTTTCTTATTTCAATACTTTTAATTATGTAACTTGTGAAAAAAATAAAATATCATTTCTACCCCCCACCCCCTCTACCTTTTTATTTTCGAAACACAATAACGTGTGAAAAACGGTTGTATTTCTCGTCGACATTGCTTTTTCGTTTTGTCCTCCAGTGCAGTGGAATTCCACTCGTGTTACAGTTTCGCGCAATAATGGAGACCGAAGCCCGATAATGTGCGAACGATCCAATGTATGTTTAACACAATGTCCTCTGCAAAAGGCCAATTCTGCAGTAAAGGGATGGCCTTATTGGAAAAGGGTAGATAAGGCGATGCGGGGATGCAGGAAAGAGGCGCGTGTGTGTGTGACTACGAAGAGGAAGGGGGCAGGAGGGGGGAGGGGGGGGGGGGGGGTGTTGAATGTTCCTGCCGCTCGTCGAACGGAAATTAAATATGCTTCAGTCGATAAGTCAGAAGCTGTGCAGAGTTTCGAATGGGAGGATGGAGAGAGATGAGGGCAGGGCGGCGGGGGGGGGGGGGGGGGGGGTGGAGAAGCTGGGCGCGAACCACTACCGCGGTATCAACGCCGGGAGATGAGCTATTGTGCTATTTTCGCGAGGGAATGGAAAATCTGCGGGTAGCTCTCACGCGAGCTTTCGTCATTCGTTGTTGCTCTCTTCGACGTTTTTTTTTTTTTTTCTTTTTCAGTCGCTTCTTTTTTATTCATCCAGCGAGAGGGTTTCGTAGGCGAGGCGATTCTTTTTTCGGACGTTCCATCAGCGGAACGGACGGACGCGCTGACGGATAAATTTCGCATTGATAAAGTGCTGACGTCCAGAGAACTAGGCTGATGCGCAAATAGCAGCGGCGCGGACGTCCGGTGAGTCAAGTCGGAAGGGCGTATGTTTTTTTTCTTAAGCGTGCGAGATACGCCCTTGTGATTTTGGGCGGGCGATGGGTGTGTGTTTTATGGTTTTTTGTTCAGACAATAAATAGGGCCGGGTGAAGGGGGCGAGAGAGAATTGAATTTGTTGCTAGTTCCACGGTTCTTTCGGACGTTAGTCAGTCACGGCTGTCGATGTAGATGTCGCGCACATTGTAGAGGTATTAGTGGAGTTTAGTTCCAGAATTTTATTTTTTAAACAATTTTTATAATTAAAAAATAGGTTTCAGTTATTCTGAGATTATTCAGAGAATTTACTGAAATTCCAAGATTTTATGAAACCTGCTAAACGTGTCGGCCAGAAACCTTCGAATTGAATTGTTCAGAGTTCGACGGTTCTTTCGGACGTTAGTCAGTCACGACTGTCGATGTAGATGTCGCGCACATTGTAGAGGTATTAGTGGAGTTTAGTTCCAGAATTTTATTTTTTAAACAATTTTTATAATTAAAAAATAGGTTTCAGTTATTCTGAGATTATTCAGAGAATTTACTGAAATTCCAAGATTTTATGAAACCTGCTAAGCGTGTCGGCCAGAAACCTTCGAATTGAATTGTTCAGAGTTCGACGGTTCTTTCGGACGTTAGTCAGTCACGACTGTCGATGTAGATGTCGCGCACATTGGAGAGGTATTAGTGCAATTCAGTTGCAGAATTTTATTTTTTAAACAATTTTTATAATTAAAAAATAGGTTTCAGTTATTCTGAGATTATTCAGAGAATTTACTGAAATTCCAAGATTTTATGAAACCTGCTAAACGTGTCGGCCAGAAACCTTCGAATTGGAGCATTTCCAAAGTTTAGCTGCACGATGCTTGCGCTGAACAAGAGGAGCTGCTAAGTGTAGAAGAGTTATTGAGAGATTTGAAGCTTTTCATCGACTGCGTGAACGATTCAAATATTGGTTGCCGTATTGCACAGATATTCGTTCAGTTCTGTGACAACATTTATTTATTTATTTTTAATAAGTTTTGCTAATTCTGAGATTATTCTGAGAATTTATTGAGAATCCAAGAATTTATTAAACGTCCTAAGCGAATTGGCTAGAAACTTCCGAATCGGAGCATTTCCAAAGTTTAGCTGCACGATGCTTGCGCTGAACCAGAGGAGCTGCTAAGTGTGGAAGAGTTATTGAGAAATTTCAAGCTTTTCATCGACTGCGTGAATGGTTGAGATGAATCTTTGTTGCCCGCATCAGTGACGGTCCATCTCGAGTACCAATTCGAATTCATTGTGCGTGCTCGGTGTGCGGTGACTCGACGAGTACCGTTTCGCTTTCCGCTCGCCCTGTTTTACCCTCGGCCGGGCAAAAAGGTCCCGGAGGACCAAAAGTGGAACGAATGTCACAATAAACGGACCACGAGAGACTTCCAGAGGAGTTCTCTCATTGATGCACCCGCGGATCGTCGAGGGAGCGGTAAATACTCGAAAACTTGAAAACATAATGGACTGCTCGAGTGCCGAGAACGGAAAAAGGGAAACAACTCTTTCGCCCGTCACGCCGCGACCATTAACAGACTCCGAGGCCCAACAGTCGACTTCATTAATGGGGAAAAATCATTCAACTACGGAAAAACGGATAAACGTCTCGGAAACTTTCGCTCCCAAGCAACTCCCATTCACAATTTTTCGGCGCGAAATAATTCCATTCAGGACCTTTGCTGGGTGAGAAAAATCGCACGGTCATAATTTCATTGAACAAAATTTGAGTAGCGGAGGATTTTGGCGGAATTGATGTTGGCAACTTTCGAGTGGACTCTCCGGGGCTCTCATCGTTGTTGTTCGTCGAGTGTTCATCCGGAGAAACTATTTCCTGGTACGGACTGGCCTGAAATCTTGCAATTTTGCGGATTATGAAGAAGCAAGATAACACGCGGTTCAAACTACAACATTTTTTGCCAATTGGACAGAAGACAATTGCTAATATTATTGAATCTCAAAAAATTTTATTTAAAAAGTCTTCACTGAAAAAAAATTAATTAAACTCTTCTTATTGGTCCGAAATCGTCCAATCCCCTGCATGAAAGCAACCTGGAATTTTGCAACTTTGCGGACAATGAAAAAGCAAGATAACACGCGGTTCAAACTACAACATTTGTTGCCAATTGGACAGAAGACAATTGCTAATATTATTGAATCTTTAAAAAGTCTTCACTGAAAAAAAATTAATTAAACTCTTCTTATCGGTCCGAAATCGTCCAATCCCCTGCATGAAAGCAACCGAATAGAGTCAAGTGAGTTGGATTCCCAAAAATTGAAAGAAGTCTTCGCACCCCTCTTTCAATTTTATTCTCAAAGTGCCGTAAATAATTTTTAAATCTTTCACAGAACGATAAACGCCGATGAAATATTTTTATTTCTTCCTCGAGATAAATTCTCATCGACGGCGTGGCTGGACCGATCTGAGCTTTGTGCTCGAGTCGCCACTCGGTTAGCGGAGCGCGCCTTTAAGGTGCATTTTTCTGCGGAGTGCAGGGCTGGTTCATCGGGCCGCACGGAGATCCTCCGATTCTTCGTCGCGCCTTTGGTGAGCTACGGGGATCGTAATGCACGGACGAGTGACTCTACCAGGGCGGAGACCCGAGGCCCAGCGTGCTTCCCGATGTCCCGCGGGGGTGGAGAGCCCGGGTTAGCGTCGGAGGCATCCGTTTGTAAATTTGACATAATGCGCCCTACAAGATTATTTAACGATTTATCACCGCGTCAGCGTCCTCGTAAATGCCGGGGAGGTCTATTATTACCTATATAATATAACATACATATATGGTTGGTGTATATACATATATATATATGTTATATATAATAGACGGGCAGTAGGTGGATGGAACAAAGATGGCGGTCTCGAGCGGCTGAACAATCGAGTCTACGGTGCCGATGACAAATGATCCGTAAGCTCACTCGTCCGAACAACCCCGAGATTTCATTCCCATGGTATATAGTGTGTAGATATATTTATATCTCGCGAAGCAGAGTTTTGAGCCTACGAAAAAACGAGTGTTTTCCCACAAAATATCTCCTCGATTTGCACTTGTGTCATATTTGGTAAAAATTTTGAGAGCGGAATTTCCTTTATCGGCTCGGATTTGTTTTTTATGAGAAAAATGTTAAATTTGGATCGGTCAAATTTGGTGGAGGGAAAAGTTGATGCAACAATCAAGTCTATGGTACATCGGTAAGCTAACTCATCCGAACAAGCCCGAGAATTCATTCCCATGTTATATGCTGAGATTTCCACCTTATCAGTTCAGAATTTTTGTAATAAATTTTTTTATTTTTTTGACGAAAAAAATATTAAATTTGGTTAGTCGAAATGTACTACATTTATCGAGCGATGTGTATCGTAGGCAAAAATATTATTTCGTGGTGCAATAAGGAAAAACGGAGAATGTCGATAATAGAATTCTGGGTCGAGGAACGGTTGAGACACAAACGGGCAACGACAACATCGGCGTTTAGCGCCAGTGTACAAAAGTATTTCCTTCGATTGTCAAGAAATACATAAGCGTATCGAATTTAACGCTCGAACTTGGAAACTGGACGGCCTATCGATGAGTCGATTAGAATAGCCGTTAAATTATCATAATTGGAATGCAATTATGTTAATAGAACGATTATTCCGCCGATCGCCGGCCGAGGTCCGGCGCTCAGGTTAACCGGGTCAGGTCGCGACCTTTACATATTTGGCAATAGAATCGTCAGGAACTTCCGCTCGGTAATTAACTTTAACGTAATTAACTTTCAACGCTTCATTTTCAAATTACCCGCTTAAACACTCGAACTCGAAAACTTATCATTTTTATTCATTTATTCCCATGCATTTTACAATACCGAAAAAAATGTTGAATTTAATTCCCATCAAACTCATGATTTCGTCTGCTATCAAAAATAAAAAAAATAAAAATTACCGTTTCATTTTCAAACTACCCGCTCAAACACCAGATTCAAAAACTTATAATTTTTAATTCCCATGCATTTTATAATACCGAAAAAAAATGTTGAATTTAATTCCCATCAAACTCATGATTTTGTCTGCTATCACAAATAATCGGAGGAAAAAAAAAGTAAAAAGTCTCGAATCCTTCCCCCTCTCCCTCGCCCTCCCAGCACATCCCGTACTTCGCTCCTCCACCATCGGCGCGTTAACGCGATCACGCCGAGAAGTATAAGACTCGTGCGCTTGTCGTAGTGTTCGCCAGTCCGCATGTCCCCAACGTCGCGACCCCGTCGCCGTACCTGCACACATAGCACATTTGCGATTTCTCGTTCTCTCTTCGCCCCGTCCAGGGAGACGCTATCTCGTGAAGCTCCGAGAAGCGCGAAGGGTTCGAGAAGGAGAGCCGAACCGTCGGAAGCCGCGCGAACGTTGCACACATGAGCCAGGTGCAAAGTGACCATACATTTTTTTTTTTCATTTCTTTCCTCACACCCCTCCCTCGACCCCCCCCCCTTCCCTACCCGCACCCCCCCCCCCCCTCACTTTCTCGCGATTCTTATTTTTATTTATTTATTTTTTTTATTACTTTTTCGCTACTGCGGAGCAGCGAGCGCAGTTCTAAGAGCGGACAGAGTTCTCGTATCGAATACAAGTTTCTCGGAACACAATCGCATATAATACATATGCAGTAGGCGAGCGGTCCGAGGCGGGAGCGACCGAGATAGAAGTTTGTCCCGTCGTCGTCCCGGCTCCTGGAGAGCCCGCTCGGCCGGCCGGGGAACGAGTGTCCGGAATGGACATTGGAGGTGGACATCGGGATTGTGCAACATGGCCGACCCGGCGAGCGGCCACGCTCGATAATTGAAGGACCTCTCTCGCCGAAGGACTCTCTCTTCCCTCCCGCCCCCTCCTCCGCGGCCGTTCTCGGCTCCTCTCGCTCGCAACCCTCCTTCTCGTGTTCGCTCGATGCATGCATATGAGCCTCCTTCTTCCCCGTAGCCTTTGGCCTCAACCCTCTTTTTACGTCTGTCGCGGCGAAGCTCCCCGAAGCACACCTCTTCGCATCTCTCCCCTCTTTGCGACCTCCCCCCCCCCCCCCCACCCCGACCGATCGACAGCACCGCTTCTTTGAACCCTTATTAGTCCGCGCGCTAACGTTTCTCCCTTATTGGCGACTCTATTCGCTGAACCTGTCGACGCGATCGTCAAAGTGGACGGATCGAATAATCAAATTTACGGTCATTTTTTTTATTCTGGGAAAAATTTTTATTCATTTTTTTTTGTGGACATTTTTGTTGGAATTAATATTCCAACAAAACAATTTTTGTTGGAATGAATATTCCAACAAAACAATTTTTGTTGGAATTAATATTCCAACAATTCAAAAGCTGCGTTGTATTGAAATAAAAATACACACTGTAAACAATCTCCTGTATTAATGTTCCTACAATGCAAAACGTTGTGCATAAATACAATTACTACTACTAATATTTTTATGGGAATATTATTTTTATGAAATAATATTTCATTTATAACTTGAATCGAGCTGTTAAAATAAATACCATAAAAATTCAAGTAATTCGCTGAAAGTGTCGAATAAAAAAAAAATGCAAGTCGCGGGGCGGCGAAAAATATTGCGAGGGCGTCTGATGAAATGAACCCCCGGATTGTCGGGAATGCGCCTGGAGCTTAGTCACCGATCGGAGTTCGATAGACGGGTAGATTGAAGCCCGACGATCGTTGCCGGACGCGCGCGTGCGAGTTGACGAGAGACGCTTATCGCGGGACTTATCGGCCGATACGATAATGGCAGTCAGGAAAACCGTCACAAGCACAATAATGGCCTGTTAAAAGAGCACGCTGCCAGAAGCTCCGAACCCCCTACGGCGGCCTCACCCTCGGCTCTCGGCGGTCGCGGGGGCTCGAGGACTCGTGCGGAAACGCAACCCAACCCTCGACTCGACGCACACTGTCGTCAGACTGTGTGGGTTTCGCACTCGCGCTCTCCGTCATACACGCAAGGTTTCGCTACTACGCGCACATACGCGCTCGGAATCCGCACGAGGGAGTTTGATATTGTACGCCTATACGGGGCGTACCGAGTCACGGCTAAGCGCGAATTGGACTCTATTAACGTTTTCAAGGAACTCGAGTCGACACTCGTGAATGAAAATTCCACACCCGGAAAAATGGTTCATTTGACCGGTGATCCGAAAATAAATATTTATTGAATTCAATAAAATTTACTAATTTCTAATTTACTAGTTTCAAAAAAATAATAATGTATTTGAAAATAAAGATTTCTTTAACCCTTTGAAGCACGGTGCATTGCAGGTGATTCACCTCTTTGAATTCAGAAAAAATGCATTAATAACGAACCGATGTAGTGGATACTTATTTTAAAAAAATGTATGCTTCAAAAGATTAATTTAAATAAGTGCCCAACAAATAATGTTAATTTTTTTCTGAGAATATAACTTTCGCTCGCCTCCGAAAACGACGTTGCTCGCTTGGCGTGAAACACCCCATGCACACTGCTATATGCTCTCATATATACATACATTTACGTGGCCGCTACAAGCCCAGGAGGGCTAGTTGGATCGAGGGGTTGAAGCAGTGATTCGTGTTATCCCTGTTTGCCGAGAGAATTTCGATGTTCCGGGCTTCCCGTCTAAGTACACACTGTAATGCGTTATACTCACAGTGGGGACCCGCGACTGACGAGGGCGTACAGATATAATTAAAAGCGTTTATCGCGGGAATTATATAGCGTATAAAGGAGCCCACTCCCCAAATCCTCGAGCATTCTCGTTATGAGATAACTCAAGTTTCTGGCATCTTTAGAGCGGCGGCCCGGTTTCCTATTGTCTCCGAGCGCTTCGTATCGTCGAAGCGAAAACCAACCGTTTCAGCACATGCATCACAAAGTTGCGAATAAAATTCACCCATGTACTCTGAGAATACAATACAATTTTAGTTCCTGCGATTCGCATTTCCCTTACATTTTTCTTTTCAAGACATCAAAGCATCTTCGCGACGAGGAATGTAGCACAAGCAATGCATAACAAGCCAATGCTCAATTTAATGATAACTGCAGTGTTCGAACATTTTTTCCCGGTTTCCTAATGTCTCCGAGCGCTTCTTATCGTCGAACCCAAAACTCAAACATTTTTGCACATGCATAAAAAACTTATGATTAAAATTTACCCATCAGTTTATTTTTTTATTTTTTATTTTATTAAATCACTGAAATGTGACGATTCGCTGAGTTTCAATAATGCCACTCATCTGTTATACTTATGAAAGATTGTATTCTGAGAATGCATTTTATATGGTGCGATGGGGATTTCCTTTACCATTTTCTTTTTCAAGCCATCAAAGCTTTTTCGCAATGAGCAAAGTAGCATAACAAGCCAGTGCTCAATTTAATGATAACTGCAGTGTTCGAACATTTTTTCCCGGTTTCCTAATGTCTTCGAGCGCTTCTTATCGTCGAACCCAAAACTCAAACATTTTTGCACATGCATAAAAAACTTATCATTAAAATTTACCCATCAGTTTATTTTTTTATTTTTTATTTTATTAAATCACTGAAATGTGACGATTCGATGAGATTCAATAATGCCACTCATCTGTTATACTTATGAAAGATTGTATTCTGAGAATGCATTTTATATGGTGCGATGGGGATTTCCTTTACCATTTTCTTTTTCAAGCCATCAAAGCTTCTTCGCAATAAGCAAAGTAGCATAACAAGCCAATGCTCAATTTAATGGTAACTGCACTGTCTGAGCTTTTTTCCCCGTTTTCCCGACGTTGTTTTCTCCCGGTATTTACCGGTTCCCGGGATGGCTCGCGCGCGCGCATTCCCTCAAAGTTCGTCTCAGCTTTCCCGACGTCTCGTCTACTCCGGCTTGTCTCACGAACAGGAATACTACACCGCCTACATATATACCTATGTGTACAAACATAATATATCTTGAAAAACGAGAATGGTATACGACGACGGAGGCGGCGGAGGGGGGGGGGCAGAAAGAGATGGATATAGATAGGGAAGTCTTTGCCGCCCGCCGGACCGCTCTACAAATACAAATTTAACTGCCGCGCGCACTTTACTGCCGCAGACATAGTGGTCCCTTGGCGCATCTGTCGCGCGTTTCATTTTCTATTTTATTTATTGTCGACTACCACCACCCGACGCAAGCTCTCTATCCCGTAGACCCGAGTTGTTATACTCTCGTCGAGACGCAAGCTGTACGTAGGAGAATGTCGCTCGACGCTCGGAGCTGGCAATTCGACGTCGAGTCAATCCGCTCGTCGAGGTGGGTTCAAAATTTATTTTATAGGGAAATTTTCTCCGGAAGTGAGTCTATCTTTCCTAGAGCCGGGAAGAGATATTTGAATATGTATGTGTAGTCTGATGCTAGATTTTTTTTTATCAAAGTGGATATTTTGACATTTTCTATTTAGGGAAAGTTTGAGAGGATTAAAGTTGCCCAATAAATAGACAGGCCAATTTTAACGCCAGGGGGAAATAATAATCCTGTTCTGTTGAGAAACAACTGTGAAAAATGCCAATCGCCCAATTAGCGAAGTGTCTAATTTTATTGCCAATGGAAAAACAACCATTTCTCGTCTCACTTCCGGTTTTTTCGAGAAGCCTCCGAGGATCGGCGGTGTTTTGTCGCGTGGACGAATCCCCTCGGAGCTGCGTTTACCCGGTCTTGATGCTCGAGGCTCCATATTGGCAACCGCGAGCCAATAACGCTACCGAGGCTCTCGTGGCGTTACCGCTCGCGAATATTCGAAGAGAAAACGAGGAGATCGCGACAGCCCCGACGACGAGGTAAAGCCGCGCGGGCCGGCTCGGCGTGTGACGACGACGAGGCTCGCGGTGTTAATGGGACCACCCGCGGTGCGAGCTGGGCCCTAATGCCGAGGCGCTACGATTAAACGCAGACAGGATATTAAACCGCGCGCTCGCGCGCTCCCCGGGCTTCCATACGCGAGCCGACTGCGGCTATCAACGAGCGCACACCCATATTATATACATGTATATGTATAATACTATATAACATATTTTGACAATACATCGCGGGCGCAGGCTATACAGTACACCGCCATAAACCTCTTGCGGAGCTTATCCCCCCCCCCCCGCCCCCTCCGCGGGGGCGGCTGTGTCGGTCCTTTCGTCGGCCGCGCGGTTTCGGCCTTTCGCAACCTTCGTGTTTATGCGCGATGCGGGGAGCGGGAAAAGCCTAAATCACGCCCGGTCTTAGGCGTGCGCGTAAGGCGTTGTCAAAGTCCAACGGGTATGAGCGATGTTGGAAGCGCTTGCGCGAAAAGGAATCGTTGATTGGGAAAAGTTGTAAGCGGTTGAAGAAACGGGGCGAGTTTTGGGGGTTGAAGTGACTGTTAAGCGCAGGACGAGGCCCAATGAGGGAATAATTTTGTAGGCATGTACTTCCGAAGCCCAACGCTTTTTGGGGTCGAATTTTAGTTTGAACTTAAGATCGAAGTTTGAACCGAACTTCGTAGCGTGCTTAAGTTCGGACTTGAGTTTGATCTTAAGTTCGGACTTGGATTTGATCTTAACTTTGATCTTAAGTTCGGACTTGGACTTGATCTTAACTTTGATCTTAAGTTCGGACTTGGATTTGATCTTAACTTTGATCTTAAGTTCGGACTTGGACTTGATCTTAACTTTGATCTTAAGTTCGGACTTGGATTTGATCTTAACTTTGATCTTAAGTTCGGACTTGGATTTGATCTTAACTTTGATCTTAAGTTCGGACTTGGACTTGATCTTAACTTTGATCTTAAGTTCGGTCTTAAGTTCGGCCTTACGATTGATCTTAAGTTCGATCCCAACATCAAACTAATGTCTTAAAATTCAACCCTTGTTTTCTTCTTCCGTTTGTGATTGGCTCCCGTGGGAAAACAGCTTAATGCGCATTGCCAGAGCCCAATGCTTCTTCTTGTGTTCGTGGTTGGCTCAGACAGGAAATAATCCCAATGCGCGTTGCCATAGCCCCGCGCTTCTTCGTCTTCTTTTTCTTCTTCTTCTTCTTCTCCATCTTCTTCTGTTTGTGTTTGGCTCCGGTAGGAAAAAAATCCATCGCGCATAAGCAATGTTACAAGCGCATGTGCAAAAAATGGTTGATTGAAAAAAGCTTATATAAACGATTGAAGTAACCTGGGTGAGGTTTGCCCGTTGAAGTAACCGTTATAAGCGTAGGACAAAAACCAATGAGGGAATATTTTCGTACGCACGTATTTTAATTGGGAGGGAAGGGGGGTGGGGGAAGTCAGTCGACGAAACGGTTTTGGCGCTACTCGAATCGCGTCGGGCGGTTTCGCGTGTTTGTATCGCGTCCAGGCCACCCGAATAAGTTTCTCGGCCTGACTGAAATCCGAGCCGGCAGATCCAATGGTGGCAGCGGCGAGTCATCACGTACGGTAAGGGCTCTCGCGAGCGGGCATTCGTCGCACGGCTATGCGGCCCATTATACAAGGTACGGACGGCCTATGCGGAGCTCTCGCCGAGCCAAGATCGAGAACCGAAGCGGCTGGTCCTGTGTAATACGCGAGAGCGATTATTTTCCAGTCGACACCGCGGCCCGACGTCGGAGATTCCCCCCTCCCCACCTCGCACCCCATGCATTAGCTAACGGGCGTGTCATCGCGAGGCAAATCGTCAGACGTGACTGACGTACTCTCGAACCTTGCTAAATTGGCCTCCCGGTCGTTGATCGTCGACCGAACAGTCACCGACGGAAAACCTTTCGATCATAAATATATTTTTGTTTTTATTAATTTTTTAACTGGACTAATTAAATAAATACTAAATGGGAACTATTATTATTATGATTATTATTATTATGATTATTATTATGATTATTATTATTATTATTATTATTATTATTATTATTATTATTATTATTATTATTATTATTGTTGTTGTTGTTGTTGTTGTTGTTGTTGTTGTTGTTGTTGTTGTTGTTGTTGTTGTTGTTGTTGTTGTTGTTGTTGTTGTTGCCCGCTTGAGAGAATTGCTCGAGCGGGAGAAAAAAAAAAGTAACGAGCGATAATGCGAAATTGCCGTACGACCGAAAATTGCCCGCGACCTTACGACGAGGGGCACTCGTCCGTTGGCTCGTGTCTCCGCGAGTGCCAAGAGAGAGCGCCCGAGAGCGCTTTTTAATTTTGTTTCTTCGGGAGCGTCAAGCATTTTTCTGGGAAGTCAGAGAGGCGCGAGGGCAGAAACCGTCTATTTTCGCATCGCGGTGTAAACGCTAAACGACGCAAGCTATATACCCCGCTCCGTACAACTACTCACACGCGCTACGGTGCGACATAGACGCGACGGGAAATCGTCAGACAGCCCATCGAATGGAACAAATTCCATTTCATGAACTAAAACTCATATGAGATTTTTTTGATGGTTGAATTTTAAATCCTGGAATGGGCTTTGTTCGTGGGTTTTATATTATTGTTATTGTTTTTACTATATAAGGAGGAATGAAATAAAGTTTTAAAAAACCATCGAGACAACGAAAGTGAAAATATCGTATGAAAGATCTCGCGAAAAGAGAACGTGTCGAAGCTATTAGCGCGTAGTGCGATACGTTAGTGCGTTGCACGGGCCGAGGATGAGTCTCGTTAGGAGAGCCGACGGAGCGTGCCGCACCGAGAGGCTGCTCATCCTACCGTGGTTAATACACGGGAGACCCACCGCGTTCACAGCGACGCGATGTACGAGTATAAGAGTTAAACCTGTCGCGAATTAGCGAAACAAGCCAGAAGCTAATGCCGACCGTATCTAACAGAACATAACAGCGACGAATTAAAAAAAAATGTTAATTTCAAAACTTGGATAATTGTTTTTTTATTCAAAGTTCAATCAACAAAATCCCATCGCGCAGACCGCGACTACCTAGCCACGTTCACACTGTATATATTGTACCTAGCCACCTTAACTTAGTAACATTGTTTATTCATCATTTTTAGAAAATCTTTACTTATTTAATTTTTTTAATCAACCAATTTCAGTCTTTAGTAACGAATACCCGGAGTCGACGGTCTCGGGTAATTCTCGGTACAATCCGCCGCTTCGTAGGACTCGCGGACTGTAACACTAGCGTAAGCCAGGCAGAGAGCCCTACGTATAGTCGCTCCGGCATATCGGAAGGTACGTCAGAGCCGGAGCCTCATGAGGAACGAGTTATCCCGTGGAGCACTGGTGCAAGGAGGGTTACGGACTCTACCTACGACTTGAGCGATCCCACACGAGAACATATATATATATGTATATATATATATATATATGTATGTATATATATATATATGTGGGCACATAGGTGGTTTATAGTGTGTACCTATGTAGGAAGAAGAGGTACGTGCCCCGGCGTCTTTCAGGCTCTTCACGGGCTCTCCGGGTCCGAGGACGGGAACCTAGCTAGGCTCTTCCCCGCGCAGCCTCTTCCGCGGGATATCATCTGGAAGGTGAGACGCACCGGAGAAGTGCACCCGGTACCCTGCGGACTAATTGGCCGATAAATCAACCCGCTCGGGCTCACCTCTCCGCCCGAGTCCCGCGGATACACCACTACCAGCAGCGTGCCGAGACAGAAAGAAACAGCGAGTAGAAGAGTATTCTCGGTGTACCGGGGACCGGCGGAGTTCTAGACCCCTCATAGCCGCGCATGCGCGGTATCGATCACTCCTTCGGGGACCCCAATCGCACCGTTCGCCATGTTTTTTTTTTTAATACAACAAGCGGAAGGATTTTACAACAGCCCCCCGAAGGGCCCATTTGATCACGAGTGTGACGTTCGTTTAGCTCGAAACTCAATATTTTAGATTTTAATCCCAAAAATGCGATTTTACATTAGAGCAAGCTGTTTGCTGTGCATAAAATCGAACGTACAAACGTTCCATGTCTCACTGTACTTTAGCCCCAAAAAGGCCAGCGGATTCGTGTTCAGCGGGAAATACGAGGCAGTTCATAAAAAAAAAAAAAAAGTAAGTAATACTACTGATAAATAAGTACTAATAAGTTTTTTTTTCCTACAATTTTTTACATTTTCGGTATAATAATACCGAAGGTGTATTACGGTACGACGGTCTACCACAGCTATATTTTTCGCCATATGTTGCAAACACAATTATTCCACATGGCAATATCAACGGTAATCATCAAGGTGCTTCCAATTATTTTTAACCACACCTTATTAACTGTATTTCCAGTGTTTCATCTCACCCCAGCCATCCCCGTCCCATCAGCCAATTCGACCGAAGGTCCTCTACCGTCTGCGCGATTATTACGTACAATTTACCGTATCCACCGGCGTCCCGCAACCTAATAATAATAATCTACATAATAATGAAGTAATAATAATAACAATAAACTTCTCCCGAATAAAGACGAACCCGTAAATGTCAACGATGTCCCGAGCATATTTTTTATATTTTTAAAAAGAATCCCCCTTTTTTATTACTTATTATACGCGAATTTGTATTGCGGTACGACGGCGTACGACCGTAAGCCGCGCGACACAGTCGACTGGGCACGGCGGACGTGGCGATGTCTTAATTCGTAACGGGCGGGGCGCGCTTGTCAGGCGGGCGAGAAGAGCTTCGCTCTCTCGGCTTGCATATCAGAGGTCACCTCGTCGAGTCCGCGCGTCATCGCCGTACAGTAGAGAGTAAACGTTCGAGGCTCCTCGGTCACTCGGATGGCCGTGCGGCGTCGTTGGACGCTCAAGTTGGTAACAGGTTCCCGTCGTTTTCCGGATGCCCCAACGAGCACGAGATCGTAACCACAACCACGCCTTTTGCTCGCTCTCTATTCAACTCCGTTCATCGTAAGCGAGCGAGCGCGCGCGCGCCGGAGCGTATACCGATATGGCAGGACTAATCGCACCGAGCGAACTTGTTGGAATTAATTGGTCCGGCCAATTAACGCGCCCGGCTGAAATGGCCCAAGAGATGTGGGCAATGAAATGCCGCGAATGGCGTTCCACGCTCGGTCTACCTCCGTACCGGCGTACGAAGCCTCGCCGGCCGCTCGCAGAGAGACACAAACACACGGCTCGTCGACCGGCGACTCACACCAGCGCCCGGTACGCACGACGCGAAACGTCCGAGGGAATTCGAGACCGCGCTCCCCGGACCGGTCGCACTTAATTCGAATACTCAGCGCCTCCGAGAAAAATCGCCGGGATGCTTATAAAGTAGCGACGATTAACCGGCTCCCGGCGCGAAAGAAAGATCGAGGAAACAGAAGGAGAAAGAAGGAAAAAAATAAAACGTATCGGGAGATACAAAACGAAAGAGAATCGGCTCGCCGAGTGCCGAGATACTTTACTTTTACTTACCTTTTCGCCCAACGACGTAACTGGAGGCTGAGCGGGGAAAAAGGAATTTAAAATAATCGCGCGAATATATGCTGGGCGATATATTGTGCGAGAACACGGTAATTATTTGATTATTAATATTGTGGCGGAGTTTGGTTAGTTCTTCAGGATGCATTCTTACTCGGGGTACGATCTATCGCTTTAATCGACTTGATGCGACTTTTTAGTTTTTTTGGATCTTGGAGAGTTATTGGAAAAACTGGGTTTGGCTCATCTTTGATTATCTAATTTTTATATCGACTGAATTTGTTTTCAATTATATTCGGCACTTTTTTGCGGAGACAAATACGTACTTTTTATTTGCGAGATTTCAAAGATCGATACATTGTATCGACGATGTGTCCATTTTGGGAGAACAAGTGCTTTCATTTTCATACGCAAAGATGAACGGAATTTTTTAATTCTATTTAAAACAAGAAGTCGTTTTGCAAAGGGCGAGCGGAGCCGGAAAGCCGTAAAGCACAAAAAATATTGCCGACCATATATTTAATGTATCACGCAAGTTTCGCATGGGGCCGATTCATTACTATATCGGCGATATATATATATATATATATATATTCATTTGACGTTAAAACGGACATTAACTTACTTACGACCGGCTTGACGCGACTTTTTAATTTTTTTGAATCTCGGAAAGTTATTGGAAAAACTGGATTCGGATCATCGTTGACAATCCGTTAATTTTTATATTGACTAAACATTTTTATTAAAAAAACATGATACTCCGAATTTTTTTGCGGAACCAAATAAGTATTATCTATATTTTTTTACGCGACTCCGAAGGGTCAAGTGCGTCGTAAAAATTGGAAAATATTATCGATACATTGTATCGGCGATGCGTCCATTTTTTGGAAGAACGACTGCTCTCATTTTCATACGCAAAAACGGACGAAAACTTCATTTTTATTTTTTTCTCGATCTAAAACAAGTGGTTGTTTCGCAAAGGGCGTGCCGAGCCGGAAAGTCTTAAAGCATGAAAAATATTGCCGACCGTATATTTAATGTATCACGTAAGTTTTGCGAAATGTGGTGTCAGGCCGATCATTATTGTATCGGCGATATATATCCATTTAACGTTAAGACGGACGAGTGTCCCTGGATAATACTCACGTGTAAGCCGCATTAAAAAGCCTCGCCTCGATTGGATATGAGCCTGCAGAGCCGAGGACGATGAGAATGAAGCGCAGAAGGGAGAAAGAGAGGTGGACGTCTCAATTTTCTTCGCGGCTTAATGACCGATCGTTAAAACCCGGCTTCGCTTGCCGAACCGGCTCTCTGGCTTGCTCCTCTCGCCCGGCGATCTCTCCGTCGGTCCTCCTTCTCTTCTCTTCACTTTAACACACACACACACGCACACACTCGCTGACCGCACACACGCACTCACCGCACACGCGTTCCTTGTCCTCAGCGTTCTCATCTCGTCCCGGTCCGTACTGCGCTCGAGCAACGTAATCACTGTTGTCTCTGCTAATGAAGTTTTTGAAGCCCCGAAGCGCGAGAACTCCTTGTAACGCGCCCGCTTTCGCGTCGACATACGCGAGTCTACAGCCGAAAGTCGTATTTTTGGTACGCGTTTCTCGCGGTTTTAAAATTAAGGTCGATATTCGCGATAATCAGAATCGACGATTGAACGGCGATGGAATTGACCCGATAAAACTTTTATACGAAACTCCGTGACAAAGGAATGGTAAGAAACGTTTTTTTTTTAATAACAATGAATACGTCGACGCGGACGAGACGTCAGTTGATCACTGAGTTTTTACTTCGACTGGACTCGCGGTCCCATTAAAGATGGCGTCCACCTCGCTGTAGACGCGTCCGTACACGTTTATCGTTAGAGATGAGACGCGTCGTTGTGTCCGATTCTGTCCGATTAATCAGCCACTAAGTTTTGAAAGCCGAGACGATGTGGCAAAGCAACAATGTTAATTGCGATACACACACTTTACTCTTCAAATGTGTCAGAAAAAAGCGAATCGAATTTTGCACGGTTGTATTTTGTTTGAACGGAACTGAATCCGGATGCTTTGTTTCTCGTTAGCAACGGCTCGCTTCACTCGCCGCCATTTTTTATCAACGGTTTTTCGCGTCGCGACGAGAACGCACGAACCCGTGTTATCGGCATTTCGATCTCGACTCGTTTATGCTTGTTTTTACAGCCAAAATATTAATTGCCGAAAACACCCGTTTTTGAATGTAAAAAAAATATATCAAATTTCGCATGGATGCTTTTATTTATACGGACCTGAATTCGGATGCTTTATTCGTCGTCGGCGAACTCGCTTCGAACTCGCTTCACGCGCGATTGTAGACCGCGACTATAATAATCAAAACGACGGTCGAACGGCGACATAATTAACCCGACAAAACTTCGATTCTATCTTCTCGGCGTCGCAGACTCCTGCCAATGTTTTATACGAAACTCGGCGACAAAAAAATGGTCAACAACATTTTTTTCACTAACAATGAATACGTCGACGCGGGTGGGACGTTAGCCGGTCACTGAGTTTGAACTTCGATTGGACTCGCGGTCCCATTAAAGATGGCGTGCACCTCGCTGTGGCCGCGTCCGTACATTTATCGTTCTGGACGTGCGACGCGTCGTCGTGTCCGATTCAATCCAATTAGTTAGCCAAAGTCACGACGTTGTGTCCCAGCGAAAATATTAATTCAGGTAAACGTTTCTTTTTCTTCAAATTTATAAATAGAAAAATAATGAAATTTCGCACGCGGGCATTTCGCTGATACGGGCCTGAATTCGGATGCTTTGTTTCTCGTCAGCATCGAGCTCGCGTCTCTCGCCATTTTTTTTCCGCCAACGTTTATTCACGTCTCGACGAGATCCGACGAACGCGATTGGAGGGCTTCATGTCGACTCGCTTACACGCGTTTTCGACGATACGGTGAGATTTTTTTTTAAGACACTCGATAATTGCATTTAAAGAAACGTACTTTTATCCCAATCGTCTCTAAGAGGTACGTTATTTTTTTTCTCCAATGTACATAGAAAAATATATATAATAGTTTTATTTTCGTTACAAAAATATTCGTTCGCCTGACGCAACGGTGCCGTAACGGAGTTTATCGAGTCTATACCTATATATGTCCCACTGGAAGCGCAATACTGCGTAATCCATTTCGGATAATGCCAACTGTCTGGATTAATGATGCCAGATTAACTGTAAAACGATCAAATTCACTCGGTTTACATTAATCACGGAGTTATTACTCGTTAACTCGTAATACGTAGGACATTACTGTGCGCGTGTCTCGGGACAGACATTTAATTATTGGATTCGATTAATCAACTTCGCATGGGAACTGAATGTTACATGTAGAGATGTATTATCGTGGTAACGATATCATTGTTGCCTGAGCGGATTTCCCGTAGAATATTTTAATTCACGTCAATATTCGTCGTTGAATGGACGGCAGGATAATTGTAAGTCGTTAGTGTCGTACAGCTGATTACGTTACATGCGAAGGGACGGGAGAATTTGGGCAATCTCGCTGGCGGCACCTGTGGAGCTTTCACTCACTTGCAATTTCCCCGTTGTCGATGCCGCGCGTACACACGCGTATTGTCCCGCTGCAGGATGAAAGGAACTTCCACGAGAATCGACCGAACGCACGGTAGATAAACCGTTTCGTGAATGCACGCCGCGACAGAGCAGTCGGTAAAACAGGGAACTGCGATACAGCGCGACTTTGCAGACTTAACGAATGCCGATAAAACGGCTGAAATAACGGTGTTTTCGTTTCCGGCAAAATCGCTGCGAAAATACCATGTTTGTCGACACTTTTTGTTCCAACATAAGATAAGAGTATTTTATTTTTTATATTTATAATACTTTATTTACTATAGCTATTTATTTACAAATTCACAGATTCACGTCTACTTCCAACGCGGGGTTGTCGTACGAAGTAGCGTTCTCGTTCTTCGCCTCAATCGCCCACGATTGTCGTTCGCCGGAGGCGAAGAGCCCGTAGATCACAGCTCCTATGAGATACACTAAACCGGCGATGATGAAAACTATTCTCCACTCTGCTGCAGTCTGTAAATACAATGTCACGATAAAGGAGTGTTAATGCCAGACACGGTGGAAAAAAGTTGAAAGGAGTTTCACACGAACTCGGGTTCTCACCTTGTTTTCGACTATGTAACCGGTGATGATCGGACTCACTATACCAGGAATAGTCGCAATAGTGTTGCCGATTCCCATCATAACGCTTGCGTGCTGAGGCGCAATGTCCAAATGATTGACGCTGCAGAACATAAGAAAACAATATTATCCTCATCGTTCGTTTCTCAGAGAGCTCAGCCTGGTAATATTTTTTAGTTGGCAAGAAAGAAAACCTTACCTAAATCCAGACCAAGCGAAACCGCCCAGACCCACGGCTATCGTGATACATGCGACCGCTCCCGAAGCCGATTGTATGAAAGCCGCGCAAGTCATGAATATCGTTTGGCTTAGGAAAGCTCCGCAGTTGAAGAATTTTCGGACCTATGAAAATAAAATTGGCATCGATTATTCGAAAATAACATAAGAATTTTGAACCCGAGTCTCTCAGGTTGTTGGAAATCGATCGATGTAGCTGATCGAAAATCGATAGACATTAACTATTCAAATTTGATCGATATAGCATCAATTTCAACAACTTTTTATAGTCAATCTTATAAAGTCCATGCCTTCCAACAAATACGGGAGGCTCACCTGGGTAGTAGTGAGGATTTTATTCGCTCGAAGATGATCCGCGAGATGTCCGGAAAATTGGAGAACTATCGCCATGACGAGATACGGCAGGGCCGAAAGAAATCCCGTTTTTTCGAGCTTAAAGTCCAATACATCTGAAACGAGAAATCTGCTAGAGATCGTGACTGCGGAGGAATCGTCGAAGCTATCGCATTTACCACTCATGAAAGTTGGCAACTGGGTCAGCATTGTGTAGAATCCCCAGTTTTCACTGAAGTGAGCTGCTATAATCGCCCATACCGGTGGCGACGTCATTATAGCTTTCCAGGGATGAGTTATTGTCTGCAAGAGTCCAAAGATTAATGCAGCCGGCAGTCGAGTAGTATTTTCCGGTTAAACTGGATCGGTTAAAAGACAACCCAGGAAACTATAAATGCGCTGAAGAAAATATTTCACTCGTGCCAATTTTCATTCTTTTTTTTGCCAGATGAATCATTTTCTATCGGTTTTCTCAGAATTGTTCGCGTACCTTTCTCTCTACGTTACCGAGTGACTTCTTTATATATTTCAGTTCCGCTTCGGAAATGTGTGGATCGTCTTCGGGCTTGTCGGCCACGATGTACCACCAGGCGACGAACCACAGGAGACCGACTACTCCGAAAACGTAGAATATCGAGGACCATCCCAGATATTCGGCCATCAGACCGGATACAGGCATGGCGAATACCGTGCCGACGAAACTTCCCGAAAAGGCGAGAGTTGCCAGTTTCGATCTCTCCAAAGGAGGAGCCCAGTTCGCCCAGACCGCGTGGATGCATGGATACGTCACACCCTGGACAAAAATCAACAGTCAGTCAACACGTTGCGATGATCAAGGCAATGTACAATTCGTTTTTGAGAAACACAAAAATCGTAAAGCTTAAAATATTTTACTCATGAAAAGGAATTAAATAACGTTGATGATATGTCCCAATATTTTTCTTTTTTTCGGACGGAGAAAAAAATTCGGTGATATAAAGTACACTTGGCTGAACTCGGCTGAACTTTGAGGGGGGAGAGTTCGTCGAACGCTGATGGACCAGGAAGTGAACGATATGATATCGATCGTGAAGAGGGTATGAGCTTTTACCTCAAAGACACCCTCGACAATACGCAGAGCAACCAGGACGTAGACGCTCATTCTCGTCAGAGGCGGCGTAATGAGGGTCAGCAGAGCTGTAGCCGCGATTCCGAGACCGAAGACTCTCTTTCCACCTATCCTTGCGGCGAGCCATCCGCCCAACAATTGAGTGCTTATGTACCCGTAGAAAAATGAGCTCAGCACGAGTCCTTGCAATTTGGAGTCCCAGTTGAATTCAGGTTCCTGCAAAGATCAAAGTAAAATTAATCCTGCAATGTTGCAACTACTAATTTTTTTCATAGAAAATTATTAAATCAATTTTTTTAAATCCTGGATAATGATTATATCTCTACCGGATTCATATCTATATTTTTTTATTTCCCATAAAAATTATATTTTCTTTTTTTTTAAGCTTACATAGTATGTTTTTCCGTTTTCATCAGTTTTCGATGAGTTCGCCGTCATCGCGACGATAGCCACGCTCAGATTGACTCGCAAAATGTACGAGGTGAAGAATCCAAAAAATGCGAGGACCGCCACGACGTATCTGCGCTTTTTCCAAAACTTCCAGGTCATTTTTTCCTCGTCTTCATACTGAACACTGAAAGTAACGAATTTTTGTTGTTGTGAACGAATAATTTTTTTATTTCGAACGAACAATGAATCAAATACATAAATGTAATTATTACTATATAAACAAATAATAATCATAATAACAATTATTATTATTATAAATAATTGTTAATCTGTCATCAGCTTCTTAATACTAACGTTCCATATTCCGTATCTTTCGTCGACTCCGCAGATGAACTTTTTTTCCTCTCCATGTTGCCCTGTGAAATTTAAGATAATTATCGCATGAAAAATTCAAACTAAATAAGGCTTCGTCCGCGATGTCAAAATACATTTCTCAAAAGCTCGGCATAAAAAAATCCTTACGTTCCAAGTGCAACGATTAATGCATTTTTTTAAACTCTGTTCCAGATGGATTTTACTGACCAACAAAGCCGTCGAGCTTTTGCTCAACAAAGCTTTTACTATAGTCATCGTTGCTTTACCCGAATACGACAATTCGAGTTTTCTTATTTTTAAAAAAATCGACCAACTTCGAGTATGCAGCTGCGATATTTCCGAGGGAACCGTCCACAACTTCAATCACGGATAGACGAACGGAGGACTCCAGCTGTTATCCGGAGCGGGGAGCCCTGCACTACTACTACTAGTCATATTGATCGCGACGGTAACAGACGGGAGTCTACGCCGGGTTTTCACACACAAAATGCCACAGGTCGGCGAGACTTACGTAGCTGGATGTACACTATCAACAGGCAGGTACCTGTTGCACCTCTCTCGTTCGAGTCATTCGAGTTCTTCGATAACGAAATAATTCGTAACATCGTTTTCTTTTTTATTAATCAAGAGATTATCTATTTTATTGATGCAGACTTTACTGCTTTTCCTTCGACAATAAAGTGAATTCTGCAAATTTTTGTGACATAGTCGTTATGCCAAGCTAATTGTAAGAAAATCCATGTCGGGCGGCATAAAGTGCACAAAATTTAGAAGATATTGTGTACTATCAACAGGCAAGCTGTTGCACGTCCCTCGTTCGAGTCATTTGTGATCTTCGATTTTTTTTTTTTATTGATCAAATGATTATATATTTTATTGCTGTAGACTTTACTGCCTGTCCGTCGACAATAAAATGAATACTGCAAATTTGCAGGAAAATTATTGTCCGACCACATAAAGTGTACGTAATTTTAAGACATTAGTGTTTAATCTTCCGTTCGTTAATCTCGCGGCATTAATCTCTTTTCAGTGCGGTTTCGCGGAACGCCTTTTCGCAGCCACCGGAGAATCTGGAATCTGCGACGATGAACGGGTCGTAAGGTAAGGGAATTCCTACTTTCACCTCTCGCCTTGTGCCAGCTGAACATTAACAACGGATCAGGCTGATCATTAAGTCACGGTTCGATGATTCCACTGTCGACATAATACCGCGTCGGCGGTCGACTCGATGATCGTGGACTAGGAATTTACTTTTTTTTTGTTTGCTTGTTTAGCGAAAGCAAGAAGAAAAGATATAATTTTTTTTTGCTCACTTAGCGTTGAGAAAGTACTATTTCGATATTGGACTTTTTAATCGACGACTAAAAAAGAGGCATTGACTTTATAGTAGGAATTCCGGTACGTGCAGGCTCAGGAGAGAAAAATAAATTCTTATCGCGTAAGAAAAATCCAAACTATTCCGTCAATCTGGTTGAGCGAGTGTGTTGATCGTGGACAGGATAATTGTAAAAATACAATCTTCTTGTGACATGAAAAATACGTTTTTCTCGTTCCGGGAATAAATTTGACTCCTGTGATGAGAAAAATATATTTTTCTCGGGTAAGAAAAATTCGAACTATTCGGGCAGCCTGGTTGAGCGAGCGAGTTGATTGTGGCCGGGACAATCGCACGAGTTACGTAAAAAAAAAGATGGTATTATATATGTTCCAGCGGTTTGGTGTATTGTGGTTTCTAGCTGCAATTCCACCGACGGAATTCCGCAGGTACATGCACATACGTCGCATCACGAGCTCTTCTCTTGAAAGAGGAGTTTTTTTTATTTCTTCCGACAATCAATTACGTTTCTCCAGAAACGGACGAGTATGTTAATCGCTCCCCAGAGTCGCGAGTATTTCCGCGGGTAAATTATTTTTTTAATCCTCGACACGCGAAATTGTTCTTCGGTAACTGCGAGGTCTGCAGCTAAAAAAAATATATATATATTTTTAAATTACGAATTCGATCATAGCGCGTCATTATCTTGTCTGATAATCGTCGCCAGCGCAACACTGCACATTGCGTTTTTTGCCCGGATTTAGATAAGAATATCCGCGGCGACGATTATTCAAAGCGTCTCAGGGATTTTTCGACCCGGGACGCTCGTAACGCGTTTATCATCCGCAATAAAGACTTCCGAGACCTTGCGACACTTTTATTTATCCGTAAATTCACAAACGAACGCTCTAAGCTCATTGCCGCGTGACAACAAAGCCTCTTTTAAGTGACAAACAATACATGACCTTGAAAACAAAAAAGTAAAAAAAAAAATTATTTCCCTATTATTAGTATATAAAATTTGTATTATCCTCTATCGTTAACCTCGGCACTACCGATCTCACAGTGTCGAGTCCGCAGAGCGCGATTAGTGTGCGTGATCAAAACGCGAACTGCTCGGAATTTCAATATCGCCAGCTGACGAGAAAAAACAACGGATCGCGGTCCTCCGCGTCGAGGATATTCGGTGAAAGGAAAAGTTTTAAAACAGATATATATATATATATATGGGCGCGAGCCGTGACCTTGAAGGGCGGCCGAGATTTTACTTTCGATCCGAAGGAACTTTTGTAAAACTCGTCCGGAAGGCGACACACGATACAACTGTAGTACTTCGGTCGTGTAGCGAGAGATCGGCACACATATTCTATTTCTGCCAAGCTTTCACTTTTTTAGATTGACGCAAATCTTTTCGTTTGGGACCGCAGAAAAAAAACAAGAAATTATTCGCACCAGCGACACAATACAATTTTGAATCAACACACTTTTATTGCGAGCTTCGAAATATGACGATAACATTTTTTATGCTTGCCGAGCCTTCACTTTTTTAGTTTCGCGCAAAACGTTTCGTTTGGAATCGTAAAAAAAACAAGAAACTATTCTTGCCAGCAGTACAATCATATTTTTAATTAACACACTTTTATTGCGAGCTTCGAAACAGAACAATAAAATGTTCAATGTCTTCGTCCCTTATCAGCGCATTGTTATTAGTACGTGCCGGTCAGTTCCGCATAGTTCCGGAGCTTCGGTCAGCCGTTCGTGCCTTTCGTTTATAAAACAACGCATTACAAAACAGCTCACCTTCTCGAAATTTTACTCCCAATCACCGGTAATTCGAGGCCATAGGTGCGACGATATTTCCAAATAGGTTTAAAAAATAATAAATGCACGATTAAGCCCCGGGCAATTAATTCGCGATGGTTCGACGAACGGGAAAATTCGTAACGCCTCGACACCTGCTGGCCCAGTCAACAGGCTTGCAGCGCGGAACGAGAGTAACTGGCCTGCTCGGTCGTTCGACCGGAATATACAGAAACGATAAGTCTAAGCGTGCAACGGTCCCCCACGAATCTGACCCGAGCACGTTTCCTTGTATGTACGTCGGTGTAGCGATTGCTCGTCGACATCGCGGAGAATCGAAAAGAAAGTTCCGTCGACTTTACAAGCCTCGTGATTTATTCTAATAAAAAAAAAAGTGGACCAAGTCCTTTCAGTCCCAAGGTCATAACGGGAGTCGATTCCGTACACTATCCTGGAGCTCAATCAGAATTTGCTTTGCGACGAAAAGATCGTCGCCTAATCGCGTTGACCGGACGCTCGGACACGGGAATAACGACAATACGCTCGTAGAACAATCATCCAAAATTGGCAAATCGATGTATTACATGCAGTTTAAATACTTACTTGGCGGATGTGCGAGATAACATTTTTTCGCGTCCGTGAAACAGTCCGTTGACAATGGGATAATGTTCTCGATTCTCTGTGCGCTGTGGGCAGGCGGGGTAGTCATTTATATTATCGTAATTCGACGAACGACCTCGAAATCGGCCGCCCTTCGGTATAAACGATTTCATTTGCGTAACTGCAACGACTGTTGTATTACGCGAAGAGTCAATGTTCTCTCGAAGGGAACGTGCGTTGGTTGCAATTTATACATCTCAAAACACCACCACTCGATTGCGGATGTGCTGCCATCTGGTGTTGAAAATGTCAATCTGCCGAGCAGTCTACGACGACAACGTCGTCGATATTTTTCCTATACATTCAGCTGCTTAATAAAATCACATAAATATGATAACATGAAGCTTTGTGATGATCATGGCATGGCAGTGCAATCACTGTAGGCACGACTCCTTTGTCGATTAACTTCATCCGAACGATCTGAGATAAAGTTAACTTTAACAAAGATTCATAATCGATTTCTCGACGTTCTCCCAGAGGCGGGACCAAAAATATTAAACAAATGTCATCGCCGTCGACATATTGCGTTATTCACCCGCATGCGAACGGTTTCATTTGCCTAACTGCAACGACTGTTGTATTACACGACACGTCAATGCTCTCTCGATGCGAACGTGTGTTCGTTGTAATTTATACATCTCTACCAAAACACCACCAGTCGATCGCGGATGTGCTGCCACCTGGCGTCGAAAATGCCAATCAGCCGAGCAGTCGACGACGACGACGTCGTCGATATTTCATTCCAATACATTTGTGCAGCTGCATATGATAACATGAATTTTTGTCGTACATCATCGCGCGGCGGTGCAATCACTGTAGGCACGACGCCTTTGTCGACAAATTTCATCCGAACGATCTGAGACAGGATTAATTCTAACAAAAATTCACGATCGATTTCTCGACGTTTTCCCCGAGGAGGGACCAAAAATATTAATCAATTGTCATCACCGCCGACATATTGCGTTAGTCACCCCTGGTGCTCCTGTCATAATTTTGTTGTTGACACTTAACAGCTCTCGATTTTCCTTGTGATAATGTCAACTGTTCCGGCAAACGGGACAACGTTATTGTATCGCGGAACGCGATGACCGATGTTTTCGGTTGAAATAAAGGTCAGTCGATGAAGCTGCTTCAACAAAGAAAGCTGCAACGTACCCGAGTAAACTAACCTCTCTTGCTCGGAACAACTTTAACACTTTAAATATACATATCTTTTTTTTTTGTTCGACCGACGGTCCGGGCAATTAGGCTTTGCGGTGCGGATCGAGCGAACTACAGGTGGCCGAGTTTCGAGCTCGATTTAAAGGAATCGTTAATTAATATTGATCAATTTATAACAATGCCAATACAATATTCGTCTTTGCACAGCAATTACAATGGATGCCGAGTCAACAGCAATTTTGCATAATCCGATTTACATATTTTTCATCGAAGATCGCGATCTTCGCGATGGATCGCCGTTTTATCATCGCGAGTATCGCCGTCAATTAGTCAGTTATTGTCTGTCAATACATTTTTTTTTTTTTTTGTATCATGCAAACATAAATTGTTTTTTATATTATTTTATATTATGGATGCCATGTCAAGAGCAATTTTGCATAATCTCACTTATGTACCCTTCATTGAAGATAACGATCTATCGCCGTTTTACATTCGTCAGTTATTTTCTGTTAATAAAATTAATTTTTTTTGTAGAGCGCAAACATATATTTTTTTATAGTGTTGTTTTTTTGTTTATTTGCAGAATATCAGCGAATCAATTTCTCATGAGTCACTGAAGAAGCTGACGCCGCGTTGCTATATCCAAAGATCTTCGTTATGGACAGTCTGTTCACACAAAATGTGTCCGACGAGCCGGAGGACATACCCCATACACAGGAACCTGTTTGGATCCTTGGAAAAAAATATAATGCAATCAAAGGTTCGCCAGAGAGTTTTTTGTAGTCGTTATTAAATTTGTGAGAAAATTGGATGAGGAATTTTTTTTGTTTTTCAGAATTAGATGCAATACGCAGGGACATCAGGTCGAAATTGTGGTTCACATACCGCAAGGGATTCGTTCCTATCGGCGGTGTGGGTTCCACTTTCACATCCGACAAGGGGTGGGGCTGTATGCTCAGATGTGGCCAGATGGTTCTGGGTCAAGCACTGGTTTCCCTACACCTGGGTAGTTATTCTTGATTATATGGATTGATCCTAAAATATAAAGGGCAGCTCAGTGAAGAAATTAAATTTTTTCTTCCAATAAACAATAATTCAAGGTCTATTTTAGTCAATCGATTATAAAAAATAACAATGTCGTAAGCAAAAATCGTTAGCTTTCATGTGCTGTCTTTACACAGTAAAAAAAAGTGTACTTGTAGCAAACCTTTTTGTCCAGAACGTCCACAATTATTTTCTTGTTAATTTAGCAAAAAAACATTTCTAAAATACGCAACATTTTTTTTGGTGTGAAATTAACAAGAAAATAATTGTGGACGTTTGTGCACAAGAAACTTTGGTACGTATTTAACTGTGTAATTTACCTTCCATCTATTCATTTACTAAAAAAAAATATTGAATTGTAGGTAGAGATTGGCAGTGGATACCGCAGACGAAAGATAGTACGTACTTGAAAATTTTGAGTCGTTTTGAAGACAGAAGAGCCGCACCATTTTCCATTCATCAAATCGCACTCATGGGAGCTTCAGAGGGCAAAGAAGTTGGTCAGTGGTTCGGTCCCAATACCGTCGCCCAAGTGCTCAAGTACGTTATCATTGTGAAAAAAAATAAATTATTTGTCCATCGTATTCTTTAAAGTACATATCCATATATGTATAATAATTTCAGAAAACTAGTTGTGTATGACGACTGGAGTTCCATCACGATACACGTTGCTCTGGACAATACGTTAATCGTCAACGACGTTTGTGAGTATAATTCATCGCCGTAGTACGCGACAATTACGCTTACAATCTTGCTGAGTAAAAAATCATTGCAGTGAGACAGTGTCGAGTGGAGGGTGGCACATCGGCGGTCGTCGACGGGGACGAACCTCTCAAGGCACCGAGTCAATGGAAACCGCTGCTGCTTCTCATACCTCTTCGACTCGGCTTGAGCGATATTAATCCGGTTTACATTAATGGCCTTAAAGTAATGAAAACAATTTATGACCTTAAAGCTAGTCTGCATGAGACTAAGTAGAATTGCGAAAGATGAAATTTCATGTCGTGCATGATATCTTCGGAATCATAGCAATTTTACCTATCAACTACGGGACATTGTTGATCAACTGGACCGCCTGGATTGTCGCAGATGATTCAGTTGACCAATAATGCTTCGTCCATAGTCCTCACAGGCTGTAAACAAATGTTGTAAATCTTGTGCATTTTTTTCTAGGCATCTTTTAAAATACCCCAATCACTAGGCGTGATAGGCGGTAAGCCGAACCTGGCGCTGTATTTCATCGGCTGTGTTGGTACGTAATTACAGTACGGATGATCGATCGGACCCGTATTTAAATATTTAATGTTTCAGGTGACGAAGTTATCTACCTGGATCCCCATACGACGCAAAGGATTGGAATAGTCGATCAGAAGATGGACGAGAACGACGTAGAGATGGACGCCACGTATCACTGCAAGACTGCAAGTCGCATCCCCATAACGGGGATGGATCCTTCGGTGGCGCTCGTTAGTACATTTTTTTAAACCGATGCTGGTGTCCTTTTTACAGTCATCGATACTGACGAATCCTTTCACGACTGCAGTGTTTCTTCTGCGCCACGGAAATCGACTTCAAATCGTTGTGCAGATCGATGCAGGAAGAACTCATAGCTCCCGAAAAGCAGCCGTTGTTCGAACTGTGCGCCGAGCGACCGGCCAACTGGTCACCTACCGAAGACGTTGCAACCGAGGCCTTGGGCACTACAGCCTCAACCCGTACGTAATTTTTTTTTCACATTTTTCAATAATTACAATATTTTCTACTTAACGACCAATCGATTTTTTTATAGTTTTCGATCTCGATTCCCTTGACCGACAGTACGACACGTCCGACGAAGACTTCGAGCTGTTGGGTTGACGATGGGCGTCGAGGACAATTTTTTTTTATTGCCGATTTTCGTTAGCGTAAGCGTGGCTCGTCCGCAATGAGACGAATCAATGATGAATCGCGCCGAGAAAGAAAAAAAACGAATGAATTTAAACACTGTAAATACGTGAGTTACACTATAATGAGGGGGTTCGAACGAAATCGGTAATTTAATAACTATGCAGTTACGTGAGCATTTTTGCACTTTTGAACCTCGAAGTTTTTATCGGATAATAATATAATCGGCGATCGCGGTACTAACCGACGATTGCGAAGGGTTGAAATTTATATGACATAATTGAAGAATCGAAATTTGAAGTATTTCGCGCTTTAATCTAAAAAGAAAAATCGTTAACAGTAAAGATCGAGGAATACTTTGGAGAAGATTAATGGATAAACGAAACTTGTAAATACTCTATAAATGTAAGCTTATGTTTTTACATAGTAGTAACGCTTCACATGTGATCGCACGTAATATTTGTTTTTTTTTCGATGAAACGACGATACCATGGATCAGAGCGTCACGGTGATAAATGCGATTGCTTTTCTGTTCACGAGGAATCCTAGTTGTATAGGAGTTCTCAAAAATATCGCTGCCGCATTCGTACACGGGCTCGATTATGCGTATGTGAAAAAAAAATCTTTACACAAACTATTGTTGGATAAAAACGGCATTGAGTCCGTGGTCAAAGGACCGACGCTGTTAAATAAATTTCTGAACGTGAGTCGGACTGTCTGCCAGCGACAATTGTACATCGTAGTAGATAATCAGTAAGAGGCATTAATTTCTCAATCGTTCGTTTAATTCTTGCGGAAGCGTGCGACTGTGTGTTTCTCAGAATTAAATTCGTTCAATTCTCTCAAGCCGTTATCGCGCGCGTTATTTCTCACTGTTTCGCTAAATTTCTGCTGTTCCTCGTGACGCACATCCGCGAAGTATTTGCGAGACTCTATCAGAACACTGCCGCCTCTCTTCGCGAGCGGCGTTAGATTTCCCAGCTGCTTCGTCATGTTGTTCGCCACCCAGATGACGTCGAATCTGCCGGTATATTCGCTCTTGTTTTTGTAACTATCCAGCGCCGTCGCTGGATGAAATGTTATCTGTAAATTGTCATGTTTGTATACTAAGCATTAATCTAAAAAAAAGTGCCTTCGCACAACATAATTAATTTCTAAAAAAAAATTTGCAAAATCCTTTAAAGAAAAATTCTACTCTTGACTATTTTTAGAAATATCTTAGTAACAGCTGAAACGGCTTAAGGAGGTTGGAGCGCTTCGCACTGGTAACATGCGTGCTACATGTTTAAAATCGTTTATACAAACTTTTACGCATCTATCGATTATAGTGGATGGTTATTTGTATTGCAGCAGATGTCGTCAACATAAAAAAGCATTAACTGCCATGGATTTCCAAAAACATTAACTGGTTTGTGCTACTTTTCGAAAAAGTACAGAGTGAGGTAAAAGTTTGTATAAACGACTTTAAAAGTGGAGCACTTATTTGACTAGTGTGAAACCTTCCAACCTTCTTAATTACAATGTAATTAAGACCTTCCGACCTTCGATGACCTGCTTAAGAAGGTCATCCATTGTTAAGAACACTCTCAGTGACCGGATTCGGACCGGTCGAGTGTTACAGATCGAAGTACCACATAATTTTTTTTTTTTTTTATCCTGGCGAACCTTCGCTTCCGGTATGTCCGTCCAGGCAATGTCTTCGTCATCGATTCTCATTTTATTTCCGGCTCGCCATGATTCTTGTTCGATCTCCATGTCGGGCATCTCCGTGACTATCGTGCCGTTCAGTATCGAAGGATCCCGATGAGCGGCGACCGCCCCGTCGCACAGTGGTTCATTCCTTCGAATCTCGTGAATCGTTCTCATGACTTCACGCTCGGCTACGTCCGTAGCGCGGAGTTTTCTGTTCAAACAATCGACTGCGTGATGTGTGACAAAAAAAAGCATACGCTGTACGTGGCGTCGCTCACTTGTTCGTATTCGCTTCGTCCAGAGCCCAAGTGTAGAACGGACCGTTTGTGATGTCCTCCGTGTAAGCGTAATGCAGAAAGCCACCCCCGCTAGCAGTTATGTTGCTCAGAAGCGTCGGATTGCTCCGAGCGGGCTCGCCCTCCAGCCACGTGAATGCTATTCCGTTCTGCCTCCAAAATCTATACTCGTGAAGCGTCAGATTCGGCAGATCTCGATCCTTCAGAACCATGTGGAAATCCCAATCGAAAACTCCATCCCTGTAGTCGTAACGCGTACCCAAGGCTTTCCTGATACGGCGATCCCAGTAGTCGATTATAGGCACGCCGTCGCAAATTGCTCTGCTCCAAAATCTATTTTTTTTCACAGTTAGATGAATAATTTTAGTGTAAAAAAAAAATTGTCGAAGGTACTTCTCAAAGGTAGTGATTTAGTTATTATCAAATTGCTAAAATTTGTATGTGCGATGCATCCTTAAGGCGATACCTACTTAAAAATGTCTTCTATGATGTCCCTGTCTCTGTGTCTGAGCCTGTCCAACTCCAGCCACGGACAGTCGACGGTCCGGGTAGGAACATCACTGAATTTTTTAACCCTTTTAGCCAGATATTTAGCCGTGGTCGATCTCAGGAGTGTGTTCCCGTAAACTTCCAAGTAGTATCGAGTCGATTCCTGCAATCCTTCAATCACACGAATATGTAAATCTTATCTCTATAGTAATGCGAGTTGCAGGACAGGTTAAAAAATTATACATACCCAAGTCTTTTTCCAGGCAAATACTGAGCAGTAAAATAGATCGGGCGACCTGCTCGAGAGTCGGTTCGATCACGTGAAAGTTGACGCTCCGTTTCTCGTGAGTGTACGACGAGGCCAGAGTTTTGGCGATGTGTCTCGCGTCCCCGGAACCCACGATCAGAAATTCCAGCGGCTCTTCGGAATTTGCGATCGAACTTTCGTCAATCTCGGATCGCAGATTCAGAGGAGGACTGAAGCCCCACCACATTTTTATTTGCTATACGTTCGGGAACGACAGTGCACGGAAAGATGGATTAGACTACTTCCTGTTTATCCGGTCGCCTTAGAAACGCGAGAAAGTCTGCCTCGCAGTTCATCGGATAAATCCAATTAAATAGCCAATCAACCGACTAACGCAAGAGTTGAACCTTGGTCTCATTTTTTTTTTTTTTTTTTTTTTACTGCGGCGATTATCGCACGAATCTAAGACTTTGGCTTTTATATGGAAATAAAAAAAATAGTTAGAAACACGAAGGTGAATTGCTCGCCTATAAATCAGGGTGATCGATAGATTTTTCAAAAGAAATAAAAAGATTTGAATTTAAATAATCGAATTTCGATATAACAAAATCCCTTCGACGTTTTATTAGTGACATTCTCGTCATATTTTTTTTCATTTTTTTTTTAGAGTTATAAAACCATTCATTTATTTGTGATAATATAGATTCTGTGAAACAGATAAAAAATAACTCCCTTCCATCTTTCAATCTCGATGGCACAGACGCTTAACGAGATTTCGTTTATTCACAAGAATTCACGATCCTTAGGAGCGTGTTCGCTACCGGGACCTGGCTCTTTCTATTTGTCTCGTTTCTTCTGGGCCCGTTTGTTGCCGCATCGTTGTAGAATATCGGTAACGTGTCTCTTGTGCTGGAATATCGTTACGAGTTGAGTTCTAGCTTCGTTCATTCCCTCGCTTATTAGACTGCTGCGCTGCATGTTTCCCTTTATCAATTCGTTCGCGCGCTCGAGACCGTCGTCCTGTCTGCTCTTGCCGATTTGTTGCGACTCGAGCATCACCAGAGTTGTCTTCAATTTCTCGTGAACCTGAAAGCCGCATCGTTTCGTTAGTACCAAATCTCGTGCAAATACACAGCATTGTTTTAAACAATTCAACCAGCGACAAGTTACGAACGTCGTTTGCTTCTACCGAGTCGTTTTTTCAACCGGCAGTGACGTCATACCGGAAATACTACGTTGAGGTAGCCAAATGTCACTACGGTTTGACATTTGGCTACCTGATAAGCGTTGCTTTTGTTTGATGAACAATCGAAGCGAGCTATACCTGTTTTTCCAACTCGGCGAGATCCTCCATTTGTGCAGTGAGATGATAAACCTTCCAGCCATTAATTTTTTGCAAAACATGCTTTTGCTGAGCGAGCTCCGCGACAGTCGGCCTTCGTTCCTCACGTGGTCTGACGTCGCTGGGTCTTCTGTAATGATGCAGCTTACTGCCCCACCGATTTTTCCAAGAGGATGCTGCAATATTAATAATCAACGTTTATTATTATTATTCCGATAAGGTAAGCACGAGAATTCAAACTCGATGTATCAATCCGAAGCTCCTCACCCAGTAAGCTCGGCGTAGGTCTGGACCTCAGAACAACCGCCGGAGCGTGTCCCGCCAGTCTGCCGTCGTGCTGCTGTATATTCGAGATTTGTTTCCTCTCCATTCCATACTTGTCCTTTGGCTCCTCCTTGATTTTCATCTTTTCCTCGGTGATGAATTGCATCTCCTCGTCGTTGCACCGCGGTTCCATCAGCTCGACGCCGGTGAGCTGCTGCTTTCGGGGCTTTTTCCTCGGCGACATTTCCATCGTTTGATGTATCGTTATTCTGGATTGTTCGGGCTCTTCGTCGAGGCCCGGCGACGATGTGGCGGAGACCGTCGTCGAACCGGAACTCTGCCCGCCATCCCGATCGCCTCTGGGTGAACCGGGCGGACTGCAGATCGACGCGACTGACGGCAATGCCGCGAGTACAGGTACCAAGTTTTTAGCTGCTCCTGAAAGATTCCAATCGTCAATTAATTCCCTCGTTAACTTATGTTTTATTTTTTTTATTGCCGTACGTACCTTTCGCCGGTGAACTATCATGATCACGTTTTCTGAGTATACTCGGTCGAGGCGAGGCGTTCGGCTTTGCGTGAGTTTCCTCGTAGCCCGTGGGTTCGACAAGCAGCCTCACCGGTTGCACCGAGGCTGGACGATAAGGCGAATAAACACCTGCAACGAACATGGAAAATAAAAATTGCAGCCAAGTACAATAGTAATCTGCGATAATAGTGCGGTATAGTAAAATAAATTTTACAAAGGTTTAACGAGGGAGAAGCAAGCGACTCACCCGATGGTTCGACGGAGTAATAAGTAGTGGTTGTTTGAGGCGAATTCAAGTATATACTCTGAACCGGCTGTGCCGTTCCGGTGACTATATTGTTGTTGCTGTTGTTACTGTTGTTCGTCGGGGTCGTATTGTTATTACTGTTCGCACCGCTGCCGCCAGCGCTGCCGGCATTTCCCGGTGTTATTCGAAGACCGGGTTGTTGCTGGATCGGTGGCTTGATCTGGACAGTCTGGGCTATGCTCTGTGTGGGTATGGTCTTCACCGGAGTTGGGGTCGTCCTCGTCGGTGCCAGTTGCAGGGAATGCAAGGCCATCCGGCTTGTGTCGCCTATGGGTATCCTGCCGATGGGAGTCGGCGCTGGTTGTGTCACTCGCGTAACGTTAGCTGCCGGACCGGCTGTCGTTGCGATGACTCGTGAAATCGTGCCGATATTCGCCAGCGACGCGACCGTCTGAACGACCCGGGGAGCACCTTGAGGCTGAGGCTGCTGCTGCACCTGAATGAACAACGAAATGAGAAAAATGAAAATAAACATCGATATCGCTGATCAGTGAATTCGTAATTTGTAACACGAAATTACAATAAAATTTGTCATTGGAACAAAAATTCATTTAAAAAGAAGACCAATCGAATGCAAGACCATCGTGATTAATATTTCTCTTGGTCGGGAACACATGCAATAATACAAATCAGCCTCCTCTACCGTCAACAAATGCATACAATTTTGGATAAACAATTGAAAAAATGCTGATATTCACTCGTCGTCTCTTAAATGAAAAAATATTGTGGCGACGAACCTGCTGAGGCGGAAGAACAATACGGTTTATGGGCACGGCTGACGCCCCTGTCGTCGGATTGATCGTCAATTGCTTTCCGATAGTCGGCTGTACGGTCACGGATGCTGCGGTAGTGATTCGCGTAGTTGACCCAATCACGGGTGTCACCGCTATGCGACTGACGGTTCCTGGCGCGGGAATCGGTCTCGATGTCTGATTCGACTGAAATTGCAGACGAGACACTCGAAAACAATTATAGTGATAGTTGATATTGTAGTGATTATAGTGATATCAAGTGATTGAAAAAAAAAAAAAAAAAAATCCTATTGCGGCTTCAACAGTTTTGTTTTTTTCAGGAGTTTTTTATCCATCCTACCTGGAGGGGTTGTGTCAGTGGCCTTCCAGGCTGGACGGTCGTCGTTATGCTGGATGATTGCGGCGTTGGTGGCCGCGCCTGTGCCACGGGTATTCGCGTGATATTGTTGTTAGATTGGAGCACCGGTGCGATGAGCCTGGACGGCGTGCCCTGCACCCCGGTGACCATCGTCGCCTGAACGGGCCTCCCTTGGGGCGGCGTGACCAAACGGGGTTGCTGCCCGCTGTAGACCGCCGCAGGGGGCCGGGTCGTCACCCGACTGCCCGGTGGAACCGAGTGTCTCTGCGGTTGTGCGTAAACGACCGATGCCGTCTTCGACTGCCATTGGGGATTCGTCACGGTGGTATTTATTCTGCGGATAAGAATTTATACGAACAAAATTATAGACTTTTCGCGGAAAGTAATTAGCTCCGTTAATTCATCAGTGATCGTCCTGAAATTAATTTGACGATTTATTTTTTTGGGCGCTCTTGCGCCGTCTCGACTATGTTTCGTGAATACAAAAATTTGTCGTACCCTGGCCGGGAAATAGAAACGGGTTGACCCGTGCATGCTCTGCCGATCGGCGTTGCCACCGTCGATCTCGGCGCCGCGATATTGGCCACAGCGGCCGGCCCTCGCGGCACGTGATAGGTCGCCGGTGGTATGCTCGTGACGATCTGCTGAACCTGCTGCGCCTGCTGCTGATTCTGTGGCTGCGCCTGTCGCTCCACCGTGCTCAACATTCCTGGCGATATAATTCTCACTGTAGAACCCACAGAACAGAGCTGCAATGTGCCGTATACATGAAACAAACGTACACAAAAATTATTATCCAAATGTAACACCACCGATAACAAGGACGGTACGGACAAAAAGGTTTTATTTTACAAATGTAAAAACGGTATTCTGCATTCCTGAGACGTCTATAAAAATTGTCAATTAAGGCAGTTTTAAATTTTTCATCTCAGCAAATCTTCCGGGTAGTTCCCAAGTTCCAGTTTTTATAGAAGTAATGCCCAAAAGTTCAGAGCATATTTCTAGGATTATGCAGTAGATTTGCAGGCTGTTAAATGCGCGTTTAGCCCTTCACCATTTATAAGCTCTTAGTATTTTCTGAAAAACTATTTTAAGCTAAATTGCAGGCGTTAATTGACAATATTTTTTTTTCTTTCGATTATAGAAGCAACAGGGAACACAGGTACACAGGGAAAGTGAAATAATATGTTTTACCGTCGTGGTTATTTTACTGGCTTCCGTGGAGGAGACCACGCCGGCTTGCACCACAGGCTTCATGAGGGACAACTTTGGATTGAGATCCAGAGACACGGATTTCCCTACAAGCGTGCTGGGGCCGGCGACCGTGCCTATGACGCTCTGAGCCGGCTGGATGGTCTGGACGCTGCTCTGAACGATGTTCTGTACGCCCTGCATACTCTGTATCGTCGTCAGACCGTGAGTCACACCCGACCCGCTTGTCTCTGACAAGCGCTTCTCTCCTCCGCCCTCCATAGAGTTAACATTGGTGTTCATTTCTGCCCAACTGAAAAAAAAATATCGTTATTTTCCTTTAAAAAAAAAATATCGAAAAAAAATCGGGGTTATTCTTGTACAGAGATTGTTTACTACGTCGACAAAAAAAAAAAAACAAATAAAAATTTGTGAAAATATATTTTTTTTTTTCAGACAATTATCCCGCCCTCGAAAATGCGAGTTCGACGAGTGGATCTTCGATATTTCGATAAACAAAAAAATTACCTCCGTATTGTTGCATAGCGTTTCGATATTTTATGTCAGAACGGGCATAGTCGTTTTCGAGCGTTGTTGGAGGTTACAGGGAAAAAAACGGAGCGAAAAGTTGCGGATGGATCGAGCGGTCGTCGATCGATCGCTCGCGAGCCGCGCGCGGTTTTCCGCGATGGTTTTTTTTTTATATCACCGAGATACTTCGCGATCCCCGAGAGCGAAGTAACTTGATATATTATTTTGGACTTTTTCTCTGACAGCAACTGGTTACTCCGAACGCTAATTCTTCGAATTGAAGGCGCGATAGCGCACTGTGGAGTCAACACTCGCGGCCGAAACGGTTCACTGTTGCAACCGGGATCGATGGATTCTCTTACAATACTCGAAATTCATTGAAATTACGGAAAAAAACATTTTTCCAAAAGACGCAACAATCTGTACATCGTCACTGAGGCTTGCGACTGCTTGTACTGGGCATAATGCAAACACAGTGCATTGCGAGGATAACCCGTCGCTACTGCGCATGCGCCGACTCTACGCTTTTGTATTCTTTTTGTTGGCATCATCTTTTTTTTTTATTGTTTTCCTTTATCAGCCTCAGGGCGGCTCGTTAAAACGCATATTGAATTACAGAGTGTTTTTATTTGTTGAGATAGAACAATGCGAGCTATTGGATTTTTCGACAAAAATTGAATTTGAGGGTTTCAGCTTTTCGTCTCACTTGCGTCGTTGGATCTTTATATCCGGTTAGAGTGGATAGGAAGAGAAACAAAACGGTCTATCCCACGGAGCCGAGAAACAAAATGATAAATTCGATAACTGTAACAATGTTTATAAACATTGGACATTAATTATGAAATTATTTATAAATTACTGAGAGACGATCATAATTCGGTCTTTGTTTACTTCAAAGATAGTTTTCTTAACGTGGGGAATTTCCAGTCTGATCGTATTTTTTACATTTCATAACCAGTCCGATAACTGAATACTGATAACGATATTATCGCTTATACTTTTGAAGAGCTCTTCGAAAATCGTTGCAAAATTATTAAAATTTGTAATAACAAATAATTCGATAATTGCCCGCAAGCTAGGATCAAAACTTCCGACAGATGTCGCTGTTTCCCGCCATAAGGTCGGGTTGCCGGAAGCTCGAGGCTTCCTCCTTCACGCCTCTCTAGTTCGTGCCTCTTTTAGACCTGTGACACGATGGGTGAGTGTACCGAAATTTTACACGTTTAATCTTCATCTAATTCCATCCGAATAACTCGCGAACGAACGGATAAACGAACAACGCCAATACGTAGAGAAAATACTCCGCTAACGGATCATTATAATATATTTCGATCGTTTACGCTAAATTCGCGTTAAAATCCCCTTGGTTACTGACGTTGTCGTTTTGTTGGTGTCGGGCATTCCGACCGAGCATAACCGCGAAGTGCAGCTCACGTTTTCGCGTCTGTTCTTTCCTCGCGTCTTCCCTTCGTTATTCGCAAAATTGTGTTTCTTTCCGTGTTTGGGTAAAATTGTGCCTCGTGATTCGGAAAAAATAAACGAAGAAAAAAAATTGACTCGTTCGCAAAATCGGATCGAAGACACACGCTCTAAAGGTGCTTAATCTGTTTTCAGGTATTTCACGCGACCACTGGCATAAGAGGCGTGCCACTGGAGGCAAGAGGAAGCCTCTGCGCAAGAAGAGGAAGTTCGAGTTAGGACGTCCCGCTGCCAACACCAAACTTGGACCTCAGCGCATCCACACCGTAAGTTTTTGCCTCTGGTTGTGCTCCGCTTCGCCGATAGAGCGAACCAAGTTTCAGTCGGCGTTTGAATCTTTGAGTCTTTTTTGAAAAGTAAGAAAAACGTAATAAAAAAAATTACCTTAGGAAAACAAAGAAACAACAATTTTTACTTGGAAAGTCTCGGTAGATTGGATTCATAATGGATGAGACTTTGATTTTGGTGAGCGGCGCAAGGACCTAAGCAATGAATTTACTTCTACTTCTACTAGTCTGTCCATAGAACGTTCTCTAGGTGTTACAGTACAATTTTTTTGGACGCCTATTTTTACATTACTTTACATTACTTTAAAAAAAAATCTAATCCTGAAAATGATCAATTCATTTGCTTTGATGCACATTTAAGAAAGAAGATACATGAAATTGAAAATGTTTCAGTCTGCTTTTGAATCTTTTTTACCGTGATGCAATGTGAGTCTATTTTGCAAAACATTAAATGAACTTATGAAAACAAGTTTGCTTAGAAAACCAAAATGATAACATTTTTTAGTTGAAAAGTCTTTCCTTAGCTTGGATCAATACTGAACACATTGCCCTGAAAAGTTTTAGACAATTCTCTTACAACAATAAAAAAAATATGTCCTGAATTGTTGATTTGGTTGTTTTGGTACAGAAGAAACAAGGTAAATGAAATTGAAAATTTTGCAATACTCTACAAAACCTCCGACACTGATTATGTTATGAAATTTCTAAGTTTTCTTTTTATCAAGTGGGTTTCCTCAGTTACCCATTGTATTACTGAGAATTCAAGGCCGACTCGAAATGATATCTGAAACAGTACTTAGATAAAAAAATGCAAGAATTTTTGCAATTTTTTGATATTTTTTTGCACTGTTATTCGTAAACTTGAAAATTTTAATAATGCCCAACAAATGATGAGCACCCTTACCTACTCTGAGTGCCATGCTGACACATTCCCACAGCGTACTGAAGTAAAATTTCAAAAAATGTCTTCCAAATTACGAATTACTGTTCGGACGTTAATGCTCGCGATTTTCTTTTTTTGTCAAAAAGGTTCGCACGCGCGGAGGAAACAAAAAATACAGGGCGCTGCGTCTGGACACCGGAAACTTCTCCTGGGGTTCGGAATGCGCCACCCGCAAGACTCGTATTATCGATGTCGTTTACAACGCCTCCAACAATGAGTTGGTCAGAACCAAGACTCTGGTGAAGAACGCCATTGTCACGATTGACGCTACCCCATTCAGACAGTGGTACGAAAGCCACTACGTTCTTCCCTTGGGACGCAAACGTGGTGCCAAATTGGTAATTAATCGTTTATTTTTTAATTTTATTTATTTTTTTAATTTTATTTATTTATTTATTATTTATTTCGAGCGACGATCGCACGTTTAATTTGGGATCTCTTATTTTTTCGCAGTCCGAAGTTGAGGAGGAAATCCTGAACAAGAAGAGGTCGAAGAAGACGGAAGCCAAGTACAAGGCGAGGCAGCGATTCGCCAAGGTTGAACCGGCTATGGAAGAACAATTCGCCACTGGTCGCGTTTTAGGTATTGATCTCGATAATTTTCCAGAACAACGCTGAATTTATTTTTAGTTCGTAAAATTTGTAAATGATGATAACCAATAGTTCACCTGAGAGCCGTGACGACAAATTCCCACAGCGTACTGATCATTAATTACACTACCGTAGAAGGCTATATGTATCATCGATGTTCGTTACATGATTGATTATCATTACAGCATGCGTTGCCAGCAGACCCGGACAGTGCGGCAGAGCTGACGGATACATCCTCGAGGGCAAGGAACTCGAGTTCTACATGAGAAAGATCAAGAGCAAGAAGGCTAAGTAAATGTGTACTCACCCGAGTAAATAAAATAAATACAAAAAACAGTATTCATTGCCGTCTCTCGCTGGTTACACCATTTCCTGCCAATGATCCTGGATTCATATTTTTTAAGTGACGTTACACCAGAAATACGTTACTTCCGGTTGAAAAATGAGATTTTCAATCTGGAAGTACCGTCACTTCGATAGCGATACATTCGTCGCTCTGATGTCGAAACTGCGATTTCTGATAATCGAAGTTGGACTGGGGTGAACAAATTTAAACAATTCTATTTTTTTTGTCACAAATACTGTTTCTTTATTATTTTTCCATAAAAAAAGATCTTACGTCTGAGTAAAATAGCCTACATCCATTTCTCGATGTACGATCGCATGAAAACCCGAAATTTCGAACAAAAAGAAATATATATATATATATAATATATTTATATTCAATAAAAAAAAAATTAAATTAATCGTCCGCGGTATAGATAACAATTGTTTTTGCACCACGTTCGAGTTTCTCCTCGCGGGGTTTGGACTCTGCGGTCTTGGACCAATTTTCTCTAGGCCCTCCCACGAGATGTGGCATGACCTGCTGCTGAATGTCCGAGTCATTGGCCACCCCCGAACTGAACGCGGGTTTCTGGGCGCACTTTCTCTGATGAGTTTGCCAGTGAGTTTGTTGGCAACGATGATCGCAGTACGCTGTGTTCCAACAACAGTAGAAGAGCGCCTCGCGACCGCACTGAGCGCACCACTGTTTCGACTTTAACTCGTCGATGTATCGTTTCTTCTCATCCGCAGCTTCTTTTCGGACTTCCCCGATGGCTCGCAATGTTTCCGCCTCGAGGCTCGCCCGCATCTCCCTCAACGTTCGATCTGAAAATTTAAATCGATCAAAATTAATTATGTTATATGAAGACAGTCGAAGAATGCACGTAACATTACTGGGACGATGGTCGAAAATTTGTCGTTAATTGTTAGTTAACAGAGCTGTGCAAAGTACCAAAAAACACTTCCAGTACGAAAAGGGGGACCTTTATCGTCTTTTTATGGAATTAAAAAAAAAAATAAACTCACGTTGAAATTATACTTATCGAATAGTTTAGACGGATAATCATATATTAACAGGATATTTATGCTACTCATCGAGTATCTGTAATGCAAACGTGTCATCAAAAAATACTTGTACTGAGTACTTGAAAGCGTAAAAAAGTATTTGAAATACCAAAACGTGCTTGTGTACTTCAAGTACTGCCGAGCTTTGTTAATTATTAGTTAATTATTTAGTTGCTTAATCCTACATTGAGTCAGAGACAAATAATTTACCCGTATTATGCTTCAGTTCAGAAAGTTGTTGCTGGTGTTGCCACCGCATGCGTTCGATCTGCAGTCGCAAGGAATGTATGGTGGCTTGGTGGCTGTCCGCCGAGTTGCCAGTTTCGCCGAGATTGGAGTCGGCCGCCTGTTTTATGGCCTCCTCCATGAGTTGTCCCATGCGTTTGGCGAGATCGTTCGCCCCGCGATGAAGCTGGGCGCTCAGCGGTCCGGCCTCGGGCGGCGGCAGCTGATAATCCAATCCGTTCTCGTTCCGATTCGTGGGTATGTAGACCATCGTGTCGAGCGTCGCTGCCGGTGGCTTCGGCAGCTTCGGCAGCAGCTGTGGCAAGCGCGGAGCTTTGTTTGGAAACGACTTCTTCGCCCTGCTTTGTTTCTTCTGAACGTTGCCGGCGATCTGCGGCGAAACGCTCGGCTCTTGTTTCACCTTCAGCGCTTCGACTTTCGATCGCGCGTCGTCGGACGGTGAGTGAGTCTGCTTCGTCTCCATCGTCCCGTTGTTGACGACCAATATGCGAGGCTGCAGCTTCTTCGGCGTCGTTTTCAACAGGGAATTCGATATGATGATATTGTTGTCGCGCTTGTTGGTCAACAGCGAGATCGTCCCGGAAACGTTGCTCGGAGTATTTTTAACGGACATGACCGGAACTCCCACGGGCGATAGAATTCCATTGACGATCTTCGCTTCGCCGGTTCTCGAAGGCTCGCTCTCCGTCGCTTTTCCCTGTTCCCTGTCGCTCGTCGACTTCATGGCCTTCTCGGCGTTTACCTTGTCGACCATTCTCGCCTTAGGCTTGTAAACCTTTATCGAGTTCGTCTTCGACTCCGTCTTCCCGCTGTTTGGCGTACTCGATATCGGACTCTTCGAATTCGAACTTCGCGGATGCGAAAGTCTTCCTCTCGCGTTTACGCTTCTTAGCAAACCCGCTAGAGATTTTTCTAACGGGATAACAGTTTTCTCGTTCTTTCCCTTGGATTGATTCGCGGTTTTAGCTACGAGCGCGCTCTTTGTTTCCGGCGTGCCGTTGCTCACCGCGCTGGGTCTCGACGTCTCCTCGACGACCGGTGGCGAGCTCGACTCTGCGACCGAAGCTGACGAACTCGGTAATTCGTCCTGCGTCGTGTTCGGAGCTTCGCTGTTGTTCAGCGATTTTTTGAAACGCTTCTTCGGTTTTGCGACGACAATCGGCATGCTTTCGGTCGTAACGAGAGGATCGACGACGGTTTCCTTGGGTTTTTCGATCTCCGCGCTGGGTGCGCTCTCGGTCTCCACCGGCTCGCTCGTCGGCTCCCCGCTGGCGTCGTTGATCGTCGAATCTGCCTCGAGCTTCCGCTTGAGCGGGACGTTGCGTTTGCGGAAAGGCGACTTCCGGCGCGCCATCGACGCCGGCGGCGAGACGTGGTCGTTCGGCCGCAGAGGATCGTACTGCGGTAACAGAATTTTAATTTGCTCGGGATCCTGCGGATTGTAAGGTGTCTTCGCCGGTGCGAATTGAAAAGGGCCGAAGGCGACCTCGAGCTTCTTGCAGTGACGAGTTATCTCCTTTATGCACTCGGCCATCTCGACTTTTCTCTTGCGCGGCAGAGGCGACGGCGGCTCGCGCGAGTAGAGATAAAGATCCTTGGGTGGAACCCACGCTCGGTCGTGCTGACCGAAGAAACGGACGTCCACGTGACCCTGGCCGTTTACGCGCGGCATCGCCTTCGCCGGCCAGAAGGGAAAGCCCTTGAGCTTGGCCCATATCAGCGGATGCGGCTGACGGCACGGTTCGATGAACCACGAGGGGTGTGGCCGAGGCAAATTCCTTCCTCGCACATAGCAATCCGGACACGCCTCGATCTCTGCGACCTCCTGCTTCGCCGTCTTGATTATCTGCTTCGCGGCGTTCGTCAACTTCGTCGTGTCGGCGTAGACCCCACCGCCTGAGGACATTTTTTTCGCTATCAATATTTAACGCACTGTGCGCGTCAGTACTTTGGTTGATTAAGGACGGGAAAAATTTTAACATTTTGTAAATACTCACAGGTGTTGAAGACGATGCAGTTGTGCTGTATCCACTTCGCGTCGGCCATAAAAGCGTCCGTACTGCCGTACAGCTTCGCCCGGACGTTCGCCTCCAGGAGGTTCAGATCCATCGCCCTCACGACGTAATCCATGTAGTTTGGCACTTCGTTGATGTCGACCGCCTTCCAGAATGGCTCGGACTGAAAAAAAGTTTGGACTCTTTATAACTTATTGTCCAAAAACGTCCACAATTTTTTATTTGATAATTTTACGATCGCACCAGCTTGCTCTGGTTTTACAAACCAAAGTAGAAACTAAAATTCTTAATGACAAGGGAAATAAAAAAACAGGTTTGTGTATTCGAACCTGAACACAACTAGTTTGTCACTTATTTAACAAAATTATTTTTACGAAACTTCGTATTTACTGTGTTGTGCACACAGTAACAAAAAATTATACTATAAAAATAATAAAACATAAGAGTATTTGTCCGAAATTCGATATTAATTTTTTTTTAAATACACCGATTTTTATACCGCGCAATTTGAGTTGTCTAGAATCGATGTTCCCGCTCAACGACGATTCCGTACACGAAGGGTTAACGGCGCGAGTCTGATAATTCCGGTGATACAGTTCGGTCGAACGAGAATCGATAAATAAAATATGGCTCAGCCCAAGTTTCGAGTTTCGTGTACGGCATAGCGAAGTATCGTCTTAGTGATACATACCCCGGGACAACTGCGCATACGTTCAACAATGTATTTCAGTAGCATACACAAGTGATCGATCGACAAGTGTGCCACGACTTCGGAGCGAGTCTCCGCGTTTTCAGCTCTCAGAATAGTAGCACACTCGCCGCATATCCAAGTCTCGTTTATCGACGTTGGCGGCGAACCGCCCATGCATTTGCGGTGCCACGAGCGGGGACAGGCGCTGCATCTGGCGTCCACGGATTCCTTGTGACAACGCCAGCAAAAATTGTCGTTCGTGCTTTTCGTTTTAGCACGCTTGACTCTCGCCTCGGTCTCGTCGGTCGACGACTCCTCCCGCTGTTCGCTGAAATTTAGGAAGCCAACTTTGTTACTGGTACATCGAACGACGCGATCGTGACGAACATTCGAAATGTTATTATTTTTTTTACCGCGAAAAGAAAAGAAAATACGTTCGTTGGTCCGAAACCCATAGATCGAGATGAGAAAAAAGAACAGATTCCAAGAGGAACGTCGCTGTTTACAAGGTTGACGAAATGCAGCTTGTTTTTTTTTTCTTTTTTCAACATTTGATAAGGCCCACTATACAGGTCTTTGCTGGCTGTGATAATAAACCGTCGTGCTGGTTAATCTTTATCAGTCACAGATAGTAACCGCTTTAGTCAAGCCAAGTGTGTTATGCGTGAGCCGTGATACATAAGACGTTGATGATTAATTTATCACCGACAGCAATGACCCAAACGGAGTATGTGGAGTGAATATTTTTTTTCTCCTTTCTTTTATTAAGAAAAATAAAAGAATATAAGAATTTAAAAATTGGAGAAAACAAATTTTCTCCTTTTCTTCAACATATTCTCACCTCGAAGTTTTACGTTTTCGCTTCGCGTCTTTCGTCTCCGTGGATGGCAGAGAAGTTTGTTTCTCAACAGTGGCGATTACGGGATTGCTACTATTGATAAGTTTCGACGAATTGTTCGTCTCGACGATCGACGAATCTATCTTTATTTTTGCCTCGTCGTCTTTCGTCGCGGGCGTTTCTATCGGAATTTCTTCGATGCTGTCGTCTTTTTCCTCCGCCGAAGTCGTGTCCACGACCGAGGAATTGGAGATCTGTTGCGATCCACTGTCATTCTGCTCCTGCTGGCTGTCGCCGAGCGACTGGTCATTGTCGGAAACCTCGCTGGACAAATTCGTTGATCCCTCGACCTTGCTTGCTTCCTTGAAACTGACTGGCGACAACGTCGAGTTCATTGGGTCGCCCGAATCCTTATTCTCATTTTTCGGAGTCTCCATCGTGAATCATTCCTTGCGCCAGCGATTATACCTAAACATGATGAATAAAAAAATGTTAACCAAATTATGTACAGAATACCTCTACAGCCAACATAAAAAAGTTGCTAATATAAGTAAATAAACATATGAAAATAATTATGAGTAATGATAAGTAACATGAGTATCCAGCATACTGTACAATTTTTATTCAATCACATATGATGATGTATAAATATCTTCCGTTCCTCCCAACAAATGAAAAACAAACAAACAAAAATCTCTGATTCTATTGCTCAACCCAGCCAGCATAAAAAAAATTGCTGATATAAATAATTGAGTATATGAGAATAACTGTGCGAAATTATAAGTAATACGAGTGTCCCGCATAACGCACAATTTTTATTCCACCACATATGGTGACACATAGATATCTTCTGTTCCTCCCAACAAAATTACAATGAATAAAGAACAACTAAAAAATAGCCGATTCTATTGCCCGACAGTTGTGGGATGTTGGAGGTGAAAGTCTCTGTGACACATCAGAACAATGCTCCACTCTAAAACCAAGTCCGTGCATTTAATCCATACGAAATGAAATGATCCGTTTGTGAACGAAAAAAATTGTTCATATACATAATTAAGCATGTGAGGATAATTATGAGTAATGATAAGTAATACGTGTATCCCGCGTAATGCTCTATCGTAAATCCATCACATATGGTGATGCATAGATATCTTCTGTTACTCCCAACAGCACTAAAATGAAAAAAAAAAAACAAACAGAAAAATCTCGGATTTTTAGTTTGTCTGCCCAACAGTTTTGGGCTGTTGGAGCTGAAAGTCTCTGTTACACATTTCAATAATGCTCCACTCCAAAATCAAGCTGCTGCAGTTAATCAGCACGAAAATAGTGAGATCACACTCTTGCCATTCAGACGACGCGTTTGTGACCGATAAAAAAATCTACGCATTGGTGAACGCGAGTGCAACACTCGATGACTCCGGGGACGATGCCTCGAGTGCACGATACGATAAACGAAGTTGCGTGTGCAGTTTACAGCTCTCTCCCGTTGACATAAAGTTTCGTGGCCGTTGATCCGAAGGTCGCCGTGTGCTTTCGTCGAAATTGAATCACGACCGAGTTCGACGTCCGTTTCGCGTGCGCGGGGCGGGCGGCCTATCTCCGCCGATACCTGGGACAAGGTGGAGGTGGCTGTTCGTGCTTGGCCAAGCCAGTAAGATATCCACGAAAAGAGACTCACCTTGTAGTACGTGTCAGAGTCGCCGTTCCGTCGATTCGGGCGCATGGATGATTATTGAAAAAACAAAGAAAAAAAAACGGCAACAAAAAATTTAAGAGTCCTTCGGTAGGTCCCGACGTCGATCGCCGCTCAGAGTCTCCCCGTCCGCGTCACGACGAGCGGCATGGAAAGGTATCCGCTGTAAATCAGCTCGGCGGCTGCGTTCCCCGCTAGCGCGACTTCACGGCCGAGGGCTTTCCTTCCTTTTCCCGTGTAGGCCCGTCGTACAGCTTGCCTTGCCTCGCGCGAGCTCCGGCGCCATCTCTACGGTGAATTCTCGAACCTCATCGTCGCGTGGCGACTTCCTATACTCCGTGCGACGTAAACCTGCGCGACAAAAAAAAACAAAATGGGAACGACAAAATGTAAGATACGTTTATGCATAAAATGTTAACTTTCGAAAAATTCTTTGACGTTTGTCGAATTGTCGAAGATGCAAGAAAGATGTCGATATTCCCGTTTTCCTTGACACGAATCTCGAGCTGAATTTTGTTATTAGGCGGGTTTTCTTTGGGTTGAGGTTAGAAGCCGATAATAAGATATCAGCTTCCGATAAAAATGAATATGTATGCTGTGTGAAAATGAATCGACGCGATGGTGAGATTTATTTACTTACGGTTGAATATTCGCGCTCGGCGTTGTCCGACGGTTTTTCCAGATAGAAAAGCGATTTGATGATCCGACGAATCCGCGCATAATTAAGATCGATATCACGTACGTGTCGTCGGAGTTTCCATGGGTGCGGGTCAGGCCTGATGTGCGAGATTCGACGGGCAAACGACTAGGGCTCTCTATATCGCGTTCCTGAAAACTCTCGGAGTTGCTCGTCTTCGCTATGGTCCGAGCTTGTCACGAAATTTTTGTAGTAAAGAATTGTTGTATGCGAAACAACTTTGGTTGTTGTCTGGGAGCTTAGAATGGCTTAGACGTTTCGGACAAGACGTGGGAGGTTCGACGGTCAAACTAGGACTCTATACCTCGTTCCTGAAAACTCTGAATTACTCGTCTTAGCTATTGTCCGAGCTCGTCCTAAATTTTTTTTTAGGACGGTTAACAGTTTTTGTCGATGTTGTTTGGCAAATTAAGACATCCTTAGACTTTCAAGTCCGATGTGCGAGATTCGACGAGCAAACGATTAGGGCTCTCTATACCTCGTTCCTGAAAACTCTCTGAATTAATCTCTGCCATCGTCCGAGCTCGTCATTAAATTTTGCTGAAGAGGACGTACGACGGATTATCGGCTAGCAAGATATCTTCGGTTCGTCGTGTTTTCGAGTTCAGTTTTGGGCAAACTTTGCCGACGCATCGCTTGATCTCCGTAACTTCCGCAAGATTTATCAGTCTCTTCTTTCCACAGGAAGTTGAATTGATCGTGACCTTGCCATGACTTAGTGGCGCGTTCTTAGAGGCTTATTTATAATCTTTAGATTGTAAATATTAGAGGCGGTGAGCATTCGGATATTAAAAGGTGAAGCCAGTTTCATGCAAATAAAGGTTTAAACGAATTTATTTTTAAAATAGTCACAATTTTCATCTACTGAACGACGGATATCGGTGATACAATAATTTTACATATAATGATCCGGCTTCCTTGCCGTTTTGTTGTCAAAGCTTCAGCCTCTCGGGGATCCTGATGTCGATACAGACACGTTCAGAAACTCACTCTTGGTAAGATAGAAAGAGAGTGCTGCACTCATGCGAATATCAGAGAGAGACTGGTAGTTAGCCGGGTAGATCCCTGAACATGTTCAGCGGTTCGATGATCGGTGAAGGACTGATTCCATACAAAAAAAATGCTGGTTCTTGGCATATGCCAATTTTAGCCCTAGGAACTTAAAACTTGAAATGAGTCGATAGAAGGGATGGTAAAAAATTGATGGAACCTTAGAATGTACTAGAAATCGTGAAAGGATTTAACACTATACAATTCAATTTAAAGACTGTACTCTTACAGTATTAACGATTCTGATTTCATATTGGTAAACTATAAATTCCAAAATGAAAACAATTGTAGCGCATGCTAATCCAATCGATAGAAGTATAAATGCAAATAGCAATTCGTCAATTTCTAAGACTTTGTGGGTCGTATTATTCCTGACCTCCTCATCAAATTCGAAGTCTCCCAAATCTGTTGGGTTACATTTTACGAACCAGGGTTGGAGTACATCGGCCTCCACTATTCTTGCGAGAATTGTGTTGACCCGTTCCTCGAGTGACCAGTCCCATCGGATTTTGAAACCCAAATGGACCGGTACGATGAAATGGCTACTCACGTGTAATTTACACATTCGCGCTCCGTCAAGTGCACTAGCTTCTGGATACCATAGACAAACAGCCGACGGATCGTACTTCACGCGCAAAATACAATCGCGGACATCGTCAATTTTCATGTAACGTCTCTCAACGTCTGGAAGATCGATCATATATTTCGACGCAGATAATCCAAAAACATTGTAATCAAACTTCACAACGTCCTTTACAGTATCAATATTTCGTAGTGGAATCTTTGTTGTCAGCAAAGCCGCCAAGCCGCTCTGATAAATTCCCAGGAACGTTAACGCGAAAAATAATATGCTCGTCAAATAAATTCTCGATGCCGTATTAACGGGTAAATTGCTGAATCCCGTGCCGCAAGTTATACGAGTAAGATTGAGAAGTGCCGGCATCAAAGCCTGACCTGCGAAAAACTTGAAGAACACCAGGGTGATCAAATAAACGATAGCTAAGCCACATCGCGAATATATATCAATGACCGAAATGATTTTGTTTACTTGTGACTTATGCCCTCTAAATTGAGATATGAGAACTAAACCGGTCTGCCTGTGTGGGTAAGTCATTAATGTTTCATTCCATGTGAAGCGCATCGCATCCGGTTTTTTTACGATATCGATAGAGCTGTCATCAGAGAAGATTGGGGTTGCGTTCATGGTATGATAAATAGTATAGAAAGCTCTATCCTGTGTACTCAAAAACTGATTTGCGTTTAAGTGTACCTTGTTGTATATAAAATCTTCCGGAGGAATTCCTTGCACACGCATTCTGAAACCCCCAACATCCTTCGATTTCTCGTAATCTAGATCTACGCACATTGACTCATTTCTTGTATACTCTCGACTGAACATAGTGGCAGGATGGTTGTATGGTCCTGGGAAAACGTTGACCCGTTTCCAGGAAGCCGGGGCCACCCCGGTAAAAGGATTGTAACTGATAATAATTGTTCTACCGTCCTTGCCGTAACACATCACTTTTGCATTAAGCATGTTGAAGTGCCACGCCGTGCGAAAGTAATCTGTCGCCTTGCGACAATTGGGTGACCGATCGAGTATAAAAAATGAAGCCATATGATTCCACCAAATGGAAGATCTGATGTTTTCTTCAATGACGCAATAGAGTTGTTTCCAAAAAGATATTTCTACTACGAAGACGTGTAGTTTTCGTCGAAAGCACACAGGCACATGACGTGCGCTGGGCTTCTTCGTGACATCCGAGGGAGTATCAAACAAGATCACAGGGATTAAGTGTTGAGTCGACAGTGTTTTTATGAGGGTTTCAGACAAATTTCCAGCAAGGCCTATCGCACTTATCCGGTCTTGGTTGCAAGACGTGAGGATGTTGATCTGAAACCAATTACATCGTTATTAATTTCTATTCCGTTTGTAATTACAGCATGGCTATCATGACACGTATAATAATTTTCTGTAGGTAAATAGAGTGTAGAATTGATAGTGAACTGTGTAACCGGAGTCTATAGCCTCCTCTTCGATGGCTGATCTTACCAAGTCTCGGTCAAGAGTAGAAGTTGATTCATTCGGATTCGGAGTAGAAAGGACAATTTTAGCCCGACACATCCTCGCTATGAGGAACAAAGCAACAACTGTAAGCTTTGTTAATCGCATGACTTTAACTACGACTGATCAAAGAAAAACTCGAAGCTGCGAATACAACGGTTGACCGAAGACTGAATTGAATTCTCGCTGAATGCGTATGAACACCTTTCTGTGAACTCGCGCAACACGTCACAGGCTATACATGACAGAAACATCGCGGACTCTGGAGGGCGATAATTACCCTGTGCCTCCAATTACGGAATTGACGCATTCAACGTTCTACTGTATGTCAAACAGATGGCAAAAACGATACATGGTGCCTATGTAGAGTTTAAACATAACGACATCGCTGGTCAACTGATGTTGCCACATGATAACATCCTTCCCACATAGCAAGGAAATGTTTTTGAACGGTTTCAAGTAATATTTTTTTGAAATATTGGTAATATTTTGTCAATATTATAAAATATTTGTGAAATGTTTTTAAAAGATTTGGAAAAGATTTTTTTGTCTGCTCATAAATCTTACATTGAAATGTTTCAGAAATGTTTCGCTGAGAAGTTTTTTCAAACATTTCATCGAAACGTGAAAGATTGCATATACACACCCGCACAAACACAGAACATTAGTGGAAATATTTTGGTGAACCATAAAATTAAAATATTTCAGAAGTGTTTAAAGATTGAGTGTGTTTATGAAATATTTAAGAAACGTTCCGTTGGAATATTTTGATAGAATATTTCAAAATATTATTTTCATATATTTTAGAAATATTTCACTTGATTTAAAAGATTGGAAATATTTCTAAAATTACTTCAAAATATTTTGTGCTATATGGGTTAGTGTATACCATCCCGTGAAACTATATAATATCGATTCTTCTGTTTAACCCAACGATAATGATCAATGCCGTTGTACATTTATATTCTATGAAAGGACTTTTACGCGAATTCCCGACGGTGCACTGAAGCAAAAGTAAATTATCCATACACCCATTAACTGTCCGTCTATAACTGCCACCTGGGAAATAATTATACATCTGACCTTTACCTTATTGCAGTTTTACGCATGCTTCACGTGCGCACAACTCTCATTTTTACACCTCACCAAATATAATTTGGTACGAGACTCATGCGGAAATCTTTTTCAGAACTCGTGTGATTACAGCACTCTCCGCCTGCAGTTGTTACTTCTACAGGCACCGTTGACCATGGTGGACCAAATTACTGCTCGAACAGTTCGAGTCCACTTTATATAGCGAACTCGGACCAACCGCCGAGCCAATAACGTGAGAGTAGCGGGGGGAGTTCAAGCTCCCCACCGAGGGACGGTTACTTACGCATGTTATAATTCGCGACTACGAATTCCATTAGCATAACGTCCACCGTACCATCCGATTCCACCTAGGTAGCACAACAACAAATTAGATCTCAACGGGTTCCATATGTCCGTCTGGACGGTATCCGAAAGTTACCATCCACCCAAAAAGTTAACTTTTGGATGTAGGACAGTTTATAGTTACCATCCGGAGAAACATATGTAACCCAATTAGCTAACTTTTTCATACTAGATGTTTTTTTGCTACCTGAGCGAGAGTATGGCGTACTGCCGAAAAATGATCGAGCATATCGAGTATCGCCGGAAAACATAAATGCTGCACTCAACAGTGACGCAAATGAGCCACCAGTTGTAACAAACGCATTCCTTCCGATTGCGTATATATACATAACATCATCAATATTTGTTACTCCACGTTAAAAAAAACACAAAATCTTCCATAGTGTAAATAAGAGGTATAAAAAAGAATAAACGTTTGAGAAACAATAGCTATGTACAAAATAATGAAATTATTGATTACTGATGTTGTGCATTGAAAGATATGGCCTTATGGTCTGCTGTTATTACCTCTCAACTATCGAACATACGCACATTTAATTTGAATATACAGTATTTCGTGAGAAATCAGTTTAAAACTTGATATGTAAGAATGTCTTCCCAGCATTAGAAATGTAAACATAACTTAGACGATATACTCCGTGAGCCTTGGGCTTGGCCAACTTAAAAGACAAAAGTCTACCGAATTGCAACTCTAGCAGAATACAACCCTATCATAAAATAAGGATTCTGTTGGAGCTGTCATTTAGCAAAGTTATATCTGATAAGGATGTAACCATGCTATTGATAAATCATTAACTATTGTAAAGAAACATAACATGAAAGATTGCAACAGTTATAGAAATCTTATTTTTATTACCTGTTAACTATCCAACATACGCACATTTCACTCGTATAGAAGTTATTTCGTGTGAAAGCAGTTTAAAACACGATTCGTAAGAATGTCTTCCCGGCATTAGAAATATAAACATAACTTAGACGATGGTTCTCAGTGGGCCTTGGGCTTGGCCGACTTGACTTTCTTAAGTTTCTTAAGTCCATTTATGTTCGATTTTAATAAACTCCAGTAAGCCTGCTGGAATTTGTTTACATCCTTGGAATGGATCTGAAACGAGAACGAACGAATATAATTTAATTAATAAACTAAATTCAATTAATAGCACATATGGACGGTGGACGGATACTTACAACGGTGCTAATTTTTTTAGAGCGAAACTGAGCTCTCACTAGACACATGTATTCTGTGGGTTTCGGTAACGGCGGCCTTCCTTCTCTGGGCACGGGTTTGTTCTGTCCATTGACTGAAAAATGCACAATTAACAAAGACCGTGAAACACTCGTCGAAACGGCTGTCGTCCCGCGGGTCGGCGAAGCTTTACTTACACCTCTTTATGGTCAGTGTCACGGAGCCGGAAATACGCGACTTTTCAAACAGCTTCGTGAGTTCCGCTAAGAACTGAAACAATATTTAAAAATATCGTCAGTCACTATTTTCCGTGACAAAAATCTTTGTTCGTTTTATATTACCGCATCGTTTTCCGTAAACAAAACCATTCCGACGTCAGCATATGTGTCGGGTGCACGTCAAATGTGGACAGATACGTTTCTTTAAATAGGTTATGTACAAGCTCGGTGGTTCCCAGTTTACACAGATTCACGCGAACGGAGAACCGCCGTGCCGCGCCATCAGCCGGAAGTTCGCTCGAACTAACGCGCGAAACACTTTCGACTTATCGCGCGGATGATAAAAAAGTTGGTTTTTGCTCCAGACGTCGCATTGGCGACTTTTTACCATACGGCCACGTACTGATTTAACAGTGTAAGATTGCGTTATGAATTTTCTGATGATTGCAAAAGCCTAGACCCACAGTTTTTAAGGCGAATTCCGAACGACCGAGGAAAAGCAGAAAAACACATAGGCAGTTTTTCCATCGATGATAATTTTTTCTGACGAGTGTGAGTTTGCAGCACGTGCCGAAGACGAGTGTTGCAATCACACGAGTAAAAAAAAAGTTTGCTGCACGAGTATCGTATAAAATGTTATCCATTTACCCCACTTTCACAAGGTGTGAAAACGGGGGTATTTTCGCACCGAGTAGCATAAACGAAATTTATTTCACTCGGTGGGAAAGTGGCGCTTTTTTCGCACGCTTCGCGTGCAAAAACCCCCATTTCCACACCTTGTGAAATAAAATCTTGTTCGATACTCGTGCGAAAAACGTTTTCTGAACTCGTGTGATTGCAACACTCGCCTTCGGCTCGTGCGGCAAACTCACACTCGTCAGAAAAAGTTTTTTCGCACTCGTATCGAAATGTACTATTACAATTCTCAGCGATCGTGAACGCGCCGCTTGACGCGGCACGCCGCGCCACCTCTGAGCCGAGTCGAGAATCGCCTTTTCCCGACCCATCGAAACCGACTGCTCCGCCGGATTGGTTAATTCAAAAAAATTAACCATCATTCAATTGCGTAAAAAATCTCGAAAGTCCTAGTCCGCAAACATCTTGTTAGCGGCACTTTTGCCGAATTAGCGATATCTCTCCTCCGTATCTCCTAAACCCGCAAGAAGAACCAGACAGGAGTCTCGCTAGATCCCGTGCCGTCCCGTGCTGCGTTCCCAATTCGCGGTCGCACCGCAACTCCGCTGATTCCCCCGCGCCGCGCTGCTGCTGTCGCTGGCTGCCGGGCTCGGCGCGCACACACAATCAGTGCGCATAGCGGCGATACGCGCTGATCCGAGTACCCATTATCCCTGTGTGGGCCTGTGTCTCTTCTCTGTCATCACGGGAACGTGCTGCGAGTACGTTTCACCTTAGCCCAGGATGGCCGCGATGCTGTCCAACTGTTCGCGGATCGCGCCTCGCGCCCTTACCCGCTTAGCAGCTTCACGAGCCAAGGTCAGTCTTAACCCTTTTTTTTTCTTCTCACTCGTGCGGCGAACGATATTTTCACCGTTCGTGCTCCGTTCGTGCTCACCTAACGGCCGATGACATTGGCCGAGTTCTGCATCGAATGTAAGAAAAAAAGCAGCGTGCCAATTGCACCTCGGCACGCGCCTCGACACAACTCCTTCGGCTGAGCCCCGTGAGCGTTTCTTACCGTGTTATGTAATCGTCTTGACTCCTCTCGGTCCACAAGCGTTTTCGGTAACACACCCGACAAGTCACTCTCGCCTCTGTCAATAGCGTAACGCAACATTGTAACTCACAATGTTGCGCCACTGTCTTTTTCACCCGTGCCAGAGACGAATTCCTACGTAACTCCGATGACCACGATTTATTCCGCTTCACCTGCGCGCGATGTTGTTGTGCACTATAACGATTTTTTTTTTTTTTTTCTGAAAACTTATCGCACCTTTGTACACGCCGACGGACGTGATAATTTATTTTTGTCTCGCCCACCCACGACACGCGTCCTCGCGGTTCCTTTTTTAAACGAAATTTTCTCGGTTCGTTATGTCATCGGATAACGATTTATGGATATAGACCGAGGTTGGATGAGAATTTTTTTTTCCCCTTCTATTTTGGTGATTTAATTTAAATATATGATAGAAAATATATCCTATCGTATGTAAGACATTGTTTAAAAGGGGCCTGATAAGTTCGCTTACAACTGTATTGTTTCTTTTTTTTTTGCAGATCGTGAGGACGATTCATCAAGAAGGTAATTAACAATACAATAGTCGGAAAAGAGTGTCATTCGTGTCGGCATTGATGAATAATCGTCTGAGACTATCTTTTTCTGATGGCATGTTGCAGGGCGCGCACTTCTTCTTTCAACAAAATGCGGAGTCGAAGAGGTAGCACCTCTGTAAGTTGCAGATTAGCGAGTAGACAAATGCAGATTTTTCTACTACATAGAGTAATATATGCCTATATGTATTTTAAACACATATTTGGGTTTAAAATACATGTGTATTTAAAGTACATATGTACTTTTAATGTTACCGCTGTTTGATTGTATAACGCCTGTTGGCAGTTCCAACAAACCGAGGGTGTCCTACTGTTGGAAGGTCCAGATGAGACAAATCCAATCGACACAGGCCTTATGTGAGTTTATTTTCGGATAAATTGATTCAAGGGCCAGGCAATTTTTTAACATAAAAGCGATAGAATGTTCGAAGTTTATGGAACAAAGATTTAATCAAATCGTAGCCTCATTCTCTGTCTATTCCTGAGAATAAAAAATCTTCATTAAATTAAATTGTCTTATTTCAATAATTGCAATTACATATTTCAAGGGGACATAAAAGAAGTAGTGGTCCCCGCATTCGCGGACAGCATCAGCGAGGGCGACGTCAGGTGGGAGAAGAAAGTCGGCGATCAAGTCAAGGAGGATGATGTTTTGTGCGAGATCGAAACCGACAAGGTAGAATAAGATAAAACCCATACGATAATTCACGCATCCGCGACGATACCGCTAATGACAATGCATTTTTTTCAGACCTCTGTGCCTGTACCATCACCCGGACCCGGTGTGATCAAAGAACTGTTCGCCAAGGACGGCGACACCGTGAAACCGGGTCAAAAACTTTGTACCATCGACGTTGGAGCCACCGGAGGAGCGGCTGCTGCTGCTGCGCCAGCAGCGCCGAAAGCCGCACCGGCGGCGGCTGCGCCACCGCCTCCACCGCCGCCTCCGCCTTCTGCTCCGGCTGCCGCTGCACCGCCGAAGCCGTCTCCGGCGGCACCGCCTCCTCCACCTGCCGCGCGCCCTCCGCCGCCCCAAGCACCCACTGCCTCGATGCCGGTCGCTGCTATCAAACACGCTCAGGTAACATTAAGAGCAGGGAAAATACCACGGTCGGTAATAAAACTGTAATTAAATTTTTTTTCGCAGACGGTAAAATCTTATTTCAAAAGAAAAGTGTCATCGAAGATGGATCACATGTCAGCTTTCGATGACACTTTTATTTTGACCGTATTTGAATGCTCATGACTGATGCTATATGCGTCTATTCTTATTTTGCAAGACAATTTGGATTTATATGTGAAGCTAAATTTATGATAATAAAAAGTAAATAGAACAGTTTGTTTTGCATTGTTAAAAAGATAGAAATTGAAAAGGAAAAGATAGAAAGATTTGTGTTTATAATTCCTTTTTTTTCAACGCAACAATCGTTTTTATAGTCTTTGGAGGGAGCAAAGGTTCAACTGCCCCCGACGGATTACACTCGCGAAATAATTGGCACCCGGACGGAACAACGCGTCAAGATGAACCGTATGAGGCTTCGTATAGCCGAGCGTCTCAAGGAGGCCCAGAACACCAACGCCATGCTCACCACCTTCAACGAGCTTGACATGAGGTTAAAACGAGTTATTTTTCTAAAACCTTTACATCCATTGCAAACACTATTGTTTGCAAGGGTTGTTTTAACGTAATTTACGAAAGTCACCTCTTTAAGAAACTGCTAAATTCTCTTGATTTCATTTATTCGCTTTCGTGCTATCGATAATATATCTCGGCAAATTTCTGATCGCCGATCGATTCGTCGTTCCTGAAAATCGTAATTTATAAATCGAGTATTTCGATGTTCCAGCCGTATGATGGATTTCCGCAAAACGAATCAAGAGGCGTTCATAAAGAAGTACGGTTTGAAATTGGGTTTCATGAGCGCATTCATTGCGGCCAGTGCTTACGCCCTCAAGGATCAACCCGTCGTAAACGCGGTGATAGACGGTGGCGATATAGTCTACAGAGACTACGTCGACGTGAGCGTCGCCGTCGCGACGCCGAAGGGTCTCGTCGTTCCCGTCCTGCGCAGCGTCGAGAACAAGAATTTCGCCGAAATCGAGATCGCCCTCGCGGCTATCGGTGACAAAGCGAGAAAAGGAAAGATTTCGGTCGAGGATATGGACGGTGGTACATTTACGATAAGCAACGGCGGAGTGTTCGGATCTCTCATGGGAACACCTATTATAAATCCGCCTCAAAGTGCTATTCTCGGTATGCACGGCGTTTTCGACAGACCGATCGCCGTCAAGGGACAGGTAAATATTTCGATATTTCTTTCCACTTTTTACATTCACCTATACTCAGAATTTAATACAAATTAAAATGTTACTATTATATTATTGTTATATTATTGTTATATATCGTTTTTTCCCTTGATTTCAGGTCGTAATACGTCCGATGATGTACATCGCCCTGACCTACGATCACCGGTTGATCGACGGTCGCGAGGCCGTGATGTTCCTGCGAAAGATCAAGGACGCCGTCGAGGATCCGAGAATTATACTAGCTGGCCTGTAAAGAAAGAAAAGGAAAAAAGGGAAAAAGCGAAGATCGAACGTCGCGCAAACATTCTAATCGAATCGCTTCGAAGGCGCCTCCACCTCCTTCCGGGACGACTGTACAGTACTCTCTGTATTATATTCTGTTCGTCGAGTTTCTTAAACGAAACTCGGACCTCTCGAAATCGTTTTTTTTTTTTTGCTTTTTTTCTGTTTCTCCGTTTCGACGCAGAGTACGATGGAGACGCGTGTAAACGATTCTACGATCGAGGATACCCCAAAATCGGCGTATTCCCGATAGCGCGGTCTACCGAACATTTCCTAAATCATCCCCGTACACGCGGTATTAACGTGTTTCAGAAGTATCGGCGAGTGAAGTATTCTTCGTCTCCGTCGCATCATCGGTGCGGGAGTCAAACACGTTCACAATTACGCGGGCGGATTCATCCTTCGTTGCAAGAGGTTGTAAATAAATGTAAGAATCTTATACTTTGTGTACGAAATTCGTGCGAGCGAGGAGCAACGCGGCAACGCCATTGGCGGACACGACTCTATGCGCGCGCAGCTTCAACCAACTGCCCAATCCCGTTCGCCACACGTCGACGATAGAATCATTTTTAAATCATCACAATCCCCCTCGGACAACGTCGAGCGAAACCATTTAATCTCACTGATAAATTGAATCTTACAGTATAACGAACGTCCCGACCTACGTCCCTGGACTAAAAATCATTGTAATATTTTTAATTCGTATCGTCCGAAAAACGTCGAAAGGCCAAAGTGTCTCATCGAGGAAAAAATGAAACAAAAACACACACTTTATTCTGAAAAGTTGGTGCTTCGAAAATAATATCCGTAGTACTTCATTGATCGCAATAGTTATTATATATATTTTATTCCATCGGACCTTGGAGGACTAACTAGGACATCACAGAAGTGCGCAAAAGAGAGTTGTAGACCGAAGCTGAGATTTGTTATAGATGTATCGAGCAAAAAAAGAGGTAAATAAAATTACCTTAGTCATTAAATTACAAACACGATTCGTAGATATATATATATATATATATTTATATAATTGTTCCTTTTTTGTTTTTGTTGTTCTTGTCTCATTGATTGTTTCGATTCGTAACGCACCATTAAAGTCACGTGACGCAACTCGTTGCCCGGGGTTTGAGAATTGTTGTTATTTCCGGCGCGAGACCTTGAAACGTGTAACTCGAAGTTCGTAGGGACTCGATATCGATTTACCGGAGAACATTCTCGCGGCTGGCGATCGTTCTTGGACTGCATCCGTGCGGCATCTCCACTGATTGGAATGTAGAGATGCGGACTCGAGCATCCGGCGGCGAAGCATTTTGGACACGAAGTTCCAACAACCGCAGGTATTTGAATTGATTTAGTTGCCATGTCGATGGCATAGTTTGGCCAGTTACACAACTGGCCAAACTATGCTATCCATACAGCAATTCGATATAGACGGACGAATGAACATGCCGTTGATTTCGAATCCCTAGCAGCTTCAGCAACCGCAAAAATTATGGTAATTTCAGGTAACTTTTTATACCCTTAAAAATAACTGCAAAAATATCCATAGTTGAAATTCTACTGCCTTTCAACATTTTTTTGTTCGTGTAACAGAAAAAATAACCGCAGCAGAAAGCGCGCATGCGCAGAAGTTGAAATACCATTATTTCTACGGAGTAAAAAGTGACCTGGAAGTACCGTAATTTTGTTCGGTTATTCTACGATTATTCTTTTTAAAAAACAACGGTTACTCAAGTTGGTGGGGATATTCGCGTGGAGGCAACCTAATTTCTTTACCGACATGTGATCGAAGGTCGTTCGGGTAGAGGGGTTGGACTTTATATGACAACCCTTATCTTATATATAGATATATATGTATATATATTTCACGAAGCATTTGCCGCCCTTGACTTCGCTCAACACATTCACATTTAATCCGAAATAACGCAGTTGAGTTACATTTACATTTATTTGCTATGATTGATATAACACTAATTCTATTTTTATAGGTTTACGAAACATAACGAGCGATGAACACACGCAATGGACTTTATTCAATCGTAACGCCAGTCTTGAAACACGTCGTAACAATTACAATAATCGTCGCTACACCGTGAGGTTTCATGCTTTTGCCCCCCCCCCCCCCCCCTCTCTCTCCTATACTCTGCTTTTTATTTGCCACCCATTCGATTAAATCGAGCCGGTGAATCAATATGTAACATTTAAATGCTTTAACATCGATAACAGATATACATCCATCGTATACGTTTGCCTTCGTCGTCGCAATTTTGTTTTAAATTCAATCTCAACATTCGAAACATAATATCGGAATATCGCATTGTGTTTCGTTTTAACAGCCAACATAACGTAGTATTCACAGAGCGTTGTCGCGAACGCAATTAAGATACGTGAGTACACATTCTCAAACAAAAAAAGATGCGATCGTGGATCATTCGCGATTCCAAGTACGCTTTAATTCGGTATGTGGTTAATTTTAAAAAATAAGTAAAAAATGAATAACGATACCATGTAACAATTAAAAGAGATCACAGCTACGTGCAATTATATCGCGGAAAAAGTTGACTATGCCGAGGTCACGTCGGACAATCATGTCGAAGGAATTTTAATACTAGAATACCGATGAAACTTCTAACGTTCGTTTACAGCTGATGAGAGTCATCCGACAGAGTCTGGTAAAACGGGTGCTAAAAAAGAAATCCTTACAGGAGTTAAACAAGAAGTTGCCAAAATTAACATCAAAATATTTTTGTTTCACTCGGTGCGAAAATTGCAGTTTTCCGCACGCTTGCGTAAAACCGTATTTTCAGGCCTTGTGAAATCAAATTTTGTACGATACTCGTGCGAAAAACTTTTTCTTTACTCGTGTGATTGCAATACTTGCTTGAGGCTGGTGCAAACTCACTCATCAGAAAAAGTTTTATCGCACTAGTATCGTAATGTATCATTCTTCCGAGCGAACATAACCTAAAAGAAAAAAGTTGTCCTTCCATTTTGGTCGCGGGAGCTCGAGAGGTGCCCTCCGAAAAATGTTTAGTGCCGATCGTACCAGACTCTCTCGAACCCGAGCCTTATCAATAAATGTCTTGTCACAACGAAGCAATATTATTAACGAGGTAGATCTACCACTTGTAAGCTCATTACGCCCCCCCGTGTCAACTTCCGAATCCTCGTGTACGGTCATTCTTCTATTTTTCCTTTATTTTCCTCCCCTTTCATTTACTCCTTTATTTCAACGACAAGTCACATCATTATCATTTTTGTTAAATTCTACATGATATTTATTTTCCGGCGGTCTTCGTGACTCGCCGAGCGCCATGATTGGTACCGGTCGGAATCACGAAAACGCCCGAAACATGTTAGGTACGCGTAGATATGCACCGGTTAATCGCGTTCGCGGGTAAAACTGATATTCTCCACGAGATATTCATGAACGTGTCCTTAATCGAGGCGACTCCCCCAGTCTCGCCCGAATAATTTCTCCTATCTCTAACCGTGTCGTCCCTCGTCGAACTTTATCCCAAGTAACCCCTCCGATCTCGAAGGCAACTCTCGCTCTCCCTGGTGGCTCGATTTAGAACTCGGTCTGGGGCCGCTTTGCGAGCCACTCGACGATCGCCGGTATCTCGTGAACCCTCTCCTTCAGGCCGCGGAGCGCTGGATAACTCTCGAGCGGTGCCGTGCCGAATATCTGCTCGAAATTCTCCAGCGCGACGGCGAACACGAAGTCTGCCCACGTTGTCTGCGATCAGCGAAAAGAAAAGGGGATTAAACATAAATTCACGAGTAAAGCGTCGAATATCCACGCGCGACGGTGCTGCCATTATCGTCCTAGCGTTCACCCGCGCAAGTGTCCATTCCGCACAGCACTTTCGTTCCGACATGGATTTTAATTATTTTCTATATTAAGGTACTTCACGTAATAACTGCTTCGTGCAATATTAACCCTTTAACCCTTCGTGGAAAGATACCGTCGGATTAAACTATAACTCGCAGGCTATTGTGTAGTAAAAATTTGCTCCTAATTAAAGGAATAATGTTACATCGTTAAATGATTAAATATTTTTGCTCTTTGTGCACATGCATACGTGTGTGATGCGCAGTTAATTGAGGGTGGGTAATTGGTTTCCATGAAGCGACTTCTCGATAAATATTCAACGCAATCAAAATTTTCGCGAAACTCGTTAACAACGAAATATTTCATTAACGGATTTAATAAGCAATACGAGTTATCATCGTTCGGCGTCATGATGATTAATAATTTTACTAAAATGTACTCACGTTGGAACCGACAGCGTATCCTCCGTTCTCCTTTATAGTCTGCTCGAATTTGTTCAGATAGAACGGTATGGTCTGATTGAGGAGTTTGATCTTCCGTTCTTCTTTTTTAAATAGATCCTCCTCCGTTCTGAATTGGAATAGAACTGCGAGATTGTGAATATCACAGTGAATCGTTGAGCAGGCGCGCGTGACGTTTAAACTTTTAGTTCACACTTTTAGTTCAAACTTTGCGTTTACACTTTTAGTTTAAACCTTTAGCTTAAACTTTAAGTTTAAACTGTTAGTTCAAGCTTTTAGTTTATCTTTGGTCATTGAGGTTCGGCTCTTTAGGGGAGATTCGCTAAACACTTAAAAAATTCAAAGAGATCATAGTCATTTACCTAGTTTAAGATCGCCGACGGTGTCGACGAGGGCGTCGCACAGCATAGATTCCCACTCGTTCTGCCCTGCGAGACCGTGCTTCCTAGCGAGATATCTCGCAAATGCGTTGCTCTGACCTATGGGCTTCCCGTCGATTTCCAGCACGGGCAGCATCCCGTAAGGCATCGCTAAACGAAGGTGCGTTATGAGCGAGGTACAAAGGGAAACGCTACTCGCAATAAAGTTAAATAAGAAATGCATTTATTTTATTTTCAATTTCAAACATTTCCTGGCCTTTGTGAAGGGAACTTTACATTTCCTTCAGCATTAATATCACTTCAGCGTTCTTTCATCCGGAAGTGCATTGAGCAAAACGCAATCGCCTCCAGGAATATATTGTTCGTGTTTTTCTTAGTTTTTTTTATTTTTCATTTCGTCTGTACGAGTTTTATATGAAAAATCCGCGCATGCACGTATTTTCATTTAGCGGAATTATATGCAATATGAAGAAAACGGCTCTCTGAAAGAAATGCAAGCGCGACACAGTTTTCAATCTGGAAATATGCGTTTTCACTCTTTATCAGGAATATAATGCATTCATGTTTCGTGCCGAGATTTTATGCTTAATAGAATATTACTTCGAGTGCACTGCAGTGTAACTAGAAAAGTACGAAAGAGGCTTGAAGGATACACTGTAGATATAAATTGTAATTGTATAAACTAAATTATGAAGGAACGTGAAGGAAACGGTTCTCCGAAAGAAATGCAACTGCGTCACAGAATTCAATACGGGCAGATGGGTTTTCACGCGGTATCAAGAATATATTGCAAATACCCAATCTTTCGAGCCAATATTTTATGCCCAATAGAATAATCCTTTGAGTGCACTTCAATGTGCTACACACATATGAAAATATAATACATAAGTATGTAACATGTACATGTACGGACGAGGATCGTAGGATACCCAGCTTTGAGAACATATTTTGGATACCTCAATGATTTTCCGTTTATTATACATGACAAACCTTTCGTTACACTTACTTTTCTTGAGCTCGGGCCAACGCTCTTTGGAGATTCTTTCGTCCACATAATCTATACCGGCGTGGGCGAATATGTAACGAATGTGCTCTGCCCGACCCCGAGCATTGAAGTATATGAGTTTGTAGTGCGGCTTCTCCTCCGCCATCCTCCGACCCAACCGCAAGGTTCTGCAACTGGTATAGACAATAAATGTGGCACTGTTATTACTTATTCCCATTTCACCGCTCATTCATGAAAAAAAAAAAAATCGCTTGCGGGTTCCTAAAGAAAAAAATGTTTGTTTCGATTCTACTTTCAATTCTTACCGATTCAATTCTTATCCGGTGTGAAATTGTACGAATTGAAAGTAGAATTGAAACAACGTTTTTTTTCTTTGAATCAATGATATCTTTTTTAGTGTACAAGCGCTGTTTCTGCGAAAACCAAAGAAGATAAGGTAAACGTACCAATGACCGGACACGTCCCAGTGGCCGGACAATGCGTGCGTGCAAGGGAGATGGAAATACAATTTTTCATGCATGTCCGGGGAAGGGCACTGCTCCCCTAAGTGTCCGGGCATTGGTACGTTTACCTTAATGCGAGAAAAGAATTGGGCGAAAACTTGGCAGCGAAACTTTCGGGCTAAATTGGTCGTACATAATACCCTCTCGACCGAAACCAGTCCAGAAACGAGGGTTCAGGAAGATAAATTTAGTTAATGCGAATCTATCCTGAAGTTGCTCGGACAGGTTCACCGTAGTTCGTCCAAGTTCTACCCCCGCTCTGGTTTACACGGTATCTCGATGGAAGCGCTTCTCCGACGCGATTCTCGATGTGCGATAAGCCCAGCGGTTAACGCACCTTTAACACGCGAGCCGATCGTTATACTCTCCGAATAACTCGCTGTCGACTTTAGTTCATATATATCCATCATACTTATGTTACTTATGTAAACATGGATGTAAGATCCAGGGAAATGGGTCACGTGTCACCAGCCCCAACCCCCCCCCCCCGGTCCTGATTATTCTAAGATATCCTTTTTCGACCGGAAATACCTCACTTCCGGTTAGAAAATTATATTCTTCTACCGAAAGTGACGTCATGAGATTTCCGGACCGGAAGTAATGTATTTTCGTTACGACGGTACTTCCGGTCGAAAAATGTGATTTTGAAACCGGAAGTGACGTACTTCTGGCGTGACGTCACTTCCGCTCAAAAGTGGGATTTTTAAAACGTAGGTACGACAACACTTCCGCTCGAAAAATGAGATTTTCAAACAGGAAGTGGTGAACTTTCGGTGTGACGTCACTTCCGGTCGAAAGATGAGATTTTCAAAATGGGGAGTGACGTATCTCCGGTAAATTTCTGGAAATGCAAATTTCTCGGTATCCAAATTCCACCGGCTGGGGCTCGGGCGCAAAACGCCCGAGCCACAACAACCTGCCACTCCGAAATAATTCGAAACGACGAGAAGCCTAGAAGAGAGTTTGGAGTTGGGAGAACGAATGAGCGAAACAGAGCGAACGTTGGAGTGAATGAGAACCGAGATATGATCTTGAGAAAAGCTTCGGGAAAAAGGCTCGGATCCGTGAAACCGGGTCAAGATGTAACCAAGTCACTTTCAAGTCGGCCGCGTACGGGCGAGCGATTCTCGCTCTCTCTACAATGACTCCTTTAGCGAACGATGCGACGAAGAGGGTTGAAGTATATAGGGACGAAGAAAAAAAGATGCTGCAGCGTTAAAACGCGAATACGAGAAGCCTCGAGGAAGAGTGTGTGAAGATCCATCGACGCCGAGGGACTCGCCCGTAGAATGCCTCGCGAATAGAATGGAACTCTCTTTTCCACGAGGATTTTATCTCGTTGCAGAAAGGCTCCTTCTCGTTTCGTCACACAATTTTAATTTAGTAGCCTCCGCTTGCGCCTTAAAACATCGCACACGTGACAGTGAATTCTTCGTCAAGATTACTGACCGAATTATTATTTTTTTTCCTTACTCTTTCTCGGTTTTCTCTTACTCTTTCTCTTTGGTCCCAAAGACTCGCCCGTAGAATGTTTCGCGAATAGGATAGAACTCTCTTTTCTGCGAGGATTTAATCTCGCTCATGGTGGCTGCGGTCAGAAAAACCGGGAAAAGTCGGCGAAAAAATCTTGGTCAGGGAATCAGAGAAAATTTTTAATTCGTCAGTGAAAAGTCAAGGAATTTTTTTACGGAAAAAACGGCCACCGTGTCGTTGCGGAAATGGTACTTTTTGTTTCGTCACACAATTTCTATTTATTTTCCTCCGATTGCAAGTTCCTTCTAATATCATGCACGTGAAAGTGATTTCTTTTTCAAGAATACTGATAGAATTTCTTTTTTTTTCCTACTTTTCTCGGCTTTTCCTGTTCGCAGTCACCACGTATTTTTTATTCCGAACGTATTCTCAACGTAGTCTCAATGTACTTACTATCGTGACGCGTGTTTCGATATCGACGCCGAGGGACTCGTTCGTAGAACGGTCTCGTGAATAGAATAAAACTCTCTTTCTTACGAGGATCTCACCTCGTTTTCCGAAAGGGTCCTTCTCGTTTCGTCACATAATACTTGCTACGTGCAGCTCTCTTTTACTTTATTTTCCTCCGCTTGCACGTCCCTTCTAACATCATGCACGTGCAAGTGATTTCCTTTCGTACAAGATTACTGATCGAATTTTTTTTTGTTGCTCTTCCCAACGTTTCTCGGTTTCACTGCTCGCAGCCAGGATTTATTTTTTTAGTCTCAAAGCTTCGATCCGAGTTTCTATATCGACGCCAAGGAATTCACCCATGGAACGAACAGTCTTGTGAATAGAATAGAACTCTCTTTTCTATGAGGATTGCGTCCCACAACTTCTGTTTATTTTCTCCGCTCGCACGTTCCTTCCAACATCACGCACGCAAAATTGATTTCTCCTTTCTTACATTTCTTCGGTTTTTTCTACATTTCTTGATTTTTTCCTACATTTCTTGATTTTTTCCTACATTTCTTGATTTTTTCCTACATTTCTTGATTTTTTCCTACATTTCTTGATTTTTTCCTACATTTCTTGGTTTTTCCTACATTTATGGGTTTTTTCTTACATTTCTTGGTTTTTCCCTGCATTTCCTGGATTTTCTTACATTTCTCGATATTCTTGTTAGCAGCCACCACGAATTTTGTTTAGTCTCAATGTTTCTCCGCATCTGCGACGCGTGTTTCAAGTACCATCCTGAGAACTCCGGAATCCTCGTCCACTTTCATTAAATTCCGTTTCCCCGAATGGCGCTTTTCCGTATTGAATTCGCCAGAACTCGACTTCTCGCCTCCGCGAAGTATTTTCATTCACGTCCACACAGATCTTGGTCGCCGAGAATTCTCTTATGCCGTCTGCGGGTCTACTCGCCATGCGGTGTGCGGCTTTAGAGTACATGGCATGTTCGACTCGCGGACCGACGAGCCGGTGCGGTTGCACACACGGCGATCTATAGCATTCAACACGGAAACTTCGCGTTCGAGGAAACTCGTTGCAGAACGCTTTCCACGAGTGAACGCCGATGTTAGACTCGAGGACGGGCGAGGGGGCTTCGTTCGGTCTCCGTCGACGTCGACCCATTTCGAATCTCGGCGGCTCGCGAAAAGTCGATAACATCGGCGTCGTATCTTCGTGAAGGCCACGAAACCCGATACGAGCCACTGTCTCTATCGTCTTATACGATACACCCTCGTAACCGATATATCGCCGATATATCTGCTAAAGCACAGTCTACTGGCAGTGCGATCGTTAAGCACATAAGCACTGTGCTGTGACTTACGGAAACCGAACTCCCGACACCCCCCTCCCCCCCTCGAACCCCCAGACGAGATTATAGGAAATACGAACTCGGGCACTCGATAGGGATGAGAAAAAATCACGAGACACGAGAAAAAGAAACGATTGCCTATATATAAGTATAAATGTATATATAAATGGAGAGCGGTGACTTGCGGAAGCCGAACGCTCCCCCCCCCCCCCCAGACAAGATTATAGGAAATACGAACGCGAGAGGGATGAGACAAAATCACGAGACACGAGACAAAAAAAGATTGCCTATATATAAGTGTACATCTATATATAAGTAGAGGGCGGTGACTTACAGAAGCTGAACTCCCCCCCCCCCCCCCCCTAGATACGATTATAGGAAATACGAACTCGGGCACTCGACAGGGGTGAGAAAAAATCTCGAGACACGCAAAAAATAATTGTCTCAGGTTTAGTACAGGGCTATCGTTATTTAATAAATATTAATCATTCATTCTACCCAGATAGATAAACGCCATGAAAAATAGCAATATTGACGCAATATTTGCGACATGCGGAGCGGTAACTGCTAAAATTATTGCGTTAACCGCTACTTTTCATAGCGCTTGTCTATCTGCGTAGTTAAAAAATGATATTAACGCGAGGGAAATGTACGTCAAGTATGACTAAACACTTTAATAGATCTGCATATATCGTTTTTCGATAAAACTGTGATTACGGACTATGTAGGGTACAGCTGACGATCATCCAACAAGCATTTTCGATTCCACTCTATGTGCATGTTATGCTCGGTGAGGAAATGACGTTGAGATCAGGTACATTGTAAGCCCGAGCGATATTTCATTTCCGGCAATAGTGCGCTCGCGGGGGTTCTGTTATTTCCTCGGAAAAAGATAAAATCTATGGATTAACGCGCTACCGAAAGGGGGACGCGAAATAAAAATCGACAACTGGGTATCAATATATGACATCGATATACGTATATCGATCGAAAACTGTGATTGCGGAATATGTAGAGTACAGCCGATGATCATTCAACAAGTATTTTCATTTCCACCCCACGTTCATGTTATGCTCCGTGAGGAAATGACGTTGCGACCAGGTATATTTCATTTCCGGTAATAGTGCGTTCGCGGGGGGTCCGTTATTTTCTCGGAAAAAGATAAAATCTATGGTTTATCCCGAAAGGGGGGGGTGAAATAAAAATCTATTACTCGGTATCAATATATCACATCGATATATGTATACCATATGTGGGGCTGAAAGTAGATTTTATGTGCAACGCAACGTCCATTACGTATCTGCTATCCTACAGCAATAAGTTTGAGTCTTTAGTCGAAAGGTAAGAAAGAAGGAATAGAATGAACTACTGTGTGCAGAGAAAGTGTGAGTCTTCGCGCGTATAATGAAAATATTGCGAGCGAAAAATCTGGCAAGAACGACTATAATAGTAATTTACGATACTAGTGCGATAAAAGTTTTCTGACGAGTTTTGCAATCACACGAGTTAAGAAAAAGTTTTTCTCACCAGTATCGTACCAAGTTTTACTTCACGATGTGTGAAAATGGGTTTTGCGCACGTTAAGCGTGTGTAAAACTGCCTTTTTCGCTCGGCGTGAAGTAAACACTTTAATAGATCTGCATAACTCATTTGTCGATGAAACTGCGATTACGGAACTTGTAGGGTAGAGCGGATGATCAGCAAACAAGTATTTTCGATTCCATCCCACGTGCACGTTACGCTCCGTGAGAAAATGACGTTGCGATCAGGTACATTATAAGCCCGAGCGACATTTCATTTCCGGTAATAGTGCGAGCGGTGGTTCTGTTATTTCCTCGGAAAAAGATAAAATCTATGGATTAACGCGGCACCGAAGTCGGGGAGAGAAATAAAAATCGATTACTCGGTATCAATATATAACATCGATATACGTATATCGTGTATGGCTGAAAGTATATTTTATGTATAACGCGACGAACATTACCTATCTGCTATCCTTCCGCAAGAATTTTCATAGTTTGGTTGAAAGATGGGGAAGCAGGAATGGAATGAACTACGGTGTGCGGAGGAACGATGAGTTTTCATGTGAAAAATATTAAAGAGGAACGTCGAATTTAACGGTTCGACTATTCTGTGCTGAAAGAGGCCTCCCGCCGGGATTCTCGCAAAGGGAGCCAATAACCACAAGACAGGAATTCATTGTATTTACGCGTTCCGTTTTATAGAAGAAAACCTCTATACACCAGTTATTCAAATCGTCAATATTTCCGAGTATATTCCATTCAATAAAAGATATAAAACTAACGAAGAATCAATTCCGACTGCTGAAAGAGGCAAGGCATGAATATAGCCAGATATTATACACCGAAACCAGCGAAACGAGTTTTTCTCAGCCAATCGGCATCGCTTACGTTTCGTCGGCACGATCCGCAACCTAACCTAACTTACAGTTGTTGGGTCGCCGAGCGCGTTCGTCCCGAGAAGCGAGACTTAGGGTAAACAAAAATTGCGTATGTGCTAATCGGTGCTATTATTAATAATGTAAGTCCTGATCAGTCTGTTGGACTTGTGTATATCTTTCATGACAAATGCCGTGATTTTCGTTCGATAATGCGTACAGCAAGTTAGTTAAAATACAATATGAAAAAGTCATCCGAATGGGTTACATATGTCCGCCGGATCGTAACCATAAGCTATTCTACGTCCAAAAGTTAACTTTTGGACGTAGGATAGAGCTTATAGTCACCGACCGGACGGACATATATAACCCATTTGGATGATTTTTTCATACTGTATTTTTACTACTTTCGGAAACAAATGGATTGAACATTTTTACCTCGTCTCTCTCGCACTCACATGTGTTCGACCTCCCTTTAAGGCCCTGTCTCAATCTTGTCGAGGCTTAGGCAGGAGCCGAGAAATTGCTTAGAAAATTGGGCGAAAATAAACTTTCCCTCGATGATGGGACATTAATGGCCTCTGTAACGAGCCTCGGTTTTACACAGTGTTGCGGTTGTGTGGTATTGTTTCGAAGCATCTAAAATCGAGTCCAGTGTTTGATCATCGAAAATTGATGATCGACTCTGTGCGGCATGACGGTGGAACGGGATGGACGAGAAACGGCCAACGGAACGTTCAGCCCGGCGGGGTCACTGAAGCGTAGCGAAGCAGCGAGGACGTCACGTGACACGAGGACGGCTTTTCAACGGCCAGCATAAATATTGGTGGGTCACGACGGGAGAAGGGTAAACTTGATGAATATTCCGAGCCCTGGGGGTTGTTGAACCAACGAACAAAGCTCCGGCAGTGGGTACGTAGACGTAAAATCAATGCTCTGTGCTAGGAGACACATTAATTCGGAGATAGAGCGAAGGTTTCGCGTTTTAAGCCGTGCCCGTGCGAACAACCGTATTAGCTGCGTGCGCGCGCACCCAGATTCAATTCTTGTGTGCGCTTGCGCACACAACGAAATTAAATTAAGTGGATGGGAAATGGATTAGATACACTGTAACAAAAAGTGTATATTTAATGCACAATTGTGATGACAAAATAAAATAGTTTTTCATTTAAGTTAAAGTAAATTATTAAAAATGAAGTATTTCCAATGTTTTTAATACATTGAAGATTAATTTTTCTTCACAATTATACATGAAGTTTAATATACCTGTTTTTGCATAAAAACTTCCAGTCCGGTACATTACATTTCGTACGAATTTTTTTTAGCGTGCGGAGACAAAAAACGCCTCCTTCGTAGAAATACTTTCGACCCCGACTTTCCCCATTCGTGGTCACGTCCTCTTAATCGGAAATCCTCTCCCGACCCGCTTTTCTTTCTGTCCATCCTTTGCCCTTCGTTCTGCTACTAACTCTCCAAGACTTTTTTTTACTATCTTCACGCTAAAAGCCTCTGTTCCGTACTTTGGCGGAGACTCATTAATTATACGGCAGCCTCCTCGTCGTGAGGTGAGATTCGGATTAAAGCCCCTACTCGCTATATCTCAGAGAACATTATTACCGTCGACGCGTACACTGCAATAAAAACGAAGAAATTTTTTATAAAAATTTCATTAAACCGACGACACTTTCCCTTGTTTAAAGAGGAAACCGAGATTTATTTTTTTGGCAAAATATTTTTATGCAAAATAATTTCGAAAAAAAAGTTGGGCATTGGATTTTTACATTCATTTCTCATTATTATTATTTATTCTTCAATTTTTGGTTTAAACGCTATAAAAATATTCACGTCAGTAATTTTGAGACAGGGCATTTTTTTTAAAGCGAGTTTTATCGAAGATGATGAATCTATTAATGTAATTAAACACTTTGTGCGTGAATTAGCCAATTTGGACGAACCTTTTACCGCTATTATTCTACAGCACTTCACAGCAAAATATCCGCCTCATTCCGTCATTTTGCCGGTTTTACTTTATTTTCTTTTGTCGCGCAGTTAATCCTCGCTTGCCGAGTTCAGACGAGGGGGCGTATAGCGGCAATAGAGACGACGAAAGATCCCCGCCAGCCCGAGAAACGGAACGGGAAAAGTAAATTTAATTTCGAAGCGGCAATAGCAGCCTCAATGTTCTCTCTTCTTCATTTACTTTGGAAAGAACCTTGATGCTGAAAGTTACCGGGCGCTTTTGTCCGCTAGCTCAATGGACCGATAACAGTAAGGTCTCTATTATTATCTCTGTTGGCCCTGCAAGGTACGACCTTCCACTTTTCAATCGATCCTCAAACGTTTCTGTATTTTGGGCACAACACCGGAGCGCCCAAAGCATTTTTCACAGAATAGTTTTCTTGCTTCGTCGTAGAAAATTTCTTAAAATGACGAATACTCCATATGTCCCAGACTCGTTTCCGGCAAACCGTAATAAAATGATGCATTTTTTACTTTTCTGTATTTTTATATTTTTGAATGTCTGTGTTTTTATTTTCGTCTTTTGGACACAACACCGTTCAAAGAAAGGAACTTTTTGCTTCGTGGTAACAAATATATTAAAAAAAACAATGACGAATATTTATTATGTCCTAGACTCGTTTCCGGAAAACTAATAATATTACACATTTTTTTATATTCTGTATTATGTATTTTCGTATTTCTGTATTTTGGGCGTCGCGCCGGTCACTCAAAGCATTTTTCATAGAATAGTTTTTTCCTTTGTCGAAGAATTTTTTTTTTTTTTTAATTACGAATACTCATTATGTCCCACATTTGTTTCTGCGAAACTCTAATAATCTTTCTCATTTTTTAAATTCTTTGGTGCACCATACAGGTATATTTTTTCAATGCCACTCTTGTTTCTGCCTCGCGAGATTTCCGAGACAAATTGACAGGCTCACTGTACTCCCCCCCCCCCTTGCCCCTATAAATTTTAGCAGAAGTCGGGCGTTGTCAAAGCATTAACCCACACGGTGACCTTGCGGAATTTTAACGAAGGCATAAAAAAAGCTCGTCGGAGTTTCAGTCCACTCTTCAGTGGCCTCGGCCATAATTCTTTTTTTTTCAACCCCCTCGCCCAGTTCAGCTCTCGGGCTGCCAGTCCGCACGTGCAACCAGCATACACTCGATCCGTCACATCAATCGCAAATGTTCGTTAAAAAAAAAAAAAAAAAAAAATACAAAACATCGTCGAAGAAAAATATTTTTTTTATTAGCGTTTTCAAATGCACGCAGAAGTAAAATGGTAATGCGACGTTTCGGTACTTTATCACGACAGGCATCTGACGTTTTGAAGTTTTATTCGCGTCCGAAGGAAGTTTATATTCTTAAACAAAAAGAAAAGAAAAGTACATCGTCGAAGAAAAAATATTTTTTCTTTGCGTTTTCAAATTAGTGCAGAAATAAAAGTAATGCGGAGTTCGGATAATTTATCTCGGCAGCCTTCCGATATTTTGAAGTTTTATTCGCTTCCGCGGGAAGTTTACATTCCTAAAAAAAAAGGTACGTCGTCGAAGAAAAATATTGTTCATTAGCGTTTTCAAATGAGTGCAAAAATAAAACGGCTATGCGGAAATTCGCATAATTTACAACAGCAGTCTTCCGATATTTTGAAGTTTTATTTGCGCCCGAAGGAAGTTTATAATGACGCGTCTACACAGAGACGAATGGTTAAACACCCACGAGCTTATTTATCGCTCGAGGCAATTGAAATTAATTTCTCGTCAACGGCCGCAGTTCCGAACGCACATACACACACGATACTGTGCAATAAGTATACCTGATAAACACGTATAATAAAAGCTGGTTCATTTATGGGGGCTGTAAATGGTAGTGCCGCAGGACGAAGGTGGAGCGAAGGTTGAATAAAATATTTCAACTCGCCACAGCTTCGAAATTGTCAACTGCTGTGCACCCTTCGTCGTGTCCGGCGTTCCTTCTCTTCGGCCCGAGCGACTTTAATATTAAAGCTGTAAGCTTCCCGTTATTTAATCCTCCTCACAATTGACCGCTTGTAATCTCCCGGCATGACAATAGAAACGATAATGTTACCGCGACTTAGTGACAAATCGTTTGTCAAGCGGATTTCCATTTTATGAGCCCTATTGAAATTACATGCGGAAGGTGTCTCAACGAATTTTCAATGGACTCGTTCAAATAGGTTTTGTACTTGGTAGTTTTTTAACCGGATAAGGTTGATTTGATAATACAGTGGAAACGCCGTTATTGCGCGATCCTTTTTGTACACTATTTCGCCTCAAATACATCATGTTTCTGCAAGGTGAAGCGTTTCGAACGAATTTTCAATAGGCTTTTTTTAATAGGTTCGGTACATGGTGGTTTTTTATACGGTGTGGTGGATTTGGTAATACAGTGGAAACGCCGTTATTGCGCGATCGTTTTTGTACACTATTTCGCCTCAAATACATCATGTTTCTGCAAGGTGAAGCGTTTCGAACGAATTTTCAATAGGCTTTTTTTAATAGGTTCGGTACATGGTGGTTTTTTATACGGTGTGGTGGATTTGATAATACAGTGGAAACGCCGTTATTGCACGACCCTATTGTACACTATTTTGCCCAAAATACACCATGCTTCTGCAAGCTGCAGCGTTTCGAACGAATTTTCAATAGGATCGTTTGAATAGATTTCGTACTCGGTAGTTTTTTTATACGGATAAGGTACATTTGACAATACAGTGGAAACACCGTTATTGCACGACCCTTTTGTACACTACTTTGCCCAAAATACGTCCTGATTCTACAAGCTGCAGCGTTTCGGACGAATTTTCAATAGGGGGGTTTAAATAGGTTTGGTACTCGGTGGTTTTTTAGATGGATACGGTGGATTTGATAATACAGTCGCAACCCCGTTATCGTAAAAGCCATTTGTACACTACTTCGCGTGAAATTCACTCTGTTTTACAAACAGCTGTATTCCGAATGAATTTTCAATAGGGGCGTTCGAATAGGTTTCATACTTGCAGTTTTTTATATGAAGACAGTGGATTTGATACTACAGTGGAAACGCCGTTATTGCACGCCCGTCGGTACACTATTTCGCGCGAAATGCTCCCCGTTTCTGTTCCCACATGGCTCACAGATATGAGCATCCGTTAATGCCTCGTTCCATCAACGTGGGTCCTAACGGAGTCTGCACTGTAGGGATAAGACCGTTCAACATTTAATTGTGCCAGTGTTTTTCTTTAAATTGCAACAAAAATATTTTCCTTACACTTAACATAAATTTTTATGTTTCCATCTTTTGGTAAAAGGAAAAAAAATGTTGAGCCTTTTAGAGAGATTTTGGGAAAATGTTTGCATGCAATTTTACTAAGCATTCCAACTATGTCGTTCCTCCAAATAACGGCCCGAGCCTACGACTGCTATTTTTATTTGGCGCCTGGGAGGAATCCCTCGGGCGCGCCACTTTAGCGGGATCACTCTTGGCAAATTTCTCGCCTCAAACTTTAAGTACGTTCAAATACCTTCACCGAATAGCAGCTCTATTTCCAGCCCCAAATCAAATTTATTAAACAAACAATCTTTCTCTCTCAACTTTCTGGCAAAAAGTAACGAAAAAGAAAAAAATAGTCCATCAATGTTCCTCCACAATTATAACGAAAAAAAAAAATCTGCATAACTTATCGACGCTCTAACGCCACTGAGGCACAAGCAACCCCCATCGCACTCCATCGCGCCCTTCCGACTTCGCCACACTTTCCCAGTGTCTCGAATTTACAATATTTTTTTTTTCTCAGCCACTAATAATGGAACTCACCGACTTATCGACGGAAGTCCGGAGTTCGATGAACACTCGAGCGAAGCTCGGGACGAACTGAAACGCTGAACCCGTATGAACCGATCCGTAGCTGTTCGCCCGTGTTAGTTTCTTCGGCTCTACTTGCGCCTCTCCATGTCCCTGTCTATCCATAGCATTTCGACCCACCAACGGCGTTAAAACGTGCCGCGCAACCTCGCAAAATTTATGACGTACCAGCAGGGCGGGGGGGTCGAGGGGGGAGGGTGGAGGGTGGCCGAGGGCCACCCGCGGCAACCCCCCGGAGCGGAATCGGCGGCGCGCGCGCGTTCGCCCCCACACATCAACCCTCCGATCCGTCGCCGAAACCGAAAGCTCGGTGCGCGCGTCGCTCCCTCCACAGTCCTTTCCACCCCCGCCGGATGTTCCCCGCCACCGGTGAAAATCACCGTGGAGTTCCCATCCAACCCCCCCCCCCCAGCCCCCCACCCCCTCCGCAGACGGTATAGCACCGAAATAATCGTCCTTGTTGGTTCCCGACAGAGCGTCGAGTTGATAATAATAAGAGGCGCGGAGCGGGAAAACTCTCCAATGACTCCCTTTATTTTTACCTTTTTTCGACAGACATCCGAGACTCGACTGGCCATTACGCCCGATTACAGCCCGCCCGGCCGGGTGTGCTCGCCGGTGAGGACTCGGCGAATTTCACTCTCAGGAAGTAGCCTTACGCTATATGTCTCCTCCAACGTGTACGTAATGGGAGAAGACTTTAGCGTTGTTCTTTTTTTGCATTTTACGCAGAATCAATAAAACCGAAGGATTTTCTTGCAGAAACACTGTAAAAAAAATGTATATGAAATTTAATTTACAAAATATCATTTAGAAACTGGTTTATTAAATTTAATTGTGATATAAAAAATAACGTTCAGTGTATTACGAAGATTGGGAATACATTATTTTTAATAATGTACTTCAATTTTACTGTGAAAGTACTTTAATTTTTATCGTTTACTTTAACTTCGATGAAAAAAGTATAATCAATTTTCATCACAATTGTACATTAAATTTGATGGACCCGTTTTTGCATAAGAACTTCCAGTCCGGTGCAATAAATTCACTTTTTTTTTAACGGTGCACGATATTCACTCTCTATCCACGGTTTTTACCGTTAATTTTCCATTTCTAGATATTTGCTAAACCCTGGAATATCGGATTGCACGATTAATACCGCGTGCTCGGTGTCGCGTATGTTATACGTCGAGTACGTAATCATTTCTATATAATCGATGGATAATAATATCGGGAGCTCGTCAACAAACGGGCTCGGCGCGTGTTTCTCGTGTGTGGATGGACAAACCACCCCGTTAATGGCGCTTCCGGCGATAACGGTCGATTCTGGCACGGATTTGCACGGTACCCGATAGCCGGATTGCAGGAGAACTGCGAATTTACTGCATATCCATCGGCAAGCACATGCCGGGCTTCGCAAACAACAATTTCTCGCTACGAACGCAGCGAGGATTTCCGCGTAACACAATAGTTGGACGATGCGTGCGCTGCTTTAAGGGCTCGAAGCCGGATCCGCTAGGCGAGACACGTTTCGTTGTTGCCGCCCTTCGATGAATAATAAATTATTATCCTCATCCTATAAATTATTATGATTATCATTATCGATTATTATTATTTAATTAAATTTATTGACGGACAGACTCCTTTACATAGAACTCAAAAGTTGTTAAACGAAAATATTAGGCATATAAAAGTTGAATGTACATAAAACATAATAATACATAATACAGGCAAATATTTTTCGTAAAAAAAACCATCAAATATACATAACTATAAGAGAAAGAAAAACCTATTATAATCGATTATGATTATTATCATCGATTATGATTATTATCATCGATTATGATTATTATCATCGATTACGATTTTTATCAAAAATTGATGTATAATAATAATAATATAGGGAGCGCGGGACGAAAGCGCGTGTTTCTCGTGTATGGGCGGACAAATCGCCCCGCTAACGGCGTTTCCGGCGTTAACGGTCGATTCGGTCGCGCATTGGCACCGCGCCCGATGGGACGATAGCTGGAGTCCAGGCGATCTGTGAATTTAGTGCATACCCATCCGCAAGCACATGCCGGGCCTCGCAGCCGACCATTGCTCGCTGCGAGCGCGTCAGGATTTCCGTGTAACACAATAGTTCGACGATGAGCTCGCTGATTTAAGGGCCCGAAGCCGGATCGGCGATGTGAGACGCGTTTCGCTGTTGCAGCGCGGAAAGATGCGCCGTTCGTTGCGCTGGCCATATGCCTAGGGGGGAACGGGAGACGAGAGTGTGCATTAAATATTATGCCGTTAATCGGCCAGGCCGGGCCTGTTAGTTTCATTACGTTCCCTCCATCTTCGTGAGTTTCGCACAATGGAACAACCTCCACCTCCTCCACCCACGACATTGGGGCCACTAGGCCTCTGTTACACGCGTTCCACTGGAGTCACTCTGTCGCATCGTGACCTCAGCTCAAGAAACCACAAGAGCTCGTTGGGACGTTCGGACGAATGCAAACAAACAGAAGCTGACTCGGTCAGTAACTAAGTAAGAGACGGCAATCAGTTTTGTTTCTTTCTCTTCGAAGGTCTTCGAAGGTCAAAGTACGAGCGTCTTCGGTCGACAGTCGAATAAGCGTTAACAGTTTGATCTTTTATGGAAGAGTTTGGTTGTCTAAAAAAATATTACGGATTTCGTTACCGACTTAGTTTCCATCCGTGATGTTTTCGCAACTTTGCGATGTTTCATGCATCGATACTTCGGAAGGATAATCCGGCAGGACTTCAGTTTACGCCTCTAACGTTTTGCCATCCCAGGTAGCAAAAAATAATTAGATATCAAAAAGTCATCTCAATGGGTTTTCCATATTTCCGTCTCGACGGTATCCGAAAATTACGATCAACCCAAAAAGTTAACTTTTGGACGTAGGATAGCTTATAGTTACCATCGGGACGGACATACGTAATCTATTTAGATCACTTTTTCATCCAAAAGATGTATATATTTTTTTGCTACCTGCGATCGAGAACGAAGAAAGTCAATTTGCCAAGCGAAATCTCGCGATTACATTGTATCTCGCCAGGAGGGAAGGGGAGGGGGTAATTTATCGGCTTTGTCTCGATCTGGGTAACCTCGGTCAGACGCCATCGCCAATGGGACATCGCACTACTGATTGCACTAAGGTTACGACCGCCTCTGGAGTCGGAAGAATGGAACGCGTAGAGCGCGTGCTGGTAATCGTGAATGGCATCAACAGCAGTAAGCGGCGGCTAGATGCGTAGGAGTCCGGTTAAACGAAAGCCCTCTAAAAAGCCTCTGCCGTCCACACGTCCGCAACTTTTGTTATCCCGGTACGAAGCAGATGATGCAGTTTAGTGCAAGGTTAGCCGGCGATGAGTGGAGTGCTGGCAATCGGCTCTGCTGTCGCCTGTTTCCCTCGGTCTCGCCGATAGACCGAGATCCAGCGGAAAAACGACCGTCGTCCTCGTTACTTCTTCTGTGAGTGAACACACTCGTATTACGGTAGCATTCGGCTCTATATGTAGCGACATACGCGACGGGTATAGTCAGTATCGGTGAATTCCTCGGTCACACCGAACTGAGGCGAAATAAATGTGGCGCGTTTTTTATTTTTTTATTTTTATGGATTTATTTATCAAGACGACCGTGACATTGAACTTGAAAAAGGATGAATGTAAGATGTTTTTTTGGGCTTTTTATTTCAATATTTTCTTCTTTATTTATTTATTTTTTTGAATGGGTTTATTTATCGAGGCAACCGTAACCTACTTACTCCGACATTGAACTTCAAAAAGGATGAATGTAAGACGCTCTTCGGGCTTTTTATTTCGATATATATATATATATATTTTTTTTATGGACTTATTTATCAAAGCTACCGTGACCTGCGTATTTCGACGTTGAACTTGGAGAAGGATGAGTGTAAGATGCTTTGTGGGTATTTTATATAAAACAATTATTTTTATTTTTTGAAGTCGACCGATGTGCTTCGACATTGTAATGTCCAATTGTTTTCAGTTATAATTTCCATTCCCATTTGATGAGACGCACTGACAAAAAAAAAAAAATTATTTATTTCCGATATCCTGTCCTTGACTTCGCTCGAATACTGGTATTGTCCGCGGAGCCCGAGCGAGCCAGCCAGAAAAATGCGTTACAGTTATTTTTTTACCGACAAAGTTTTGACAATGACCGAGCGGATTCAGAGCGGCTTTCTAATTTGTTGCGAACCCTGTTAGCTTCCGTTTCGATTCAATTTATTTGGCTCGCGATCCTTCGTAATCCCATTGACGTCCTGTATTTAACGTCTGGCCCTCGTGAAATCCGATTACGGAGCGCAGCTTCGAATCAACGACGGTAATGCACACCGTGATGAACAGACACTAAAATTCCAGCAACATTATCGTTCCATTAGTTTACTTGAACGTGGAAAACATTTTTTGCAGTCGAAGCATCGGAATATTCTTCGGTAAAATCATTTTTTTTTGTCCTCGCAAACAGTTCAGCACTGTGCGACGCGCAGTGGCGACGCATACGGTATCGCCCAGACACAATGTTGTATCAGAAACATTGTCGTTGCATTCGTTAACTTGGAAGGGGCAATAATTTATTGCCGACCCTATACAAAGCATCAAAATACTTCGCGCAATCGGCTTGGCATTATGCGGCGTGAAGTCGTGACCTATACACGGTATCGTACACAGAGTCACGGTATAATTTTCAGAAACACCGTCGTTGCATTAATTTACTTGGATGTGGCAATAATTTATTGCCCTCCATAGCGCGAAGCCACAAAATACTCTTCGGTAAAATCAACTTTTTTTTCCACGTGCAATCGGCTCAGCACTATGCGACGCGAAGTCTCTATGGACATACTGTATCGCGCAGACGCACAGTAGATACACCTGTTGTGTTGAGCATTTGTATAATAAATTTATAATAAATTGATAATAAATTTGTAATAAATTTATAATAAATTTATAATAAATTTGTAATAAATTTATAATAAATTTATAATAAATTTGTAATCAAGTTATAAATTTATGATAAATTTGTAATAAATTTGTAATAAATTTGTAATAAATTTATAATAAATCAAATCATTATATACCGGCCAATTCGCCGATTTACTTGAAGGGGACAAACATTTTCCGTCCCTGCACGAAACCTCAAAATACTCCTCGGTAAAATCCATTTTTTAATATTTCTCTGAGCAGTCTATTCAGATATACACGATATAAGATACACACGACATCGCGCAGGCGCACAGTAGATACACCTGTTGTGTTGATACAGTATTTGCAAAATAATTACACACCGGTCTCGGTGCGTAAGGAAAAAAACAGAAATGGACAAAAAATAAGTGAGGACTAGTAATTACGCATCAACCGAGCCGACCCGCTAATAAGGCAGTAGCTTTGAACAGCGAGAGACAATGCAGATAAACTTTTAAAAAACACACACATTATGCACCGGGAAATTCGCTTAGACACTGATTCGCCGGGACTTGCACGTGGAGCTTATTAACGGGAGCACGCAAAATTGCTATGCCTTATTGCGTTAAATGTTTCAAGTCCAGAGCGTAATGCTATACAGCAATAAAAACGTCCGTACAACTAGCGCGCAGCCACAGTCGATATGGAAGGCGGAAAGAAAGAGATTATTTTGAGACAATTCAACAAGTTTTCCAGAACCGCAACGGCTGTTTGCATTGAAACTTTGCGGATTATTGTTGCCGACGAACTTTCGTCTACATAAATATGTGCTTACAAACTGTTTGCTGGAACGGCGCTGATAGCGTGCAGCGACTTACGAAGCCGTTTTAATTTTGCGATGCGCGTTTGCGCAACCCGCAACGTCGTTATTACAAGTCGTATTCCTCAAACTTCGTGTCATCATGACAAATGGATGGAGACTGCATTAATTCGGTAGGAGCTTTCATGGCATTCCGAACGGAATTATTTCCAACTTTTGTTGAATTACAATTGCAAATGTGGGGCAAAACGGAACGAACCAAACTTTCGTCTTTGGCTCTACGAAAGATCAAAATTAGCGAAGTAATTAAAAAAAGAAATCTATAATTACGAAAAATATTATATTTTTTATGTATTTTTCGGATGTACCTTTTTCGTGCATTTCGGCCGACGAACTGGCTGCGCTAACGTTCGGCGTTCCTGATGATGTTACATAGTTTCGATTCGTACCCCTCAAACTTCGTATCATCCCAACAAATAGACGGAGATCACATGTATTCGGTAGGAAGCTCGCATGGTATTCCGAATGGAATTGCTTCCAACTTTCGTTTAATTAAAATCGTCAATGTGGGGCAAAATGGAACGGGCGCGTTTGGCGCTACAAAAGGTCACGATGCAATGGGATTGCCTGCACAAAGAAAAAAAAAAAAAAAATCCTGGAAGCAATTTAATATTTTTTTTCATAACTACGAAAAATATAATATTTTCCGGATGCACTTTTTTTGTTCGTGCGGTTCGGCCGTCGGGCTGGTCGCGTGAGCGCGCGGCGTTCCCGATGATGAATCAACAAATAAATTGGGAAAATTAATTGGAACTCCCGGGCAACGAGACAACGAAGCTCCTCGGATTACCCGACGGGAGCGCGCTCGGGCGTTTAAATTTTATCCGGGCTAGCGACGGCAGCGAGAACGAGGCAAAAGGGAACGACGAGCATCGGCGGGGGAAACACGCGAGGCCCAGCTACGACCCTTCCGAAGTTTGATGTATCAAGTGTATTGCATAACGAGCAATACGCAGCGGCGCGGTTAACCGACGCTCGCCACACTTTTGTAAGCGCGCGCTCGCTTTTTCCGCCTCACGCGATTATAGTTAAAGAGATTCGCGAAAGATTGCCGAACGACGGTACGTCGAGCTTTTTAATCCAGTCACGCTCCAGTGTCAGGGCCAACAATTTTTCAGCTAAAACGCTCAACATTTTTTTTATTAAAGAAAAAGAAAAGTTTTTCCACGAGGAGGCAAAAATATCCTCATTGCGCATGTTCGGTATCGAATATCAGGTTTTCAGGATCGTCACGCGCCGCGCCCGAGAAAATTAAACGGGATTTGCATTTCGAACTAATTTAGAAAAAATCTGCGAGCTTCGAGGCCTTACATAATTCAGCAGCTGCGATGACGCCGCATGAAGAGGCAAATTTGAAAAGGCCGGTGCAGTTTTAAATTTATTCCAATCTGGGTATATCGATGGGTAACGGCGTAATAAATGGTATCGGGGCGATTAAAAATTATCTCGCGCATACATCATATCTCGCGCTCGTTCAATCGCGCCTTCCGCGGTGCAGGCGCGGCTGCGTCTCTGTTAAACTTGATACTCCCCCGATTAATCTTCGCTCGGGTGCAACGTCATTTCGTTCGGAATTAATTGATTTCTTTTTCCGTGTTTCGATAGTATTCGTAAGAAGTGCACTTTTGTGCCCGCTTCTCATGAGGTTGGAGAGCTTCAGACTACACTGAAAAAAAATTTCACTTCTTACAATTTCCAAAACGTCGAAAAATTTAATTTAGAAAAAATGTCCGGATGTATGTGTGTGCTTGTGTGAATTAGGCGCGAAAAATTCAAACCGCTTTAACTCGAGAATGCCTCGACCGATCAAGCTGAAATTTCACACACAGCACGTGTGGTCAATGGTCAATGTTTGTGTAAAAATTTCATCCGAAAATGTTCAGTTATTTTTTTTGTGTGCCATTTTTTGTTTCTCCAAAAATGTCGGTTCGCGCTCTAGTACTCACAATTTTTTTCTCTTTGGCCGAGCGCAAGCTAATTTTACTTGAAATATTGATATTTTTTTTCAGGGTAATTTATTTCTATTTCCGTTTTTGGATAATATTTGTAACAGGTACATTTTCATAGCATCCTTTAATATAACTCGTATACATCTCATGATATATCGTGTCCGCATCACTGAACAGGTTCGACTAATGACGAATAAATATGTCGTGTTTGTCGCGCTGCATTTCGGATATTTTTGGCGGTAAACGGGCGATTCGACCTTCCGCGGTTGTTATCTCTTCGCCATCGACGACGTCACGACTCAATGATTCACCGTCCGACGAAATCATTAACAATATAAAATACAATATAAACAAACAACAATATAAAATATCTTTCCTCGTAATTTCCGTTTTTTTTTGTTTTCGCTAATTTTTTCACTTGCCAGTAAAAATAATCAAACTTGTCGTATAAGAGTCTCCACTTTTTCATCTTAATCAGCAAACACGCCCACACTTGTAGATACTGCAACGGCAAATTTATACAAGAGGAAAAATATTTTATCGGCAGTTAAAAGAAAGCATGCGCGAGCTACGGAGTTTTATGGATTCCGGCGAAAAATTTCCATTACTTTTCATTATACCTTGGGTCCTCGCTACGTTGATCTGATAACGCCTCAAAACTATCTTCTTGGTCTCCGCGCCAACACTTCGATAATAAACCAAAATCCCGCGGTTGCATTCCTAATAGTGTTCTATACGCTATAATTTCCAAATTTCGCTTTTTACAGCATATAAAATGGATTTCGAAATTCCATTTCATATGCTATAATTTCAGAATTTCGGTTTTCATTGCATACGCAATGGATTCCAAAATTTCGAAAAAAACGGCGCCGCCGATAATCGTCTCTCCTGTCAGACTCGGTTGCCATCCCATTCCCGGCACGCCGTCCTCGCGCTGTTCATGTCTCAAATTTTTTTAAATACGCCTTTCCTACCCGCCATGTTAATCTGACGGCGCGTCAAGACCATCTTCTCGGCGCAAGCACTGCCTTCCATAATAAACCAAAATTCCGCATCATCCCTCGGCCGAGCCGTTGATAATCGCCCCCCCCGTCTGCCAGACCCGGCCCAGTACCAGTGTTCATTCCTCACAGACGCTGCTGACAGCGTCGCGTACCGACAATTAATTCGATGCCGGTTTCATTTCTCATCCTCGTTTAACACTATACAACCCCCCCCCCCCCCCCCCTCTTCATTCCGTCATCGTCACGCTATACAGCAGCTCGAATCGAGCCGCCCTACGAATCTCGAATAAAGCGATATACCGAGTTACAACATAACGCCGCGACAGCCGACGGGGCTCTCACCAACGATGCTGCCGGACAACATATTGTGTTTGTAGAATGAAAAAAAATGTATATTAAAAAGAAATAGACGGGAACTCTTGGCAATCGAGATTAACAATGGGGAATGGTGGGCAGGCAGTTAGGATTGATCGGGAACGATGATCAATCTTGTGGTCGCAGTCGATTGGCTTGTTATCGTCGATTCGATTGAATTTAATCGTATCATCGCACCCATCGTCGTCAGCGACGTCGTCGCCGTCGCAGTCGCCGTCGATGCTCCGGGTCGCACTCCGCCTCCCAATCATGCCTCGTGCCGGACTGTAATAGCCGTCCTGTACCGCGTCCATGTGTAATGCCTTGGATGAGCTTATATGTATGAATTATATACAATATCTATATTATAGATATATATATATATAGGGATGGATTGCTATATATTTACGCGCATATCTATACAGGGAGCGTAGAGACACGCGATTCGCCCGAGTTGCACTTGGGTCAATTTCTCGTTGGACGACCGCTTAAATATGCTCAAGTGTCGTCAAGTGAGGCTCGTATGAAATGGATACGGGCATGAGGGCGCTCACTTATATTTTCCTTCGAGCATTTCTCGGCCGTCACCCGTACGTACACCGCTGCGAATAGCCAGCGGGCGTCAAGAAATTGATCGCCGTTTCACGTTGCAGCACCGCGTACTCGCGATTTTGTATGAATAAAAAATAAATAAAAAATCTCCGTCAGTCGCTCGGAGTTATCGATTTATCTACGCACTGTATGAGGTCAATTGAATACTCGATAAAATCTTGTTGGCGAAATAGTTTAAAAATAAAAAAAGAGTATGTAGAGTTTAGAGTTCTATAGAGTAAAAGTCAAATCGAAAAAAAGTAAACGGAGTGTCGGACACGAGGGAAACAAACTGCTGCGGGTAATAGTTTATATTTAGTTTATACGAACAATAAAAAAAAAAACAAATCTCCAGTCGGACTTATCGATTTATCTACGCACTGCACGAGGCCATTTGAATATTCGATAAAATCTTGTTGGCGAAGTAGTTAAAAAAACAAAAAAGAAATATAGAGCGTATACAGTAAAAGTAAAGTAAAAAGTAAAATTTTGAATAAATAAGTGGAATGTCGGTGCGCGAGGAAAAAAGGGTGTGCTGTGAAAAACGCTGGGAGTTTATTCAAACAATAAAAGAAATCTCCACTCGGACTTATCGACTTATCTAGGGTAAAAGTGGGGAATATGGTCCGGTCCATATATCATTGATTTACGTGTTAATCGAGGTGGGCCATATTCACCACTTTTACCCTACACACTGCACGAGGTCATTTGAATATTTGATAAAATCTTGTTGGCGAAGTAGTTAAAACACAAAAAAGAAGTAAAGAGCATATAGAGCATATACACTAAAAGTAAAGTAAAAAGTAAAATCTGAAAAAAGGTGAAGCGTACATGCAGTATGTAGAGTGCATAGAGTAAAATTAAAGTAAAAAGTAAAATTTTGAAAAAGGTAAGCGGAATGTCGGTTGCGCGAGGAAGAAAGGGTGTGCTGCAAAAAGCGTTGGGAGTGCCCTTACGCATCGGGGATAATGACTACCGTGTTGGCTGAGCGCCGTTTCCAGGATTAGGAAACTGGGGCCCGGCGCTTTCGCCGCTCGGAGCTCACCGAGTCTCATCATTCCTCTCGAAACTCAGCGAGCCGAAGCTTGGGCGGAGGGTTGGGATCGCTCACACTAGTCTGCCTCCGGCAGCATCGTTGGTCTCACCCTCGGTTCTCCGTTTCGTCGATGGTTCTGTCCCGGTCGCTTCATCACGGCGCGTCTGCTCATTGCCCGACGGCCCTCGGAAGCTAGAGCTGTCTGCTTCGATCGTCGGTTCCGCTTTCTCTCCTCTTCCCTCGGCATAGCAACGACGGGGATCGATTTGAAAGCCGCCGCGGGATGAAGGAAGACGGAGAACGAGAATAGAATTGAATGCTTCTGGCGCTATTTCTGCAATGAGTTCGGTACCGTCGGTACACGGCTATGGAATGCATACCGTTGGTACGGGCATAACATGGACATGCGGTTACCGATGCTGAGGTGGCGAACGCGGCCAACGGCGATTAGCATGCTGAGTACATGGTGAACGGACCAAACCAGTGGAATTCACCACTTTTGTCCCAAATAGGGTTGGTCGTCGTAATCGTCAAAAGGGCATACGATCCTGGGCGCGTAGTGTACACTGATATCTGCAACTGCAAGCAGCTCTGTGAAGCTCATTGGTAGATCTACCACCTCGGTAAAGGGCACCAGTATTTGCCCATTGCATTGCAGCTCTTCGAAGCAAATTGATACATCTACCACCTCGCGAAAGGACTCGATGAACCGGTATCAAATTCCTAGAGTTATCCCCGTAGGGATAAATATCGTTGCTCGTCGTAATCGTCAAAAGAACATGCGTTCTATGTGCGCAGTGTACACCGATATCTGCAATGGCAAGCAGCTCTTTGAAGATAATTGGGATATCTACCACCTCGGCAAAGGGCACCAATATTTGCCATTGCATTGGAGCTCTTCGAAGCAAATTGATACATCTACCACCTCGCGAGAGGACCCGATGAACCAGTATCAAATTCCTAAAGCTACCGAAGGGATGAGCGGATGTACGGTAGCTTTAGGGACCTAAAGCTACCGTACCGGGCTGTAGGAATTCCTAAAGCCCGTAGGGACGAATATCGATGGTCATCGTAATCGTTAAAAGGGCATGCGTTCCTATGTGCCTGGTATACACTGATATCTGCCATGGCAATGAACTTTTCGAAGCAAATTGATATATCTAAAACCTCGGTAAACTACACCAATGTTTGCCATGGCAATGCAGCTCTTCAAAAATTTACCACCAAGCATTTACCATCTCTTGAAAGGACCCGATGAACCAGCATAAAATTCCTACGTTGGGCGTTGTAATCGTCAAAAGGTCACACTATCTGTGTGCCTAGCGTACTCTAAGGTCTGCTATAGTTATGCAGTTTTTCGAAGCTAATCGGCTACCACCTCTTTAAAGGGCAGCAATATTTGCCATGGCAATGCAGCTCTTTGAAGCACATTGGTACATCTACCACCTCGTTAAAGGACACGATGAACCAGTATCGAATTCCCACGGTTTCCCCCCGAAGGGCTAATACGAAAATTTGTCAGGTTAAAAAAATGACCCTAATATTCTTTCCAAACTTGTATTTTGCGTTATCACTTTTCAAAGACGTTGACACGTAGGAATAGCAGCCACTGCTATCTGCCATGTCAATGCAGCTCATCGAGGCCAATTAGTATATCTCATCAAAGGGTACCAACATGTGCCACGGCAATGCACCTCTTTGAGGCAAATTGGTACATCTTCCACCTCGTCAAAGGACTCGATGAACCAGGACACAATTCCCACGGTTATCCCTCATAGGGCTAATACTAAGCTTTGTGAGGTTTTATAAAAAGATTACCTTTTTTCCAAACTAGTATTTTGTACTTTCACTTTTCAAAGATGCTTGCACCTACGGAGAGCAGCCAGTCTCATGTGAATACGGTTATGTGTACTTGAGTACCGTGATTCAGCTCGACTCCAAGGTAAATGCTCCGGCGTGCGACCACGTAAGATTTAATTCCCGGATCGTTAGTGCGCGGGCGCTATTAGGGTGTGGGCGTTGAAGGCTTTGTACCGAAGGATAGCCTGAAGGGCCAACGCACAAACGCCCCAACAGCCCTTTGTCGCACCTGCACTGTTAAGGTTGCTTGCATTATATCCGGGGTTTGGTGTGACACGAAATGCCCCATACGCGTATCGTAGTCATCTATGTGCCACCGATATCGCCCAGCTCCAGCATTCGTCAATGCAGCGTTTTTAATTCCCCGCTGGAAGGCATGAATCAACGTTGCGAGATCTTCGCATCCTGATTTCTTGCACCGATATTGTGTACAGCGTTTCGCCGCACACCGCTCGTCAATGAATTATTGATGAGACGTGCGCGAATACATTTGAATATGCGACGGCACGGAATCGCATCTATAGCGCAATCAATGAGGTTCAGTACGTATCCTATAGTCAGGGGGATACGGGCGTTTCGATAGTGGGTATTACCGGGCTCGTTCTATACATTCGGGAAACGAGTGCACAACGAAGCTATTTGTGTCGCCGAGTTGTTATACGGAATTCATTAAAACGTCTAAGTATCCCCGTATGGAGCACTTAAATTAAGGTCACGTGACTCGCGGATAAAATAACGTCACGTGACTCGCGAATATGTTAAGTATAGCGCAATCAGCGAAGTTCTATACGTATCATTTAGTTTCGTATAGTTCTGTAGTATAGAGTGCACAACGAAGCTATTTGCCTCGCCGAGTTGGACGGAATTCCTTAAGTCACGAAATTTGGAAATTTTTATATTGTTGCACGTGGTTGTGTTAATTTTATAATGAAATCTCTAACGTACGTTCCGTATTGTGATTGAAATACCACTTATACATATGAAAGGGCAATGGCCGTTAAGCAAATAGATAAATGAATGAATAAAACGTCTAAGTATCCTCGTATGGAGAACTTAAATTAACGTCACGTGACTCGCGCATAGACTTTAGCGAGTAAATTAAGTGCAGCGCAATCAATGAAGCTCAGTATATATCCTATAGTCTCTACGTATCATATAGTATCGTTTAGTCCTATGGTATAGTGTGGTAGCTGTTTGCGTCGCTGCGTTATACGGAATTTATTAAAGCGTCTAAGTATCTCCATATGGAGTACGTAAATTAACGTCACGTACCTCGCTGATAGACTCTGGCGAGTAAATTAAGTATAGCGTAATTAACGAAGTTCAGTACGTATCCTATAGTCGGGGGAATACGGGCGTTTCGATAGTGGGTATTACCGGACGCATTCATCACCCTAAAGATACCTGCATGAGACTAAATTTTGTCAAGGTATAACAGCTGCGTTTTGCATCGCGCAAACTTCGCTCGGGGAATTTCGCTTGGAGAATAAAATTCTACCAGTGAATGATGAACTTGCCAAATATGAAACTTAATCTTATACGTAGATCTTCATTTGGGAAACGAGTGCACAACGAAGCTAACTGCCTCGCCGAGTTATGCGGAATTTATCAAAACGCCTAAATATCCCCGTATGGAGTACGCGAATTAACGTCACGTGATTCGCGGATAATCTTTGGCGAATAAATTACGTATCAATTAAGCGATGGGAAGCGCGGAGGATAAGGCGTGATTCGGTATAGCCTTGGTTGCTACTGATTGTTTTCATACCAATGTTTATATTGTCAACAGCCCGGAAGACAGGATAGATCGATGATCCACTATATTACTAAAGCACTGCAGTATGAATTTAATTCACACCCACGATTATATTCACTCTTATGCATACACGATGAATATTAATAGATTGGGGGAAAAAAATGCAATGGCAAGGATACCCGGGTGTCTGTGGTCGAGTTATGCTAATTGCACCACTTAGAGCGATCGTAACTTCAGTCTGACCAGAAACGTGGATAATGCTCCTGTGCCGTTGTGTTCCATTGGCCGGTCTCGTGGGAGCGATGGTGAGAATCAGAATCGGAGTTCCCATACTGTTGTTAAAAATATAAATATATATATATACATATATATAATAAAAAAAATACAAGGCACTTCAGTAATGGAGGAACCTTGGCGTGTCTATGACAAAATGCTAAGTCGACACTTTTACCTCAGGAAATAAAAATAAAAATAGCGCCTAATAGCAGATCGAGCAATCACGTCTTAATCAATGCAAATTAATGTAAAGTCATTGGAAGTCGTAAAAAAAACGTTAAAAAAATCCACTTTTCGTTCGGTAATGTGTGCAAAGGCATAACGTTTTATTACTTTTATCATCCGTTATCTCGTCTGCTTTTGATCTAATTTGCTTTTCGACACAAATGCCATGACTATATTATCATTTTTTTTCTTTTTATAACGGAAAGTCTCGCTACCTTGGTCGCCCCAGCGACGGCAGGCGGTTTTATACAGCGTTACTTTATAAAATACGCTGCATGTGTGGCCCGTAAATTTAACACCCCGTGTAGGCGTAAATCGAGGGTACGTATGACGGTATTGCCGTTAATTTTTAAACTCGCCTTGCAGCCGGGCGTTCGTTATATTCGTGCCACACCACATTTACTGCATCCACTGCAGCACAACCCTCAGTCAAAGAGCCGGCTCAATAAAACCGACTCGGGAAAAATATTCCTGAATCAATTGACCCACTTGGTATTTTAAGAAGTATTATTCGTCGCGATCGCGCTGCGCTCTTTCAGCTATTGGCACCACACATCATTAGAGCTATAGGGATGAGAAAAAAAAAACGGGAAAAATGGAACTCACTTTGCGGAATGAGTAATGGACGAGCGGAAAGAAACGAAATTTAAGACGGCATCGACTTATTTTAGTTTTACTTATTAGAGACAAAAGATCGTCGTTTTTGTGTTTGCATTTATTCGCGTCGTAGATCGGTGGAAGTAAATTTTATTCGCGCAAGCTGTAATTAATCAGCGAATGCGAACAACAACTTTAAGGAGATTAATTCCGAAAACTCGATTCTTATCGCGGTCATGAATACTCGGTAAGCTAATAAAGGAATAATGGTTCTTCGACGAGTTCTTAATGACATTGAATGGAATTTTACTGTGAGATAAAAATGTATATATAGGTTTTCACGCGGTCTATCGGTAAAAATTTGTACATGGTCTGTTATGCCTTAAGGGGATTCTGCGGGTCGATGCAACCTCGGTCGATCACCGATTTCTCTATAATTACCGATCAGATCGTGCCCCGCCAAACTGAAGAACCAAGTTTAAAATTGTCATCCTCGTTAACTTTCGTTGTTCAGAGTGCGCTCATCTGCTATTTTTTTATCTTAGTTTACCTTCTGTTAATTTACATTTCTTCATCTTAGTTTCACCTTTGTTGTTTCACCTTCGCTGTTGAAACCAACGTCGAGCTGATAGTTTCTAGTTTGCGAAACACATCGATTAATTACAAAAAAAATACATTTTTTTTTCATCTCAGTTTACCTTTGTTAATTAATATTTGTTCATCTTAGTTTACTCCTGTTAATTTATATTTGTTCATCTTAGTTTCACCTTTGTTGTTTCACCTTTGGTGTTGAAACCAACGCTTGTACCAATTCCCGAACACTATATCGTCCGTCTTTTAACAAAATGCATTAATAGAAAATACTTTAACCTTAAACTTTGTATAACTTTTTTCTCTGCATCAAATGATATTTGTAACTACGATTACAAGTGCCAAATTGCATTTCCAATCCTTAAATTCGGAGTGAACCAAATCTGCATAGGAGTGTCCCATGACTGGGACGTGTCCGAGCATCGGTACTGTTATCTTATCGTGGTTCGTGTAAACCAAAGGTCAACAACCTGCATATTGACTTTTGCATCCGTAAATGGTTGAATTTTGCAAGTTGTTCAGTCAACAATGACTAACAATTAACAACTCGCCGATGAATCTTCAAAAACACCTTTACCGACCTAAAAATACGCCAGATCGCTCGATCAACATCCGCTACCGGTAATCCATCCACGGCGTCGTTTAGACGCGAAGGCCGAACGGTTCTCGCCTTCGTCTCCTCAGACTTCCATACCAGGCGACACATGCCCGGAATTTTCTATCTTATCTCGCGACTATCATAAAACGTCGAACACACATTTTCCTCATACTTATACGTCGATCGTCGCCGCCCGAAGGTTGCGGATCGTCGGTTTTACCTAACTTGCCGATTCGGTGAGTTTGTAACATTCGTCGCAACCTCGCAACGCACCAGAGTTCAGTTACACCCAGGTTTTTTTTCAAGTTTTTTTTTTTCCTCTTGATATTCAGAATTTCAAGGAAATCGCAACGAAGCGAAACGCCGCAGTTAAGAGCGGAGTAGAGCGATAGTTCTACTTTTTTTTTCCTCTCCCCACAGCGATCATCGCTCGTCCTTCGAGTGTATTTCTCGTACGCCTTCCTCACGCTCTCCGCGATCGGAATTATTCTCTTCCTATACACTTTTCTTTCGTCCTCGACGTTGTACGCTGCTCCCGCATCGACGGAGGCGGCGAACGTCTCGATGCTGCGTTACAAAAGAGAAAAATAAAAGATTTAAGAGAATCTGCCCTGCAGGTCGTTTGTTCGACTAACCGGTTTTCACGTTCCACGTGTAGATCCAGCAGGATATCTCGCTGACCCGGCGAACGAAGGAAAGAAACCAGAAACATCACGTGCAGCGACTGCGCAACGCTGGGCGACCAATAAAAAAAGTCTTCTGTTATAACGTGCTGCAATATCGATTAAAAACCCTTTTTGGAAAATCTTTGTTCTTCTTCTTAAACATTGTAGTCCCCGTTTGCAAGTGATGTCTTTCCGGTATGACGTCACGACCGGTCGAAAAATGAGATTTTCAAACCGGACGTGAAGATTTTCCAGTATGACGTCACTTCCGGTTGAAAAATGCGATTTTCAAACCAGAAGCGACATATTTCCGGTACATCCAGTCGAAAATCGAGGTTTTCAAACCGGAAGTGACGTGATTCCAGCACGACGTCACTTCCGGTCGAAAAAAAGAGACTTCCCAATCGGAAGTGATGTTTTTCCAGCACGACGTCACTTCCGGTTGAAAAAATAGACTTCCCAACCGGAAGTGACGTGTTTCCAGCACGACGTCACTTCCGGTTGAAAAAAGAGACTTCCCAACCGGAAGTGACGTGTTTCCAGCACGACGTCACTTCCGGTAGAAAAATGAGATTTTCAAATCGGAAGTGACGAACATTTGGCCCTGGGCCTGAGCCAAATGTCGCAGAATGGCGCAGAGTTTTTCAGTTCACGGAAGCGTGTCCGAGGAAATGCACGATGAAGTAAGATTTGCGTGCGATCGGGAATATTAATACAGAGCGAGTTCCCAATTATGCACAATAGACAATTACAAAGTCGTAGACTTTGGCGCTGTCGGCGACAGCGGGATACCTGTGAACGTCGTTTCGCAATTAGATACGATATTGTGATTACTCATATTGCATAAATGCATATTGTATATTAAAAAAAAGTAAATAAATAAAAGCTTGCGGATGTTATGGAGCGATCCTTACGCCATCCGGAGCATATTATTATTCAATGCCAGAATAAATTAATTGAAAATCAAAACATAACTATGTCCAGCCAGGTATTCACGAGCTTCGAAGCCTTGTCAGTTGTTATCGAAAGGAACTCGCTGGCATACCTGGCGACAAGCCGCGAGTCGGACGAAAGATTCCTTTTCCTCTCTAAACGAAATGACAAAAAAGATTGAATCTTCCTGATTGCGTCATGTTGACAACGCCTTGAAAAAGTTTCGACTGTTAATTCCTAGAATAGAAAAAGATATACACCGATTCGGATTATTTTCCTGATTTATGCCGGGAAAAAACAGGTTTTCTGCGGGTTTCACTTCCTTTTATAAATCACACATAATGGTCACGCATGCGCTGACAACCACGCAACGATTCGTATCGCCTTTGTCTCGATATCTTGAATCGATTGCAAACGTTTTAGAAACCGCGAATCGGAATCAATACGACGCGAACTGGAAGTTTGTGATTTATGTAATTGATCTATTTAAGGGGATAATGGACGCGTCTTTAACACCTCACTTAACTTTTTTACCGACGGAACTGGACGATTTCTTGGTTTCCGGTTAGAATTATGTCTATGCTATGCATATTCTTGAAATCGGACAGGGCTATGGTGTTGACATAAACGCTTCGGTGTGCAGTCGAATTTTCATTAACGACGTACGAGGATTTAAGAAAATCGAATATGCAAAAAGTATGAACGTAGTGTCACGATTGGCCCACCGGTGACTCCACATCGTAACCCTAAATTCTTGGTTTTTTTTTAGCGTTTTCATGTTATACGGTATACGTGTATATACCGTACTACGATACTTTAGGTCCGTAGTTGGTAAGTTGGTTTCCTAGATTACCTCTTAAGTATCTTAATGGGAAAATTACTCCGAAAGCCTTACTATTATTGTTAGTATTAGTATTATTACTGTATTATAATTATTACTTTACGCCTGATTCGCTACTATATTTTTACTAGTATAAATCTTGCTCCGCTTCGCTTGTATCGCATAGATCCTCAGGGGATTTATCCCCGGATCCAATAAAAAAACCTATCTATCTATATTTTTTCCCCTTGTGTACTCTTTCAATAAAAAAATATTCACGCGCTTTTCTGAACGGGAAAGTTTTAGCATAAAAACATTGAAAAAGTTTGTTGTTTTGTTTTGTACTTTTATAAAAAAAAACAAGCAAAATGTTTAAATAAAAAACGGAGCACGATTCGAAACTGAGACCATAGATCGTGGGTTGTTTTCGTGCGAAAAAGCGAAGTTTTTTTATCGCACGATTTATTTTTTAATGTGCCCGACACGTCCTTGCGCATATTATGCCCCCGAGAGGGCGGCTTTTCTGTGCAGGCTTGTGTGCTAGCAAAAACAACATACTTCGTGATAACAAGTGGCTTTAAACGTCGTCACGCATTATCATTGCAATGGTCACGAAATCGTTATCACTTCGTGAAGCACAAACGGCCGACATTTAACCACTGCCCAGAAGCTTCAGTACAATTTTTTTGTTGTGCGGACAACATGCGTGTCTCTTTCAAATCTCTCGTAAGTATCGTACACGAATTAAAACAAAAACTCTGAAAAGTCGGACAATTTTAAGAGGCGAAGAAAATATGAACCCGATTATAACGATTTTTCTTCGAACAGTGAATATTCCAGAGTTTCCTTATACATTTTACATTGTATGACTTTATCGAAATTGAAATTAACACGCGCAATTCCCACTTTATGGGACAGCTTTTTTTTTATACTTCATCTTACATTTTCATTTCGCATCTGTCGAAGTGTTTCTAACATTTATCGACTCGATCCACTGACTGCAAGAAATGTTTGTAATTCCCTCTAAATATTTATGACAAGCTTCGCTCGCGCCTCGGTGGAGACATCGATGTTGGATGGGAGAAAAAGCAAAAGCATGACACGCAGTTGAACCAATACTGACGATTGCCAGCCGATTATTTCGCGGAGCTTATATACACACATAAAAAAAAATTAAAAACATAACTCAATTTTTCGCGGTAAAATCTTAATAAATGTAATTATTTCCGGATAGGGGAGAGCGGGGCAAAATGGGACGGCGGGGCAAAGCGGGGTCAGCGTGGGCAAAACTCAATTCTCCAATAATTTTTGGATGCCCCATTTTGCCCCAATGATACATCCGGATTTTCAACTCCGTTTCGCCCCACTTATCATCAACGCCACCATGCAAAAGTTATTGGAAAATTGCGTTTTGTCCCGTTATCCCCTTTTACCCCACCGTTCCATTTTGCCCCATTCTACCCTAAGTCTTCGCCTTGTGTCTGGACTCGTGCATTTCGCATAAAACATACGTTTCAACGTCAAACTCACAACACCCCTCATTTAAATCGCGAGTTACACAACGCTCAATTCCATAAGAAAGTCGTGTGTGGAAAAAGGATTTTTCGAATGACGCGTGTGCATCGCTGGCCGGTGTGCCGTTGTCGAGCACGTGACGGAGTCTCATGGTTAATCGTGCTGAGTAAAGTTATCGCCATATACATGTATTTATTGTGTTATCGTCGCAGTCTGTCGTACGCTGAACAACGTCCAGCGATCACGTTTCTCAAAACGATCGGCTGACAAATGCGTATGTGAATCGACGATAATTAACGAACAATCACCGTTGGCACACGTCATTGCGAATAAAGAAAAAACAAAAAAATTCCTGCCATTAAATACCCGATGTGTGCATTTTGGTGATTTTTGTAATTCTGCTTCTTGACCGCGGAGTCGTTTTGGATTTGGTTTTGCCGCGCAGTTGAACGCCGAGAGCAACGGAGCCGAACGAATTTACAACAACTCTTAATCATCTCGCGTTTTCCTCAAACGAATGGAGAATAACAGGAGTGCGTTGCCGGAACGACCAGTTTATCAGGGCTTTCCCCGTCGAGCGAAGGCTGCGGCGAATGTGGTCATCTTCATGCGTCATAGGAAATGTCCTTACTCTCTGAGCCGTTCGCCAGGAAAGTTCACGAGCACTTCCAGTTCCCGGAGGGAACGACCGAACGGCCTTGCACTTTGTCGCCTCATTAATAAAACGCGAATTATCAAGGCTGTCGAGCGATCGTCGCCGTGGTGGAGGAGATTGTCGCTAGCGAATTGGCGCTAACCTCTTCGGATAGAATACGGGACGTCGGCACTTTCTGCATCCTATACGGAAAGTTCGTTGCAGATAGTTTTGAAAAATTTGATAGAAATTCTTCTGCTTCGGGTATTTTCTTTCCACCGAAAACGTTCCTTGCAGATAGTTTTCAAAAATCAGATAAAAATGCTTCCACTTGGGGGGGGGGGGAAGGGGAAGGACTCAGTATGGAACAGGGTGGAACAGATATACATGTGCTTCCGCTTCGGGTATTCTCTTTCCACGGAAAAAGTTCGTTGCAGATAGTTTTGAAAATGAAATAAAAATGCTTCCGCTTCGGGTATTCTCTTTCCACTGAAAAAGTTCGTTGCAGATAGTTTTGAAAAATCAGAAAAAAATGCTTCCGTTTTGGTTATTATTTTTCCACCGACGCGTTTACAGATATAGTTCGCATTTGAGAGTGTGTGAAATACCAACGTCGGCAACAAAAACTGTAATAAATGACGCTCCGAGACCGCAGACGTACATTAAAAAAATTGTCGTTCACCGCGGAATCGAAAGCTGTGGTGAAGGACAATTTTAGATCTCTGCGGTCTCAAAGCAGCATTGGTGATAGTTTTTCTTGCAGACTGGCGCCCACGTATCGTCGTTGAATCACCTTTACAATTTTTCCTAATTTTTCCGCCCCTGTAAATATTTTGTAGCAAAGAAAATTAGTAAATTTTATGCAAAAATTGGTATATTAAATATCAATGTACATCGTAATGAAAAATTAATGGACTTTTATAGTGAAATGAAAAGAAATCATTGGAATTAAAGTTCTTTTATAGTCAAGTCAAAGTAAACTATCAAAAGTAAAGTATTTCTGAAGTTTTTAATATATGCACCTTAATTTTTCATCACAACTGTCCATGAATTTTAACATATGAGTTTATGCATAAAAACTTCGAGTACCAGAACATTAAATTTCATACTAATTTATTTTTACATCCCAACCATTTCGTTTTCTCAGTGCATGCATCGCCGAAAAACTCGTAGAGTGACGAAACACTCGACACGTGTCGAAAGATCATAGTAAGAAGTAGCCTAGTAAAAAGTAGTCAAATACCGGTTATTTAAAAAAAAAAAAAAAAAAATCGGTTTTTTAAAGTAAATATGATCGAGATGCGACCGATCTATCGTAAGCTTTGAAAATTCATCATTTCTCTGATCGTTGCGTCACGCGGGCCTCGGAAACAGGCCAATGAACGGCCGAGAATCGCGCCCGCAGGCGGCCCGATCGAGCGGTCCGAGCGATACCGATGCGCGTTATCCAGTGACGTCACAGGACGGATCTTCGCCGGAGCGAAGAGCTGCACCGTCACAGCCGACTATGTAGATCTCGGTTGTTTCGGGGTGGTGGGGATTGTTGCCGGTGCTGTCTGCTCGGCAAAGAGTCGGCCAGCCTATAAAGACCCTACCTATCATTGCCTCGTGAACCATTCGACGGTTCCCTCGTGCACGAGCGACGGCGATGTAGCTCGGGCGAACCGCGTACGAGCCAAAGCCGCCGACTTTGATCTTGATCTTCGCATTCACCAATTCCGCGCTCGACCGGTGCAACTCGCAGGTTCAACAATTCGCATCGATGAGTTGCGCGCGACTGCACGACCTCAATTTCACGACAACATTAGGAGGCAAAAAAATTAATTGGCACCGAAAAGATCGATCGGGAAATCGCGAGATCGATTGAATTTTTTTTTTTTTTTTTTTTTCGTAGACCCAAAGTGAACCCGCACCAGTGATTAACTTCGCCATCGTGAAAATTCTGTGATACACAATTAAAATACTCGTTAGTTCAAAATTAATGTTACAGTAAAAGAGTGCATTTGTTTTTTATTTTACTTATTGATTATTACAACGACGACAAAGAAAAATCGAAAAAAGATATTTGGATAAGAAAGTGACGATTTTTGCGATCTTTGGATTTACAAAGCGAACAGGATCTCTGTTCGTATTCACGTGGACGCAAAGGAGTTACACAAGGAAGATACGTGTGAGTATTGCGAAACACACACGATTGCGAGGTTTCTTTGCGAAACACCGGTTATTCCTTTTTCTGCTTTTATGGTAATTTGTCACCTAGGTTTATCGGGCGGACTAAGCGACGAGCTGCGGGTGCGATAACGGCATTAACAAGGTTTCGAACGGAAATTCCGTTTTTTTTCTTTTCTTTTCAATTATATTTTTCCATTCATTCTCGCTATCTTTACAACCGACACTAAACTTGCGATTCGCTTTCCGCGTCAAAACATTAATTACCCTATTTATTAGTCCGTTCAATTTTATCCTCAGGAACATGACAAAAAAATGATTGCCCAAAAATTATGTTTTCATTAAATTCATGAAATTAATTAAATTCATCGTTTAGTGGGAACCCCGAAATTTTTGTAGAGTTTAGTTTTCGCGTAAGTTTTTTGCCGCAAGAAATTCAAACATTGTCCTCGGATCGCATTGCTATTAGTTGCAAATCTCCGCTTCCTTTCTCAATCACAGACATCTCTGAGACCACAAACGAAAGGAAAAAAGTGTTACACTCAGAGCATCGTTTATGACGAAGCAATAATTGTTAACGATTGAAATAATGACGTAATGACACAGAACGTTTACACAGATTTGTACCTAGTCATATTCCGCATGTGAGAAGCGATCGAGGATCGTCCGTGAATAAAAAGAGTAAATCGAGCGGGCGAAGTAGATGTTTATCTCGTGGTCGGTAGAGACAAGCCCCCAAGAGCGCTGTGTACACTGCAGAGACACAGCCAGGCGGAAAGCGAACACAAACAGTGAGTTCGAAAATAAAATGAAATAAAGATCCGCAACCAAGGGCGATCGTAATGGAATGACGGAAAGTAATACACATAAAAAGACACTTTGAAAGCAATAAAAATATTTCAAAAATCGAGTGAAAACGTTTCACCGATTATTTTTGTGCCGCCACGAAGAAAACTTGTCCGTACAAGCGATAAGATAATTACAATAACTTCGTACAGTAAAAAAATTTCATAAATCATTTTGAAAGAATTTGAAATATTGAAAAAAATGTAACGAAAACAATTCCAATTTAATTATAAATTCGGTCATAATTGTTGTGCCTTCGCAAAGAATAATTATCCGTATCAGAGATAAGACAATTAGAATGTCTTCTTACAATAAGAAAATTATATAAAACATTTCGAAAGAATCTGAGCAATTTTAAAAATCGCATGCAAACGATTCGTCGATATTTTTTTTACCTTCACACAAAATAATTGTCGGTACAAGCGATAAGATAATTACGGTATCTTCGTGCAATAAGAATCTCGTAATTAAATAAGTTTCCGGGGCGCCCAAGCCCACAAGAGCACTGTGTATACTGTAGAGCCAGCCAGACGGAAACCGAACGCAAACAGTGAGTTCGATAATAAAATAAAATAAAGATCCGCAAACTAATAACGTTCGTTAAGGAATAACAGACAGAAACATACAATAAAAAAAATAATAAAAAAATTACATAAAGCTTTGAAAGAATTTGAAATATTTGCAAACCGAATGAAAACAATTCGTCGATGATTTTTGGGCCTTCACGAAGAACAATTGTCCGTACAATCGATAAGATAATTACAATATCCTCGTACGATAACAAATCAACAAAAAACATTTTTAAAGAATTTCAAATATTTGAAATATTGAACGAAAACAATTCGTTGATAATTTTTGCGCCCTGGCAAAGAATAATTGATTGTTCGTACAAGCTAAAAGACAATTACAATATCTTCGTACAATAAGAATCTTGTAATTAATAAAGTTCCCGGTGCGCTGCGTTATGTCACCAATTTCAATTCTTTGCGCTTCCGTCATTACCATCATCGCATTTTTTAAAGCATTTCATCGTTAACGAGCGATAATTAAAGTGGCTGCTGCTCGGGCTTATTAAATATCGTAGAAAAATCTTCAGATGCTCATGAATAATTTATGCTCGGATAGCGATCGAAGTGCACCGAGTATGTAGTGTATACTTAAGTCTCTTGGCCTCCGGTACAGCGTGCTCTTCAATAAAATCCCACATTGTTATTCTTTTATTATTTATCAGCAATAACAGACTGCTATAGTGCAATTGATTAATAGGAGGCGAGCAAAACCCCGGCGTATGTTGCGCGACCCTCGCTCAACGCGGACGAAAGGTCACCGGCAATAACACCGTAAGACCGGTTGAAAGTCGTGAACGCTCCCGCTACAAAGCCGATTCCTCTACCGAAACGATGGGATTTGTTGTCGCCTTCCTCGGGGCAAAAGCTGCCACGAGCCATGATCGACGAGACTCGTGACTGTCACAGTTACCGGAAACCTCGATTATTTGCTATCTGGAAATTGCTCGAATTCGAGCGCGTTCGTCCTCGGGGCTGCACAACTGCAATTTCGACATTTTTAAAGCTATCTGTCGAACAAGCGGTTTATATTTTTTATTACTTTTTTTAGACAAAAAGGAATTTCAATTCTTGACAGATGTTCTATTTTTGTGACATTCATTCTTGTTTCGGAATAAAAAACAGTTTCGAGTTGGAGGGCTCGAGATGTTCTGAATAGTAAAAAAAAAGGGCAATAGCTCACGTGATCCACGATCGACGAAACTCGCGACAGTCACAGTTACCGGAAACGTCGATTATTTGCTATCGGGAAATTGTTTGGATTCGAGCGCGTTCAGCCTCGGGGCAGCACAACTGCAATTTCGACATTTTTGAAGTTTCAGATCGGATAAGCGGTTTATATATTATATATATATATATAAATGCCAGATAAAAATGAATATCGCCTCTTTATAGTGTTCCGTTCTCATGAAATTCGTTTTTTTCGCAATAAAAAATAGTTTCGAGCCGGAGGGTTCGAAACTTTCCGAGCCGTTCGAAAAAATGGCTTTCCGGAAAAAAACATCTAAATACATTTTTGTGTATTCAGACTTGCAAATGACAATGCGGTATTTTATTTACATAAGCTTAAAATTTTATCTTATTGTATCACAGATTACCCGAAACCTCGATTATTTGCTATCTGGAGATTGCTTGCATTCGAGCACATTCATCCTCAAGGCAACAGACTGCAATTTCGAAATTTTTAAAGCTTCAGGTCGAACAAGTGCTTTATATTTTTTAACACTTTTTTAAATATAAAAATTAAATTCGCTTCCTCGTGAACGCTGCGTTTTAATAAAATTCATTTATGTTTCGGAATAAAAAACAGTTTCGCGCCGGAGGGTTCGAAATGTTCGAAACAACAGTTCGAATAAGTGGCTTCTCGATAAAAATATCTAAATGAATTTGTGTCTAGTCAGACTCGTAAATGACAATGCGATATTTCGTTTGATTAAGCTTAAATAATAATCTTTATGTATCACTGATTACCCCCCGTGGTTATTTCGAATACCCGTTCTATTTTTGTATAGCGTATCTCTCACTCACGACAAACATTTGACTTTGATAAGATTCTCATTTATCACGAGGTGTGCGACGTTTCAACCAAATGCCCCCTACCTGTGCGCCGAAGCGTCGTCTCTGCTTATTCAAAGCACGATATTCGGTTCGAGACTTTAAACAAATAATTAACGAAAATTTAAACTTTCCTTTGACGAGAAATTTCTTCAACAATAAATCTTGCCCTGCAAGGGGGTCCGGAAAGATGAGCGAGCTGTTTCTCGTGAGCAACTAAACATTGCTTTCGTTCGGTAAATTACACCGATAAATTCCGAGATACAGCGCTGTCACGAGGAAACGTAAAATGCTGTAATAAATCATCGGGATGATCGTTTTTGCGCCCGACACGGTTTTACCCCGCTTCTTCCGCTCAGCGTTCAGACATTTGCCATATGTGTCCACATTCATCGACGCTCTGAACCAAATAGAAATTAGAGGCTCGAGACCTCGCCAGTTTCAGTGTGGTAACATTCTATTTAATTCTCTGCAACTAATAAAAAATTATCAATTAAATTTATTAGCGGTACTGTATTTAAAATAAAAAAATATATATATAGAGGAGAGTGGGGCGAAATGGGACAGAGGGAAAAAACGGGACGGTGGAACATAACGGGACAGTGGGATAAAATGGGAAATGGGGCAAAACACTATTTTCCAATAATTTTTGGATACCCCATTTTGTCCCATCGATACATCCGGATTTTTCTGGCCCTTTTTGGCCTACTGTCCCATAAAAAAATTATTAGAAAATTGCGTTTTGCCCCAATGTCCCATTTTGCCCATTTCGCTCTTCCCTACGGAGTTTTATCATGGTAGAGGATAAAGGAAGTTTTTTATTTTTTATTTACAGTATAAGCAATGACGGTGGCGGTGGAAACAACCAAGGCTGAGGAGGGCGAGGGCAGAGGGAAGATCGAGACCTTCGACGACATCCTGCCCTACGTCGGGGAGGCGGGATTTTATCAATGGATGCTGTTCATTCTCCTACTGCCCTTCACATTCGTCTACGCATTTCTCTACTTCACGCAATTTTTCCTGACTCTCGTGCCCAACGAACATTGGTGCACGGTTCCCGAGCTCGATGGATGGAATCTCACGGATCTCGAAAAGTGAGAATTTTTTTTTTTTGCTTTTTTTCAGTTTCAGCCGTGTACCCTGCAGTAATAAATTATTCGTTACAATAATAATAATAATTATATAAAGATTTTTAAAAAAATTGGAAAATATTCCGTTACCGCACGACCGTCACTCAGACGTCGAATAATATTTTTGCTCGACTTTCCGCGAGTCGATCTACAATGATTTATTGCAAATCGATCGTAAGCCTTCATTTTTTTTTAAATCACCGTTCAGTAATAATTTTTATTCGAACAATAAAATTCGTCATACTTGTAGAATCGTATGGTTTTATTGTCGGGATTTTTCTTCGCGAATTTTGCAACTCCCCTTTTATTATTATTATTATTATTATTATTATTATTATTGTTTTACGCGGATAATCGGCGGGGAAAACGATCGCTGCAAGGAGAGGCGGAAAAAGTTGAAGAATTTACGCGGCACCTTTCCGAGATATTTACGGATCAGTGGTGGATAATTTTTTATTCGAAATGTTTCGATCCGCTCGACCGACCGTAAATCCCTATGGATAGTACGTGTATAGATATAGAATCGGAAGAACGCGTAGCCGAGTAAAACCGTACGGGTATACACAATAGCGCACGGACAGGTATATTGTGTAGCACGATTGTATAACACATACTAATACACATGGCAAAACCAGTCCGAGGAAACGACCTTGCGTGGATTCCACAAGATGGGAAGTCTTTGACTCGCGGAACTCTCGCTATGCTTTCCGAAGGCCGTTTCGTCAGAGATCGCCGAGCGCGCTACCTGCACGTGGGCTCCCGTCCAGCTTGCTTTATCTTTCTCCGTGTAAAGCCATTGTATGCACTGGAAATACCAGAAGCCATTCAGATCGGTATCTCAAGCGATTTACTACATTGTAGAACATTTTTTAATAGGCACGATTTTTCTTGCCATTCAATAAAAAAAAATATATTATTATAATTATTGTTATTATTTTAATCATTTGATGTTGAACATAATTGCACCGTTATTGCCTTATAAACGAGGAAATTTAATATCTTGAAAAGTTTAACTTAAAGGGTGCTTAAATTAAAAAGATAATACGTTAAAACTTAAAAAACTTAACGCTTAAAGAAAATCAAAAAGAAAAATGCGCTCGTCCCGCATTTATCTGATGTGTTTCGCCGTATCGATTGAGTAACGTGTAAAACTGTCGTATGCACTGGAAATACCAGGAACAATTCCGATCGGTATTTCAACGGATTTATTATATTATAGAAAATAAAACAGCACGATTTATCTTGCCGATATTTAATTTTTTTTATAATAATTTAAAGCTACAAATAAAATTGTATCGTAATTGGCTTGTAATTGAATTACTCAGAACAGAACAAGGAAGAAATAGAGACTTGACAAAAAAAAATGGGTTTGTCTCGCAGTGACATATCGAATGACTCGCACGCATCTCATGTCGTGTTTCGCCGTATCGATTAAGCTAACATGTACGTACAGTGTCGGTTCATGCCACGTGAGCGCGGGCTCGAAACGTCGCGTCGCGCACGCAATCTCAGCGCCTCACTTACGCACGTGGTTTTGTAATCGAGAGTCAAAGATAGACCGTGGCGCAGTATGTGCCGCGAGGCATTTTTCAAAAGACATGCCCGTACGCACCATCCTCGTGTGTGTTCTACGCGGCGCGTTAGAAATACCTCAATAAACGCGCGGACTCTGAAGTCCGTGCATTCTTACGCCTGGGGCAAAAAGCGTGGGTATTTTTTTTTTTTTTTTTCTGTAAACGATCGATTAAGGATCGATTTAAAAAAAAATGCCAATCAATCGAGCCGTCAACGTGACCGGCTGGGATAACGATCCCTTGATTGAAACGCTTCGACGCGCGCATCTGAGCCAATCTTCCGTGAAGGCGTTGTCGGGATATCGATAGCAAAAAAAAAATGCCGGGAAAAAATTGCTCCCGGAAATAAACATTGCGTCGGAATACCGCAGATTCCTTCGTTTCCATGTTACACTGTAATTAAGTTTTTTTCAAACAGCGCAAAAAAATTGATCACCTGGCAAATTGTGTACACTTCATTGTTACATATCCGTAAATGATGGAACTCCATAGGCGATAAATAAACGTTTAATTGTTTTTAAGACAGAGACGAAACACCATTTTTTTTTTAATGAGTGATTAATTGTTAGGGTAAAAAAAGTACAGGTAGCTGCGCTGAACGTGCCAGAATATGACTTTGCAGATGACGATTTTTAATAATGGAAAAGACGTAAAAAGTTGAGAGACAGAAGAATTAAAAAAATGTTTTTCTGGAACAACCAAGATTTTGTACATTCCTGGACTTGAAAAAGTCTGCGCTGTAACAGCCAGGATAAGACTTTGGAAATTACGATTTTAAATACGCACACCTGGAGAATACTCGACGTAAAGTTGGTGATTGCTGAATAATGGCAAAACTGTAAAGTTAAAAAAAAAATGTCTCGAACAACCAAGTTTTTACCGCCGGGAAAAAATCTTTCTCTCATTATATACTGAAATAGGTGTATTTCACGAGTGTTTGTGAATACTTTCAGGATTGCATTGTCCATTCCGAAAGCAAACGAGGTCGAGCTGGCGGTAGAGGGTGCTACCGCGTTCTCGAGGTGTCAGATGTATGCAGTTAATTACACAGAGATTCTGCAAGAGGGGATCAGAGAGAGCGATCCAACGTGGCCTATCGCGCCCTGTCAGAACGGATGGAGCTTCAACTACACAATGGTCCCTTACGCGTCGATTGCCGCCCAGGTGACGATTGAATAATTAAGCAATCAAAGCGCTAGCTAACAAAAACCTTTATTCTATTCAAATGCAAAAAAATTCACCTTTGCTATTCAGATTTTACGAGTATGAGTTATTTTATGAGTTTATGAGCATTCTTTTTTTTTACATTTTCTCCCATCGACCAACACTGAATATTGTTTGATATTAAATTTGAGGATCTGTCGAGTCCTTTCAATTTGACGTGAACATCCTTGATGATTAAATATTTATTTTTATTTTTGTTTTTTTCAACAGCTCGAATGGGTTTGCGACAAGACCTACCTTTCGTCGGCGGCGCAATCCGCCTTCTTCGTCGGCAGCATCATCGGTGGCTTCATCTTCGGTTATATTGCCGATCGTTACGGCCGAATCCCGGCTCTGGTGTCCTGCAACGCTGTGGGATTTTTCGCCTCGGTCGCCACGGCCTTCTGCAACAGTTTCTGGTCATTCGCTTTGGCGAGGCTCGTCGTCGGTACCTCCTTCGATAATTGCTTCAATATACTCTTCATTATAGGTGAATATATAACCGATTTAGAAAAAATCGCTTTTAATTTTTTATATTTGATCTATTTTTTATTCATTTTATCTACTTTATCTATTTTTCTATTTATTTTATTCATGTACGATCATGCAAGATAATACATAATTAATATTTTACAGTTATCGAGTACGTGGGACCGAGATACAGAACTTTGGTGGCAAACATGTCTTTCGGTATATATTTCGCTATCGCCGCCAGTCTCTTGCCATGGATGGCGTACTGGATCGCCAATTGGAAAATACTCAGCGTGGTAACGGCTGTGCCTTTGGTCGTGGCTTTCTTCGGGCCGTGGCTCGCCCCGGAAAGCGCAAGGTTTGTAAATTTTTCTATAAAACAATTTTTATAAATAATTTACTCCAAATAATTTTTATAAAAATAACTTTCTCAACATAATCTAAATACCTTTATTTTTTTAATCAGGTGGTACCTCATGAGCGGACAGACTGACAAAGCCATCCTGATGCTGAAGAAATTCGCCAAGGTTAACGGGAAGACTGTAAAGCCAGAGATATACGACGAGTTTGAGAAAAGCTGCAACGCCATTATCGAGAAGGACAAGAGTCACAATCAGTACACAGTTTTAGATCTATTCAAGAAGCCGCGCCTTGCCCGCACCACCCTCATTCTTATCATATACTGGTAATTTAAGATTTCACGATTTTTATTTTATTCGTTTATTTCATTTCATTCAAGGAACAAGCCCTTTAAAAAAATACAGATGCAAGAGAAAAAATATAGTCATATTGAGTACACACTCTTATATCGAATACACTAGTATTCGATATAAGAGAAAATAGAAAATTTCAACAAAAAGAAAATAGGACGGGCAAAGCCTATTTACAGAAAATGTATAGCAGTGTTTTTTAAAATGTTTTTTAATTTTATTGTCTCATAGACGAAACAGTATAGATCGACTTGACAGAAAAGTTGTACTCAATCAGAATATACACAATTGTTGTATAATGTTGCAGGCTCTTGATAATTCTGGTGTTCGACGGTCACGTCTGGAACATGAAGCTGCTCGATCCGGACGTCTTCACCTCGTTCTCCCTCGCGGCATTGACCGAGCTACCAGCTGCCCTGCTGCTCGCCCTCTTCTTGGACAGGTGGGGCAGACGATGGATGGGCTTCGCGTCGATGTTCATCTGCGGCATTTTTTCCTTCATCGCGCTGGCTACACCTCCAGGTGAGTCGGGCGAATCCAACATCGGAAAAGAGCTCGGGAGTCTACGCCTGTGGAGCTTAAGGCCATGAAACATTTATACGATCGATAAATTATTTCTCCAGGTCCTATAACCGTCGCCATGGCGATTCTCGCCCGATTGGGTGTCAATATCGCTGCGAATATCGGTTTCCAATACGCCGCCGAGATGTTGCCGACCGTTGTTCGAGCTCAGGGTGTTTCCCTCATTCACATAATAGGATACTTCGCTCACATCATCGGACCCTATGTTATCTACTTGGTGAGACAACTATTCGATTTTTTAAATTCATTTTCATTGAACAGCAATCATTTCATAGAGACAACGATCAACAGTAACTATTTCATAGCGACAACGATGTATTAAATTGTCATTGAATAATTGTAATGAAATTTTTTGGTTCTTGTCTCTATCTTTTTAAGAAAAATTTCGTTAGTTTATTTTCAATTGGCTGATTCCGATTTCTTTTCGTTCTTATTCATGGTAACAATCTTCTCTTTTTTTCTCCAATATCTATTTATTATCTTGTAGTGTACGATTATTTGTACTGATAGTGCTATGTACGGTAAGCGGTATTGATGATTATAAGACTCCTCTACACTGATAAAAAATGCGGTTGAGTCAACTTAAGATTTGGGTACGGACGTTCAAATAAATATTTGGTTGGTCGAACAAAATATTTTAATGCCTCCAATATATTTTTGAGAAATCATCCAAAAAATTGTTGAACTAATCAACCTTTTGGTTGATTAGTTCAATAAGTAAATAAATAAATAAATAAATAAATAAATAAATAATGACTGAATTTTCAGGCTGACGTATCGCCGGAGCTGCCGCTCATATGCCTGGGCACTGTATCGCTGTTCGACGCCTTTCTGACCCTGACCCTGCCGGAAACTCTTGACCAGGACCTTCCGGAATCGCTGCAGGAGGGCAATGACTTCGGCAAAGACCAGAGTTTCTGGTGGGTTCCTTGCATATCGAGGTAAGTTCGCGTTATCGAAATTTTCACTACTACCGTACCGCTGGACCGACGCGATTGACGTGACGAATTGAAATTGTTCCAGGACACCAGCGAAGAAGAAGAAGTACAGAAAAAAATTGGGTGTGACGAACGCCGGCTACAATCCTGGTAGCATAACGAGAATCGATTCCACCAGGTTATAGCATCGCCATCCTTGTGTTCGACAGCTGTGTCGGCGAGCTATCGCGGCCGATGAGAAACCAAATCGTTGTAAATATATACTACTACTATAGTCTCGTAATCAGGCGATTATCAGTTTCGTTGATTGACGAGAGAGCGAATTCGACGAATAAATTAGTCTTAAATACGTTTTAAAAAAATGTTGTTTTGGGTTCAGCCTGAAATATCGTTCCAAACCCTGCGGAGTCTTGAATTGGCTGAATCGCATCGATGAGATATTTTTAAAAATTCGATAGTTCTTTTAGCGAACGTTCGTTTAACGATTCATTCTTTTCCACGATTTTTAATATTTTAAATCGCGACAAACGTCGCGCGGTCTTTTCTATCCTCTTTATTAGACTCGCAAGCCGACAGTGCTCAATTCATAAGATTATTTACTATGTCAGCCACGACAGTTCGATGTATAGCCGCATTCTTGTCGTTTAGTTTAGGATCATTCGCGTACTTATGAGGCTGTTCAAACGATAGAGATGGGATAGTTAGCGTCATTTGGGCAGGGTCGACGATCGTCGTTAATCGACCTGCGTCAAATTATATTATCACACACGAGAATCATCGACCTCGCGTCATTCTCGGTTATGCAGCCGACGGGCGCTCGTCCCACTGTGCCAAAAACCCAAAACACCCGTGAACTCGATCGGATCTGGCGTTGCATCATGATACGAGATGCTAATTCAATGCAAGTACCCAGCATACATTGTCTTTACCCAGCAACGTTGACACTGCGTGTGTGTGTGTGAATAAGAGATCTTTTTACCGAGCAATGCAGTTTTAATAAACCAGCGCGTTCTCCCATTGTACAATACGCTTTAAGTATATCTACTTAATAATAAAGTACAAGACCACCAGGGCACTCAGGGGCACTAAAGCACACCCATATTTCGAGTGTCCATGAGTGTCCATGTGTGTGACTTCTCAAGCAACTTTTTAAAAATGAATAACCGTAGAAGAACCGATAAAGTTACCACAGTCGAGGTCAGTTTTTACTCCATAGAAGTGAAAAAAAAATAACCGTATTTGAACTTCTGGGCACTCGCAGTTATTTTTTTGGTTACTGAAACAAAAAACGACCGTTTGCAAGTACAGGCAGCGTGAACTCCCGCACGCGGATGCGCAGAACTTGAAATGTGAATATTTTTTCGATTACTTTAACGGTATAAAAAGTTACCTGATATTGCCGTATTTTTTCGGAAATTTATACGGGGTCGCTGAGGCTGCTAGGGTTCATACCCGAAATACGTCACTTCCGGTTTGAAAATCTCATTTCTTAAGGAGGAAGTGATGTATTTCCAGTACGACGTCACTTCCGGTCGAATCATGAGATTTTCAAACCGGAATTGACGTATTTCCGTTAAATCTCCGGAAATCGAAATTCCATAGTCGACAGCGAGAGCGTGGAGCGTCCGAGCCACGACAAACTGCTAGTAAGACAATAAAGTACAATGTTCGATCGTAGAAGTAATTATACTGTTTATTGATAGTTTCCAAACTTGTTATAATTAAGACTAAATAAAAAAAATGTCAATTCTATTCTAAATTTCGTGTAATCTGGATGATTCTTTGTACACGGAGAAATATGATAAATTCGATTGCCGTGGAATGATATATGAAAATACAGTGTGCAGAAAATCGATGCCCGTCGCGCGTCGATGAAATATCCGCGAGTACGACATCCGTACCTTACGTCGAAACATTGTTGCACGACAGACGATCAACGTCGGCTTTATGGCGACTCGGTAACGACCAAAAACGATCGCCCTTGCCGAACTCCTCCCCTTGGCGAAGAGTCTGAGGAAGATCGCGACCGAGAGTCTCCGGCAGGAAGAGAACCAGCGTAGCCGTGACGAATGATAATACTCCGAGAATCAGCATCGGCAGAGCCGTCCATATGTGAGCCTGTAATCATCAATGGGTCGTGTAATAAAATAATTGATTGCCGAAACTATTAACTTTTAAGTCAATCGACCGTTAACAGGTTGTCACGGTAAATACGAAAGGGTTTAATAATTTATTTTTTGCAACGCAAAGCGCCGTAAGAGGCCGTTATAGCAAGTCGTACTGTAATGACACGGCGTATATGCACATCGGTCTGATTTTACTTCTCGCACGCAAATTCACTTTCTCGCACGCCTTCGCGGGCGAGAAGTTAGAGAGAGTTATTCTTACGCCACTCTCGGCTCCTGCATTTGTTACAAAAAATATTATGCGATACCAATGTCGTACGGCAAGCATTGCATGAAGACAATGTTCGCTTTACTGCACCCGTATCGCAAAGCACTAATCTTGTTTCTTACGAAATCGATAAGGTACGGGGCGACGGCATGTCCCATTATGCCGAAGATGTGTATCAAGGCGATGCCTTGAGCCCGCACCGGGGTCGGCAGCAGTTCCGCAGCGTACTGGAGACCAACGTTCGCTGCCATATTCAGGCAAAATCGAGCGAGCACCGACATCGTTAGTTGGGCCGCAACTGAATGAAAGAACAAACGTCATCAGATTTTTCTTCGTTTCTCATTCCGGCGGCACAATGTATCGAGCGGGCGACTTACCCGACGTCAGATAAAGTTCGCCGAAGCTGAATACACCAGTCGCGGCCATAGTGACAAAACCGCAGAATCTTCGACCCCAGCGATCCAGTATCAACGTAAGTAACAATCCAGCTGGAAGTTCGGTAGCGCAGGCCAGCGAAAAAGACACGAAGACGGAGCTCTGAAGAAGTTTCAAGGAATAAACGTGACCATCGAAAGTTACGGTCACGCAGAACCTGTGTATTGTTGAAAACAATAGTACGGTCAAAATTACACCTTTGATTATTCTTTTTTTTTTTTACTTACCAAAAGGTGATCAGTAATACGACGTTTCTCGCCAGGCGTGGGGTTTTAAAAAGATCCAGCAACGTTGCAGTTTCGCTCTTTGAGCCAGCGTTGGCGACGTTTCTCTGATGTTGTTCCGAAAAAAAATACTTCGATTAGTCATCAGTACTGCCAATTTGGAACAATGGATGATACGGAATTATTAGTTTTAATTGTCGATTTATTTAATGAATTTTAACAAAAATTAATAATATGACAAAACTCACCAAATAAAGTTCGTAGATCTTTGGGTCCGGATTTTTGCCATTTATCTTTGCGATCTTTTTCAGTTTCTCGATGACCTTGTCGAACTTGCAATTCGCGAGGTACCAGCTTTTGTACAAATACACACCATCGAATTGAGGTACAGATAAGATAAGTGTCGAAAAAAAAGTTTCATTGCAAATTCGCTCTAAATCTTACCGTGCGCTCTCCGGCATTATCCAAGGTGTCAACAATCCGCATAGCAGAGGAATCGCAGTGACGTAAGCAAAATACCTCCAGTCCGCGATGTAATAGGCCAGCCATGGCAGTATCGTACTTCCGAGGGCAAAGTGTATTCCGAAAGCTATGTTGAAAACCAGCGTCCGTCTTTTTACCGCCATATACTCGACAACTGTGCGAACAGATAATCAACAGAGTCCTTTATTTACATGTTATTTATATATTCCTTTCCATTTCGATATGGCTCTACCCTTCACATCCAGGATTTGACCCTCGTTTTTTTATATGACTGAACTAACTCTCAAAAGCCCCTCAGATTTCTTGTCAGATTTTAAAAAATTACCATATTGATCGCCACAATTAAAAAATTTGAAAAAATTCTGAAAAATCATGTGTCATATATAAAGATTTAAGATTTGATCCGGACTGCGCCAGCGTCACTTCTTATCTTTTGTCTAATTTTTTTTTTAATCGAACCTGAAACCGTGCACTTTTTTTCAGCACCCTCGAACGATTTTCGTGAACTCACCTACGATGAGGGGAATATTGATGCAATTGTCGAAGGCGAGTCCTGTGAGAAATCGACACATCGCGAAGAAAGAAAAGCTCGTTGCGCTAGCGGTAGCTATCGTTCCCAGAAGACCGACGACGTTGCACAGCACAAGCGCCGGTATACGACCTTTGTGATCGGCGATCCATCCGATTACGATACCGCCGACGATGGAGCCGCAGAAGTATATCGCCTGTGCGGTCGACATGAGGTAGTGCCGGTTGCATACCCAATCTAGCTAATCGGCAAGGGTCACGGAACAGTCAATGGCATTCTCTTTTTTAATTAAAAAAAAAAGCCAAACAATAATATTGAGCGCCCTTAACCGCACCTCGGCACCGATACTCTTGTAAGGAATTTGGGTAAAGTTGTATTCCCAACGATCACAATCGACCGTGCGATTCGTCTGCCACTCGGAGGATCCAAAGTCATCGCTGCGGTCCAGAAGTTCACTGAAGTTCAGGTCCTTTCGATGGCACTTGTCGTAGTAAGGATAAATATCCGCTCGAGGTATGGCTGCATGCACCCTGCAATAATTTTACATATTTAATAGAAACAAAAAAAAAATGTAAAAAAAGAACAAGTGAAAATAAAACATGAAACAATACTGTGTAACGGAACTACGCAAGTCATTTAGCGTGCCGGTTCCCTACGTCGTAGAATTGTCCCACAGGTAATTATAAGCTGATCTCTGGAGCTGAGAGACGAGCGCCGGTTGCTATAATCGCAGAGCATGACAGTGACAAACGTTGATAGAATGAAACGTTACTCAACGATTTTACCGAGTGCGAGTCCGATCGTATATCGCTAGAATGTCCAAGATTTGTCGAAAGGGAAGCTCAAACTTTTGTCGAGCGGCGTCTCTATCTGTTGCACAAGAGATAACAAGTCAACCGACGGAAATAGAATACTCCTCACTTCACGATTCATGGATGGAACGATGCCGAGTATTACCGGCGATCGCGCAGCAATCGTTATCTACTGTACGCACTTTATGACTTGTAAACAGCTTTACAATAAAGTTCCGTATCGACGACTTAAGGAGAGCTGAGTCTGCAAGGACATTACTTCGCGTAAAATTCTTATTTCTAACGGAATCTCATTTAACGATTCGTGAATGGAACGATGCCGATTATTACTGAAGAACGCGGAGTAAGTCTTACCTACTGTTACGAAATTTAAGATTTATAAACGGCTGTACAATAAAGTTCTTTATTAACGACTTAAGGTGAGACAAAAATTCCTCCTGCAAGAAATTTACGCCTGTAAAAAATTTCTCGAGCAAAATAATTATTAATATAAATTAAATTATAATATTAATAATTAAATAATAAATGATTAAATTAAATTTATAATTTTTAACGGAATCTCACTGACCGTTCTTGCTGAGTGAGATTTCTGTCCTGCAGATCGCCGACGTAGCACCAGTGTTCCTGTGGTACGAGTGTCAGGAAGAACTGGGAAAAGTAGAGATTCGCGTAGGCGACGCTGTACGGCAGCAAGGTGAGAAGCAGGTACCACTGGTATCTCCCGAAGTTTCCAACGTAAGGCAGAATGTCGTCGATGGATTCGAGCTTTCGTCTGAGAGCGGTCGTCTCGCCGGGTTCGTTGTCGCCCGAAAGGGTTATCGTCTTCATCTCTTCCTTCATGATTTGAGGCATACACGCGCGGGCAGCAGAAACTTTACTGGGCCGATGAAGAAATTCACGACGTCACCGAGCCCCACTGAAAGTCGAAGTGTTTAAGTTTAATAAAATCATACAGACTGCAAGCTGCGGGCAATTAACGTCCCTTTCGGGATCACATTCGGCATCGTTTTTATTGGATCCGGACGGCAGCGATTATTGCCGGTTAGAACCGAATAACAAACGGACGAATCGATTGATCAATAGAATAGATCGTGATTGATAAATCATACAACAGTCTTATTGAGCAACCCTGATGAAATCGCCTTGCCTTGTCCTTCGAATGTCTGGAGATCAAACTTTATGATCGAAAAGAACTGTAACTGGTGTCTGGAATATAATAATACAATAATTATAATAATACGATAGGAAGAGGGGCGAGTTTAATGACTGGAACGCTTTGGAGTTTAGTGACTGAAACACGAATAAAGTTTCCCCTCATTTTAAGAGGCCTGGTTCGACTGTTATCAAGGCCCAATTTAACGCTCACGAATGTTAACCCTGTCGAAATTATTTTTTTTTTTTTGTTTATGGAGGGAGGTGAGCTGGGATCCGTCGATAACCTGTCGCGGAAAAATGCGTAACTGCATTACCGACTGAGTGCTTGAGGTCGCAGTCGGTATTGCAGTTTACTGGCTGTTTACTGCAACCGGCTGTCTGAAATATAATATTAAAATAATGATAGTAATACATTCCGAAGATGGGCGAGTGTAGTGACTGGAATCTGAATAAAGTAACCCCTCATCTTAACCGTTTGAATCATACTTTTTTTTACAAATATACAATTTCAAATGCTAATTAATTAAATCAATGCATTTTCTCTGAATTCAAAGAGGTATTACCTGTGGATACAGTGTGCTTTAAAGGGTTAACAGGTTTGATTCAGTCGTTATTGGGGCCTAATTTAGCGCTTTGGAATATCAACCCTGTTAAATCAACTTTTTTTTAGGGTGGGAGACGAGCCGCGTCACGTCGATAAGCTGTCGCGATGAAAATCAAAACTGTAATACCGACTGAGCCCTCAAGGACTCAGAGGTACTTTGGAGGGTTGAAATTCGACTCACCGATTAAGTACGGTGAAAATAAAACTAAACAAACGATAAATTATTCTCTTCTAATCAATTAAAAAAAAAAAAACTCAACTGACCAAATAAGATCGGAACTTTGCCACTGTCAGTGAAAGATTGGTTGCCAATAATTATTACCTTCGCTAAACAGAAGTGTCTTTGAACTTGGTTGTCGTGCTCGCCACTCACAATATCCTCCCGCAATAAAATCCGCTTCTAATAAGTAAAAAAAATAAAAACTAAATTGACTAAATAAGTCTTTGACCTTTACGCCCGTCAGCGAAAGATAGCCGGTACGCAAATGATTATTACCTTCACTAAACAGAAGCGTCTGATCTCGGTTCGCGTTCTCGCCGTTCGGTCTATCCTCCCGCAGCAGCAGTGCGCCGAATCCGACACTCGAAAAAATTCGCCGAAACAGTGGCCAACTGTTGCGACGCCGGGGACCTTCGCTGCTTGTTGTTCGAGCAATTATGTCACGCAATGAGCTGTATTGTGCGGTATGACACAGGCCTACACGCTCTGTAATTAATTATGCACGAGTGGCACAATTATTGAACGGCGTCGTCGCGTGAACCGACAGGAAGCTCGACTATAGCCAGTGAGAAGCGCGTTCTTAGGTTATTGTTCTCTCGACGCTGCGCACGGAAGCTTTCCTTCCGCGCTGGCTTCGGGTCGCAACCGAACTAGCCAGAGACCATTCGCGCCCGGGCGGACTGCGAAAGACGAAGAAGCGGACCGCAGCTGCAGCGGTGGCGCCGGCAACGACGGCGAAGAATCGATGCGCAGAAGCCGAATGTAGGTATGCACGCGGATACATCAACGAAGGCGCATTGTGTATTCGCGGTGCTATATGTTGCTGGGCAAATTTACAGCCCGCCGGCCAATGACCAGTACGCTTTCGACGTTTTTTGTTTCGCAGCTACGGCCATTCGAGTGAGCTGCTGGCTGGGATGCTAGACTGTAGTCCACGAGGTCACGGGCTCGATTCCTCAACCTCTGCGTATTTTTTCCCTCCTGTCCCGCTTTGTTTTCCAGTCCAGTACAGTCCTATCCAAGAAAAATTCTTCGGAGCTTGAGATCTCACATAATCCGGTTAAAAAATTGATATATATTGTCCGGGCTTGAGTTCACACAATCTGGTTAATGGAACCAATTAAAAAATCGATATATTTTCTTCGGGCTTGAGTTCACACAATCTGGTTAATAGAACCAATTAAAAAATCGATATGTTTTCTTCGGGCTTCAGTTCACACAATCTGGTTAATCGAACCAATTAAAAAATCGATATATTTTCTTCGGGCTTGAGTTCACACAATTTCGTTAATCGAACCAATTAAAAAATCTTTATAATTGTTAAAAAAGAAGAAGGAGAAGAAAGTACCCTAACAGACAACTGACGGCACGAGGTCTACTCGGTGCTAGCACGGGAATGCACGTCGTGCTGGTACGACACAGTCATGTACGTCCACATCTGACGATATTGTGACGGCATTTTTACACCAAAAGAAGCTTGCACACTTCCAGCTCGGCGTGGAGCCCACCATCTTGAGGTGAGGCTCCCCAGTGAGCTGGAACTGTGCAAGCAGGGTCCGGTGTCAAAACGCGTTGCCGTCACAATGTCGTCACGTACAGACGCACTTTACTGCATATTGTGCCGGCACGGCGTGTCGAATGCACGCACGTTTTTCTTATCTGGGTACGGATATTCGGAGAACTGAACAATCTGCGTGGTCACAGTTTACCATGTCATGTTCTTTTCGCAGCAACTAATTCTCGCCGGCAGAATACCGTGGAAAATAGGCTGGGGCAAAATGAACTCACGTTTGAGTAACAGGTATGTGTTTATTTTGTTTCGTTACAAAAAAAAGTACCGCTCGACTCAACAGCCGTTCTTGAGACGGCGTTGTATCGTGTCTCGGTAACACTATCGCAGACTTAATGAATAAATAATAAATAAAATGTGGGCTTTGTGGTAACTATGATAACTATACTATAGTAAGAGTATGCATGGATCTGAGCGTTGACGAAACGAGCCTAACTGGTCCGTCACTCGACTCGTCGAGACTCGGAGGGCAAAGAGCAGACGCGCAGACTGCCAGCAGCGTGTCATCCAGCGAAACAACGGATTATGCAAGCTATCGTATTAATAGGAGAGTTGACCGTCGCATTCAAGCTAATATATTTATGAATAACACCGTACTTTAAGAATCCTCTTAACGACGAGATACGCGTGTTACCATATCGTCCGGGCTGCTGAAACATAAGTAGATATCATCGATAAAAATCATTGCATATCAATGATATCGGATGGATGCATCGATCGCCGGATCGGTTGACCACTTTGTCGAGGTGAATTTTATATGAGATTCAAAAACCGAAAATTAAAATTACCCAATTTTGGGAAAAAATGGATTACAGTCTCAGTTACCGACCACTTTGTCGAGGTGAATTTTATATGAGATTCAAAGACCGAAAATTAAAATTACCCAATTTTGGGAAAAAATGGATTACAGTTTCAGTTACCGACCGTGGTAATTCACCTGACTCTAAGCCCGATCGAGGTTTAGTTTTTTCCACTTAACCATCTATATTTTACGGTCCAATTTTAAGACTTTAGTTTCAAGTTAAGATCGCTCTTGAGGTCGAACTTAAGTTCGAATTGAGGTTCAAACTTAAGTTCATTTCGTGCTTAAGTTCGAACTTAAATCTGAACTCAAATTGGATTGTAGTTCCAGTTCGATCTTAAGTTCGAACTCAACTTTAAAATTAAATTCGAACTAAGGTTCGATCTCAAGTTCGAACTTGAGATGAATCGTAAGCACGCAATGCAGTTGGGACCAAATTTCGATCTTAACTCCAAATTGACATCTTAAAATTCGACGCTTAGACGGTTGCGGTAGAACTATATGTTTCTATTTTTATTACCATGATATAAATTATGACCTTGAAGATATGTGCATGACATGAAATTTCATCTCTGGCAAGTCCCTATCAATGCACGGCTTGAGGAAGAAAAAAAAATGGTTCACTTGCAGAATTTTATTCTCTAAGTGAACTTCCCCGAGCCAAGTTTGTGCGATGCAAAAACCACGGCCGTTATAAATTGATGAAATTTACTCTCATCCATATATCCTCAGGGTCATTATAAATGAAGAAACATTGGCTCTTCCACTGTCGGAAGCCACTTTCCTCAAGACGGCAGTAAATCCACTTTCCCGATATACTTTCCCTGGCGGCTTCGAGGCGCGATGAATCGTGACAGAAGTAGGTCGCGATAGGAAACCGCCCCGAGAAATTCCGATTGCGGTGTCATTTAAATATAGTACGATTCGTCGTGTTTTATCTTTCTGCCTCGCCGCCCTCTCATTTCTTCTCGTACTCACGAAGAAATAAGAGTCGTTCCAATTCCCTCGGCCGACACTGCCGCGGCAATCTTTACGGCCGAAGATTTTCATTTTTCCCGATACGACCCAGAGACGACGAGAAACAAATGAGAAACTATCGCGGCCGGCTGCTCCGAAAAGCTTTGAGCTTTTCATTAGACCTCCCTAGACTTACAGGCGTCTCATTACGAATAACTCGAACCTTGAGCGACACAAAACATACCCTATCGATTAAATGTTAATGAAAACTTACGATTAACTTATAAAAAATTGCTATTCTTATATCAGATCACAAGATGTGCTTTAGCCCTTCACGTACGAGATTCTTGTTCAACGAGGCTCGAGAATTTGCCAAGACGAAAACTTCGAACGACTCGAATAACAAGTTGATGTGCTAAAAAAAATCTGAAAAAATTGACAGATCTACCTTGAAGTGTTGTTTTTTTGATAAGGCGGAAAAAAATTTATCACGAACATCCGTATCGTTTCTGTGCTTAAAAGAAGGCATGGTCGTTTGCTCTCGGCAAAAAGTCTCCCGTACTTGAAGGGTTAAAATCGACGTAACTCGATTATTCGGGCTTCGTCCGCCAGAGGGCCAAAGTATCGAGATTTTGCACCGGCGAGCCTTCGGGAAAACAGTGCGTCGGCCCGTTCGCCGAACTTCGATGGGTACAACCCGCTATCGATACAGATTTCTCGCTACAGCGATTGGACAATTATATTCCATCAGGCTTGGAACGCAGAAAATTCCATTCACCTAGAGTCTCACGACCTCGACAGGTGCGCCGACATTCCTCCGCGAGCGCACACTCGATCTTTGGATCATGCTGCTGCGGAGGGTCTCGCCGCGGAGCGATGCGCGCATCGAGTTCCTCACGCTGCCGTGCCTGTAGGACCTCGCTATTGGGCCGCATTGCGTTTCTTCGTCGTCCGCTTTCCTAGAAAAAAAGACCACAAAAAATTAATTTTTGTAACTCGTGCAAAAAGTCCCACTTTTCGTGCCTGTAACGCGTGGCGAAAGTGGCGCTTTTTAGTAAGGCGTGCGAGAAAAATACTGCGCATGCGCAGATCACACCAGTTACTTTTTCTCACACTTTTTTAACACTCTAGCTACATTTCGCATGCTTCTTTAATACTCTAGCAATTTTTTCGGGCGCTTTCGCCACGCCACGCATAAAATAGCACATTATAATACTAGTGCGAAAAACTTTTTCTGACGAGTGAGAGTTTGCAGCATGAGCTGAAGGCAAATGTTGCAATCACACAAGTTAAGAAAACGTTTATCGCACGAGTATCGTAAAAATGTTTATTTCTCGAGGTGTGGAAATGGGGTTTCACGCGAAGCGTGCGTAAAACTGGCATTATCGTACCGAGTGAACTAAAGTACTATCTTGATGGCCCATCAAATTTTGACAAAAATATTCCAGATGGAAACGGATACTCACTTCATGAGGCAGGGCATGTCCCAGATGCCCTGATCCTTGCCAAATTCTTCGCCGTCCTGCAGCGTCTGCGGCAGGTCCTTGTCGAGGGTCTCGGGCAGGAAGAGCGACAAGCCACCTCCGAGGATACCGAGTATGCCCAGCACGAGTAGCGGCAGAATCGGTGAAACGACCGCGAGATAAACGACGAAAGGTGCGACTATACTCGCCACGTATCCCATTATGTGAATCAGCGCAACTCCCTGCGCCCTCACCACCGTCGGCAATAACTCAGCTGCGTACTGGAGGCCGATGTTGTACGATATGTTGACGCAAAATCTTCCCATTATCGCCAGAGTCGCCGCGTAGACATCTGCAATTAAATAAAACAGTCATCGAACGGTCGAGTCGAACATAGATTATTAAGGTAGCTAGTCAAATCAGTGCCAAATTTTTACAATTGCTTATCCAAAATTGTATCCAATTATTAATTTGTATTGTTACACGTGTCCTCAAGGAAGAGAACTATTAATGACGACGCTCTTGCAAAAACGACTGGTAAATGCAAACTTCCTTGGGTCCAATCAAATGAATTTGGGTCAGTTTCCTTGACCAAAATTTCCTTGGGTCCTCAAGCCATGCATTGACACAAATCGACTTTCGTTACAGTTAATAAATGCACAACATTTTGGATAAACAGTTCTGAAAATTTAGCACCCGCTTGATTTGTTTCGTTGATCGGTCAATGATTCATTGACCGATAGGAAATATTTGCCTTCGGGAACTCACTGTTGGAAACGGCGCAAGCCCAGATGCTGAAGATGCCCGATATAACCATTGAACCGCAGGCCAGCCATCTGCGACCCCATCGGTCCAATACGAGGGTGAGGAACGTGTCTGCAGGCAGCTCCGTGGCCGAGGCTATCGTGAACGTCACGAAGACGTCAAGACCGAGATTGTCGACGTTCCGGACGTGACCGTCGAATACCAACGACACGGCCATCCTGAGAATTCGATAATCCAGATATTGGCATACAAATAAAAGAAAATGGAAAATAGACGACCAGTTGTAAGGTCTCGTACGTGAGCATTCATGATATCGAGCAACCGGACGGTAGATAATTTGCATTCAAGGAACAAAAATACCACCAAAACTCACCAAATAACTGTCAAAAGTAAGGTGATGTTTCGGAGCCGAGGACTTCTGAAGAGATCCAAAACCGAATACGACTTTTCGGATTCTTCTGCCTTTCGAATCTTATCGCAGCTACTCTGTAATCGAAAGTCACGAATTAGTCAACTACGATTTCGAAGATATTCGAATTCTAAATCGTTGCAAGCGAAGAATTTTTTTGATGTCTCTTTATATTTCGGTAAATCGGATTTTAATGATTTTCAATTGGACTCCCTTAATCATTTGAAGCACGGTGTATCACAGCTACACCTCTTTGAATTCGGAACAAAATGCATTAGTAACCAAAGTATACATTTCAAGATTCAGACTAGTAAAAAAAAAATTATGCCTCAAAGCGTTAAGGGAATCGGTGGAATGATTTTTAGTGAAAATTAAATTGAAACTGGAATAAAACAAAAAAAGATACCTTGAAATCCTTGTAGACGCTGTCGGGTACTTTGGTGCCGTTCAATCGCTCGAACCTCTTCAGGATGACGATGGCTTTGTCGACTTGACCCTGACTGACGAGCCACCTCGCGCTTTCTGGGACGACCCAGGGTGTCGCGATCGCGAGAACGAGTGGCACGGATGTTGCGACGGAAGTCCATCTCCAGTCGGCGATAACATAGGCGATCCAGGGCAGAGCGCAGGCCGCCATAGTGAAGAACAACGCTATCGACATGTTCGCGACGAAAGTCCGCCATTTTGGTCCCACGTATTCCAGCACTGTGGACAAAGTTTAATCGTGCATTGAAACGCGGCATCGTTACAGAACCTTGTTACACGACTTCCGCGAAACCCTCCGTATAACGAGGTTTTTTTGCTCCACCAGCAACATTTCAAAAACTCCCGATTACTCCGTTCCGTCACTGTGCTGGTTTCCGTCGACTGTGCCGACGGATTGTAATTAACTGGTACGCTGTAACGCTCGCATTGTTGATGGAAGCTTGTTAATGGAAGGACTTCTGCTCCACGGCGCGAACAGTCGCACGTGTCGAAGTTTCCACCCAAATTGGCAATTTCACCGTGCGGCTGAACCATCGAAACGTACATGTGACTTTCGTGAGATATCAGAGCGCTCCAACTTCGCCGCTTCGATGCGTCATTAATTGGATCAATAGCATTTTTGAGATCGGTCATTCTACGATTCTATGGTTCCTAATTCTCTCGAAGTTTTGATTCGGTCACTCGTTGACTCGATACTGATTCGGTTCACCGTTAATTTTTTGTAAATTTTGCTCCAATAGCAAAATTGCTCAAACACTAAAATTTCTCCAATTGCAAAATTGTTCCAATAGCAAAATTGATTCAATAGTAAAATTGGTTCAATAGTAAAATTGGTCCAATAGCAAAATTGGTCCAATAGCAAAATTGGTCCAATAGCAAAAAAGTACTGACTGGGTGAACCGTACATTTTTTTGGGAATTTTGCTCTAACAGCAAAATTCCCAAACCTCCCGATTACTCCGTTCCGTCACCGTGCGCGTTTCCGTCGGTCGTGCTAACCGATTGCAATCATAACGGATTATAATTATAAGCTCGTTCATGGAAGGACTTCTGCTCCGTAACGCGAGCAGTCGCAGGTGTCCTCTATGTCAGTAATTACACTCGTACGATGATACTCTAACTGCCTCAAAGTTTCCAACCCAAATTGGCAATTTTACCTTGCACCTCTGTGCCATCGAAGCGTACACCTAACTTTCGTGGGGGTAGAAAGTGTTCCAACGTCGTCGCTACGATCTCTTTAATTGGATAGAATTGGATAACACTTTTAAGTTCGGTGATTCGAGGATCTATCGTTCCTAATTATCTCGAAGTTTCGATTCGTTCAGTCATTGACTCAGTCACTGATTGGCCTAACCGTTACTTTCCGAAGGTCCGCGATACTTGCCGGCGACCTCGTCACCTTCCGCAAAGTTCTCCGCCGGTTCCACTCCTTGGATCTACCGTTGTGGTTCTGCGAGTAAGTGCATCATAAAAGTTTCGTACCCAATTATCCAATCCAATTAAGGTAACGACCGAGAGTGACTCGACGACGGAAATCGCAACGAAGGCTCGATCGGACGTCACGAGAACGGATCGTGCCATTCGCCGTGATCTCCGTTCGGCATGCTTCGCCGGGTGCGACGAACAAGCGTCACACATTCTCGGTCAATCGGGCGAGACCCGAGATCGCGGGCACGCGCGTAAGATAAATGCGTACGGCGATCCACCGCGCATGCGCACCGCACGCGAAACGACGCGAGCCGGCGTTTAACGACTCGCCGGAGGGAATCATCGACCTCCGGGGTGTTCGGACAATCATCTATGAATCACTCGCACACAAACGAATTTATCTCGGCGGACCGCCTCGTTCGCGAACGTCGAGACTCAGTGATGTCTCTGACATTTGTGTTAAAAGTGAAAGCAATCTTGTAACACCAGCTTGTCTCACGTGCAATGACCGTCCATCGCAACGCCTCGGACACACAGATCGCGAATGCTTCTTATGATTGTTCCGACGCCGCTGATGCGGTGAACACGATTTGCACAAAAAAGTGATAATAATATTCTTTTCCACCCGTAGTAAGTCTAACTAACTGTGGGTAATCTATCTGATAGATAATCTCAGGTTCATATGACGTTAAGCTCAGCTGAACGTTATAATATCGTGAATGTCTTTTTTTTACACTGGACGAGTCGACGTCTCTGAGAATGTTAGACTTCAAGGCGGTAACTTCATACACTTACGCCCCAGGACAGCTCTGTGATTTAGACCTGTCCGATCGCATTCATATCGAATACGATTCATTAAAAAAAATTCTTACATCCATAGTTATTCTCAGTAAGTATAGGTAATCCATCTGATTGGCAGGTAGATCTATGTGATGGATAATCCTAGGTTCACACGACCTTAAGCCCAGCTGTGCCTTATAATCTCGTGAATGTCTTTTTTTTACATTAGACGAAACGCCTCAGGACTGCGATTTGGATATGTCCGATCGTATTCATACCGAACACGATGCAGAAAAAAAAATATATATTTCATCCATAATTACTCTCAGTAACTACAGGTAATCCATCTGACAGTTCTGATATTTGGATCTGTTTGATCGCATTCATACCGAACAGGATTCATTAAAAAAAAAAATTGCATCCATAGATACTCTCAGTAACTACAGGTAATCCATCTGATAGATAGGTAAATCTATCTGGTGGATAATCCCAGGTTCGTACCACCTTAAACCCAGTTGAATCTTATAATCTCGTGAACGTCTTTTTTTACATTTGACGCCTCGACGTCCCTGAGGATGTCAGATTTCAAGGCAGTAAGTTCAACTACTCACGCGTTGGGATCGTTCTGCGATTTGGATCTGTCCGATCGCATTCATACCGAGCACGATTTGTAAAAAAAAATGATTCCATCCATAATTACTCTCAGTAACTATAGGTAATCCATCTGATAGGTAGGTCTCCAACCACTGACGCGTCAGGATAGCTCTGCGATTTGGATCCGTTCGATTGCATTCATACCGAGCACGATTTGTAAAAAAAATGATTCCATCCATAGTTGCTCTCAGTAACTATAGGTGATCCATCTGATAGATAGGTAGATCTATCTGGTGGATAATCCCAGGTTCGTACGACCTTAAGCCCAGCTGAACCTTATAATCTCGTGAATGTCTTTTTTTACATTGGACGAGTCGACGTCCCTGAGGACGTCAGATTTCAAGGCATTTTCGCTGTAACTTCATACATTCACGAGTCAGGATAGCTCTGCGATTCGTATCGCTCACGCGTTCGGTCGGCGAAGAAATCGGCGTGTCAGACAGTAATGTGAATATATCAAAGCTCGCGCAGCTATTGAAACATTAGCATTCAATGTTGTCAGCGATCTGTTGAACGTTCGCTGGGACTGTTGTATAACGTTCTCCAGCTCTTTCGCCAGTCGCCGGTGTTTCGTCTCGCGTCGAACAATCGCGTCGCCGAGAGAGCTCCGTGAGGGCGACCGGGAGCGGATGGAAAACACGGCATTAGCGCAAAGTAGCGGGTCCGATGCTCGAGCATTCACCGAACGGTCGCGGAGTTTCCTGACCGTCAAGGCTCCTCCGGTCGCCTTACGTCGCCTACGTCCGTTATCCGCTCGGTTCTTCGCTTCTGGACCCGGTCAGTCCCTTTAATGGGCAGTCCCATTTTTCACCACTCCGACGTTCTAATAAATCTTCAGTTGTTCGAACAAGATATTTGAATGCCTCAAAAATATTTCGGTGAAATCATTCAATAAATTGTTGAACTACCTCATAACAAAATATTTATTTGAGCGTCTCTGCCCGAATCTTTAGTTGATCCAACCGTACTTTTAACTCACTGCCCGAAGGGCGAAAGCCGGGAATTGTGCGTTTAATGACCTCAGCGAATTCGCTCAGAAATCCTTTCTCATCGTCTTTGTTGACGATAAGGCTTTTAGCCTCCGAACTCAATTATAGTGAGGTCTTCAGCCAAGCTCAGTTCAGGGTTTACTTTTGACACAAATCCGCTCTGATAAGCTTTCTTTTGTTATCAATATGGCCGAAATGAAAAGTATTCTGCGGAAAGAATCCGATGTATCGTTGACCATTTTTAAAAAGCCCACTAGCAGTGGACTGTGACAAATAAAAGAGCGCATAGCTGAGCAAATGTGCATTGAGGAATGCACCCTATTCGTCTTACCGAGTATGTACATCATCGTGAAACAATTGTCGAAGGCCAGTCCAACGAGGAAGCGACAGGCCGCGAACTGCCAAAAGTTTGTGCTGAAAGCGGTCATGACACCGGCGATGAAACCGGCCACGTTGGTTCCCACCAGGGCTGGTATCCTGCCGTATCTGTCGGCTATCCAGCCGAATATGAGACCACCGAAAATCGCGCCCACGAAGAAGATGCTCTGGGCGAGACTAGGCAGTGCAGCGTTCTCGCAGACCCATTCGAACTGGAAGTAGCAATCGGCAATTTTAGATGCAAAATAAAAAAAAAATATATTTATGGATAATCGATAGATCAGAGAAGTTTAATGACGATAATAGGTTTACGGTCTCAGCACCTCGGTAGCGACAGTCTGGTAGGGCACATCCGTGAAATTGAATTCCCAGCCGTACTGGCACTTCGTTACGGGCCACGAAGGGTCGGCCGCATGGATCGTTCCGTTCTCGAGGATCATCGTGTAATTTACATCGTACATCGAGCATTTTGAGTAACCCAGTTTGCTGGCCTCGCCACGTTCTTCGCTCGGTGGAATGGACAGGGCCAGTCTGTTTCGGCAGAAATAAATTTACATATAGATAGATAGATTGATAGTTAATTTTATTGGGTATTGGGCTAAATCCCTTAAGTACCATGGCGATACAAAAAGTACCAGCGTAATGTAGATATTTACTTATAACTAAGACAAGGGTAATAATCTTATTAATTAGAGTATGCGCTGTATAAGAAATTTATAAACAAGATCATAAAAAAAAGAGAAAGGAAACGCGCCAGAGTGTAGAGTAAGCAAAGCAGACGATGACGACGAGAGTATATATAGATATATAGATATTTGTATATCTAGAAAGTATATATGGGGCATTCCTTACCATTTCGACCTGGGTCGAAACGCACCCGTTTTTTTTCAGATTTTTTCAAATTGATTGTAATTATTTATTATTAAAAAAATGAACTTATTGATCGCCACAATTTAAAAATCTGAAAATTCTTGTGTCATGTAAAAAAAATTTAAGATTTGAGCCAAAGTGGGTCAAATTATTAAGTTATCAAATCCAGCGCCATCTTCTATTTTTTTTTTTTTTTCTAATTCTTTCCGAAAAAGACTGAAAAAAATCAGTCGATTATGGTTTATCGCTTGACCATTTTATATGCAGCACTGCATTTTCCGGGAATTATTTGCGATTCATCCGAAGTGTTTTTTTTTCGTACTTAAAAAAATTAAAACTCCGGAAAATCTGAAAAAAATGCCCCCATATATAGAGAGTATATATATATCGATACTCCAAAGTGTGAGCAAGCATGTTGATTAATGTTAGCACGTCGCGCAAAGAATTTTTCCACATTGCCGTACGGCTAGTCGTGACTTCATTGTGACGTCGTTTATTGGCAATCGCGCAGTTGGAAAATTCTCAACACGAACTCGCGTCTCCTCCACCCCGCTCCCTGATAATGTCCACTCCAATTCATAAACTCATGCCTCGATGAGCCGCGCGCATTTCCGCTCAACGAACAACACGCCGCGATCTTTGCTAAGGCAAAGATCGCCGCATCGTACGCTGTAGTGAGGTAATTAATTATTGCATACAATAATCTAAGCGACAATCGGACTTATTAATTAGTGTGAATTTTATTTATAGCATTAACAATGAATATTCTATTGCACGTATTGCATACAGGGAAGACAGGGGCAAAATGGGCCCGCTGAGCAAATAACTTTATTGTTTGGCACCCAAACATGACGTTTTCACAGGTTTTGTAACGCATTCGAAAAAAATGAATTTGGGACAAAAACGGCCACGCTTAAATTTTTCAAATTTGTTTAAAACCTCGCCTGTACTATCCATACATCTTGAGTTTCCCTACTTCTTCTACCTAACGTCGATAAGCTTCTTAATTATGGCTTTATGTTTAATGAGTTCGCGTGACAGTCCCGATAGCGAGAAAGTCCGGACATGTCTAATAATAAAACCAGATAATAATGTTTTCCGTGCCCCGTTTTGCCCCGTCGCTGATTTTCCGTCCGCTAATACGATGAACCACGGGTACATCTGACCAATTCGTATAGTTGAGAAAAAATAAATTCACAATTCGACAAAAATCTATAGTTTATCTTTCTCTTCTTTTGACGCTCCGACAAATAACATTGTCGGTTGGACCGGAGCGTACGATAATTCCAGCGGTAATCGGACGTTACTAATTAGTATGTATTTTATCGATTGCACTTGCAATCAATATTCTATTGCACGTATTGCATATATCTAAGTATCGCTACTTTTTACATAATATTTGAAAGGTATATGTAAATTATCATTGGATTTTAAAAATAATGAATTTTTTTCCTTCATAGAGGAAACTTGGTTTCATAAATATGAAAAGTGGTGCAACGCAATTGGCACATGGTTTTCTAATTTATTACAATTTTTTTCCAAACGCCAACACGCTAATCCATGTGTCCATCTGACCATTGCGTGTAGTTGGGGGAACAAAATTCGCGATTTGAGGAAAATTGATGATTTACCTTTTTAATTTTTTTTACGCTCCGACAAATCGCGCTGTCGATTATGGAGAGGTTTCGCTTGGGAAAAATTAATGTTATCCACGAAGTGCAACAAAACGAAGAGTTACGTCATTCTTCGATAAACGAGGATCGAGAATAGCGTGTAAGTGCAAAAGTCAAGTCGCGAATAATGTTCAGCAACGTAGCGTGGTTGTAGCACAGTGTACGCCGATTGATTTAGCCCATGTTCGCGGCGACGAGCTAATTGGTCGGACGACTTTTCGAGTTGAAAGAGCAGAAGCGTGGAATCACGTGGAAGCGGCTGGGGAACGCGCGTCAAAGGAGGACCGCGGTGCGATCTTGCAAACGAACGGTGGAAATGCACGCATTCGCACACACATTGGGCCATCGGAGCGCGTGAGACTGACCGACGAGGTGCTCGCATGCAAAGTACACCCGACAACACTTGTCCGTACTCTATGCAACGTGCCAACGAGAGTTTCGACACGAGCCCGATTTTCACCGAGCTGTGCAACAACCTGAGATTTCCAGCCGGCAGGTTCTGGCACTGAGAATAAGAAATGGTTGCATTAACCAAAAAGCCGTGACATACGTTCGAAGATGCACTGCAAAAAAAGTTCGTATGAAATTTAATAATGTACTATTCTGATGAAAAATTAATGTTCAGTATATTAGAAACATTGGAAATACTTTATTTGTTTACTTTAATTTTACGATAAAAAAATACGTCAATTTCAATGAAAAAGTATATTAATTTGTCATCAACATTGTACATTGAATTTAATGTAACAGTTTTTGCATAAAAACTTCCACTCCTATACCTTAAATTTACAATTTTTTTATTTGGATTGTGAAACAAAAATGTTTGTTTCAATCGACAAATTTTGGATCGATTGAAGCAAATAATTGTTTAAAAATTATCCACGAGCAACATTCTCATTCGACCCTATCCTGCTCATTTCGCATTATACCGTACGGACCATTTTTGTATCAGTTCCGAGCAAATAAGCGAATGAGCAAAATAGTCGGGCGGCATAAACCGTAACGCATATGTCGAAACACTGCCTTACGCTACGAGAATTTTTTCGCTTTCACGCTCTCATTGCTTCTGCGAAGGTTCTGCATAAGCAATCAAATCGTAGCACCGAAACAACAAAGAAGTCGCGTTGATTCTGCGGTAAGAGTGATATACCGGTTGTAATGCGCACCTATAGCGACATCGAACCAAATGAAGGGCTCATGAATCAGCACTTTAGACAATTTGTTACCAGCAGAGACCGATTTCGTCCAAAAAAATAACTAACAATTTTTCACCGACTCGACATCAGAATCGCTAAAAGATCAGTTGCAGAAATTTCATCGAGTTACCTGCAAGAGGCGAATGACATAATAACGGAGAGATCGAACGATACCGTTGCTCGCTCAACAACTCCCATTAAGATTAATCATCTCCATATCCACGGCATAGTTAGATGTAATTGTAAAATCGCGATTAAAAATAAAAAGAACAACAAGGGCATCGCGAGGTGATGTGTTTCACTGGAAAACCAATCCGGCGCTATCTCCACGACAATTTCAATTAAATTAATGTCTATCCGCGATGCGGCGTCCATGCACTTACGAGTCGGAATTGTGTTGCAACGAGGCGCAATGGAACTGCACCACGAATGAGCGAAGGTCTTGTGGATTGTGTACCGAGCGCTTTCTAATACAGCAACACATCGCACAGTAACCACCCTACACTTTTGTGCACACATGGATATGTGGTATACAAATGTAATTCCACTATCCACTATAAAGTGTGGATACGCGAGCGCAGAGGCTAAAACCAACGACGCGTGACCGTGTGTGGTGTACTTATCCTGTTACCTTTGATAATTTTTTTTTTCTTCCTACGCTTGGGTCAAATGCCCGTGTGAATTATTATTAGTATAATCATTAGCGGCGGCAACATTAGTGTTGGTGTGCGTCATACTATTAGCTCGTAGGAAAGTGAGCGGTCATTGCGCATAAGTAAGAATCCGGTCTTTGTAAAAAAAAAATAAAAAAAAAATGATAATCCTCGACCGCGATTGACCGGCAACGACACTTTATCCGCCGTATCTTAATATTGTATTATTAATACGCGTAATGATTGCCTTATCGTAGCGAAATCGCCGAAAAGTAGATAAAAGTTATATCGACTCGGACATGATCGATCGATCGGTACATCGGACAAGGTCAACGCCATTGTTAATCGCACTCATTTAGGAGGAAATGAAGTACCGACGGGATACAAACAGTTTTTGCACGAGGCTTCCGAGTGATGGCTGAAGTTTCGATAAAACCCAAAACGACGTCGATTGTAACGATCGATTCCTCGGAAGAAGATAATTTTTTTTTCTTGTAGATTTTTCAAGGGTACCTCAAAGGTCTGAAGTAGATTAAATCAAGTGAGCACTATTTTTCGAACGAGTCTTTAAAATTGGACGATCAATTCCTCGGACGAAGATAATTTTTTTTTTGTCGTTTTTTCAAAGGTGTTTCAAAGGTCTGAAAAAGATTAAATCAAGTAAGCACTATTTTTCGAACGAGTCCCTCGAATTATGGCTGAAGTTTCGGTAAAACTCAAAACGTTGTCGACTCGTACGATAATTTTTTTTTATTAGGTTTTTTCAAAAGTGTTTCTGGAAAAGATTAATTGAAATAAACCCAATTTTCGAATGCGTCTTTCGAGCGATGGCTGAAGTTTCGGTAAAACCCAAAACGTCGTCGACTTGGACGATGAATTCCTAGTACGATGATAATGAAAAAAAAAAATTTCAAAAGTTTTTCTGGAAGAGATTAAATCAAATAAGCACCTGTCCCGTAAATGGGATTCGCAACAGGTTATTTCGCGCCTACATTCACCTTCGTGAAAATTACATCGCACCCAAGCTGAACTGTAAATTGCAATTTATCATTGGTAAAGGCGACGCGCCGTGTGTCATGATTGATGCTTGTTTGAAATTACCAGTTGCTGACGATCGTCGCCGTGACGTGAGTGTGTAATCGATGCTTAGGGAGGGCATTGGAACTGTTTGCTAGGGAATTGCCCACGTGCACAGGGAACGAATTCTCGCGGTGCGCGCACGTTAATTTTCTTGTTGACAAATTTATTCGAAAAACCCGCGTAACTTATGCTGACGTTGTCAAACAAATTTCCGGCTGTGACAATGAAGCATATTTATTTAAAATTATTTTTTAAATTTACAATTTCCATGCATTATCGCATCATTTGTCATTTTTTTATCTCGACTCCAATCTTTCACTGTCGCAAAACACCATTGCATTTATTCTCGATAGAGCGTGATTGTGTAATCGATGTCGTTAATTAATCCCGGGTCTCAGCATTTTTCGAAATGTCGAGAAAAACCAGTAAGTGGGGGAGGTAAAACAGCCGTCCGCACTCGATAGATTTTCGCACGCCCTTGAGGGAAAGCTGAACCCTCCAATACCTCAGTAGAAAATTTGGAAAACGGAGCGACATTATTTTATCGGACTTTAATCAGCCGAATTGTCAAATTTTGAAAACTTTGTTTATGCGAATCTTCATTTCAGCGAACGCTCTTCGCAAATTGTAGTTGGTTGATTTGATTAAGGCCGAGTTATTTAACCGAACTTCATTTTTCCGAATAATAATTTCGGTTCGGGCGACTGAAGTTTCGACATAATAATGTGGCTCGCTCCAAACTTGGATATTCGTTCCAGCAACTCGACGTCGAAAAAAAATGTGTTGCTAATTTTCAACATTTCAGTATTGTTAAGTATAATAAAGGATGAGAAATGATGGGCCAAAAAAAGGCATCGCCGGCTAGACAACAAAAAAAAATGGCCGCTGAAAGTAATAATCCAGTCTGCCTCGTATATCTAACTCTATCTGCTCTTGAAAGTGACCATGGCACTGTTGCTCGCAGGACCGTTTAATCGCTCATACACTATATATACAGTCGAAAAATCATTGAAGTACGGATCCGATCTCGTGACTGTTCACCACCACGTTCCGTTTTCTGGGAGGAACGAAAAAAAATGTATTTCTTTAACTTGCCGCGGAGTCGGAAAGGTCCAAATCTTGGAATTCTCGTCTTTCGGTTTTTAATACGGAGACTCAATTGCGTTTCGACCCTGGTCAGGGTCGTCTTCAAAGGATAAGGGCAGAGCGAGGCAAAACGGGACCGATAATCCATCGATGGGGAAAAATGGAACGTCCCAAAATTATGGGCAAATGGCCTTTTTAAAAACGCAATTCTCCAATAATTTTAGGACGTCCCATTTTCCTCCACCCATGCATCTCGATCTGTCCCACTTTGCCCCGCTCTCCCCTACACACAAATAATACCCATTTTGATGAGGTTTAATACGAGCACGCAAAAAAATTACAATAAAAATAATCAGACAAAATGAACATCGTTCTGAAGAGGGCGCTGACCCGGGTCGAAACGCAATTGAGCCTTATCACTAAAAACCAAAAGAAGATTCCAAAATTAGAGCGTTTTGAAGCTGCATTAAGCTAAATAAATAAATTTTCTCATTGGTCACAACCTTCGATAATTATGCAAAAAAAAAATAAATAAATGCCATCGTACAACTTCACACCGCGGCTTCGTGACTGTACGAACCTCTGCTCGAGCGTGAGATTCGCCAGTTCCGGTACTCTGCACCAATGTCCCTCGGGCACGAGGGTGATGAAGATCTGGGAGAAGTAGACCCACGCCACGAAGAAGGCGAAGGGTATCATGAGGACGAAGAGGATCTTCTGATAGAAACCGAACTCTCCGACATGGGGCAGCAAATCGTCGAAATCCATGTCTTTAGTCTCCTCGACGCTTTTGGTCATCACGACCGGTGGAACGGTCTCGGGTTGCCTCGGGTCAGCCTGCTGATGAGCTGACGAACTCGTGCACATCCCCGGCGGATTCGGCTTCGGAAAACAATTCGGGGTCGGCGGACCAAACTTTTCCTGTGGCGGCATCGTCGTCGAGTTTCACGCTTTTCGAACGGAAGTGATTTTGAAAAAACTATCTTCCTGACTTCGCAGGTTCGAAAAACTCGACCGATCTCCCAACGCAGGACCGACTATTTTATTTATTTATTTATTATTAGATCCTCGGAAAGACATTTTTTTAATTCGGATATTGAAAATTGACGCTTTTTCCAATATAATAAATATAATATTTTTCTATACTTCGAACACTGGCACGATATATTATTTTTTTTTCTAGGTAATTTTTTTTAGATATTATGTTATATTTTTTTAGGTAATAATTTTTTTTTTAATTTCACAATAATTGGATTGCACTACACTTTTGATATCACCTTCTGAATGAAAATTAGTGGGTAAACACAAGGGGATAGTTAGTACGAAAGGGGTAAAAAAAAATGATCAACGATTTCAGGCTATGCTTATAATTATAATCCAAGCAAATCCTGACTCGTTGAACAACACTATGAAACGCTTCGACGGCTCTCCGGCTATTATAGGCAACGTCGATGGGGCCCTCCCTCCTCCGACTCTCACACTCCGACAAACTGAATTCAATGTTCTGCAGGTGGCATTGAAGGTGGCGTAGATCACTCCGTCAGGCCTCGTTTCATTCGCGAATACTCGCTCGCGATATACTAATAGGGTCCCTTCCGTTTGCCCGGAGCGTTCGACGATAGTCAGCTTCGGTTTCGAGTGGAAGAGTGCACTAATCGCAGGTGCTGATATCGATTTTTTTTTTCGATTCCACTTAATCAACTGCATTCTCTGCGTCCTATTCCCCTTCCCTTTTGGATTCCGTGATTTCAGACGTTAACATAAAAATTCTTTATCAACTCGGTGAAGACAAGATAGCAAACCGCGATGTCTTCGTTACATGGAGGAATTTTTCTTCCTCAAAGCAAGGAGGTTTCACGAATCACTAAAAATCGCTTCGGTTAACTCGAGTCATGATTTCCATTTATTAAATGTTTCGAATATCTTTTTATTACGCTTTATTTTTTTATTGCGCTTTATTTTTTTATTGCACTTTAATTTTTTATTGCGCTGTATTTTTTTTTATTCATTCGGGAATACCCGCTCGCGATTTTCCGCTTCGGTGTCAAGTGGAAGAGTGCATCAATCGCAGATGCTGATACCGATTTTTTTCGATACCATTTAATCGACTACATTCTCTGCTCCACCCCTCTTCACTCTTGGATTCCGTGATTGCAGACGTTATCATTAAAATTGTGTATCAACTCGGTGAAGAGAAGATAGAAATTCGTGATATATTCATCATATGAAGGAATTTTACTTCCTCGTAGCACGGGAGATTCGCGAAGGACAACAAATTGGTTCGGTCTGCTGGCGTCATGATTTCTATTTTCTAAATGTCTCGAATATTTTTTTATTACGCTGTACATGTATGAAGTAAGCTGAAGGTTAACTCCAAGCCGCAACCGGTTTTCGATGAAAGTAAAGAAAAAGTCATGATCGATAAAACTTTAATGTTGCATCCACTCGAGTCTGTATGCACACGCGTAATGCGACGAGATTTCTGTTTTACGGTCCATCGTCGACGAGTCGCTGTTACGTGGAGTAACTCGCAAGATTCACACTGTATGTATAGTGGAGCGAGGTTAGCGAAATCGAGCGATTTATCTACTACAATCGTTGTAGACAAGTGGCAGCCGATTAATTGTGCGATAGCGATCTAATCTCAACAATAGACATAATTGAAAATCCGCGCATCGGCCCGTGTAGACCACTTACGCATTGGCTATGAACCTGTGATGAAGATAACAATTGATAAACTAAAATTCAGCGTAGGATAAAGGAGGACAACTCGAAGTACGGAAATATATCTGTGATATATGTTATATATATATTTTTTAAAGTTATTTGTTTGTTGGTTTGTCCCAATTGTCAAGGATCCTGGAGGTCCTCGTTGGGGCCCCTCAGATTTTGATTATTCTAAGATCTCATTTTTGAACTGGAAATGACGCCAGCGGAAATACTTCACTTCCGGTTTGAAAATAGAATTTTTCGACCGGAAGTGACATATCGGAATACGTCATTTCCGGTTTGAAAATCTAATTTTTCGACCGGAAATGACATCATACTGGAAATACGTTACTTCCGGTCGAAAAATGCGATTTTTAAACCGGAAATCTCGTATTTTTCCCAGGCCGTGATAACTATTCCCTATTGTAGTATTCTGATACTATTCTGTGCCTCTTTTCGTATTCGCGATAAGATCCGTATATTGCTTGTGCGAAGCGTTGATTTCCATACGCCAGACAAAACGATTTGTTCGGCGATTACAATGTAGCGAGGATCTCTCACGATAATAAAATACTCTCACACGAGCTAAGCATCAGACATCGGGAGACAGGAAATATAACGTTCTTCGGCCTTTCTATCCGCACGATGAAGGTCGGAGGCATTCGTAGCTGACTAATTAATCGCTTCGATTTAATATATCTCAATATGGGTCAATGCGGATTTTATCGTTCGACGAGATTGGCAATAGCAACAAAAAAAAAACTGCGCAATTTTTATATCCCTCGTTAGTCTTGAAAGTCTGGGCGGCAGTGAGAATGCGATGGAGTTTTAATCAAGATAATAATTGGCATCTCGTTGTACAAGACTTCCGGTTAATCGTGCGATCGCCTTCTCGTACGTTATCCCGGAAGGTTGAACTTTCAAGGTCTGATACAACTCCGGCAAATATACAAGATGCGACAGCACTCTAACGCTTATTTCCTTGCCTTAGATTGCAATTGGAACTTTTCGAACGTCTCGATTTATATTCCCAAAGCTATGCCCATACATAGCATATATGAAACATAACATATATGAAACATAGCATATATGAAACATAGCATATATGAAACATAGCATATATGAAACATAACATATATGAAACATAGCATATATGAAACATAACATATATGAAACATAGCATATATGAAACATAGCATATATGAAACATAACATATATGAAACATAGCATATATAAAACTTCATAGTTTCATAGTCTCGATTTATCTCGTAATCCGCCCGCGTTTTTCAACCTTGCTCACAATCCTCCAAAGCGATAAACATTCTTCATGGAGTGAGCATCGGGAACGTGAGAGAACTCTTGCAGATACGATGAAACAGATGTACAGCCGTTTTTGTGGTCAATTATCCGCCGTATTTAATTCGTATAATATTGCCAGAAGTACCCGCCAAATGGTATCTCGAAGGGAGCCCTTCTTCCGCGAAGTCGCGATGAGCGTTTCCAATATTATCTGTGGAAAAAGGCGGTAGCTGCATTGCCGACCGTTCGTATTTCTGAGTGTCGGCAATGTATCCTGTCCGTTGCACAATAAAATTAGTAACAAGTAGTAGAAATGGAAAGTACGTAGTGTCAAATTCATGAAGTTTTTTTATTGTCATATGTCTATTCGATCATATCGTGATCAATCATGTAATGCGTCGCTTTTTCTATGACGTACGCGTAAGACACACATAAAACAATCGGTCAAAGGGCATATTCGCCGCGTATGGTACGCGCATGACTTAAAAACAAAAAAACGTCCTACCGAGGGGCACATTTAAATATTAAATAAAAAAAACTAAGAATAGTGTGGACAGCATGTTAATTACTTTAATACAAAAACAAGATTAAAAAATGCCGAAGAGCATATTCTTTGCTAAAGGACGCGTATAACGCGTATTTGCATATCATGGCGTGACTTCATGAAGTGAATTGATATCGTTTACTGGATATCCCCAAAAGCTCTTATTGGCTGTTTCTTATTCGAACCTACTCTTTTGCTTGCGCACAACAGTAGGCGAAAGGAAGGTATCATGCAAAATCAACCAGCAGGTGTCGGCGGTAAACAACATTTATTGCACCAATGCACCATAAACAACAGTTCAACCATATCTAAGCTTCCACATTTACATGTTCACATCAGTGGCTGACAAGAGACGAACCGATTGATCTAATCGATGTCCAGCTTTTTGAAGCTTCCTTCGGCGCCGAACAAATCGTTACTGGTCTTGGCCTTGCCAGGGCGTAGCAACTCGTTGACCCTCATTGTTGCTTCGTCGTTTTGGAACCACGCTCTATTATTTTCCAGCCACTTTACGCTCTCCCCCACCAGGTCCGCCAGATTTCCAGCTTTTCCTCCATCTTCGTTCGGCAATGCGTCCAAGGGTATGAATTTTTCCAGGGTCTCAGTCGTTGTATGAAAGTGAATCTGCGGTTTGAAGTGTAAGTTACTACCAGCTTGTTGTCTATGCACTGTGGAATTTCGTAATCCGATAATTTAATCTCTGAAGTCTTACTGCACGGTAAGACGAAAGTGACGAATTTCTGGTCGAAAAATGAACACACAAAAAAAACAAAGAAACAACTTTCCAATATATAAATAAAGTATATATATAAAGTTTCTTCGACAATTATTGTCCTTAAGACTATTGATTCTAACTGATGCAGATGATAATGACGATAAATTAATTGATACCTTATCAAACAATTTCTTTTTAATTAAGGGTTGGATCATCTTCACGCAGACGAACACTGCCGGCGGGGAGCGTATGAGGTGTAATCCCCCCAGTCGTGTCGGATTAGCTTCTTGAATATACAGTAAGAACTTCTTCAATACCATAAAACTCGTATGACAAAGCTGGCTCAGCATGAAAGGTTCCACGTTGTAGACGATTACGAAACCCCTACAGGTACCCTCCGTGTGGCGCCAGAGATCGACGATCATGGTCGCGTACTTGACGCAGTAGTCGTAATAGCAGTACGATGGATCGGTGACCATCAACTTGGCGTAGATTATGTTGTAGCCGTCGTCCGTTACCTTGTCCATAACGTAGCAGGCGCTGATCGAATGAGACCGATGCGCAAAACAATAAATACAAAAAATGAAGATCGCGTTATCCGACCAACAGGAAACCGTCACCAGTCACCAGTTTGGAAATCCTTAATCAAAATTAATCTCATCCTGAATAGAACCATTCAATAATTCGGGTCACTATAGAAATGTTGATTTATGCTTGCACCGCAGATAATGGGAATCATCTTTCGTTTGGTTATTAGATCTTCTTATTAATATTATTTATTTACAATGAAGCTCCAGAACGGAGTCCCTCGAGAGCCAACTCCAGATGCAGATGAGATCAAAACAAAGAGGCAATGCCGAAAGCACAAGCGATAATATTTATATACGGTATATTTAACATTTGACCGGAACTACAAAATATCAATGTAAATATAAATATAAGCGGACTGACGCTAATATAGCTGAATCGCTTCACGTTCATCCGCTACCATTAAGTACCGATGACAACGGCAGCGAAAAACCTTAAATGAAGAAGAATATGACCGCCCGAGGCAACGAATTCCAAAACTTCAAACCCATGACAATGAACGATCTTCCAAACATGGTTCCTAAAGGAACGAACGTAAAGCGAGTCAGTAAGTGGCACATCACGCCGAGTTGCTGCGTTTGGTCTAAAACGCAGACTATCCCCAAAATGTAATGTGTGGAATGTGTGAAATATGTAATTGTTCATTAGGCACTCACAAAGTTTTGAAAGCCGTACGAAGATTCTTCGACTCAACGGGATCTCTATTCGAGAAGATCTCGGGTGCGTGCGTCTTCATGGTATAGTACGTGTCGATGTTTGTCTTCGTTGGTTCCATACGGAACTTGTTATAGTGAAGAAACTGTGCCAGCTCCACGTCCGAAATCTTTGGCAAATGGGGCTGCGTGGCGCACCATTCCCGAAGCATCTGTACATCGGATTCCTTCAATTCGGGATTCCTCTTCAATTCCTCCTCGTACGTGACCGCTGTATCACGTCGTACCATGGCGATGAGAATAACAATACTGAAAGTATCATTAAAATACACGTTTCTTTCTATTATATTCATTTTTAAAAATCAATGAATTGGGGCTGTTATATTTCTTCACGTACTCTTTTCACTTACGAATCCGTCGGATATTATAATAGTCAGCAAATGATCCGGTGTAGCTCGTGCACAGCTGAACAGTACAGAAAATATTGAGCTGATACGATCGATCGATCGATATAACCTCCGGCTGGTGGGACAAAAAACGACGCGGTGAAAGAGAGGCGGTAGCGTTTCGACGCCAAGTACTTTTAAAAAACCATTTTTAAGCAAAACACTGTACTGTGTAGATATACTCCAATATGCCGAAAGCGAAATCATTCGTTCGACGATACTCGAAAACGAAGCATAGGATAAAAATGTCGACAACACTTTTATTATATACCTTTTACAGTGACGATGACTTGTAAAATTTATTCGTCCGATTGAGTTAAAGTTTGACAAATCCTGGATTATAATTCTTACTATCTAATGACCGGATGATTAAAAAAAAAGTTAATTTATTTAATAATAACAAACGACCTTAATCGTCAAGGCAGTTATGCGTTTCACTGCGATCGCGTGCAGCATGACTTTAAAAAAAAAGATCGACTTAACCCGTCGATCTTTTTTTACGGTTTACGGTTAGGTCGGTTTACCTATCGGTAACAGACACCGTAGTGATTTTGTGCAAAAAGATTACGAAGCATTTTGTCGAAACCACTACGCATGCCATGAAATGCGTATTAAACGCTGCTTTCGATGGCGGTACGGAGGAATATACCACCAGTCACACGATTTTTTTAAGGCGATTAGCACGTACCGAAAAAAAGGTTTGGAAATACAGGAAAAAATTTGTTTGAATTATTATGATTGGATTATACCAATATAGGATATCATATTACGCATTTCGGAGAAAGAAAAACGTAACGACCTAAAATTAGGCTCGAACCCGGGACCTTTCGCATGCTAGCATAGAACCTCAACGCTGTGCTACCGCGTGTTAATTACATTTTTTCATTCCTAGCAAGATCTGAACGTAGCATGCCAAAATCCGTGAGAAAAGTTACTTGCAGTTTTTATTACCGACCGCGCACATGTCCATTCACATCTTAAGAGCATGTGCAATACCGCGGTCGGTAATAAAAACTGTAATCAACTTTTCTCATGGATTCTGGCACATACGATCAAAAGAAAAGTCTCATCGGAAGCAGATATCATTTCGGCTTCCCATGAGACTTTTCTTTTGACCGTATATGCGAGATCCAGTGAGAAAAGTTGATTACAGTTTTTGATACCGACTGAGCCCGGGATGGACGGGGAGGGGGGTGTTTCATATGGTCTTAAGAACATGAGGTGTATTCGATTTGGCGTTTTTTCGTTATTACAACGTGACTGCGCGTACGCACGGTCGTTTTTTGATGCGAATTCGTACCAAAAAACGACCGTGATGCGAATTGATGCGAATTCGTACCAAATCATTATAATGGCAAATCGAAAGCACTTATGTGAAACACGTTCTCAGCGTGTCTCTCTCGCTCCGGCCAGAGAACTATCTCTCTCGCACTCCACAGTGTTTCGCATGCTCTTAATAACGAAAAACGTCAAGTCAAAGCACCTCTGAACTCGACCCTGCAGCGCGCGGGGGATTTCGAGTAGCGTTAGGTTGGCAATGGAACTACAATTCAGTCACCTATATGTTGCACGTAAATACCATTGAAGACGTAAATACAGCTTTTTCTTGGTTACCTGCAGTTTCATATTTCTAAAGTTATTAACAAAAAAAAACACGTCGTACAAAATCTCGAAGATATCACTGATGTAACACACGATCTTCAGTACTGGATAATAGATATATCAAATGGGCGATGTTGAAACGCCAATTTCGCTCGCACAAGTTTCCCACCAATTTGTAGGTTAGTTCGTACCAAATAGGCAATTCGATGCAATAATGCGTACTCGACAATAGCATTTGCAACTGCGTGAAAGATTTTGTTTTTTGCAATGGCTTATAAATTTATTTGCGGCTACAAGTTTAATACAGACAAACTTCATTATTGTTTAACGTTCCGTGAACAGTAATTGCAAGTTTTGCATCATAGAATCACAGCTCTCCCCGGCCTTGATCATAAGGTGATTGCTATTGAATTAAAAGTTTGCCGTTTTTTGCAAAGTCGATTAGTCATACAATTAGTTATATACCGTGAAGTTAATTCTACATGAAGTGTAGCTAATATTAGCTAATATCGTTAATGAACGATTTATGAAACGTGAGATAAAATAGACAATCCATGATAATTGCCTCTACGCGAGCCATAATAATACATTTTACATTTGCAGCACCCAAAACGAACGATGATGTAACTATAATTTGTGGTATGACAAAATCTCCACATCCGGCTCTGAAACAGAAGGTTCGTTTATTATTTATTGCAAATAATAGTGTTAAAGTATACCGCAAAGTCAATGTAAATAGTTACTCATTTTTTAATTTAAAAATCGATATATTAAATTTAATATACAAAATGAAGGTAAAATAAATTACTCAGCGTATTAAACAGCTTGGCGAAAACTAAATTTTGTATCCGTATCTTAAATTTTATCTATCCGATTATCCACAAAATGAGTACATGCTATATGTTAATTTTCATAAACATGCATGATAAATTTTCTGTAAAAATGATTCTTCAATTGTCATCAGTAACCTGACGAAAAAAAAAATCTTTATTTTGCAGTGTCCAACCCAACAATGACGTAAAAACGTTGCTTCATGTCTCACCGTCGGACCCAAAACATATCGTCGTCGCAAAGTATCAATGAAAAAATGCCGTCGCCTCGACCACGGATACTCGGTTCGCCCAGGCTGAAGAATAGAGACGCGGACAAAGAAAGGAATCCGCGGAGCCCGGCCGCTCCGGCATCGAGAAAGACACCGGACGAGCCGGACTGCGAGATCATAAAGATCGAGGATGACGGCGAGGAGCAAGAACCGTCAAGGGGTTCGAACGGCACGGTGACGATCGAGGTGCGCCGAGAGCAGCCGAGGCAACGAATCGGTGCTGTCCAATTCGTCAAGCAATGTCCGATGAGGCTGCAGGAGCAGTTCAACAGTTCGTTGACTCAGAGTATCGTCGCACCGATTTCGTCCTCGTTGGCGCTGCAGTTCGTACCGGACACGTCGATGGGCGGATCGACGCACGCTCGAAACATTTACAGTAGGCAGAACGTCGTGATGGTTTTACCTGTAAACACGGTGGCGCCGCAAGTCTTCAAAGCTCCGACGCTCTGCACCTTGGAGAGAATAGACAACCCCAGAGAGACCACGCGGATCCAACAAGTCGTCGCGACACAGAAGGGAAGTCCCGGGTCGCCGATCAACGAGTCCGACACTCGTACGCTGAAAGCTCGAAGCGACTCGAAACAGGAGTTCCACGAGTTGCGCAAGAAGATACTGCAGCAAATATTTGAGAACGATTCCACGGAGAAGACGAGCGATTCGAACGAGCGCAGCTTGATTCCGTGGAAGAACAAGCGAGAAAGTGCCGGAGGCGCGCCTTTTTTTAATAATCGGGCGGGCTCAACGGGTAGGGATTCCTTCAAAGTTGTAAAGACGTCGAATTCTATGCCGAAGGGATCCGGCCTTAAGGACGCTCGGGCGGGCATCGTTTTCTCGTCGAAAAAACCAACGAGTACTTTTCGTTTCGTCAGTCGAGCAGGTTCTCTTTTGAGAAAACCTACCGGGAACGTAACATTGGGGCATCGGAGTGGAGTTTCTCGATCAAAGGCTCCCTCGAGCAGAGTCGTCTCTTCGGATATTCAAGAGTGCTTCGTTTCCGTATCGAGCAATTCGGTTGGAAAATCTTATGTTGCCGGTCGGACGGTTTCGGATTGTCCGTCGAAGGAACCCGCGAGCTC